>OY740768.1:53411653-54071201 GCA_963513935.1 Aphrophora alni
AAATGTTCAACATCTTGCTTATGTACACTATACTTTAAAGCAATAAAGTTGCTATGTTATGCTTAGTTAATATTTAATACATTACGCATGGAAAAAAAATGCTGTATAGCTCCAGTAGAAATTATTTAAAAGGTGTGGTAATTAATTAGAATGATTTGTATAATATCAAAGCTACAATCTTTCTTGATAGAGATGTTAGGCAAGACGACATACGTAATATTATAGATTGTATGAAAGAGATAAAGTTATAGTTAATAACCAATAAAAAATAATTCTTACGTTTGCGTAGTATCAGGAATAAAAAGTGAGCCATGCAGACGTTTTCAAGTTTACTAGTCTTGTGGAAGAGTAAATTTGTACATGAACATCCTCACTGCCATCCTTTAGAAACACAGATTTTTAATTATCGACTTTATCAAATTATATTTATAAATGAAAAGTAGAAAAAATACTTTTTTAAGTTTAACTAGGTGGAAACAGACAATAGTATTTATTATTATCCAATTTCTAATAATTAAAAAGTTGAGTTTTCTTAAAAAATGCTCGTTGCACACGTGTCTCGATTTAAAATAAGAAGATAGATACAAAATGTTTATACGAGTTTTTAGAATCAAGATGCACATTTTCCATTTGTATTATATCCATGGTAGTACGTAACTTTAAATGGCAGAATTTGTGCTAAGTTATTAAAAACAAAAATCCAATAAAGTGATCCTGACACATAAGATACAGTAAAAATCGGTGTACACGTTCTATGTATAGAGTCGTTTGATTCATGTACATAAAAAAAACACATAAGGACAACGATAATCATATTTTCTTAATATTGAAATAATTTATGTCTCATCCCACAAGTCTGAAAAACTAAATTTAATTTATCACATGTTTTGCTATAGTTATTTATTTAGTCATTTTTTTCAACTTCAAATAAAAATGTTACACGATTATTAAAATATATTGTTCCATTTAAGTCATTGAAAATTAATGACTCTTAAACAATCTATGTAAATTCAATAATTCAAAAAGTAACATTGACTGCCACCCGTAAAAACTGGAAAAATCAAAAATGTGAAAACGTAAAATGCTAACTACACTTACAGTTTATTATATTAGGTGGTTAATTACTTTCAAATGTATATTAAAGGAGGAACCTTGCTGTAGAAAATCACTAAATGGTTATGGTAGTATTACAACATGTTTCTTTCCTTGTGAAAGATAGAAAATATTTTCGATTCGTTTAGTAAATTATAAAATCTTTGCTAAGACAAACGAACCCATTTCAGTAAAGCAAATTTTTTTGTCATACATTATTCCCATGTATTGGAACTAATTTAATTTAAAAGTATTTGAATTCAGAAAGTCGGCATCTTAATTACTCTAATAACATTGTTATTTTTTTTTAAATATGACAACATTGATATTTTTCTAAATGTTGAAATGATAATTCAGTTCAGAAGTTTTAAAGAAACCAAACAAAACTGAGTTATAGTGGAGGCATGTCGTCGCAGAATTTGCATGCATTTTTAACCGAGGAGGCCCGGTGTCATCTACCGTGAGAAATTTCAATTCAGTCATGCCAATACATAATGGTTATTCTATTGATGTATTCTTTAATAGAACACGTAATAAAGTTCTATGTTTTTTATTATTTACGGTAAAGACTTCGATCTAAAAATAAATTGTTTTTACACACAGTGTACAAATATACTTATAAGGTGATTTTTTTATTATAATTTGTGCCACTAAGACCAAAAGAAAGCGTATTCGTTACGTATCCGATAAAATGAACATCGTCCTATTTTCTATCTAATTAACATTACTCTCCTATATGTTAAATAACTATGTGGATATTGTTATTTTGTGAAACAAATGGCTAAGGTAACTAATGTCAAATTGGTAAAAACAATCATTGGATAGTGCACATAGTTTGTTCATAATGCTTACTAGAAATAACTTCATTGTTGTATAGCTAACATACCACATGTTTATGTAACTAGGATTAACTCTATTTATTCTGTCTAGTGGTCTAAAATCTCACATCGCAAAGCGACCGCGGTTTCAAGACTTTTAGTCTCATCTTCAGGCTTCAGAATTGTCAATTCGCTCCACGGAGGCCGTTATGAAGTTCATAAAACACATTTATTATAGAAAAACACAGTTACAATAAAACATAAAATTATTAAAAACATAGTTTATGTTTTAGCATTTTTTTTTATTATGAAGTGACTTCTTTGCTTATTATGTAGCCTATATGATTTTGGTAAAATGTTACAGTTATTAACAAACTTAACATTCTAAAATACACATCAATAGAAAACAATCAACGTCCATTTTCGTATTTTAAAATATTAAAATTAAAATTTATATAAATGACTTTATTATTGTTCGTTACTAAGGTATCCTCAATTTTTAAGATATGATTTTGAAATGTCTACAAAATTATATCAATAATACGTTACTCCTAGATAGATCTTGCGAACAGCTCTAAATAAACTTCAATTTTCTTAATTATTTGTTTTCAAAACTGATATTTCTGCTTAAGTTAGAATCTTCATTTTGTTTACAATTACATGACTTGCTCTATACTAAGTACAAAAAAGGTGAAAAAATTTAAGAATTATCGAAATATAACTAAACCGTAACGAAATGAACTATCTATTTGTATTACAAAACTGTTAAGATTTTATATATTGCTTTGAAAATGAGACCACATATTGTAAAAAAATTATAAACAGGCTTATAATGTTTATCAACTACAAATTAAAGGAAGTATTTTAAATTATTTTCAATCTTTTGAAACACAGTTAATATGGTATCCAAAGTTATTCTCGGTATTGCTTAGACTACTACCAATATTAATTTTGCTAGCGAAAGTCTTGTAGGAAGACATTAAGTGACAGGAGTAACGATTAAAATAAATAAAATTATAAAAAGTTAAAAACTCAAAAAAGTTTTTTTTTTTTTATTCTGCACAAAATATGATAACAAAACAAAAATATATTATATAACCAAATATAAATATCTGTTTACTTTACAAATAAATATTATGTCTCTAGATATTAAATTTTTTTGTGCAAATTAATTGTGATAGTATTATCCTGTTTATCAACCAATTTACATTAACAGATATTTTTTCTGTAAAGCAGTGATTTGCAGTATAAAGTTTGCGTAAGATAACCTGCAGTTGTACTTGAATGGTTTTTATTTGTATTAAAAACAGGTATATGTTGGAACATGAAGCAACAAATTTAAAATGTAGACTAATATATGCATGCTAAATGTCCACTTTAATACATTTAATGTTATGTACGATAAAGAGCATTATATCCTGAAATTTGGGTAATCTTGTAGTTATGCAGAACAATGCCATCATTAAATTTTACATCTTTCCCTTTATTCTGACTGTAATCCGTTCTTCATTAGCATCACAATGACACTGTATATAATTAAACTATTTTACCTATAAATAATTCCATCTGTTGTAGTTTACAGAGCTATGTCAAGCAGTTTTAAATGTCATAGGACGAAAACATTTGCATTTTTTTCTTTGTCAAACCATTTCGTTTGAACTAATCTTTCGTTTTCATCTCAACCCATTTTTATAACAGCCGAATCATTATATCAACTGCAATGCGCTACTCAAAGTCGGCTGTCAGTATAGTTTCTGTGCATGTAGCAGCTGAGGATGATGACTTAGTCATTGAAAAATCGTTTTTTATTTACGCAGCTCAAATAAAGTGTTTTTTTTTTTTTTGTGGAAAATTGTCATTTCATTCATTTGGTTAAATCATTACATGTTTAATCATTCACTACAACATATTTTCGCTAATGGGAACTGTTTGTTGTTTTGTGTATTTTGCTTTCTTATTTGAAACTTATAAAAATGTTTACTAAAAAAAATTTTTTAATTAAAATTTTTATTTTACATACAATGTTTTTATGTAAATCTGATAACATAGGAGCTCCGAGAAATAGGATAACATTTAATATTCACAATAGTTATTCTTATATTTTTCTTGAATATCTTGAGCTCTATTGAATGTGGAAGGAAACTAGATACGAATTTTTGTGTGAATAATTAATATTTTTATAAACAGACATCGTGGCAAAATCTTTCAAGAAAGATTAGAAAACTAAAGCAATAATGTACCAACTATAGAAAAAACCAACCCCTTTTTAAAATTGTAATACAATTTATTGAAACAGTGATAGCATATTTATAAGAAACGTATATTTAAGGGATTATCTTCATCAATTAAATTTGTTGACAGAACCTATCATTCAACGATAATTATGATAGAATCAGTATATAAATAAACCTACAGAGCAGTGTTAAAACATCTCATACCTAAAGCAAGCATCCTCGAGTGAAGGGGATAGAAAAGGGCTCGTTATAAAAGAGCATCTCATATACAATTTATTTGACATTTCACGTTTCATAATTCTCTATTAACTTACCAATGTTGAAACGAGATTTTTTTTTAACTAATACTTTCTTTTGTAATAAAACAATAGTGGGTTTCATTATTTTCTTTTACAAGATTGCACCAGTAAAACATTCACTTTTACTAATACTTAATACTGTCAACATTGGAATACAATAACTTGGTGAATTGGCTATTTATTAATCCATTTTATAATGTCTATATGTTAAAATACATATTGCGTGTTATATACTTATGTTATACACTTAACTGACACAGCTGTTTTGTTTCAGGACCCTATAAAATGCCAAGGAAGTACAAACCGGTGGTTGGAGGGGGCTACAAAAAGCACGATCCCAAAAAAATCGAAAAAGCACTCTCTGACATACAGAATGGATTAAGCCTTCGGAAGTCTGCTGAGAAACATGGTTTACATTATAGTATTATTTATCGTGGTACATTTCCACTTTTTTACACTAACAAATCTGTTATATATCCCTTCTTAAAACCAAACTAATTTAATAGCTTTAAAAAATATATTAAATAATTTTCAATATATTATTTAAAATTGCAAATTTTAAGATGAATACAAGGCTTGCTTTGAATATAACAAACTTACTTAATACGGAAAAAACACTAATTCAATATGAAACAATTTTTTAATAAATATTGAGCTTGACTTGTGAGATAATATTAGGTAGAATAAAACTTGAACACAAGATTTCACATAAATAATGTTTACTTAATCAAACGCATTTCAACGACAAAGTCGCCATCCTCAGTGATAGATGAGGTACAATAACTAAACTATAACTATTATAGTTTAGTTATTGTACCTCATGTTAAGTAAACGTAAATTTTTTAATATCTCGTGCTCAAGTTTTATTCTATGAAACAATTTGTTTGTTCCAAAAGAGAACATTAAATTATTTTCAAATGTTTTTCGCTTAGTTCTTGAACCACCCATAGAACAAATTATAAACATTTTAAGACTACTAAAAAATTTTAATATATATATATATATATTTAAATATTTTAGTAAAGTTTTAAAATGGTGGCCATTCAAAAGATACTATATAATTAATTATATAATTATATTCAAATTATACAGGTGTCAGCTATATAATATTATTCTTCAATAAAGATAATGGAAAGTTAGCTTCACAAATTGATACGTTCAATGATATTGGCAGTGCTTTTCCACAGATATAAAATATAAAAAGATTTCGTTTAACAAAAGTTTTAGGGGTAGTTGTTGTTTCATCCTGGATATTTGAATGAATATTTTATTTATAAATAAAACCCATTGAAAAGTAAACCCCCACAGTCTTGAAACAACTTAACGTGTTCTAGATGCATAAGATTAAAGACTCTTTGAAGAATGAAGGGGTGTTTATATTCTAACAAGAAATATATAAATTACATTGCATTTTCATGTTTCATAATCCATGAACAAGACGACTTTAATTGAAACGAACTGATATAAAATAAAACTGTCTTCTGTAATCTAACAGTAGCTAGCGGTCTTTATAATTTTCTCTTTCAACATTTAGTCCCCCTTGCAAAGCTTAACGTCATCAGCATATTAACAGAAGGCCTTAACCTCATTAGCTATGCATTAACCCTCAATTATTATTTGCATACCTAATTCATACTGTTATACAGGTAAAAGTTTTGAAAATGGAATTAAATAAGGAACAAAAACACAAGGGCCCTTTTACCTTCTAACCACAAAAAAAAATGTAAATTGTATTTTAATAGGTGTTATTAAATAATGTACTTTATACTCCATTATACTCTTATTTTACTGTAGCATTTATATTTTACAACACTTCTATATTCTCGCCCATTAAATTTTTATTAAATATATGTGGTAACACTTAGAGCAATTTGTTTACTTTAAACTATTATCCAATACAAATGCAACACAATATTTTTTTTCATTGTAAAATAAATATGAATATAATAGTATACGTAAAACTGCTCCTGTGAACTTTAAAAGTAAAAATGGAACTTATAAAAAGTACAATTTCAAACTTCAAAAAAATCCTTTAAAAATATTACCAAGTGATTTAATGTCAAGGCAATCATTTCTAAATTTTTGTGTTATTCACTGTCCACAAAATTTCGACGCTCTTAAGTTTAATTCTAATGATTTTTTTAAAGTTTTCTGTGGAAATTAAGAAATAACAGAACACAAATCTAAACATAATTGAACACATGATTTTTACGTCCATGGGCTTTACTTTATCCGACCTCTTAATTATTTATTTAGTAACTGGAAATGACGACTTTGTCATTGAAACGTTATCTTGTTGCGAATAAAATTATTGTTATGGAACATTAAGTGGTTCTTTCATTTGGTGAATAATATTCACGCCTTTTATTAAATTGGTCTGACACATGTTATAGGTAGTTTTAGTTTAGCATAACATTTTTAATGTAATAATTCTTTTAATCCTGTACGAAACAGCGCTATCTTGAAACAAGTTAACATGTATCCTACATGAATTGGACTAAAGTCCCTTTGCAGGATGAATGGGAGATTATATTCTAATAACAGACGAGAAATAAATGAAATTATACTTCATATTTCATAATACATGGACAAGATTACGTTAATTGAAACTAGCTTTTATGAACTAACATTGTCTTCTGTATTTTAACAATAGCGGACTTTGTTATTTTTCCCAGTCGCCTATGCCATACCAAACGTCTAATATCTGTTTTATACAGTTAAACAGGTAACAATTTAAAAGCTGAATTAAATAAATGGAGAAAATATGAGCAAAATAATTGATGGATTAAAATAACTCAATGAAAGGAATAAACTTTCTTTTTTTAATTACTGAATTATTTTTTAATGGAGACAAATATATGTTTCTAATAGATTAATTTTAAAATATAATAAAATCAAAGAAACATACATCTGTATGAAAATGTAAAAAATATGTGTGTGTGTGTGTGTGTGTGTGTGTGTGTGTGTACTCATATGTATAAGGCATGTTTGCGAACATTAGTATTTAAATATCGATTATAGAGCGAGTAAAACACGGATAATGTGTACAATGTATAAGTTATACATCCTTTTACCTTTTAACCACATAAATAAACATTTTATTGCCTAGCATCCAAGTACTTTATACCCCATTATACTCTTGTTTTACTGCTGAAGTTATATTTTCCAACACTTCTATCGTCTCACCCATTAAATCCTTATTACATTTATGTAGTAACACTCATAACAATTTGTTCAAAAGATTTTTTTTTATCAAGACGCATTTTTCCTGTCTTTTGTTTATCCTCCGTAGACTATCATTTCATAGACCTTTTAATTTCAATCAAAACTAAAAACATTTTAATTAATAAACTGTATTTTAAACGTGACTTTCAGAATAAATACCTAAAATAATAACTTTTCACATTTGTTTCAAATTTTGAAGTTTTTGTAGACACCACAATAACAACAAACCTACTAAACAAACACAACCTACAACTATATGGGGTTACGTTAAGATTGAAAAACATAAAACGAAACATTTCAACTAAACCAATAACTATTTTTTTAACGATTTACAACTTATATTTAAATAATATGCTTAAAAAAAATAATATTATTACAATTTTCTTAGAACAAAATGGAAGAATAGCTCGTGTATCATAGTTTGATTATTTGCCGCCAATTTCAAAGAGTCGAAATGGTAAGGATATTTCGATCAAAATTAATTTTTTACTTTTTAGTTGTTTTTTAAAGTCATTTTACTTAATATTTTAAAGTTTATTTTATTTTAATTGTTACCTATTTTAGTACATAGTATTTTTAATGTGCAATACAAAAATTTAGGCTGATGAAATCTTAATGAAAAGATGTGCACTTTTTTAAACAAAATAAAATGCAAAAACTATATTCTACTAACCAAGATCAGTACATGCCGTAGCAAACAGTTTTTATGTACAATTTTTGTCTACAAGCTAGATCTTTGTTCGATCAGTTTAGATTAGTGGTATGTTTTCCTGGTCTTATTAATATCGGTGCGCTATTATATTACTCATAAAAATCTTTTTGTAACTACATTTACCAAGGTTTTTTTTTCAAAAGGCTGCATTAAAATCAATTTTGAGAGTGAAAAGAGTAAATAAACATACGAGCTTAAGTTATATCAACTTTTAAACATGTTTCTAGGAATGTCTATAATAAATTCCACCCAAAACATTGTCCTATCCTAATATTTTGTTTTAAGAGCTATTTTATGACTTATTGACTTTAATAAGTTATGTGGGAAACTAAAACACAGCTGCATGGCTACTTTAAATTAAATCTGTCTTATTTCAAATACAGCGTTAGACTATATGGAAAGTAATAAACGCTTTCACCGTCTTTCAGATTTTTTTTAAAGTTTGGATAAAGCAATGTCCTCAAAATATGCGTAAAGGGGTTTTTACTTTGACTTATGTTAATTAATTATTTCCATTAATAATTTTAAATGCAGTACAAATTTAATCTATCGTTTTATAAGAAAGCATCGTATGTCAAAACATTTTCTCAATTTCAAAAACCATTTGAAGCAATTAAATATTTATATTTTAAATCAATAATTGATCTAGTTGATTCCATATAACTCGAACATAGATTTGTTAAACTGAAAACGTGGAAATAAAGGTATATTGTAAAATATAAAAAAACGTAGGAAGGGGAAAAGTTTGATTAATACGTCTCTAAACTACATAAAATGTATTTGGTGTTTGTTTTGTCGTTAAAATGAAAAAGTAAGTACTGACACTATGCAACGTATCATTTTAATACACAGTTTTTAAAACCGCAATGTCAGTCACTTAATCAAAAAAATGTCCACTGTGTGAAACAACGTAAAATTTATCTTTATATACGTAAAAATACGTAGGCTATTATATTATTTTTCCATTTTTTATAGAGGAATATGTCTTCTTCGATTTTCGTATTTTCAAATGAGTATGTAGGACATGATTGAGTCCTTTAAGGAAATTTTATTTTATAATAAATCAAACTTGTATCTTTTCATCATAGAATATAACATTATTTAGATTTTTTTAATAGTCAGTTCTGTCATGTTTACATTCCTGAGTTCATACCAACAATAAAACTGTTACATAATTAAACATATTGACATCATAAAGGCGAGTTAATGAATCGTTAATGATAGGAAGTCACTGTGTTCCGATTTTGCAGACGTAAAGGGAATGTAAAAACGGGTGTTTTAATAGCACAATGTTGAAAGAGAAAATAATAAATTCTGCTATTGTTTGAATACAAAAGAACGTTTGACTTAATAGAACCTAGTTTTAGTTATTGTCAACTTGTTGGAGAATTACTAAACTTGAAATACAATACCATTTGTATACATCATGTTCTTTCACGTAGGAGCCTTTTGTAATAGTCCATCAACCTTTATTCTCTTGTTCTGATCACATATGAGATGATTAAACATGACACGCCCGTTTTAATATAGTCACATTATATCTTAATTAAGGCATATAACAAATAATTTATATTATAACCTAATAATTCTGGTCCAAACACTAAATGTAACATCAAATTTTATTGACCGAGCAAAGCGAGCCTATATATTTTATTTCAGTCGACCATTTTACATATTGTATTTATATTTATTTGTTTACCTTTATGGTCAACGTTTAAGAAATTTAGGAATAAGGTTCTTTGCAACTCTTTATTTTCTTTTTTAATGACAGGCATATTCACGGTTCCAAGACATGTACTCAGACTACAACGCGAGCACCGATGTATGAAGTATAGTGTTGTAAACTAGGCATAACGATCAGTTGCAAAAAAAAGTTCATCTAGAATTCCGAGTATAATTTTGGTATGAAAAATTAAAACCTCATCGCGTACTACTTTTTATGTTTATATAAGAGTTTAACTTATATAAGAGTTACACTACTTATAATAATATTATAATAAATATAATTTAACTTGTATATTATGTATCAATGGATGAGAATAAAATTGTTGAATGTATAAACAATAGTTTAAGCTCCAAAATAGAGGCTACTGTTGACAGAACTACTAGTTTAGCCAAACGATAATCGTGTAATAAATAATAACTAAAAAATTTGTTAAACTACATTAAGTAGGGTGCCATTACATTGTGCAATACACTGTCACAAAATTAATATTACTTACTAAACCGGTTTTAGCAAATACCCATGTTAATATATATTTGTATGATCTAACTGAGATAGATTTAAATAAAATCCTTAATTGGCAATTACGAGGCGAAACCCATTTTTAGCATCGCAATGATCTGAATATAAAATAGTTGGGGAAACGCATGATATCTTATTTGCGCAAAATAGTAAATAATAATTTTAAAATGTGAAACTAGTTTTTCCATAAACTATTTCAAAAATATTCATAAACAAATTATAATATACAAGAATATTTTTCTGTGTAATTGCATGAATGTTATACAAACAATCAAATTAAATATAAATGGAAATAATTCATAGTTTTCCTCTATATGAAATATAATTATAGTAAATAGCCCGTTAGGTTTCCTGCTGGACAAATTATGTTTAGCGTAGATTCATTTCTAACTCTGGTCAATAACAATTAACACACAATTCTCAATAGTATGGAATCTAAACGTTGAGCTATGTAAATTGTAAATATGACTCAACTGTCATAAATAATTATTTACCAAAAGTGACAAAATATTAGTGAAGTTTATTATATTATTTGTAGAGGTGTTATTCTTAGTACCACTTATACTGTCGGAGAATAAGGGCAAAACGCTTTCAAAATCTTAAACACAATTAATTATGAAAAATTAAAACGTAGCCCACATTCAAACAATGTGTTTAAAAAATATATTGTCATTTAATCTGCCTTCTTGATTATCTGCACCTACACACGTTCGTTCTTTCTAACCCTTTTTTGATATTATTATTGACGGTTTTAATTTTCTGATAACAAAGCAACAACAACACTTATTTATTACAGAGAAAACTATCCTGTGAGCAAAAAAAAACCATTTTCTACTCTCAATATTTCTTAAACATTTGGAATTCTCTATATATAGAGTGCTAAGAATTGGTTAAAGGAAAGGCTTTTATATTCATGTCTACTACAAACTAATAATAAAATTTCACCTTTTCATTACGTAATGTACCATATAGTACACAAATAGCTCAATAATCAAGATAAAAGTAGCTATTTGAAAGTTACCGCATGTAGTCAGCAAGTCTCAATTTTAATTAACGTTACCGAATAATAAATGACACAGGAGAAAGGTGGCAATTAATCAAATATGTTTTGTCCAAACCTAACCAACAATCAATAATATACATATATATTTTTTCTTTCTTATATGTAGACGTGG
Organism: Aphrophora alni; assembly: GCA_963513935.1. Lineage (NCBI taxonomy): Eukaryota > Metazoa > Arthropoda > Insecta > Hemiptera > Aphrophoridae > Aphrophora > Aphrophora alni. Next base: position 53,423,454 of record OY740768.1, read on the forward strand.
TAGTTTTAACCATTATTATTCTTCGGGTAAACTCAGCTTTGTAAATTTAAATACTTACTTGTAAAAATGTGTTAAATAAAATCCATGTATAATTACGTCTAAAACAAAATTTAATATAATTGTTTAATTTATTAGATGATATGTAAGATATTTAAAATGTATATTAACATAGTTTTTCTTGATCACAATAATCTATTAACATCTATTCGTTAAATCTTACGGACCTATTCATGTTTTTAATGTAGAGTAATGAGCTAAATGCTCATAAAAAGAAGTAATCCTGTTATTATGTTAAACTTATAATTATGCAGCGCAATGAGGTTTTATCCTTGAAGTTTTACATCTGTTTCTTTTACCTTAAAGTAATGCACCCTGCATTAGCATTAAAAGAAGACTGCACATATATTAAACTCTTCTTTTTTTAATTCTCTCTGTGGCGTCTATGAAGCTATATGATTTTGTTTTGAAAGTAATGTTTATACTTACTCTTGTTTTTATTCTCTCGTTTAATAACGACCCAATCATTATTTCTTTTATCATATCGTTCAACCAATCCTAGCAAATAAATATGTTTATATTTTTGTACATTTAATTACAACAAAATACCTACTAATATGTATAAATACACAATACATTTACAATATCAAAAACTCCTAGCAAATATATTATGTTTATATTTTTGTACATTTAATTACAAAATACCTACTAATATGTATAAATACACAATACATTTACAATATCAAAAATATTATATTTAAATTCAAACAAACTTTTTTGACTATTTTCAAATAATAATAAAATTTAAATTCTGAGCTTTGCAATCAAAATATCAAAACATCTTTTAAAGCTAGTGAATTATAATGTAAAAATAAAAATTTAATTAAATGGAAAATAGTAAAAATACTATAATTTATTTTATGATCTCATGGAATTTCTAATAATCATTCAGGTTTTTCCCCTGTAGGCAAACAATATTCTCTAATGACCAAAATTCTGCGACAGGTTTTACTGAGTACTTTTACAATTCGCGGATGATGAAGAGAAGTAATTTCACACAGTTACTATCCCGAATTGTAAAAAAAAAGTGTCGCAATAAACCTTTACGTGACCGGAATCGTCATATCCTCTATTTGTCGAACTTCGGGAATGGAATGGAATTCTGAGCACGAAAAGCTAACCATTGCCCGGAAGGAGGTTCTTACATTCACGCCCTGCACGATTATGTAATTTTTTTCATGATGTAATGTAGCGCATAAGTCACAAATTGTGGAGTTATCGCGACAAAAGTATTTGTTGGATGTCACGTGGAATCAGCAAATCTTAAATTAAAATAGTGCTTGACATCTATCCAGGCTTCTTAGTAATAACAGATCGAAAAAATGTACTCAATCAAACATTATCTGAATAAGTTTTATCACCATCAACGCTCAAATCTTCCATAAAGATAAAGTTTTATTCGTTGATATATATTCAAAATTACGTGATTGATTGTATTGATTGCAGATTGTGTTACCTTTTGTAAATCACGGTTGCAACTCTAACTTGTTAAGGTACTATGAAGGTCGGCCTCATGTAATCATGCCCAAAAATAGAATTATTCAAATAGAGATTCATTTTTGCATTTTTTGAGATATGTACCACTCTTACTCAGTATTTCGTTTCCTGTTACATAGGATTCGGTACTCTGTTTTTCATAAAGTTGTAATCGAGTTCTCCTATTTAGTTACAAACGAATGTCCTTAATCTACTTTTACATTATGGCAACTGGCGATTCTGTTTTATCGAAGACATAGTGATCAATACTGTTTAGTTTCTAAGTCCAAATTCAACAAAAGTGTTAGAATTGACAAAATAATTTTTTATTTTGGTTCTTTGACATTTAGGTAAGTCATATTTTTTTCCGACTTACGTATAGATAAATATTGATTTTGATGTTCATTTTAAGCATAACTGATCTAATTTCTAAATGATTTTAAACTTTAAATATGAAAAGATTTTGCAGCCTAGAGAGAAAACAAATTTTTAAATTATTGAAAAGTAACATAGTTATTTTTGTCCACCATTTATAGTCTGTATACACTAACTTGGCGTCTGAACCCTTGGCTACCTGCGACCGTCCCCCCGTCGCTCCCTTCCTCACCCAGCTGTTTCCGTGATGACTCACCTACTAGCGTTAACACTGCACTGTTTAACTTTTTTTATAAGAGTAGGCCTAGATGTATTTGGTTTCGGTATCTTATCTATATTATATAAATTACAAACAAGTAAATCTTTTATAAAAACAAAGTTTTTCACTCATAGTTAGGTATATGGGAACACAATTACGAGTAAATGGTACACAATCCTTACGCTAGTTTTCACTTTCAATGCACAATAAAAATGGGAGAAACTAATAACCTCTATAAAACACAATATTGGTATTATCACAATTTCACACAAATACATTTGTTTCTTAAATCAAAAGCGTTTTAATGACAACGTTTCCATTTGTCAGATGAACTACAAAAATAAAACTATTTAAGTTTTTTTAAATGTAAAACATCTCGTAAGCCAAGCTGAATATTTATTTATTGTTGAATATTGTTGGTAAACATTTGATTAATAGATGGGAATTGGTAATATGCTGCTGAAGGCTATATATTGGCTTTGTATTTCACTAAGACTTTGTTAAAGTACAATTATTAGACAAAAATTAATCAATTGTTTTTAACATTTGTTCTTATGACAGGTCTCGTTAAATTTTAGGTTAGAACATTCATTTTCATAAATGAAACACAAAGTACATACCAAACATAACTTAAACTTTTATATATATATATATATATGCTACAACAATATTAATAATCAACATGAAAGATTCTGATAGACGGTTTTCAACCGGATAATGTGTTGTTAGCAAATCAAAATCCCATCATAGTCATTCAAGTATGTACAACCATAATTCGCTACCGATCGCTACTGTACCTCATGACTCTGGATTAACACCATCAATTTTTATCCCCCACCACACAGACATATATTTGTAAACTATTTCACTCATAAATACTCAAAACAATTATTTTTTTCGAAACTAAAACTAAATATGATAATAATTACTTATCCATACATACAAGAACGATATCTAATATTACTTTAATATAATTATTAAAATTATTGTGTAGTTACTTTTTATTCCCATACCCTTTGACGGAACAACTAGTATGTAAATATTATCATTGTACTCAATGAACATTGTAAATCATTAAAACTAAAGTAAATTTATTTACAACTACTAAGATAAATCAACATTGTATACAAACATTCAATCAACAAATCAGAAAAGTAAATGTTCTAACATTTTTATCATCAGTAAATTTAAAGCGCGAATACAAAAATAGAGAATTAGAGTGAAACGAGTGTGTGATGAAGGAGGTACCCTTTATATACCCTTCAAGAAGAAAAATGACATTGTTAATTTATCATTTTCTGAATGTACGTTAGGTTTTGATTCTTTATAACATTTTTCATCAATATTTTTGTATATTTGTTTTGATATATTATTTAAATATTTTTATCGCAGTATTAGAACTTAAATTGAAAAAATCTAAGAATAATATACTGATAAATTAATTGACAGTTTCGTTATAACACCTTCAGGTATATTCTAGTGGAGTATATTTTAAAATGGATGACGAATTTTTATTACAGTTTTTATAATAACCCACTTGGTATTTATATTAATTATGACTAAGACCGTTGGATGGAGTTGCAACGAACTGGAATTAGTGTATTGAATCTTTTTGCTCCTTTTTTAAATTTAACTAACAAATCTTTAGAAATATTGTATTAGAAGATTTTGCTTTAAGAGGGGGGCCGGAGTCAACAAAAATATCGCTGTTTCACAGCGCCTTCAAATGCAAGAATACGGTAGCGCCACTATCGCCGCGGCCACTAGTAGGACTAGAAACCCTCTAGCTAATAGGAGAACATCATCCACTATCGGCAGTATTGATGGCAAAATTATTGAAAACATCGATGTTTCGATATATTGATGTATCGTTTATAATACATCGATGGCGTTAAAATATCAGGACGAAAACAGCGATGTTTTCCATACATCGACGTTTTCCAAACATTCCTAGGTTTTTCTTACTAGCCGGTGAAAGACGCTAGTGAAACCTGGCGTGGCATCGATGAACCACCACGGCCGCCGATCCACATACTCTGTAAACTCTAATTGCAGAGGTATTTGTAAACGACAAAATTAATACTTCTAGTGAATATATCTGAAATATTAGACGGCAATTTTAACGTCACAATACTTAAGCTGATGTATGTTTAAGTTTAAAACATACTTATTTTAAGATCGAATTTTTACAACGATATTAGTTTTGCTAGAAAAACATTGAAGTCTTATGGAGAAATAGATGTTGAATTTCTTAAAATAAAAATAGAAAACAAAACTTTTCGTAAACAAATTTATATAGACTGATACGTATGCTAGTAACAAATTATTTGGCAGTTACAATTTTTTACTGAACGTACTGGTTCTCGGTGAGGAAAACATAAACTATACCCGCCCCATGTTAAACTGGGGATCAGAGCCGTGAGCGGTTGGGTTGACTCCGGCCGCCTCTTAGTGTAAATGTTATAACATCTTCGTCATTTGCATTGGTTTTTTACTTATGTTTAACTATTTTGTCTATAATGTAACCTCAGCATTTTAAAGCAACTCCTAGATGACCTTGACAAAAGACGCTTTGAGGAGTGGGTGATTATATTGTAACAACATCTAGTACGTACATACATTGGACTGTGTTTATATTTTTATAATATTAGGACAAGTTACCGATTAAATTTAAATGATGTTATATTAAATAAAACACTCTTTGTATTCTACTATTAGCTGATTTTATTTATTAATAGTTTTGCGCTTTCAACATTGATTTATCGCAACAGCCACTCTTGCGATGGAATTAATGTCATCAACATAGGATCAAAATGATTTTATTCCATTAGATGAATATTAACCCGGGATTATTATGTCCTCATTTGCTTCGTAATGGAGCTCTTTAAATAATGTTTAGTAATTAAGAAATATAAGCATAAAAGTACTAATTATAAGTAAGTAAACTAAGATAGTTCAAAAATAAAAGTTTTCATTTTTATTTCACTAATAAATTCTTAAAAATGGGAATAAACACATATCTCCTAATTAGTTTAGAAATTAGGGAAAAGGAAGAATAAATATTTATAATGTAATACAATTTAAACGTCCTATTTAAACAGAATATGTACAAATGTGTGGAAGTTTACATCTAGCATTATGAATGTTTGTGTACATTATTATTTAAGTAACCGTAGTGAGGCAGGTAAAACACAAGTTAATATTAATGATCTTAATTATCTTTTAAGCACGAAAATAAACATCTAAGTACATGTTCTTCAGACTTTAAATCACATTAACTTCTTGTTTTACTACTGAAGTTATATTTTACAACACTTCTACATTACCCCTCCATTAAATACTAACTAAACGTAAGATAAAACATCTAGATCAATTTATTCACTTCAACACATAGTATTAAATTATATACAATAAATGTATTTAAATAGTTAAATTTTAGATTAATTCAAAGACGGCTGAAATACACAATAATATACATATAACTCGTACTGAAACCCATTGAGTACCTTATGTAAGTCATAAGGTAGACACCAACTATTTTTGATGATCTGCTTTTTGTAAATTCCTAATATTTATTAAGCCTATCATTACAAGAACAATTATAATAACAAGATATCAATAAGGAGAGTAGTTCACATCAATTGCAGAATATTCAATTTTATTTCTTTTCACTTACCCGGAGAGAAGAGTAGAGAAATCGAGAAAACTGTTCTCCATTATTTGACTGACTTACATGTTTTTCGAAGGGAAAAATAAACTAAGTAACAACTTATACTATATTCTATAAGGAAACAAACACACTTTATACTTAAAGTATTTTGATAACCATTAGAGTTTGGAAATGGAAGAAACAATTTGTTATTTATAAGTATTGCATTGCATTGCATTGTGGCAATTTATAGAACTCGATAAAATAATATTTTTGCTTCCATGCAGAGTTGTAAGAATTTTTTTATTTCATTATTTGTTTATGTACAGTTTCAAGGAGACACTGAAACAAGCAAACCAATCGAGGTTGTTAAACTTAAAATACAAGAAGAATTACGTAGATCCGGAGCAAAAAGAAACTAGATTTGGTTCAAATGTATAAGGCTTAGTTACTTGTTAAGGCTGAAAAAGTACCATGATGCCTCCAACTAACTTACACATTATATCAACCTGAATTATAGATCCGTTGAAAAAATGTTTCACAAATGACGATTAATTACCAAATGAAAAATCTTAAGAACTCAATTATAAATATAACACAAATTACGCACAAATGTCCATTTTGATGGCAGCCGAAACTGAAAGATACACAAAGTTTTACTATATCAATTATTATTATTTCCTAGTTTACAGTTACTGGTCGTACCCTATTATATTTCTATGATACGAATATACATCTAACTACATAGTGATTGGTTCAGTGTAAATATTTGTGAGAATTTTTATCCGCACAAAAGTGATGGGTTGAAATCGGTAGACCATTAAAACAGTTTTCTCTTCCACCAATTCATTTTCAATTTATTTAATTGAAAGAATTTATTTTAAGCAAACCTTCAGGGTATGTGATTGATTAAAATACAAAATTACAACTTTACAAGCAAAAATTGAAGTGGATGGAGTCAAAGCTAATTAAGTCGGTTTCAAAATCTTTTAACAGTTTATTGTTTTAAGAGTAATTACCATTTGCTCATCAACTAATGAGGAAGAAGGAAACACATAAAGAGAGATGAGGAAGTAATGGTAGTCGCGTTTTATGAAATCATTCACGAATTTAAAGGCAAAACAGGAATTTTGTATTATTTGAAATGAAACTACCAGGAACACCATATCAAAAGTAGTTTATACGTGTAAGAAATTAATTGTTAAAAATAGATTGATAAAATTTAATTAGCTCCATAATAAGATATGTAAGTTTTCAAAAATATCTAAACAGCTAAATATCTCTGGTTGCAGTACAGATAGAAACACGAAACAAATGCCATTTTGTAGAAATTGACTTTCTACAAAGTAAGTTAAAATATCAGGTGCTCAGAATATCCCGAAAATTCAAAAATGTGATATTTTTCATATGGAAAACACATTTAATGTAAATGTAGAGTAAATCCTGTTTCGAAAATATTCTAGATTTTGTTTTTCGTAGAATTTTATTGGTTTAAATGTTTGATTAAAAAAACGTCATTATCTTTGGGTATGATTACAAGGAAAATCCATTTAAAAAAAAGTTCAAATACAACCTATTTGAACACATACAAAAATGAAAAATGAACTAAATTTTATGGACACATAGTTTACCAAAAGTGGAAGTTTTAATCGTTATTATTAATTTTCAATCCTAAAATTAATTACAATTCCATTATTATTATCTGAAAAAATAATAATTAACAAATAAAATAAAATAATAAAAACACTTATATTGAACCTCTAAAAAAATATTGATGAGGGCTAATTTTCCTGAAGACTAACATGATCAATAAAACATAAAAGTCAAAGCCTTCCACTTAAATGAAAAATATTGATTCAAAATAGGTTTATAATTAAACAAAAAAATTTAATTAATTTATCGAAGACGACCTGTACACCAAATGCTCAATCACTGCAGTTTGGCAATGAGGAGCTAGACAAATAATTGTAGTAACATTACAATCTGAAGCATCTCAGGAGGGATAATATTTAATCCCTCTACTTAACATTTAACATTCCCTATTTTATTAGGCCTAGTTTTATAAACATTGTTTTTAAATAGCCCCCAAAAAGTAATACAAATTGGGACAGTCAGGTGATCTAGCAGTGGCCTTCTTTCACTTATCCACCGTCAGAAGAGTGTGTACGTCTCATACGTAATGAGGCACTCCAACTTGTTGAAACCCTTCCACATTCCGAATTGCTGACATGATTGTGTTAACCAAAATGTGGTGGTAAGTCATTCAATTCAAATTCCCATCAATAATGAATTATCCATTAATATTTTTCCCAACGATTCCTACCCACACATTAACCATTAGAGGATGTTGGGTGTGTAAGGGTTTGTATTGGCCCATTACTTACAGTTATGTCGATTGATATTTACATTCAAAATAAATTCCTTTCATCTATAAAAACTATCCTGTTAACTAAATTTGTATCTCTACTTAATGTTTGGGTCATTGTATCACAAAATTCAATATGACGACTAAACTCGTCTTCGGATATTTCATGTGCGATATGTATCTTAAATGTATGACATTTAGTATGTTTAGAAATGTTAAATCAAAACCAATGCTTACATAATTTCGAGCAGTAACTTTCCTAATTTTAAGAATGCGGTTCTTCTATAAATGTCTGCAGACATTCAGGGGCATGTCACTGTTAATCAACTATTTTCGCTCCCTTAGTCTTTTATATTCCCAGTTTCTTAAAAACTGTGAACCTGTAAACGGTAAACTGTATTTATTTTATACCGGTAGTCTATTTTGGAATATACCATTAAATAAATCTTTTACCATTTGGTAAGATAGCATCTTAACACCATTAGCCCTCTTAGTCAAAAGATTCATTCCTTCAAATTCAGTTAATTCCATTTTCCACTATTAATTTACAAAAAAAAAAAAAATCAAAAAAAATTAGTATATGCAACAAGCACAACCGAAAATTTTTAACATTTGAATTAAAATGTATAGTCTAAACCCCGACATAACTAAAATGTATACGTTTTAAACAAAAAACTACGTACGAAACTGTTATAACTTTATTGTAGTCCATGATTATATGATGAATTAAATCCAATTATGAGATCTTTACAAAGACAGATTGGAGTAGGTTGAGTCATAATTAATCAAATAGCAATAAGTCGATTTCTAAACCATTCATCAGTTATAGACACTATTGTTTTTGTATAATTTTGTAATAATTACTGTTTGCTCATTTACTACTAATGAAGAGGAGGGTAGCATAGAGAGAGAGGGGGGATGAAGAGGTTAATGGTGGTAATCTTCTTTCGAACATTTAATTTCAAAGTAGGAAAATTGTATAATTTTTATATGTTAATGAAAGAGAACTTTCAACAGCATCATATTAAAAATTGTTTATACATCCAACTTATTAATTAATAAAAAGGTTATTTCAAGTTTTAGGACCTTTAGGATACGAAATTTAAGTTTATATACTTAACCTACTATTTTTTTAATACTATTTACAAGATAGAAATGATACTTTCTCCGAATTCGTCCTCGACAAAGAACTGAATGAATCTGCGATATTGCTCGATTGTCCAGAACTCCTACAAAATGGTGATGAAATTATTAAAACAATTAAAATTATCAATCTGATTGCTAAATGTAATCTAATCTAACCCTTTAGGAAAATCAATGTTGTTAGGCATGGCTCAAAAACTAAAACTAAGCTTATATATATTTAAAACTAATGCTTTTTTGACGAACTTTATAATCTAGTTTTAAAGTTATTTGAAAATGATGAATTGTGCACATTATTAAATGGTTTAAAACGACATCTGCTATCATTTTTGTTTATAAAATTAATACACAATGTTTCGAGAGTATAAATTAACTCTCGTTATCGTAAAATTAGAACACAAAAGAGGGGAAAAAAGAATAAAAACACCAAGATAGCGTAGTAGCCTAGAGCCATGTTGGAATCTAATACTAAATCTATAATGTAAGACAAGAACTCAAGCTTACAACTAGGCCTGAGCAATCAAAGCTAATAAGGAAACACAAGGATTCCCGGAAACACATAAACTATTTTAAGTTATACCAACACGATGAAGTGCCCTGCGGCAGGACCCTACACTGAGGTGTACCTAATCTCAGCAATGTGCATGAGGTGCAAGACTAAATCTATAATGTAAAACAAGAACTCAAGCTTACAACTAAAGCTAATAAGGAAACACAAGGATTCCCGGAAACACATAAACTATTTTAAGTTATACCAACACGATGAAGTGCCCTGCGGCAGGACCCTACACTGAGGTGTACCTAATCTCAGCAATGTGCATGAGGTGCAAGACTAAATCTATAATGTAAAACAAGAACTCAAGCTTACAACTAAAGCTAATAAGGAAACACAAGGATTCCCCGAAACATATAAACTATTTTAAGTTATACCAACACGATGAAGTGCCCTGCGGCAGGACCCTACACTTAGGTGTACCTAATCTCAGCAATGTGCATGAAGTGCAAGACTAAATCTATAATGTAAAACAAGAACTCAAGCTTACAACTAAAGCTAATAAGGAAACACAAGGATTCCTTGAAACACATAAACTATTTTAAGTTATACCAACACGATGAAGTGCCCTGCGGCAGGACCCTACACTGAGGTGTACCTAATCTCAGCAATGTGCATGAGGTGCAAGACTAAATCTATAATATAAAACAAGAACTCAAGCTTACAACTAAAGCTAATAAGGAAACACAAGGATTCCCGGAAACACATAAACTATTTTAAGTTATACCAACACGATGAAGTGCCCTGCGGCAGGACCCTACACTGAGGTGTACCTAATCTCAGCAATGTGCATGAGGTGCAAGACTAAATCTATAATGTAAAACAAGAACTCAAGCTTACAACTAAAGCTAATAAGGAAACACAAGGATTCCTTGAAACATATAAACTATTTTAAGTTATACCAACACGATGAAGTGCCCTGCGGCAGGACCCTACACTGAGGTGTACCTAATCTCAGCAATGTGCATGAGGTGCAAGACTAAATCTATAATGTAAAACAAGAACTCAAGCTTACAACTAAAGCTAATAAGGAAACACAAGGATTCCTTGAAACACATAAACTATTTTAAGTTATACCAACACGATGAAGTGCCCTGCGGCAGGACCCTACACTGAGGTGTACCTAATCTCAGCAATGTGCATGAGGTGCAAGACTAAATCTATAATGTAAAACAAGAACTCAAGCTTACAACTAAAGCTAATAAGGAAACACAAGGATTCCTTGAAACATATAAACTATTTTAAGTTATACCAACACGATGAAGTGCCCTGCGGCAGGACCCTACACTGAGGTGTACCTAATCTCAGCAATGTGCATGAGGTGCAAGACTAAATCTATAATGTAAAACAAGAACTCAAGCTTACAACTAAAGCTAATAAGGAAACACAAGGATTCCTTGAAACACATAAACTATTTTAAGTTATACCAACACGATATAGTGCCCTGCGGCAGGACCCTACACTGAGGTGTACCTAATCTCAGCAATGTGCATGAGGTGCAAGACTATATCTATAATGTAAAACAAGAACTCAAGCTTACAACTAAAGCTAATAAGGAAACACAAGGATTCCTTGAAACATATAAACTATTTTAAGTTATACCAACACGATGAAGTGCCCTGCGGCAGGACCCTACACTGAGGTGTACCTAATCTCAGCAATGTGCATGAAGTGCAAGACTAAATCTATAATGTACAAACAAGAACTCAAGCTTACAACTAAAGCTAATAAGGAAACACAAGGATTCCCGGAAACACATAAACTATTTTAAGTTATACCAACACGATGAAGTGCCCTGCGGCAGGACCCTACACTGAGGTGTACCTAATCTCAGCAATGTGCATGAGGTGCAAGACTAAATCTATAATGTAAAACAAGAACTCAAGCTTACAACTAAAGCTAATAAGGAAACACAAGGATTCCCGGAAACACATAAACTATTTTAAGTTATACCAACACGATGAAGTGCCCTGCGGCAGGACCCTACACTGAGGTGTAACTAATCTCAGCAATGTGCGTGAGGTGCAAGACTATATCTATAATGTAAAACAAGAACTCAAGCTTACAACTAAAGCTAATAAGGAAACACAAGGATTCCCGGAAACACATAAACTATTTTAAGTTATACCAACACGATGAAGTGCCCTGCGGCAGGACCCTACACTGAGGTGTACCTAATCTCAGCAATGTGCATGAAGTGCAAGACTAAATCTATAATGTAAAACAAGAACTCAAGCTTACAACTAAAGCTAATAAGGAAACACAAGGATTCCCGGAAACACATAAACTATTTTAAGTTATACCAACACGATGAAGTGCCCTGCGGCAGGACCCTACACTGAGGTGTACCTAATCTCAGCAATGTGCATGAGGTGCAAGACTAAATCTATAATGTAAAACAAGAACTCAAGCTTACAACTAAAGCTAATAAGGAAACACAAGGATTCCCGGAAACACATAAACTATTTTAAGTTATACCAACACGATGAAGTGCCCTGCGGCAGGACCCTACACTGAGGTGTACCTAATCTCAGCAATGTGCATGAGGTGCAAGACTAAATCTATAATGTAAAACAAGAACTCAAGCTTACAACTAAAGCTAATAAGGAAACACAAGGATTCCCGGAAACACATAAACTATTTTAAGTTATACCAACACGATGAAGTGCCCTGCGGCAGGACCCTACACTGAGGTGTACCTAATCTCAGCAATGTGCATGAGGTGCAAGACTAAATCTATAATGTAAAACAAGAACTCAAGCTTACAACTAAAGCTAATAAGGAAACACAAGGATTCCCGGAAACACATAAACTATTTTAAGTTATACCAAGACGATGAAGTGCCCTGCGGCAGGACCCTACACTGAGGTGTACCTAATCTCAGCAATGTGCATGAGGTGCAAGACTAAATCTATAATGTAAAACAAGAACTCAAGCTTACAACTAAAGCTAATAAGGAAACACAAGGATTCCTGGAAACACATAAACTATTTTAAGTTATACCAACACGATGAAGTGCCCTGCGGCAGGACCCTACACTGAGGTGTACCTAATCTCAGCAATGTGCATGAGGTGCAAGACTAAATCTATAATGTAAAACAAGAACTCAAGCTTACAACTAAAGCTAATAAGGAAACACAAGGATTCCTTGAAACACATAAACTATTTTAAGTTATACCAACACGATGAAGTGCCCTGCGGCAGGACCCTACACTGAGGTGTACCTAATCTCAGCAATGTGCATGAGGTGCAAGACTAAATCTATAATGTAAAACAAGAACTCAAGCTTACAACTAAAGCTAATAAGGAAACACAAGGATTCCTTGAAACACATAAACTATTTTAAGTTATACCAAGACGATGAAGTGCCCTGCGGCAGGACCCTACACTGAGGTGTACCTAATCTCAGCAATGTGCATGAGGTGCAAGACTAAATCTATAATTTAAAACAAGAACTCAAGCTTACAACTAAAGCTAATAAGGAAACACAAGGATTCCCGGAAACACATAAACTATTTTAAGTTATACCAACACGATGAAGTGCCCTGCGGCAGGACCCTACACTGAGGTGTACCTAATCTCAGCAATGTGCATGAGGTGCAAGACTAAATCTATAATTTAAAACAAGAACTCAAGCTTACAACTAAAGCTAATAAGGAAACACAAGGATTCCCGGAAACACATAAACTATTTTAAGTTATACCAACACGATGAAGTGCCCTGCGGCAGGACCCTACACTGAGGTGTACCTAATCTCAGCAATGTGCATGAGGTGCAAGACTAAATCTATAATTTAAAACAAGAACTCAAGCTTACAACTAAAGCTAATAAGGAAACACAAGGATTCCCGGAAACACATAAACTATTTTAAGTTATACCAACACGATGAAGTGCCCTGCGGCAGGACCCTACACTGAGGTGTACCTAATCTCAGCAATGTGCATGAGGTGCAAGACTAAATCTATAATGTAAAACAAGAACTCAAGCTTACAACTAAAGCTAATAAGGAAACACAAGGATTCCTTGAAACACATAAACTATTTTAAGTTATACCAACACGATGAAGTGCCCTGCGGCAGGACCCTACACTGAGGTGTACCTAATCTCAGCAATGTGCATGAGGTGCAAGACTAAATCTATAATGTAAAACAAGAACTCAAGCTTACAACTAAAGCTAATAAGGAAACACAAGGATTCCTTGAAACACATAAACTATTTTAAGTTATACCAACACGATGAAGTGCCCTGCGGCAGGACCCTACACTGAGGTGTAACTAATCTCAGCAATGTGCATGAGGTGCAAGACTATATCTATAATGTAAAACAAGAACTCAAGCTTACAACTAAAGCTAATAAGGAAACACAAGGATTCCTTGAAACACATAAACTATTTTAAGTTATACCAACACGATGAAGTGCCCTGCGGCAGGACCCTACACTGAGGTGTAACTAATCTCAGCAATGTGCATGAGGTGCAAGACTAAATCTATAATGTAAAACAAGAACTCAAGCTTACAACTAAAGCTAATAAGGAAACACAAGGATTCCTTGAAACATATAAACTATTTTAAGTTATACCAACACGATGAAGTGCCCTGCGGCAGGACCCTACACTGAGGTGTAACTAATCTCAGCAATGTGCATGAGGTGCAAGACTATATCTATAATGTAAAACAAGAACTCAAGCTTACAACTAAAGCTAATAAGGAAACACAACGATTCCCGGAAACATATAAACTATTTTAAGTTATACCAACACGATGAAGTGCCCTGCGGCAGGACCCTACACTGAGGTGTAACTAATCTCAGCAATGTGCATGAGGTGCAAGACTATATCTATAATGTAAAACAAGAACTCAAGCTTACAACTAAAGCTAATAAGGAAACACAACGATTCCCGGAAACATATAAACTATTTTAAGTTATACCAACACGATGAAGTGCCCTGCGGCAGGACCCTACACTGAGGTGTAACTAATCTCAGCAATGTGCATGAGGTGCAAGACTATATCTATAATGTAAAACAAGAACTCAAGCTTACAACTAAAGCTAATAAGGAAACACAAGGATTCCTTGAAACACATAAACTATTTTAAGTTATACCAACACGATGATGTGCCCTGCGGCAGGACCCTACACTGAGGTGTACCTAATCTCAGCAATGTGCATGAAGTGCAAGACTAAATCTATAATGTAAAACAAGAACTCAAGCTTACAACTAAAGCTAATAAGGAAACACAAGGATTCCTTGAAACACATAAACTATTTTAAGTTATACCAACACGATGATGTGCCCTGCGGCAGGACCCTACACTGAGGTGTAACTAATCTCAGCAATGTGCATGAGGTGCAAGACTATATCTATAATGTAAAACAAGAACTCAAGCTTACAACTAAAGCTAATAAGGAAACACAAGGATTCCCGGAAACACATAAACTATTTTAAGTTATACCAACACGATGAAGTGCCCTGCGGCAGGACCCTACACTGAGGTGTACCTAATCTCAGCAATGTGCATGAAGTGCAAGACTAAATCTATAATGTAAAACAAGAACTCAAGCTTACAACTAAAGCTAATAAGGAAACACAAGGATTCCTTGAAACACATAAACTATTTTAAGTTATACCAACACGATGATGTGCCCTGCGGCAGGACCCTACACTGAGGTGTACCTAATCTCAGCAATGTGCATGAGGTGCAAGACTATATCTATAATGTAAAACAAGAACTCAAGCTTACAACTAAAGCTAATAAGGAAACACAAGGATTCCTTGAAACACATAAACTATTTTAAGTTATACCAACACGATGATGTGCCCTGCGGCAGGACCCTACACTGAGGTGTACCTAATCTCAGCAATGTGCATGAGGTGCAAGACTAAATCTATAATGTAAAACAAGAACTCAAGCTTACAACTAAAGCTAATAAGGAAACACAAGGATTCCTTGAAACACATAAACTATTTTAAGTTATACCAACACGATGATGTGCCCTGCGGCAGGACCCTACACTGAGGTGTACCTAATCTCAGCAATGTGCATGAAGTGCAAGACTAAATCTATAATGTAAAACAAGAACTCAAGCTTACAACTAAAGCTAATAAGGAAACACAAGGATTCCTTGAAACACATAAACTATTTTAAGTTATACCAACACGATGATGTGCCCTGCGGCAGGACCCTACACTGAGGTGCACCTAATCTCAGCAATGTGCATGAAGTGCAAGACTAAATCTATAATGTAAAACAAGAACTCAAGCTTACAACTAAAGCTAATAAGGAAACACAAGGATTCCTTGAAACACATAAACTATTTTAAGTTATACCAACACGATGAAGTGCCCTGCGGCAGGACCCTACACTGAGGTGTACCTAATCTCAGCAATGTGCATGAGGTGCAAGACTAAATCTATAATGTAAAACAAGAACTCAAGCTTACAACTAAAGCTAATAAGGAAACACAAGGATTCCTTGAAACACATAAACTATTTTAAGTTATACCAACACGATGATGTGCCCTGCGGCAGGACCCTACACTGAGGTGTACCTAATCTCAGCAATGTGCATGAAGTGCAAGACTAAATCTATAATGTAAAACAAGAACTCAAGCTTACAACTAAAGCTAATAAGGAAACACAAGGATTCCCGGAAACATATAAACTATTTTAAGTTATACCAACACGATGAAGTGCCCTGCGGCAGGACCCAACACTGAGGTGTACCTAATCTCAGCAATGTGCATGAGGTGCAAGACTAAATCTATAATGTAAAACAAGAACTCAAGCTTACAACTAAAGCTAATAAGGAAACACAAGGATTCCTTGAAACACATAAACTATTTTAAGTTATACCAACACGATGAAGTGCCCTGCGGCAGGACCCTACACTGAGGTGTACCTAATCTCAGCAATGTGCATGAGGTGCAAGACTAAATCTATAATGTAAAACAAGAACTCAAGCTTACAACTAAAGCTAATAAGGAAACACAAGGATTCCTTGAAACACATAAACTATTTTAAGTTATACCAACACGATGAAGTGCCCTGCGGCAGGACCCTACACTGAGGTGTACCTAATCTCAGCAATGTGCATGAGGTGCAAGACTATATCTATAATGTAAAACAAGAACTCAAGCTTACAACTAAAGCTAATAAGGAAACACAAGGATTCCCGGAAACACATAAACTATTTTAAGTTATACCAACACGATGAAGTGCCCTGCGGCAGGACCCTACACTGAGGTGTACCTAATCTCAGCAATGTGCATGAAGTGCAAGACTAAATCTATAATGTAAAACAAGAACTCAAGCTTACAACTAAAGCTAATAAGGAAACACAAGGATTCCTTGAAACACATAAACTATTTTAAGTTATACCAACACGATGATGTGCCCTGCGGCAGGACCCTACACTGAGGTGTACCTAATCTCAGCAATGTGCATGAGGTGCAAGACTATATCTATAATGTAAAACAAGAACTCAAGCTTACAACTAAAGCTAATAAGGAAACACAAGGATTCCTTGAAACACATAAACTATTTTAAGTTATACCAACACGATGATGTGCCCTGCGGCAGGACCCTACACTGAGGTGTACCTAATCTCAGCAATGTGCATGAGGTGCAAGACTAAATCTATAATGTAAAACAAGAACTCAAGCTTACAACTAAAGCTAATAAGGAAACACAAGGATTCCTTGAAACACATAAACTATTTTAAGTTATACCAACACGATGATGTGCCCTGCGGCAGGACCCTACACTGAGGTGTACCTAATCTCAGCAATGTGCATGAAGTGCAAGACTAAATCTATAATGTAAAACAAGAACTCAAGCTTACAACTAAAGCTAATAAGGAAACACAAGGATTCCTTGAAACAAATAAACTATTTTAAGTTATACCAACACGATGATGTGCCCTGCGGCAGGACCCTACACTGAGGTGCACCTAATCTCAGCAATGTGCATGAAGTGCAAGACTAAATCTATAATGTAAAACAAGAACTCAAGCTTACAACTAAAGCTAATAAGGAAACACAAGGATTCCTTGAAACACATAAACTATTTTAAGTTATACCAACACGATGAAGTGCCCTGCGGCAGGACCCTACACTGAGGTGTACCTAATCTCAGCAATGTGCATGAGGTGCAAGACTAAATCTATAATGTAAAACAAGAACTCAAGCTTACAACTAAAGCTAATAAGGAAACACAAGGATTCCTTGAAACACATAAACTATTTTAAGTTATACCAACACGATGATGTGCCCTGCGGCAGGACCCTACACTGAGGTGTACCTAATCTCAGCAATGTGCATGAAGTGCAAGACTAAATCTATAATGTAAAACAAGAACTCAAGCTTACAACTAAAGCTAATAAGGAAACACAAGGATTCCCGGAAACATATAAACTATTTTAAGTTATACCAACACGATGAAGTGCCCTGCGGCAGGACCCAACACTGAGGTGTACCTAATCTCAGCAATGTGCATGAGGTGCAAGACTAAATCTATAATGTAAAACAAGAACTCAAGCTTACAACTAAAGCTAATAAGGAAACACAAGGATTCCCGGAAACACATAAACTATTTTAAGTTATACCAACACGATGAAGTGCCCTGCGGCAGGACCCTACACTGAGGTGTACCTAATCTCAGCAATGTGCATGAGGTGCAAGACTATATCTATAATGTAAAACAAGAACTCAAGCTTACAACTAAAGCTAATAAGGAAACACAAGGATTCCCGGAAACACATAAACTATTTTAAGTTATACCAACACGATGAAGTGCCCTGCGGCAGGACCCTACACTGAGGTGTACCTAATCTCAGCAATGTGCATGAGGTGCAAGACTAAATCTATAATGTAAAACAAGAACTCAAGCTTACAACTAAAGCTAATAAGGAAACACAAGGATTCCCGGAAACACATAAACTATTTTAAGTTATACCAACACGATGAAGTGCCCTGCGGCAGGACCCTACACTGAGGTGTACCTAATCTCAGCAATGTGCATGAGGTGCAAGACTAAATCTATAATGTAAAACAAGAACTCAAGCTTACAACTAAAGCTAATAAGGAAACACAAGGATTCCTTGAAACACATAAACTATTTTAAGTTATACCAACACGATGATGTGCCCTGCGGCAGGACCCTACACTGAGGTGTACCTAATCTCAGCAATGTGCATGAAGTGCAAGACTAAATCTATAATGTAAAACAAGAACTCAAGCTTACAACTAAAGCTAATAAGGAAACACAAGGATTCCTTGAAACACATAAACTATTTTAAGTTATACCAACACGATGATGTGCCCTGCGGCAGGACCCTACACTGAGGTGTACCTAATCTCAGCAATGTGCATGAAGTGCAAGACTAAATCTATAATGTAAAACAAGAACTCAAGCTTACAACTAAAGCTAATAAGGAAACACAAGGATTCCCGGAAACATATAAACTATTTTAAGTTATACCAACACGATGAAGTGCCCTGCGGCAGGACCCAACACTGAGGTGTACCTAATCTCAGCAATGTGCATGAGGTGCAAGACTAAATCTATAATGTAAAACAAGAACTCAAGCTTACAACTAAAGCTAATAAGGAAACACAAGGATTCCCGGAAACACATAAACTATTTTAAGTTATACCAACACGATGAAGTGCCCTGCGGCAGGACCCTACACTGAGGTGTACCTAATCTCAGCAATGTGCATGAGGTGCAAGACTAAATCTATAATGTAAAACAAGAACTCAAGCTTACAACTAAAGCTAATAAGGAAACACAAGGATTCCCGGAAACACATAAACTATTTTAAGTTATACCAACACGATGAAGTGCCCTGCGGCAGGACCCTACACTGAGGTGTACCTAATCTCAGCAATGTGCATGAGGTGCAAGACTATATCTATAATGTAAAACAAGAACTCAAGCTTACAACTAAAGCTAATAAGGAAACACAAGGATTCCTTGAAACACATAAACTATTTTAAGTTATACCAACACGATGATGTGCCCTGCGGCAGGACCCTACACTGAGGTGTACCTAATCTCAGCAATGTGCATGAGGTGCAAGACTATATCTATAATGTAAAACAAGAACTCAAGCTTACAACTAAAGCTAATAAGGAAACACAAGGATTCCCGGAAACACATAAACTATTTTAAGTTATACCAACACGATGAAGTGCCCTGCGGCAGGACCCTACACTGAGGTGTACCTAATCTCAGCAATGTGCATGAGGTGCAAGACTATATCTATAATGTAAAACAAGAACTCAAGCTTACAACTAAAGCTAATAAGGAAACACAAGGATTCCTTGAAACACATAAACTATTTTAAGTTATACCAACACGATGATGTGCCCTGCGGCAGGACCCTACACTGAGGTGTACCTAATCTCAGCAATGTGCATGAGGTGCAAGACTATATCTATAATGTAAAACAAGAACTCAAGCTTACAACTAAAGCTAATAAGGAAACACAAGGATTCCTTGAAACACATAAACTATTTTAAGTTATACCAACACGATGATGTGACCTGCGGCAGGACCCTACACTGAGGTGTACCTAATCTCAGCAATGTGCATGAGGTGCAAGACTAAATCTATAATGTAAAACAAGAACTCAAGCTTACAACTAAAGCTAATAAGGAAACACAAGGATTCCTTGAAACACATAAACTATTTTAAGTTATACCAACACGATGAAGTGCCCTGCGGCAGGACCCTACACTGAGGTGTACCTAATCTCAGCAATGTGCATGAGGTGCAAGACTAAATCTATAATGTAAAACAAGAACTCAAGCTTACAACTAAAGCTAATAAGGAAACACAAGGATTCCTTGAAACACATAAACTATTTTAAGTTATACCAACACGATGAAGTGCCCTGCGGCAGGACCCTACACTGAGGTGTACCTAATCTCAGCAATGTGCATGAGGTGCAAGACTAAATCTATAATTTAAAACAAGAACTCAAGCTTACAACTAAAGCTAATAAGGAAACACAAGGATTCCTTGAAACACATAAACTATTTTAAGTCATACCAACACGATGAAGTGCCCTGCGGCAGGACCCTACACTGAGGTGTACCTAATCTCAGCAATGTGCATGAGGTGCAAGACTAAATCTATAATGTAAAACAAGAACTCAAGCTTACAACTAAAGCTAATAAGGAAACACAAGGATTCCCGGAAACACATAAACTATTTTAAGTTATACCAACACGATGAAGTGCCCTGCGGCAGGACCCTACACTGAGGTGTACCTAATCTCAGCAATGTGCATGAGGTGCAAGACTATATCTATAATGTAAAACAAGAACTCAAGCTTACAACTAAAGCTAATAAGGAAACACAAGGATTCCTTGAAACACATAAACTATTTTAAGTTATACCAACACGATGAAGTGCCCTGCGGCAGGACCCTACACTGAGGTGTACCTAATCTCAGCAATGTGCATGAGGTGCAAGACTATATCTATAATGTAAAACAAGAACTCAAGCTTACAACTAAAGCTAATAAGGAAACACAAGGATTCCTTGAAACACATAAACTATTTTAAGTTATACCAACACGATGAAGTGCCCTGCGGCAGGACCCTACACTGAGGTGTACCTAATCTCAGCAATGTGCATGAGGTGCAAGACTAAATCTATAATGTAAAACAAGAACTCAAGCTTACAACTAAAGCTAATAAGGAAACACAAGGATTCCCGGAAACACATAAACTATTTTAAGTTATACCAACACGATGAAGTGCCCTGCGGCAGGACCCTACACTGAGGTGTACCTAATCTCAGCAATGTGCATGAGGTGCAAGACTATATCTATAATGTAAAACAAGAACTCAAGCTTACAACTAAAGCTAATAAGGAAACACAAGGATTCCTTGAAACACATAAACTATTTTAAGTTATACCAACACGATGAAGTGCCCTGCGGCAGGACCCTACACTGAGGTGTACCTAATCTCAGCAATGTGCATGAGGTGCAAGACTAAATCTATAATGTAAAACAAGAACTCAAGCTTACAACTAAAGCTAATAAGGAAACACAAGGATTCCTTGAAACACATAAACTATTTTAAGTTATACCAACACGATGAAGTGCCCTGCGGCAGGACCCTACACTGAGGTGTACCTAATCTCAGCAATGTGCATGAGGTGCAAGACTATATCTATAATGTAAAACAAGAACTCAAGCTTACAACTAAAGCTAATAAGGAAACACAAGGATTCCTTGAAACACATAAACTATTTTAAGTTATACCAACACGATGAAGTGCCCTGCGGCAGGACCCTACACTGAGGTGTACCTAATCTCAGCAATGTGCATGAGGTGCAAGACTATATCTATAATGTAAAACAAGAACTCAAGCTTACAACTAAAGCTAATAAGGAAACACAAGGATTCCTTGAAACACATAAACTATTTTAAGTTATACCAACACGATGAAGTGCCCTGCGGCAGGACCCTACACTGAGGTGTACCTAATCTCAGCAATGTGCATGAGGTGCAAGACTAAATCTATAATGTAAAACAAGAACTCAAGCTTACAACTAAAGCTAATAAGGAAACACAAGGATTCCCGGAAACACATAAACTATTTTAAGTTATACCAACACGATGAAGTGCCCTGCGGCAGGACCCTACACTGAGGTGTACCTAATCTCAGCAATGTGCATGAGGTGCAAGACTATATCTATAATGTAAAACAAGAACTCAAGCTTACAACTAAAGCTAATAAGGAAACACAAGGATTCCTTGAAACACATAAACTATTTTAAGTTATACCAACACGATGAAGTGCCCTGCGGCAGGACCCTACACTGAGGTGTACCTAATCTCAGCAATGTGCATGAGGTGCAAGACTAAATCTATAATGTAAAACAAGAACTCAAGCTTACAACTAAAGCTAATAAGGAAACACAAGGATTCCTTGAAACACATAAACTATTTTAAGTTATACCAACACGATGAAGTGCCCTGCGGCAGGACCCTACACTGAGGTGTACCTAATCTCAGCAATGTGCATGAGGTGCAAGACTAAATCTATAATGTAAAACAAGAACTCAAGCTTACAACTAAAGCTAATAAGGAAACACAAGGATTCCCGGAAACACATAAACTATTTTAAGTTATACCAACACGATGATGTGCCCTGCGGCAGGACCCTACACTGAGGTGTACCTAATCTCAGCAATGTGCATGAGGTGCAAGACTAAATCTATAATGTAAAACAAGAACTCAAGCTTACAACTAAAGCTAATAAGGAAACACAAGGATTCCCGGAAACACATAAACTATTTTAAGTTATACCAACACGATGATGTGACCTGCGGCAGGACCCTACACTGAGGTGTACCTAATCTCAGCAATGTGCATGAGGTGCAAGACTAAATCTATAATGTAAAACAAGAACTCAAGCTTACAACTAAAGCTAATAAGGAAACACAAGGATTCCCGGAAACACATAAACTATTTTAAGTTATACCAACACGATGATGTGACCTGCGGCAGGACCCTACACTGAGGTGTACCTAATCTCAGCAATGTGCATGAGGTGCAAGACTAAATCTATAATGTAAAACAAGAACTCAAGCTTACAACTAAAGCTAATAAGGAAACACAAGGATTCCCGGAAACACATAAACTATTTTAAGTTATACCAACACGATGATGTGACCTGCGGCAGGACCCTACACTGAGGTGTACCTAATCTCAGCAATGTGCATGAGGTGCAAGACTAAATCTATAATGTAAAACAAGAACTCAAGCTTACAACTAAAGCTAATAAGGAAACACAAGGATTCCTTGAAACACATAAACTATTTTAAGTTATACCAACACGATGAAGTGCCCTGCGGCAGGACCCTACACTGAGGTGTACCTAATCTCAGCAATGTGCATGAGGTGCAAGACTAAATCCATAATGTAAAACAAGAACTCAAGCTTACAACTAAAGCTAATAAGGAAACACAAGGATTCCCGGAAACACATAAACTATTTTAAGTTATACCAACACGATGATGTGCCCTGCGGCAGGACCCTACACTGAGGTGTACCTAATCTCAGCAATGTGCATGAGGTGCAAGACTAAATCTATAATGTAAAACAAGAACTCAAGCTTACAACTAAAGCTAATAAGGAAACACAAGGATTCCCGGAAACACATAAACTATTTTAAGTTATACCAACACGATGATGTGACCTGCGGCAGGACCCTACACTGAGGTGTACCTAATCTCAGCAATGTGCATGAGGTGCAAGACTAAATCTATAATGTAAAACAAGAACTCAAGCTTACAACTAAAGCTAATAAGGAAACACAAGGATTCCCGGAAACACATAAACTATTTTAAGTTATACCAACACGATGATGTGACCTGCGGCAGGACCCTACACTGAGGTGTACCTAATCTCAGCAATGTGCATGAGGTGCAAGACTAAATCTATAATGTAAAACAAGAACTCAAGCTTACAACTAAAGCTAATAAGGAAACACAAGGATTCCTTGAAACACATAAACTATTTTAAGTTATACCAACACGATGATGTGACCTGCGGCAGGACCCTACACTGAGGTGTACCTAATCTCAGCAATGTGCATGAGGTGCAAGACTAAATCTATAATGTAAAACAAGAACTCAAGCTTACAACTAAAGCTAATAAGGAAACACAAGGATTCCCGGAAACACATAAACTATTTTAAGTTATACCAACACGATGATGTGACCTGCGGCAGGACCCTACACTGAGGTGTACCTAATCTCAGCAATGTGCATGAAGTGCAAGACTAAATCTATAATGTAAAACAAGAACTCAAGCTTACAACTAAAGCTAATAAGGAAACACAAGGATTCCTTGAAACATATAA
Source organism: Aphrophora alni (assembly GCA_963513935.1). NCBI lineage: Eukaryota > Metazoa > Arthropoda > Insecta > Hemiptera > Aphrophoridae > Aphrophora > Aphrophora alni. The sequence continues at coordinate 53,448,217 of OY740768.1, forward strand.
ACTATTTTAAGTTATACCAACACGATGATGTGCCCTGCGGCAGGACCCTACACTGAGGTGTACCTAATCTCAGCAATGTGCATGAGGTGCAAGACTAAATCTATAATGTAAAACAAGAACTCAAGCTTACAACTAAAGCTAATAAGGAAACACAAGGATTCCCCGAAACACATAAACTATTTTAAGTTATACCAACACGATGAAGTGCCCTGCGGCAGGACCCAACACTGAGGTGTACCTAATCTCAGCACTAAATATAAACTTGATCAGATAAAACGTAACCACAACACAAAGGCATTCACATTACAAAGGACTCCAAGCAACTGATTGTAAAGGATGGGGCCGAGAGACAATTGCCCTAATTGTTTATCGGAGTAAACAATATTTTTTCTCCTCCTTCAAGAGTTTAGTCTTTGATCACATGATGATTCCCTTTTTTCTTTTTTTTTAATAAGCGACGAAATTACAGCTTTATATAAAGTAAAAGAATTTTTATCTCCGATTATTAATTCAGTTTTTATTAACGGACTTCGTTGAGTTATTCTTAGATTTAGTTTCTTTTTTCCCTTTTACGTTCTAGTTTCACACTTGATAACAAGAGTAAATTTATACTCCCAAGACGTCATGCAGTCGTATATATATTTTCTATACTATACAAATTATAGCAAATGTTCCATTAAACTTTAATAATATGAAATTTATTGTACATTTTTTAAGGAGTTCAATCACAAAATCCAAATAATTAAAATGTATAGTTCATCTTTATTGAAATGTATAATGTGTTTTAAAGGTACTTTACTTCACAAATTGTACGGAACTAATACAAGTTGTTATGTTGTTTATTTCTAAATTACAAGATGTTCTAATTGAATTCCAAAATCGTAAATGCAAATTTTTCACCTCCTTCTCAAATTTTTTTTTTTTTACAAATTACTGTTTTACTGTGAGCATATTATGTTGAATGTGAGTATAAAAGGATGTTTTGAATTATTAAGTGGTTCGCCTCATACCGCTATTGAAAGCGCGCCTTCGCATTTTAAATTAGAGTAATTTTGACAATTCAACAGAACCTTTCAGTAACAATAACAAATCTAAACAATGTTTTCAATCCTTTCAAAAGGGGTTATGTTATTCTAGACTACATCTTGTTTCACAACATTTTAAATCTTTTTTTTTTTTTTTAGTGAAACACGGGGATGAAGGATGGGTAATGCCGTAGTTGGGCTCAGAGCTAAGAGAGTTTGCGAGGATGATGACAGCCATTGAAACGTTGTCTTTCGTTGTACAAATAAAGTGTATATTATGTAAGATTGTGTTCATCAACAAATATCTAATTCAGGGTTTGCACACAATTTTATATTGCAATAGTTACTTTTTCATACTGAAGTGCGTAATTATGATAAATAAAAAATATTTTTAATAAATGAAGCACGTTTATTTTGTAAAGTACATTGTGATTTAATTTATCGTAAATCCGGTGTTATTAGCATGCATTATTGTAGTTACTTCTTTTGCTTGTAAATGTTAATTTGTGTCAACGGTTGATTTAAACTGGGATACCTAGGAACGGTAATAATTAAAAGCTTATTAGTAACAAAGGCTTCTCTTCGCTTCGAACAAGAATCCCCGAAGGATATATAACGTATAACAAACTGTTTTTAGAGTGCTTTGTTGTCAGGCATTAAAATACAATTGATGTTTATTTTGTTGTTAGAAGGGGAAATGTAATTATTGCTTTTGTGTAGCTTTATGTTTCACTTTAACTATAGTTTTAATCAATTTTGGTGAACTTCGTCAATTTATAAATTAATATGTAGGACATTTATTTGTTTTTGTTTTTTTAATGTTAAAAAAATAACAATAATAAACTTTTATTCCTTGGATCTTTAAATAATCGTATTCTAATTTTGTTTAGAATAATTCCTATGAGGTTTGTATTTCGTAATTAAATCTTTTTTTAAAACTATTGCCTGTTTAATCATGGGAAACAGATATTAACTTATTGAAGGTCGGTTAGTTTATAGCTTAGTTAAGTTCAGAGCTAATTTATGAGTTAAGCTGTTTCGATGTTGACAATATTAAGGCATATCAAGAGTGGCTGTTTTAAAGGTGTAATTTCGCAAGTTAAAATGATAAAAATCGCTTGTTAAAATACAAAAGTAAGTTTACTTGATACAAAGGGTTTCAAATAATGTCAACTTATACAATTAATATTCATTTTTAATACATGATTATCATTACAAAAATGGTGATGTTTTGAATATGTTGTAAATGAAAAGAGAATTACTTACAGCTGATATTGTTTATTTATCTAAATCGTCGCCTGAAACCGTTTTTTTTACATAACTAATAAATTTCGATATGTGCACCATTAGCCGCTCGGCAAATATCCAATCGATAATCAAGTTCTTTCCCAAAATTTAGTTAACATATCTTTGTTAACGGTTCATTAATCCTGTTTTTTAAGTGATTTAGGTCACGAATTTTTTCTCGATAAACTTTTTTTTATGTATCCCCACAAGAAGAAATCGCAAGCTGTCAGGTCTGGACTCCTTGGAGGCCAGCGTATAGATCCATGACGGCCAATACATCGATGTCCAAACTTTTCATTCAAAGTGTCTGTGCCAAATGCACTAAAGTGCGGGGGTGCGCCATCTTGTTTGAAATGAAGTTGTTGAATGTTTTCGAGTTCATCCAGCTGAGGAAAACAATAATTGATTTATATATCGAGATACACAATTCCATTAATTGTCTTTTTCAACAAAGAAGAAAGGCCCTATCAGACGATTTTTCATCACACCACACCAAACATTAACTTTGGGCGAGTGGCGTATTTTCTCAAATATTATAAGTGGGTTTTCAGATCCACATAGGCGTGAATTGTGTCTGTTAACAGACCCGTTGTTATGGAATTTAGCTTCGTCTGAAAAAAAATATATTTTTTTTTTAAATGATTGGTTTTCATCAATCTTGTTCAACAATTCAACAGCGAAATTAAAACGTTTAGCACCATCATCAGGTTTCAATTCCTGCAATAGCTGGATTTTATATGCCTGTAACTTTAGTCTTTTGTGTAAAACTTTGTGGATTAATGTTTGTGGAATACCTAACTCTAGGCTTCGTCGATGTATTGACTTCTTAGGACTTCTGATTGCAGATTGTCTAATAAGTTCAACTTTTTCGTCTGGTATACTTGGCCTGCTTTTGAACTAAGCCAGTTTCTTCGAATTGTTTGAACCAAGGTCGTATGTTATTTTCATGTGGTGAGTCTGTATTCGCGTCGAAATGCACATTCCACAGAAATTACAGACTTGACTTCAGCCAGCAACAAAACACACTTAGCTTTTTCTTTATTAGAGAACATAATAACACACTCCACACAGAACACTCCAGAAAAACAAAAAACACACTACCACAACAATGCGAGAACTAATTTTGAGGTTCAAACAGCTGTTAAACAAACTGTTGGGTTATAGGCTGTCAACGATACCAATACAACACCACAAAATTTCTTCTCTACTGTCTTCGTATGAATTAATGAAACCCCACCAATATTTTATGATAACCCTGTATAATGTAATTTTTATATCTGATGTTACAATATAAACAACTCTTTTGGTTTAGTCGTGTAGGTCATAATGTTTAGTAGTTTCAAGATGGAGGGAATTCATTCACAGACACATCTCTTAATTATATGTGAAATGTTAGGAATTAAACGTAATTCAAAGAAAAACCAAATGTATGCTAAATGAAACCATCTAACGAATATGGTTTTAGACCAACTTAAGAAAGGTGTAATATTATTGTTTAGCACGCTAATTCATGTTTGTTAAAATGGTCAAACGATTTCAGTCATAATTAATAAATACAATTTTGATCATAATAAACAATTTAGTAATAAAATCTATTATTAGCTTTTTGAGCTGACATCCAATTGAAACACTCATCGAATACACTACACTATGATATGATTTTGAAATCGTAAGTTTATTTCCATGACACATCTCTTTAGCACAATTTGATTCAAATAGTAATTTAAAACTTTCCACTCTAGTTTGGTTTTTACACATGTCAAAAACTAATATACTACAATGGTTCGTTGAAAATGAGTAGCTCTGTGGGAAATTAACCGATAAGTTAAAGGAAACCGACAAATCTACAAAAGAAATATATTTGAAATATGTGACGTTTCTATGACCAAAACATCAACTTCAGGTGTTTTCATGTCCATAAACATTAGACTTATCAAAACTTTTTCTAAATGTAAACAAAGGAAGATTATGACAGTCATTGAAATGTCGTTGTGTTTAAAATAAAGTGATATTGGACAATTGTTTATTTTAATTATTTGTTGAACAGCGAAGCTTACTACAGTGGCAACCCGGAGGAGCTGAATCTACACCATTTTTCAACTAGCCTTAGGTTATATCCTTCTTTATCTTCTTTCTTACCAGGTGTCTCTTGAACAACTCTTGTTTTATCTGACCCTGATGAATATTCGTGGGTTAGGAGTCTTTATTTATTGTTCTTTTCTTCCTTTTTTTTATAAGGCGATGATGACCTAGAGATTTTCACCTTCAAACAACTAGTACACCAAAATAATTCATTCATTTGAAGTTCCCTATATGCTGTTACACAAAGTTTTAGACCAATTTGCTCTGATAATTTACGCACATGTGTGTTCCGTGTAAGTCGAGAATCATGTGCATACAAGATGTTTGACCGAATTATATTGTGGGATTGCTTTACTATTAATGTATATACATGATAACTTTGGTCAATATGACGTAATAAAAATGTAATATATGTTGATTTATTCTCATGTAACTATATCTTCCAGTTTTTGTCTACTGAGGTTTTGTGTTAACTGCTTTCCCTGAGTTTTGTGTTACACCACTGACTGATGTAATGACTTTGTTGTCTGAAAATTTGGGGTGTACATTCTTGTTTCATTATTAAGGTGTGTGTGATATATACAACAAATAGAAGGTCCGAGTACACTGCTTTGTGGAACGCCTGCTTTAACTGGGTATATTATTTACCGAGCATCATTACATAACACCCTGAATATATGATTTGTAAGATATGACTCGATCAATCTGGAGTAGATTAAAGGTAATAACTATAATTAATATCAGTGGAAGACCCTCATGACGAAAAATCATTGTAAGTCTGTCTGTCCGTCGATTGGTTAATCAATGAAATACCTACAAAAAAAATCAATATATACTACTAATCGACAGACAGACAGAACTAGAAATGAGTTTTTTTATATTTTCGCTTTTTATAATCAGCCCTCCTTTTCACCTTGAATACCTAGTTACTTATAATCGTACAAGATTGCTTAAATTTACGTGCTAATCTCCCATTTTGAGAGACCTGTGTTAACAGTAGTTAATATAAGTAGAAGAGGTCACAATTTTACATTTATAACATTTTGTCGTTTTCACTAGGTAAGATATATTCAGACTATTATATACTTTTTATTAAACTGTATAGTATATACTTTACTATATTGCAGTAAATTTCCTGTCATATTTGTCCACAAATCCATGTCTGTTTTGTTTCGTCTTATAATGACGAAGAACACTTTAAACTTGATTGTGCTGATACTACGTTTGATTCTATATACCGATACTGACCAGCTCTATACTTACGTATAATTTGAAACTATACGATAAGGCAAGCATATGCTCTTGTTCAAACATTGTAGTTAGGATATTGAAATTTTAAGTAGAGTATAAAAAAATAACTTTGAGTGTACGCCAACGATAGCAACTGTTGGCCATATCATATTACGTTAGTTTTCCAAACTACTATATTTTAACGTTATTCTTTCATGTGGAAAAAAGGAAAAGGTTATTTTTTTCTCTTTTAATAATAATGTCAATAGTTGACCTTAAAAAGCCTCACATTATTTTGTTTTTTCCACCATTTCATATAATCAAGTGTGAATTTGTGTTACAGATACGCTATTATACGAATGAATAAACTATTACTTAGAAATCATTAGAGTTAAGGATGTAAATAGTAAAAAAGAATATATGCGTGTAGACAACAGTCGGAGTTTTAAAAATCTATACTTTACTCTGTGCGAGAAAAAGTACATAAATACACTTTCAGACTGTCTATATACGTTCAAAACAAAAATAACAATAATTCAGCCTCTGGCCTAGATGAAGAATTCAAAATTATTATGTAAGTATACACTTAATTAGAATATAAAGTAGTGTAAACTTGAACGTAACTGTTACACTGGGGTAAACCCAAAATATACCTATGTAAGAACTCTGCCAGAAGCTGTAAAATTTGAACAAATACTCTTGTCAAATTATTTTTATACCGACTTCTCAAAATATACAAATTTAAATATTCTTACAATAACTTTTGAAAAATATGTTTTAAAGCATCAAAGCAAGATTATTCGAAAAACAAAATGGCCGTAGTTCCGTATTCAATTTTGCTAATAAAGAGATTCTTTACGATCTCGCAACGTTAAACAAAGCAAACGAATTTCTTAAAATATAGTTAAATTGATTTACAACTTTAAAATGTTTATCAAATAACTATACATTCGACATTGAACTTACAGAAAAAACATGTATTTTACCTATTTAGAGTAAGATTATTGAAAAATGGGTTCAAAATTTTCAAATATAAGCGCAAAATTTGGATTTATTTTCCCGTTATACTTACTACTTCACGAAATTCTGACCTCCGTGAATGATTACAAAGTGGAACTGTACAGAGAGGCAGTTTCAATGAAGATATACTTAAAACTTTACTAGTAAAAGCACACTAATAATATATATGGACATATTTTCATAAATCTAAAAAAGTAAATACATTGTTTTTGGAGTCACGAATACACATGTCGATAAAAGGGTTTCAACTTTTGTTACAGTAAAACCACAAATTTACAGTGAACCTTTCACACGAACCAATAGGTTTAAAATGTAGAAAATATTCACTTTTCTGTAGTACGTATAAATATAAGGTTTAAAACTTCTTTTCTAAAAGTGATTCAAATAGTTGGAATATAAGCAAAAAAAAAACTAAATAAATGTTTATTAGCACGTGAAATTTGAATATCTCAGAATATTATGAATATAACGACTATATGTAATCTCGGTGTCTAAGGTGAAAGGGAAGGCTGATTACAAGAACCGAAAGAATCCAAAAACTCATTTCTAGTTCTGTCTGTGTGACGATGGGTTAGTCTTTTTTTAAAGTATTTCATTGATTAACCAATCGACAGACAGACATACATGATTGTAATGATTTAGTTTACGTGTTCTTAGTTTGCTATACAAGGCTAGGAAAGTACCATGGTGTGCCTAATTAACCTGAAGCACCTCATTTTCTTCATTTTACGATAAATCTTTTCTTTGATAAAATTAAAATCTTACTAAAGCTGTCAGATTGGAGGTCTTAGTTATTCATTTACAGAGACAAGGTGTTGCTTTAATCATAATTAGATTAACTTTTACCAGCTACATGAAAGTTTCATGATAAAGCTAAAGTTATAAACAAAACGTCTGCTTTAATAACGTTTCACTTAGAAGACGGCTGGATTAATTATACAGTTTAAAATAGAAAATCTAGACACCTATGATGTGTAATATTTTTTATAAATTAAAAACGGATTAACACGTCTGTAGTGTCCCGCGAAGGTATTTACATTTTTAAACAACCATCAAGTACATATGCATCAACCAAATTATAAGATTTGTTTCTCCAAATCCAAGATATATTACTCCAAATCTTACACAGACACATCCGTATATGAACATGGACGACTTAAGGAGGACTTGAACAATTGATGCTATACAATAGCAGCAGCATATTGTCCACACCGAAACAGTATTAAAAAGGAACAGTTTGAGAACTTTCTTACTGTTCCTTTGATTTATACTAGGAGGAGAAAGCAGTGCTACGTACACGGTATAGGGATCTCGTGTAATCACCGTAAAAGGAACAGTTTGAAAACTTTCTTACTGTTCCTTTGATTTATACTAGGAGGAGAAAGCAGTGCTACGTACACGGTATAGGGATCTCGTGTAATCACCCTGAAAGGAACAGTTTGAGAACTTTCTTACTGTTCCTTTGATTTATACTAGGAGGAGAAAGCAGTGCTACGTACACGGTATAGGGATCTCGTGTAATCACCCTAAAAGGAACAGAACTTTTTAACGCTGTTAAATTTAGTTCCTGTTCATGCGACGTTATTTCATCAGGAAAAGCATCATACAATGCGATTAAGATGAAATAATTGATATCTTTTATTTCTTTATAACAAATGGGATTTCGATAGTTATTTTGAAATATTTAATGTTGAAGAACTATATTTGAAAGTTATTTGAAAGAAAGAAAAAAAACAGTCTCACCAATAAATTTACAATTGGAACTCGTTCAAAAATTAATTACATAAAAAATGGATTGTAAAATAAAACTCACTTTAGAGATATCGATGAGTAAGCACAAAATTGAGTTGATACCATTAAAATTGTGGTAATAACATCCACAGCAGCTCGCAGGAAACAACCAATTCAAGAAATTTGCTATCCACTTCAAGACAGACAACTGATCTGAAGAAGAGCGTAAACGAATCTGACAAGGCACAATGTGTCCAGTAGATAAGAACTACTTTAACCGCATTAACAATTATTCCGTTTGATTAAGGATTAAAGAAGAAGAATTACTAAATATATCGGTAAATTTATTATACAAAATACTCACTGTGGTTACCGGCTTAAATGACCTATCCAAAAAAAATTCCGAACTAAAGACGCTTCCAGAATATGGGTAAAGCAAGAAAGACATTTGCATAAACTATTTCAACCTTTCAACGTTCATTCTAAAGTTAAATTATCTAAAGTATATAGAGATAATACGGCTTCAACTTAATAGCTAAACTTAGATGAAATTACTAAAAACTTGACAGTAATATTGTTTTAAGAAAAGCCTCAGGTAGAGATGCTAATTCACATGTTGTATTAAAAAAAATGTATCGAAATCTAGCACTGGTCCTTACTCGCACATTTAATGCTTGCTTTCGACTTGAGCATATATAACTGATTGTATAGTAGTATAGTATGATGCTCAGATCATCATACTATACTATACAAGCTGGATAAACCTGCTGAAGAAATAACTACAAACTAATAATATCTCTACTTATAACTATATCTAAACTGTGGTAGAGGCTATTATATTTTTGCCTATTCTTATTATTTTGGATCATCCGTGTGTGTTTAAAAAACCCTCAACTGTTGGCCAAGTATGTTGGCCAATTTATAACTATATCTAAACTGTGGTAGAGGCTATTACATTTTTGCCTATTCTTATTATTTTGGATCATCCGTGTGTGTTTAAAAAACCCTCAACTGTTGGCCAAGTATGCTGAATTACATCTATATTTGTTTCCTACTGTGTTTCCAGATGTTCAGGAAGCTTTTGACGTGGTTTGGCATGAGGGTCTTCAATGAAATTAAATTGTTACCTGGAATCTATTCCCGATTGATTGAGTCATATCTTACAAATCGTAAATTCGGGGTGTTATATAATGATGTTCGATAAACCAAATACTCAATTAAAGCAGGAGTTCCACAAAGCAGTGTTCTCGAACCTTCCTTATATTTGTTGTATATATCAGACACCTGTAAATAATTAAACAAAGATCTACACCCCGAATTTGCTGACAACACAGCCATTATACTAATCAGTGAAGCAACACAAAACTTACGGAAAGCAGTTAACACAATACCTCAGTACACAAAAACTGGAAGATATAATTTTAAAAAGCATCAATCAACCTATATTACATTTTCATTACGTCATATTGACCAACGTTATCACCTATATACTAAAACAATCCCACAACATATTTCTGCGAAAGATCTTGTATTGACACGATTCTTAACACAATGGAACATACCATGTGCGTAAAAAATCAGACAAAATTAGTCTACAGTTTCGTCATTTGTACTGACCTCTACCATAAACGGCTACTAACCCATCTGGACTTCTATCGCTCAAATTTGAGGATGTACCAAACATTCAAACCGTCTACAGATACAACACTGATAGAAGATCAAAATTCGATTCATGACTTGTGCAAGATGGCATCAAAGAAATGATGAACTCTGTTCAGATTTAAAGATTAAACCTACTTATGATGTCATCAAATAATCAGCTGTTTTTCATAAGAAGAGACTTCACAACCATAGCAAAGTTTAGACAATACTATTTGTAGATACAGAGTCCGAAGACATTAGGCGACTGATACCTGGTTCTGAGAAATTTGAAATATCACAAGACATAAGTGTGCTTTCTTTCACAATAGACTTAGCTTAATCATAAAAGGAAGTTTTATTGAGTCAATTTCTAGTTATTCTCATTACTTATTTAAGCAGTATCTTTTTTTATGAAACCTCTAAATTATCAAACAAAACTTAACTAGTCAATTCACGAACAACGACGAATATCGCTAAAAAACAAAAAAACCGACTACGAATTTGTTATAGAAGACCTAATTTAAAAACTGATTAAATCAAATTGTGAAGAAATGTCAAGAAAACTCAAGTCAACTTCTCGAATTGTAAATAATAAGAAAGTATGGTTCCCTTGATTTTAGTTAATTACTAGGAACGTTTAGCATGAGTTTATGCAACAAGTGATGGGAGAGGCATATAAATAACCATGTGCGTAATAGACTAAAGCTGAGTTGACAGCACAAGCGTAGGAAGTCAATGTTTTATTAATGAATACAGCAACGTTTCGACGTACCAAATCCTAAACAAATTTCGATTTAACAAACTAATTTCAATTTCCGAAAGAGCGTTAATTTAAGGTTGTAGCATCCCCCTCTACAAAGAATAAAAATATCTAAAAATATATGTGTGTGTGTTTCTAAATATATTCCTAGAAAAAATAATCCTTGCAATTTTTGTGAATGATTTACTTAATGAAGTTGTACAAGAAGTTTGTTCCCTTCTATCCATTATGGGTTAAATTAAAACACTTAAACTCTTATAGAAAGTTCTTGTTTATATTTCATTTCTATTGTGTCATTGAAAATAAGAATAATAAAGTCTATTTGAGTTGTACTCATAATATATAGAACAATATCATATAAAACAGATTTAGCACGAATGCCTTCACAGTTTTTAAGATTATTATGTAGTTTAAAAATATATAAATTCCGATCTTAAATTAGCGTTAAATAATATTTTATGCTATTAAATCCCTACAGTAAATACATAATGTTTAAAATAATAATAATTCCAGCAAGAGTAACTTTGTCCTTTTATTTCATGAATAATAGGTTTAAATATATTACACAATAATATCAATGGATTGTATTATATACTAAAATACTAATTATTCATGTAATACCTTTTTTAACTGTTTTAGAACATCTTACGTTTCGTAATCTCTTTTATCATTAAAATATATTACATAAATATTGATATTAAATTCACATGTTTAGTTATAAAATGAAACTATTGCAGTAAAGTGGTATCATAGCCCCAATTGTTGGAAAAAAAATAGTAAAATTACAAAGCAAAGGAACACATATCTAAATACACTATTAGAGAGAAAGGAAAGTGTCGAGATTAGTATTACGTCAGTATTTCAAAATTATATCATTACATTATTTTAACTGGGCACTATTGTATCTTATATACTATATTTATTCAACCTTTGAAAGACATCGTAGTATATACCCAGTGCCATCATACAATGTAATACAAGCAGATCCTTTAAATGTAATGCACAAACATTTGTTTCTTGGGCTTCTAGGAAATTTAATTGTATTGTTAGATTAAGTAGTCTTAACCAGTAGGGTAAGTTTTTAACCCAATGGTAGGACATAACCCACTTACTCGGGTTAACATCATAATTATGCCTGTCACTACTTTCTTGACGTCCTTTATGTGACGTCAATGTCTCGGCACCCACGAGCCTCAATTACATGCAGAATTACAATTTGCGAATTTTTATCTAATTTAGTGTGTGGGTTGAATAACATACTAGATATGAACAAAACACTGTAAAATGACCGCCATTTTGATTTTCAATATTGTTTTATGCGAGTACAATATACTATCTTACGAACGTCTTTCTGCTGCAGTCAATCACTTTTTTAATTTCCTGAGGCGATGAAACCAGAAGATCAGTCGAGATTTTTTTTTTAATTTACAAAACTTACCCTACTCCTCGTATATATCGCAGTGAGGATGAATATGCTCAGAATCTTGATTATAAATATAATTTTCTAGTTCACAGTTAGTGCTCGTATTATATTTCTCTCAGAAATGTATACATTGAACAACAAACTCATTCGTTTCGTGTCTAGGTTTAAGGCAAATATTTATCAGAAAAACTCCACCGACAATGGTGGCCTGAATCTGGTATTAGAACAATTTTCACTTTCATTATTTAATTTTAAATTTAGAATTGATTTCAAGCAAACCTTCAGATTATGTGGTGAATAGAGTGGATGAGTCACAGCTAATCAAATACCAATAAGTATGTTTGTTGTGAAACCATTTATTAGTGTTAGAAACTCTTGTATTGTATATCATTACTGTTTCTTCCTTACAACTAATGAGAAAGAGGGAAGTAGAAAGGATGGGGGAGGTAATGGTAGTAGTATTTTTTCTGAAATTTTCCAAATATTTAAGGGCAAAGTAGGAATCTTATGATGATTATTATGTATTAATGAAAGAGAACTACCAGGAGCATCAAACAAAAACTTTTTATGCGTGTGAGAAATGAATTGTTGAAAATAGTTTTGTTTATGTTTTCAGATAAGGAAGAAATAGAAGAAGATATTTAAGTTTATGGCTCACGGGAACGAAAAAGTTGTCCGTAATTGTCCTCCACATTTAATTGAATAAGTTTAGAAATAGCTCCATAGATTATGGATCTCATTTAAAACGCCAATAGATTTTTAAATAATTAAAATTCAAAACAATTTCTTGATAAATTCGATATTTTGATGATTTTGTGAAGGTTACATAGTATAAATATCGTCTAACCCACTACAAATAAACAGTTTTTGACTTTTCCCTTGTTTCGTAAAGACAAAAACCTATGTGTCATCAGTACTTTATAAAAATAATAAGAAAATACCATAAAATACTGACTCCAAGCTCTAGAATACTCTGATAGTGTAAGGGTCGGAAAAGAACAAGAGTTGGTCAAAAGAGACCTGTTAGGAAAGATAAAAGAGAGAGATTTAACTCAAAAAAGCTGTAGATTCAACTAAGTTCCTTCGGGATTGTCATCTCGTACGCCCTAAAGTAAACCCTGAGAATAGTATTTCAGATACGACCAAACAATAAAAACTAGGCTGAAAAATATAAAACTAATTATTATTTTACAGCTTTCTTTACGTGTGTTTATAATTAGAAAGATGAATAAACATAGCAGAACATTTAGTTTATAGGTCAACATAATTAAAGCGTATAATGTATAGGTTTTGAAAGGCATTATGTACGAAACTGGTAGAAGTTGTTATATAATTCCGTCTTTAACTTACAAAATATTCTAATGAAGCCTTAAATTAAACTTTCCTCTCTCTTCCCCCTCCCAAATTCCATAAATTACTGCTTTCCTGTAAACATATGGTGCCTAATTCCATCATAATAAGAGGTATAAATTATTCAGGTGCTTCAAGTAATGCAATTGTTGAAAGCGCGCCACCCCGATTTTAGTAGTTTTGACAAATGAACGTTTATGTTTACGTAACAATAGCAAATCCCTAAAATGTTTTCAATCCCATCACGGCATGTGATTCTAGACGGCATATTGTTTCAATGTAAAACTAAGACATTGTAATTTACTGAAGCTTCGTTTTGAAATCCATTTGAAATATTTATTTATACATTAGAAAACCTAGTTTAGCAGATTATCATTCCGGGTTGGTCTCCATTTCCTTTCATTGACGATAAAATTTCCATAGACCACACATCATTGAATATGTAAATGATATAACTATGTATTTTAATAATGCACAATGAAGGTATTCAACTTGTTTGTTTGTGTAATGCTTGGGCGGTAATGTGAATGACCAGAAATAATGTTAAGCTTTGTGTAATATATTGTATACAAATTATGTTAACTTACAATATGATGGTTTCATGTGGCCGCAGAGGCTTACCTGAAAGAAAATTAATAATAATAAATTAAAATATTCAAAAAATAAGTAGCTATCGTATTGAAAATACATGAGATTTGGATAGATTTAAAATCATCAATAATATTTGCATAAAAAAAATCAAACTGGGTAAAAACAAAACTTGATGAGAGAAACAAAATATATAGGTTTAATGCTTTTGATTTTGTTTGCGTGTAATTATGTTTTATCTACCATATTTTCAAATTAATAGAATATTTTGGATATGATCGCCTATTTTGTCTATTAGGCAGATAAATACTAGATTATTTTTTTTAACCAAGCAAATTGTATCAAATGAAAACATTAACAATTAATGAGCACTAGTTTCTTTCTAAATGATGTAAATTTTTGATTTTAGTTATTTTATGACCACCGATATTTCTCGCAACAATCAGGAAATACATATCCACAAAAAGAAAAGGTGTTTCAACATCTATTTTGTCACCAATTTCACTAGTTAATCACTTCCACTTTGCAGACTTATGGGCAATTATGAATGAAGACTTGTAGAAGAATCGATGTCTTGTTGAATTGAAATTCCTACTATGTAAATAAGTTACTTTCATTTACTGACTAAAAATCTTCCACCAGTCTTACTTAGATACGTTTAAAGTAAAACAAAATTTCATTGGTAAACTTGCTAATCATCATATACATTCCATAAAATTGTTAAAACAAAAATCGTAGTTGCACTTGTAGATAAATTCAAAAATATACGATTTTCAGACACAAAACAAAACTTGAAAATCTATCGACATATTTTAGTACAGCTTTATCTAACTATACGACAAACCATTTGTGATATATTATTTTCAAAATAAAGTAATGCTTTAATTGTGATTTGTTGTATATGTTTCGTATTTAATATTAACGTATTCAATTAACGTCACTAACGACAATATTTCCACGAGAAGGTACAAGATAAAATATAATCTTCAATTTCATTCAGTAATTTTATTTTTTTAAGCCAGGAAGAACATGCCAAAGTCACATTTGTCAGACTCTTCTTTAAGACACACCTAACTTGATTTTATTTATAATTTCACACCTAATCTCTTATTTCAACTTATTATTACAGTTAGTCCTCTAGTTTATTTTACGTATCAATTTCATATAATACATTTCATTCACAATTATACCGTGAGTATAATAAATAAAATGACACTTACATTTTGACCATAATAAATAATAAAATAATAAAAATAAATGTATACCACTTCACACTACCAAGAAGGGTATATATAGTTAAAATGTCAAATGTGAAATTATTGATTCAAACTGAGTTATAGTAACTCTGATTTCGATGTAAATTCGACTAAAAAAGAAGTATCACAATAATCAAACATTTATCTTTAGTAACATTAAATGTAATTAGCTACTTAATGTAATAAAAAGGTGCAGTTAAAGTTGAGTTTTACAAATCATCGAATTTTTTGACAGGGTAGAGAGGGAAACAATTCCATAGAAAATGAATTGGAAAACTTAATACAATTTTCAATTTATTTATTTAATTACGCTTAAATTTTTGCAAGGTTCTTGCAGATTATAATAGTTAGTCTTAGCTGGTTTATGGATTTTGAAAGATTGGATTTGGTAAATAACCTAATCCAGACACACTTAAAAATAGGTTTGGTCAGGATATTTAAAAATCGAAATATTTGGTTAAATGATAAGGTTCACTTAATCAGTCATATCTGAAGTATTTACTTATATCTTCCTCAAAGACAAAATTTTAATTAATATACCTAAATGTCGAAATAATTGATATTGTACTATTGGTAGTAAGAAGCAGTAACGTTCGTTTTTCGAACTTTCAAAGCTGGTCATCTAGAGAATAGAGGTGAGGGCACGTTTTTTGTTACATTATTAGCTCTAGCAGTCACAAAATTTAAAATAATGATACTGATTGTTACTCTATACTTAAAGAACTATAATTTCAAACAATAATCAAACAAATTTAAAAAAATACAAAGCTATGTTTATTTATGAAAGTATAAAGTTTCTAAGTTTATTAAAACTATATAAAAATAATTTCTAAGATTAAATACATAACCTCCAACATTACAAGTAAATTTTTTCAATTAATTAATTTATTTTTAATATAATGATTTAGCAAGGTAAACTACACAAATTTTACCTAAATAAAAGTTCAGAAAATGAATCACATTAATATTTTAGGTTAGAATAACATGTAGTTTGTAGTAAATGCTCAAATAAATTTCTGTGCTTTAGTTTGAAAATTTTGTTGTATTGAGATTTCGTTTTTTCACAAATATGTCTATATTTCAACTCCATTATTTAAAATTATGACATTTTACTACTCTATAAGAATTTATAATATAAAAAACATCTTTCAAATTTATTTCTATAAAGAGGAGAAAGTAAACACTAATGAGGGTCGAAGGAGGAAACATTACGAAATAATTTGAGTTTGGTTTCACCCAAAACAAATATAAAAGTTTTTAGACAAATTACTGTAGTAATATTTTGGTATATATCATGTGGAGTTTTCAATTCAAACCTACTTTACATGAAATGTTGCACAAGTAACAGTAGTTTCTCTAAATTGGTAAAGAAATTATTTTTGGAATATGAAAAACATGATTATTATTTTAACAAAATTATACAATCACCCCTATACGCGTCTATTATACAATCACGTTTATAATGTACATCTTTATTTAACAAATCAAAAGATTTCCACAACAAACCCATTATTTGTAATAATAAGACGTTACAAAATCATCATATTCAGCTGATATCTGTACCAACACTTTCTGAACTAACATTTCTGGTTTGTGTACTTATAAACACTGAAGATAATAGCTTACTCAGTGAAATGTTCTTTTGTTATAAAGTATATAAAATGTAAGTTGTGGAAAAAAATGTGTTACTATAATTCTAAGGAGCGAACAAAATAATTAATTTACGGATTTTGTAATAGAACAGTCGAATAAAATAGTTATTATCATAATTAAATTTAAGAGGCGGTCGGAGTCAGCCGCACGGTCCGCCTGCCCTTCTGCCTTTTTAACATGGGAGGAACTCTTAAATTATGTAATATTGGCTATGTGTGAAAATTTTAAATTAAAATAAAATGGTACAACCAAATAAATAGTATTTACCAACACGTTAATGTAGAAAAATATTGTATTTACTTTGTACCGACTCGAAAAAACAGTTAAAACACATTGTTATTTTCCCATAAGAAACACGTACTTTTAGGGTGACTTTGTCGACATTTTAAAAATTATTTACAAGCTAAATATATATAATTATTCTATAAAAAATACACTCATACTATTGCAATTGTCTCTATTATTTACTTTAGTAATTTTAACCGTGTTTACTATTTATACTAGGCATTTTAAAATATGTTAGTATTTGCAATGAAAATTACAGGGCCCAGTAGTTCGGCCTTTACCCTGCAGATAGGGTTGGCGTCGCTCGCCAATATTCTTTACCGTTTGCGCCCTCCAGTAGTAGATCCAATGCTCGGTGCGTCAACTTGATATAAACAATGCATTTAATTTATATAAACCACATTCGTGTCAAGATAGATAATCCAATTGATTTAAAATAATCCCGGCTCACAGGCCTGCTGAAATTGTTGCAAAACCGATTTCACCCTCTTATGTCAATTGACAAAAATATATAACAAAATAATCGTCTATATATTTTGAAAACTTACCATCATTATTCTGTAAAAGTCGGAAAAAGATGTGAACAATCTGTTCCCGATTTACAAAATCAAAAACCTTACTACCTAAAAAGGACGTTTACTACTTGTGAATCATCAAATTAAAGACTTTAAAAACAAATGATTTTTGTTGTTACGAAATAAAAATAGCCCAACGCATTCGTTCACTACGCTCAAATATGTAATTTTATAATAACAGGCACTATTACTATGTGTTGTTATTATTATGATAAGTTAATTATTTTAGTTAATAATAGAAAGTCAGTTTTTCTTAGTGCCATCAACTAAGTTATTTTCATAGCGCGATTTTTTATACTAATTGAAAATAAAGATAAGTTAAAAAATTTGTTAAGATTTCTACCTTTAACAAAATTTGTTAAAATTTGGTATATGGTTGGTTTTACCAATATACCAAGAGTAATCTTATAAAATTTCAAAATGGCGGTTGTTTACATTTTTTGTACGGTTATTGGTTTAAGAGATATTCAAATTAAATGATCAAATGGCCACTGAGTTGACAATTTTTGAAATGAACTTTTGGTTCTTTGTATACTAGTAAAACTTAGCATACAAAATGTGTACACCAAAATCTTAATATTTTATAAAGTTATCAATAAACACAAAATATCCGACAGACAGATAATGCAACATTTTCAGATAATATATTAATGGAGACTTTTTTTCTTTATTTCGACGCCATAAATCAAGTTCTGAAGTTATGGCACATATTTTTGAGTTAGACCACAGTTATAGAGACAACACATTCAAAGTAATTATTTTATTTTATCAGTCATCAGACATATTTATGATTCGCGAACTTATGATGATAGATTCAGTATAAAAAAATTGCAATATCATTTGCATTGTATTTAAGTACAAACTAATCAAACGTTTGAAATGATTATGTTTTGTGTAGTTGGAATAATTCATATTGCACCTCACATGCTGCTAATTTTCCTAAAATGTATTGTCAACTATTACACTAAACATTGAATATAATTTTTAAAATACAACTAAAGTTTTTGTAAATATAAAACACACATAAAACTATTATTGACTTCTAATAAATGACTAAATAAATTAACATTTGGTAGTACAGTAATATTAAATCTAACTTCATTGTTATTTTCCTGTCAAATGTTTTCTTAACACATTAGAATATTGGCTTCAAAATTGTATATGCTTGTGTTTAGTTAAATAATTGTTGTAGATTCATTTTTGGGCGTTTTGTAATGTTTCTAACTTTTACTTAAGTAATATTTATATATAAATATTCCTGTATTACCTGTATATCTGTATTGATCTTCATATAATAACTTGTCACCTTTTTTGATCAAATTTGATTTTTCTTTGAATAAATAATGTCATCAGTTCCATATTAAAAATTTTGATCCTACATTATTTAAAGGTTTAGAATGAATATAAATAGCTATTAGCATATTGTATATAACGTAATCAATTTAAATCGCAGTCCTTTATGGATGAAAATCTTGTGTGTTGAATTTCGTGTTTTCGAATTAATTGTGGTATAATCCGTAATTAGTTTTGTTTGTGAATTATGTGTCCCATTTACTGTAATAACAAAACAGACTTGTATACATGTTCGTAATACTTATTTAACTTTTGTATTTTTGTATTACGAAAACCGATATTATTATATATTATGACATATACTTGTATATGTATGTGTATTGTATGATTTCACGTTGGCTGTTTCACGTTGAATATAATAGAATAAGGCTTAATTATATGAAATTGTGTTCCATATTAAATGCTAACAGCTATATATCAAATTTGAAAACCCCTTTACTAAATAAATTTGTATATCTTATGTTTAATTTAAACAGTTAATTGTTGGCAACAGTTTTTAAATATTTCTGATAGCTGTAAATAAATTAAACTCAAAGGTAACATTTTTTGTTAATTCAGGAAAAGGAAACTAAATTTCGGTTTGGTAGGTTCATTAAAAAATGAATATTAAAACGTTATTTTCCGAATCGAATTAGTATTGTTGGAAGAGTTATGTTTACAAAAATATAGCTTCATGTATGTTACACATGGATACGAGAACTAAATGATTAATTTGTATTCATAAGTGAAGGGTTGTGAATGTGTGACACATCGTCAAGAACACTGGATATTCTATTGGTTGTATCGTTCTAAGTTCTGTTGTATATAAGGCTTTTGATAAGAGAAAAGTACGAATGTTATTGTGTTCTATATAAGTTATTTTATTCATTTACATGAACAATTTTGGTGTGTCGGTTTTGAAATCCTGTATTTTGTTTCAAAAAATTACTGTTGAACACACAAATTTACTTTACAAAATAAATATACTTTATGCGCAAATCAAATAAAGCGATATTTGTACTGCTTGACAATTTACTTAATTATTTACCCTACTTATATTTTTTGTCAATAGCCTAGATTGTATCCTCATTTGTATCCACAAATAGGGACAATTGAGTTTTGGAACACTGTATAGGTTTTAGTAGTCATTGCTACAACTCGCCGAGCGCTTGGTACTGTGAAGACCGCTTTGGTACTGTGTCGGCAATGTCGGCATTGAACAATGGAGTGGATGGGGTGTGCAATGTGAAAGTTGGAGGGGGCTAAGGTTGACGTGAGCCACTGGCGGTCGGTATGACAAATTCTTAGTGCGGGTGGTGGACCACTACATTGAAGGCAACGCCAAAAGACGATTTTCAAACTGACTCCTGCCGCCTCTTAAGACAAAGTTTAGAAATTGAATAAATTGTTTTTATTTTATTTATTTTAAATTACTGGTAAGATTCAACCTGCCAGTAAAACAATACACATTTTCACATTTTTGTTCTTGATTAAAGATAAATTTAAAGTATATTAGTTATGGTATGCTACTTTCCCAATAATGTATAAAAAATGGTGAAGAAGAGAGAGAGAGAGAGAGAGAGAGAGAGAGAGAGAGAGAGAGAGAGAGAGAGAGAGAGAGAGAGAGAGAGAGAGAGAGAGAGAGAGAGAGAGAGAGAGAGAGAGAGAGAGGCCGATTTATTCTCCACAATAATTGAATTGAATAAGTGAATTGAAACCCCTACTCTCTTCCCAGAAATATTTCCCCATTTATCTTTATTATCTAACCGTTGAATTGCAACGGTGTTTTCATTCGTTATACGTTCGTTCTATAAATATATGTTAAGAGCTTGTCTCAACCACCTGGAAATGTATTCATAAAATGAATTAGTTTTATTGTGGAGTGTTTAAGCATTTCATGTACAGAATAAACCATAGGAATTATGTTAGTATAGTTTCATTTTTAAAAAAGACTAAACTTTAATATGTTTGTATAATAGAACCTTCCACTAAATATTTCTTCTCATAATGATCAGAAGATATATTACAATCTCGGAAATCGATGATTTTGAAATTATTGCTACTTACTACTATTTCATGTATCCTATTAATAAATGTATACTAGGGGACCAAGAGGAAAATATAAATATTTCAGTTCGGAAATTATATTTAATTGAAGACCAAGTTTGTGGCAAAGAGAACCTCAAAAGGTTTTATTCCTTGATGCAATATACAAACGGCTCCGTCACAAACGACCCTGTATTCAATTGAATTTAAATACAGTAATTTACTCACTAAAACCGAATGATCTGTCGTATACGAAACCGTTGCTGCAGGTCTACTGAAATTAATTAGTGCTATATCCTCGAAAAGTGCCTTTATATGGGTCGGAAGTACAAAACTGCAGGATTTTGATCCATAAAATCCACAAGTGAACGCAAGATCAAATTTTGGAATGTTGTGTGTGCCACTCGAGTATCCGCCACATCACTAGAAACCAGAACATATATTTGAGATGGACATACATAGCTGGTTTTTTAAGGAATGGATTTATATCCTAATCTATTGAGTTTGCAGATAATTAATAAATTGTCAAATTATTAATTCAAAATGACAGGAAATTTTATTTTTAAATGCACAATATGATTGATAATTACAAATGTAGTATAAATAAATATTGAGCTTGACTTGTGAGATAATATTAGATAAAAAAAAAAAAAAAAAAAAAAAAAACTCGAACACAATATGTCACAAAAATTACGTTTATTTAATCAAATCCGTTTCAACGACAATTCACCATCTTCAGTGATACATGAGCTACAATAACAAAACTATAACTTATTATTATTGTAGCTCATGTGTCACTGAGGATGGCGACTTTGTCGTTGAAACGCGTTTGATTAAATATTCGTAATTTTTATGCGATATTGTGTTTGAGTTTTTTTCTATCTAACAAATATAGTAACATTTCGCATATTATGAAACCATTACGATGTCGCCCAACTAACCGTTTTCAAGATATGACCCACCAACTAAAATAATCAGAAAATTAATAAAATGGTTGTATTTTTGGTCAATTTAATAGAATTTTATAATACGTGTGCGTTTAAGGTACCGGGTTCCATTTTCAGTAGGACCTTTAGTAGCCCTACAAAATGCTCCAAATAACATAAAGGTTTGTGACCTTTTGAAAAATTTGATTTTTAGTCCGAAACTATTGAAATTTATAACCTTGGAGTAAAGTTTGAATTTGATATTGGTTGTTTAAATATTTGGACAAAAACCTAATATTTCCGAAATAAAGTCAAAATATTTAAATATGAGTTTCCACATTTATATTACATCACATAAAAACCGAAACCTTATGTTGAGATCAGAAAATGAATGCAAAGATATTGTAACGTACATGGACCTACTTTTAATTTAATAGTTTGAAGTTGGATGACGGTATAATTTGATGCTACAAGTTAGAATATGGTGTAATTCGGTAGGTATAAATACAAAACTAATTGTACTTATTTCCTGCCGAGACGGTTAAATTCCGACCTCCGATTGGTGTTTCTTAAATATTAATCCAGATTATCCATTTAAAACAAAATGGCGAAATTTTGCTACTCCTTTTCGTCTGAAATCAAATCCTTGTACAGTAAAATCACACCTTATGAAAATATGTCTGCTTGGATAATATAAAATAAATCCTAGTGAAATCTATGTGCACTATTGTTCTGATGAATTTACAGGATGGAGGTTTTTTTTGGGTATAACAATAACTAGATAAGCTCTCTTCTAATTATGTCAACTTAATATTACTTAAATATAAACTCATAAAAACTGAGTCAAATGAAATTAAGTGATAATAATCACAAATCCAATCATGTTCTCTTCGTTATAATGTCTCTTCGTATCCAATAACACACAATATATATTCCCATTTTTATATTCTGTTTTGAGGGAGTATTTGTGTATTACGTTTTAGGGTCTTGGTATATCTGTGTGGTTGTGATCATTTTAATTTTGCTACGAAAGTTAGACAATATAAAAATTACGATCTTCAATAGCCTTTATATCAATAAAATGTTATACAGTGAAAGGACTTACAGAAAATTATAAGACTTTAAACAATAGCACATTCATCCTTTTATTTCGTAAATATCTGTAAATTATATAAGTTGTTATAATTATAATGAATTTATTTTGTATTAAAATACTAATGATTCATGTAATACCTTATTATACCGCTTTACATACATCACATTTTGTAACTTCTTACATAATTAAAAAATAATAATAAGAGAGTTTGAATTAATACGTTTGATTCTGAGGTAGGCCTTTCACATTCGGTAGATGTCATACCCCAAATTATTCTCTGGACATCTGAAATCTATTGAAATAATAATGGTGTAAAGTTAGAAAGTATCACCTAAATTATTGAATATTAGTAAATTAAAAAACAACTTCGACACTTGTAGCGAAATGTATTTTAGTAAATAAAGAATTAAAAAGAAACTTAATGTATAAATATGTTATATATATAAGATTAAATTACTTTAACTGAGCTCTATTATATATTATACATTATATGGATAAAATTATTGTAAAAATGTATTGCAAATCAGGATGAAAAACTCAGAATATCCGATTATAAGTTAGAACTAACTGGCTCATTTATTATTTTATTACAGCCAAAACCAAAAGGGTACATAAAGTTTTGCTACATCAACTAATGTTATTTAATTAGTGCTCACATTATATTAACATCGAATGTAGGTCATACATTTACCATCATATTTATTTGTTTAAGGCAATATCTGTGAGAATTTCTATCCGTACAATAATAGTGGCTGTGTATAAACATTTCCACTAGATCACATTTTTCTTCCATTAATTAATTTTCAATTAGAATTGATTTCAAGAAAAACTTTCTGTTTATGTGATAGATTAAAATGCAATTAGGACTTCGAAGTGGATGACGTCAGAGCTGATCAAATACCATTAAGTCGGTTTTAAAATCATTTATCAATTCTAAAGGCTATTGTATTTAGTATAATTACTATTCGCTCATTAACTACAGATGAGGAAGAGGCAAGAGAAGTTGGTGATGGTAGTATTATAATGTCCTACTATTTCTAACCGATATGAAAGAAACATTTTACCGCTATTATCTACACCATACAACTGCATCAGTTTGGATATAGCCCATGCGATTGTCAAGAGCTCATAGTTAGATGGTGTTGCAAAATGTTTATAAATAATTAAAATTAATACATTTCTTGTTAAATTCAACATTTTGTTAAGTTGATTTGGTTGAGATTTTGCCTAACCCTCTACAAAAAAAAAGTTGTCAACCCCCACCCCCACCCAAATAAGCAACCCCCTCCCCCCCCCCCCAATAGACTCACATATTGAAAATTAGTAATTTTTAGATAAATTTAAAACATATCTTTTTTTACGGATTTAAATAAACATAACTGAAAATTTTGAACATTTTAATTTATAAGTCGACTTCAATATATAATTTACAATGCATTAAAATTTTTAAGTTCGAATCTGACACAAGTTATTATGTCCGTCTCCAAATTACAAAATATTTTAAGTTGAAATGTAAATTTCACCCGTAATAAGATTATACATAATTACTTTAACGTGAATATATTAAATATGGCGTTGTATACCAGCGTAATAAGACGTTTAAATTATTCAGAGGTTCCTGTCATGCACTTATTCTCTTTGATTTGTGTAGTTTTTACAACTCGGCGTAATTTTTACGTAACAAAAACAAATCGCAACAATGATTTCAACCCCATCACAGGAGATTTTACAATTCTAGACTACATATTTTTCCTCTATACATTTTGAAAATAATGATATTGTATAATGAACAGCATTTTAAATTCCTTTACTTTAGTTCAAAAAATTGACGCTCGATGCTTGATAAATAAGAGAGCTTCACGAATAAAACATGGGGATGAAGGGTGGGTAATACCGGGATTTGGTATCAGCCTTACATATTTACAAGGAAAGTACGATCATTTCAAATTATCATCCATCCACATTTACCTTAGGGGATGAAATTAATAGCAAACTTTCAGTAAAAACTGGAACGCTTGAGTAACATTTTCATTTTAAAATGATTCATTAAAACTGTTTCCCCCATCGATTCTTCATATTTTGTTCCCTTTAAACAAAAAAATTTTTTTATTAATAAAGCATTTCTACATCAACTTCTTTATAACAATCTCTCTCATACACACTCGATCTCTCTCTTTCTTATTTACTTACCCACACACCCAAAAATCGCACAACTAACTCACGAATTACCACTTACACTTTCAATTAATACATGACTGGAATATTTTTCTATTTCATTAAACTGAATTTTGGTAGTGGCAAAACATTGCATTTCATATTTATGCCCCAACCCTAATTCTCTTTTACATCCATTTTGCATACTATTTGTATATCCTAAACTAACCTATTCAAGCCTTCATATTTTATAACAATTGAAACCAAAGAACCAAATTTCAAAGTTTATATCGAAGTCATAGCTTTGGGTAAAGACAGACAAGAGACCCTGTTTACAAATACGTTGACGTCTTATCCAAACGTGTAAATAATAAAGCTCTTATATTAAATAGGTTCATAAATAGACAGAGCTAACATTAAATTTCTAAATAAGAATCTATATGAAGGTGTTCGATATATCTGAATTTCTATCTGTATTCAGTAATAAATCAAGGAAAAGTTATTTCCATTTTATCTACAGCTTTGTTTTGAAATTGACGTTAAATACGTAGTCACTTCCCCTACGTAAAATAACCGGAATGGTCTCCATTACTTTTAATCGTTGGTAAAATTTGCATAAACCGCATATCACGCAATATGTAAATGATATAATCATGTATTGTAATAATGTGCAATGAATGAATTCAACTAGTGTGTTTAAAGCTTGGAAGTTAATGTGTATGATCAAACACGTAGACTTTTTTGTATTATAAAATCCTACTCATAGTGTAACTTATAATCTGATCAGGTTTATATGAAGGAAAACCAGTATTGAAGTTAAAATATTAAACTAAAAAGAGATATGGTAATGAAAATACAGAACATTTAGGTTAGAGTCATGAAAAATATTGCCATAACAAGATCAAACTGGATAATAATAAAATAAAAGTTTTGATTTTTACGTTTTCTGATTTCAATCATACTAACAAGTTTAAAGAAAATTTGGAAGGGTTCAGCAGTTTTGTCTTTTAAACAGAAAAATATTAGACCGACGATTTCAACTACATAAAATTTAGCACTGAAAATACTATAAGCTTCTTCCTGTGTTGTTGAAATCTCATGATCCAGAGCCACCCTAACAATAGAGAATTAATAAAAAGAAAACCCGTATTTCCACAACAAAAGGACGTTTCAACCGTGGCATCTCATCCGATCAACATCCCACTAGATTGACAACGCAGTTCCCTGCGAGAGGAACTGGTAATAAATAATGTCTTTTATTCAATACAAGTATACGAAAACAATCACTTATGTTTATTGTAAATATAAAACTGTAATAACATATCCTATTATTTTTGTACTAATTTACTTTTGTAGCAACACTAAGAGGTACTGCTAAGGATCTCCGTTTTAGTAAACCACTAAAATTTTATTATAATTCCGAAAAATATATACTTAAAAACTCGGATCATACTGGCGCGGTCAGAATGTCGGGTCATTGAGCTGGAAGTGGTTTCCTGATATCTATGTGCATATAAACAATTTTTATACAATGATTGATATTAAAACTTATTTTTGTATTATTACATTTTTCTTTAAACTTTAATGTGTGGCTTTAGCATACTTGACTCCTTTTTAAATTTCTGAATTCTGTTGGCTAGTTGTCTGTAAGTGCCGGGGAATAATACCTTACACTTGTCTACTTTCGCTACTAGCTCACAGGCTTTCACCCGCAGGGATGGCAATTCCCGAACTTCCCTCCATTTATTAATTTAGTGAAAAGTCGATCCATTAAAATTCCGATCTAATGATACGTCACCGTTTCAACAACTGTATCACCGACCTCAAATATTATTCTTTTCCGCTCTTTGGACAATTAAAGTTTACCTGTATCGCCGCTTTCGTTAAAGATAATTGTTTTTGAAAGGTTTTTCCTTTATTTACTCCACAGCTAAAGGGAATATTTAAATACCTTTAAAGTCCTGACCATATGTTATATTTTCTACGAAATAAGCACAACTTGGGTCTATGTCATAAAGTAATATATTTTCACTGTAAGTCAAAATTGAAAAAATCTGCCAATGTATTTTAATGCAGCATTATGGGAAATTTTAAGATTGCCAGAGCTAAAAACGCAACAACAAAAAATTGTGTCCCCACTTTTATTTTCTATATAATCATCTTTAAGAAAATTCGAAAAAATAAACGTTTAATGCTACTTACTATCAATCGCAAAAGTACGAACAATTTAGAAATGAAAATTTAATTTTGTATTTGTTCAATAACAGCCAACTCGT
Source organism: Aphrophora alni (assembly GCA_963513935.1). Classification (NCBI taxonomy): domain Eukaryota; kingdom Metazoa; phylum Arthropoda; class Insecta; order Hemiptera; family Aphrophoridae; genus Aphrophora; species Aphrophora alni. The sequence continues at coordinate 53,475,953 of OY740768.1, forward strand.
TACTTATAACCGGTAAATTTAGCAATGTTGTATTACGTTTTCCAAATTATCTGATTTAAGACAGCTTGAATTAAACTTTTAAAACTCATATCTCATCACAGATTGATTTTTACAATGTGAAATAACTATATCAATAATACAATCATATTTAACTAATTAATTAGATTGTACTATTTTATTTGTACAGGTTTCAACAGATTTCCAATTCATTTCTAATGGAATATTACGCCACTCTAACTTCTGAAAATTATCTAATGATCTTGAATAAAATCAATGTCATCCAGAAATGTTTATTATGTTCATTAAGTTGCTAATTCCGATTTAACATTTCCAAATATAAACGATAGGTTAATATTATTTTCATAACCATTATTTAAACAAGAGAGTCATAAATAACTAAATCTGAATCAGAAATTTTAAATTTTATGAGTTTTTCCAACTTCTAACCTTTATCGACAAGTATAGAATTGATGTGATAAAATATAAACCGAACCTTCCCGATAATGTCTGCACATGAAGGACCCCATCCATCACATAAAAAAAAAAAAGAAGTATTTTCCAAAATGTATGAAAATAACTTCGCCTTTGTTGCCCAAGTATAGTATTTAATTTTAATTAGCGTATTCTTTACCACTGTATTTACTATCACAGACGTAGCTAAAAAAATACTTGCTGGTTTGAATAAAAATCCCTGATAATATTAAAGTGATACCCAGGTAAGTAAAAGTGTTAGAGATGTGTATTTCTGTAGCTGTAAATATCTGTACGTCAAATCTCTTGTGCAACTTACACATCGCCATTTATAAAAAGTTACAATCACTGATTTGTTAACTAAGGAAGATTCTCCTCACTATACTCACTCAGTAATTCAATTTGCGATGTGCATCAATTCAGTATCTTGCAAGAATCATTAGATCGTCTATACATCGAAAAACTAACTTTGTAAACTTACCGGTAGGAATGGCCTATAGGTTTATAGAGAGGAAGAAATTTTGTAGGTCAGATACAAATAAACAAAACAGTAAGGGACTCAATGTATCCCCTTGTAAAACTCTCTCTGATATTGGTATTTTAGAGAAACTACTACCATCTTCAGAGATAATATAGTTGGCAAAGTTGTACGTCTTAATAAGTATGCGTGGTATCTACTTCACTAACTCCCAAACCATACAGTTTGTACAATAATCTATCAAGATGTACAGAATTGTCTCTTTAAATTTACAAAAATTGCAATAACCTCGACCCTCATCAACCGAAAAGCAATGTTTATTAGTAATGTTAGGGTGAAAACACAATCACTGCAACCATTTCTGAATCCCATTTAAATATCCAGGAGCAGATTATTACCTTCAACCCGCTTTGACAATCTATTACATACTATTTTATTGAATGATTTCAAGAATATTCAAAATAAAAATACCTTTATAATTAACCGGGCCTACTTTTAATCCTTGTTGGTGAAACATGAATGTCTTAATTTTCAACCAGTTTGAAGGTATATTTTCTTCTAACCAAATTTTGTTTATCCAGACATTGTTTTTACCTTTAACATATTGTTGGGTATTTGATCCCAAGCTTGTTGCTTTGAACCAAGGTTTGTTAATAAACTCAAAATGACGTCTATGTTTCAAAACACCAGTTTCATAAAGATGAGTTCGAAAGGTATTGCTAAATTCCTCGTTTATCGCATTTATTTCTTGACTAAAATCAAATTCAAAAATTGTTCTTTTAATTATGGCACTAAGGAACATTAAATTAATCTCATTCTGGTATACGTAAGATGTTTTGTTGTTTTGATGTATTAATGGTCTGCACTCCGAATAAAGCTTTAATAAATTATAAAAAATGATCGGAAATATGACTATATCTATCGTCTTTGATAATACTTGCTTATTCCTCTCAATATCATTTCTCAAATATGGATGCTTGACTAACGATAAGTGGATACTTTATCCTCTCCTGAGTTGGCTTTAAAATACAGTTGATATCATAATTTCGTACATCTGCTTTGATATATTTTAAAATTCTAAACATTTCTTCGCTTAGCAACAAAACATATTATCCATATTAAAACCAAAAATTACAATATTTTATCTTTTTTCCGAATCGCTTCGCTTGTATTCAGATCAACCAACTTTATAATATGAACAATCACTTCTAAATCTGTTATCAATATTATCCATTTTTGTTTCTAACAGATTCAAATTAATGTTTAATTTATCCAAAATACCATCCGATTTATGTTCCATTTCAAGTTTGGTATTATTATTATTAGAACTGTTGTTAAAACTATTTCTCAAAACTTGATTTAAAAATACATAGTAATAAACAATAATGATCACTCGGATACAATAGAAAAACTGATAAATGTTCAATTTTAAGTATAAATCAATACTGAAATAGCAGAAAGGATCCAACAATCACAAAAGCAAAACAAATAGACTTCTTATCTGACCTTGACTCGCTCTTACCGCTCAGATAGCCAGTTTAGGAATGTAAAATATGATTAATTATAATTATTAAACAAACCTGTAATTTGACATTTAAACTGAATTATTCAATTTTAAGTATAAATCAATACTGAAATAGCAGAAAAGATCCAACAATCACAAAAGCAAAACAAATAGACTTCTTATCTGACCTTAACTCGCTCTTACCGCTCAGATAGCCAGTTTAGGAATGTAAAATATGATTAATTATAATTATTAAACAAACCTGTAATTTGACATTTAAACTGAATTATTCAATTTTAAGTATAAATCAATACTGAAATAGCAGAAAGGATCCAACAATCACAAAAGCAAAATAGATAGTCTTCTTATTTGATCTTGACTCGCTCTTACCGCTCAGATAGTCAGTTTAAGAATGTAAAATATGATTAATTATAATTATTAAACAAACCTGTAATTTGACATTTAAACTGAATTATTCAATTTTAAGTATAAATCAATACTGAAATAGCAGAAAGGATCCAACAATCACAAAAGCAAAATAGATAGTCTTCTTATTTGATCTTGACTCGCTCTTACCGCTCAGATAGTCAGTTTAAGAATGTAAAATATGATTAATTATAATTATTAAACAAACCTGTAATTTGACATTTAAACTGAATTATTCAATTTTTATTAACACACTAAATAAATAATATCATACCAGAATTAAAACACTAAGAACTTTAAAAAACTTAAAAGGTCCATTTAAATTCAAAGCAACACAAACCTGACCTATCACGTGCACTGTTTATTCTCAACCCAAGTTAACTTAATTTATACACTGATGTAGGCCTATTCTTCAAAATACGTGAAATGTCTAAAAAAGGCGTTTTGACATTTTCAAATACAGGGAAATTAGAATGTATTGCCAACTTATATATCGAAATGGTAAAAGTTTACATACTTGAATGTTTTAATAGAGAGAAAATCTCACAAGATGCGATGGAAAATTAAATAGTGAAGAATAGTTTATACAATATTACAAAAGCTCAAAAGATGTAGGGTAATAAGGAGATGCCTTATTTGCAATTTGACATTTGAGGATGCAATTTGACATTTTCATCCTCAAATTTTCATCGCGTTTCAAATAACATTACGGAATGACATTCTAGTGTACATCCTCATCCCTCGTTATTAACGTTTTAGTTTACCACCACAACATTAAATACAAATAGTAGACAAATGTAACATTTTTGAATCATTATTACAATTTATGTTTTTTGCCATACCGACTATTGTTATAAATTAATATAATAGGAAACTTACCGTCACCAATAGTCAAGAATAGCGTTATTTAAACGACGGCCGATTTGGCTATTCTGCCATTATCAAGTTTTCAGGAGGAGTCACTCCGTTGTCATGAACACTTAACACTTAAACACCTAACCTAATACTTAATGAGAAATTAGGTTTTATTCCAACGTATTGTTTGACACGGTACTATCGGAGACGGACAGACAAGAGTCGAAATAGATCCCCCCCTCCAAAACTTTAACCAATATCAAGATTATGCTATCAGTGAACAGACCAGTACAGCGTTGGATAGTAGGCATACCGGATATGCGATCGTTTTTAATGTGTGACATAATATATGTATTTGTTTTGAATGCATGTGAAACTATGTGTTTAAGTGTTAAGTGTTCATGACAACGAAGTGACTCCTGAAAACTTAATAATGGCAGAATAGCCGAAACGGCCGTCGTTTAAATAACGCTACTCTTGACTATTGGTGACTGTAGACTGTAAGTTTCCTATTATATTAATGAATCATTATTGTTGAATTTTCTAATAGAAAATATGCCATCACGATTTCTTCCAGAATAAAAATAGCGGGATAACAATAATCTATACACTACAATCATAACACTAAAAACCATTCTTGTAATATAGTCATATAGTAGCATACAATAAATGTCCATTTTATATGATCTAGTTCAAACCCTCAAGACCACAATGGTTAAAATTTTCAGTATATTGAGACGAAATTGTAGCCAAGTGTTAGATACGCGTACATACGATTTGTGAAGCACGTAGAACCATTTTGCTTTGAAAATACTGTGAAATAGTGTGAGTTTAAAATATTTTCATAACTCATAAGTGAAATCACTTTTTAAATATGCATTTTTAAATTTTGATTAGGATATAAAATTATAGTTCTTTAATCGTGAAATCTTATTTTCGAAATTAAAACAGAAATAAGTCAGTTTTAAACGTGTTTTATTGTGTATTTTTCATATTTAATATGGTCTTATTACATTAAGAAACATAGTAACGACAACATTTCCGAAACCAGATACGAAAGAAGTTATTAGTTAATGTCACTCAATAATTTTATATCGAAGTGTAACGCATTTGAATTAAAAATTACCTAGTTTTTTGCAAATATTTAATATAACTTTTCAAGAATAGCAATGTAATCTTGGTATATTACAACATTTGTGATATTGCTCAGGTGGAAATAACTTAATACTGATAAATTAGAGTTTGTTAAAAACATAAATATCGAAGTATGTACCAAGTGAAAACGTTTACATAAATGTGTGCTAATATTGCCAAGGAGCACTCTGGTGAAATTCACAATAAGGAAAACAAATATTCCCCGAAACACAAAACAAAACTTACCCTGACTGTAATAAATACATTTATGTTTATTATACAATCCTTATATGCATTTCGGTACATTGTCATCGAAATGTACATAAAGATAATTATATAGTAAACAAAGATTGATTTTATTTCTTTTTGTGTGTGATTTAGAGAATCCTTGATTTCTTTATGTACATTGTACAAGAGAGCAATATTTTACAAAATGTAATGGAAAATTAAATAGTGGAAAAAACAAAGTTTGTATGTATGATATTACACAAGCAAAAGAAATGTAGTTTTTAATTGTTACGTGGAGATGCCTAAAGGTGACACTTTGACATTTTCATCCTAGCCTTTCATATATCATCACGAAATGACAGACTGGCATAACTCCTCATCCCTCGTTAGTGACGTTTCTATTTACCTACACAACATCAATTACAAAACATGACAACAACATGAATTTTCTGTCAGAAAATGGTTATTACGATTTCTTTTATGACAGAAATTAAGTCAATCTTATTCTTATTGCACAATCTGAACACTAAACAATAACCTTCCAAAGTTGTCTATAATTACGTAAGAATACATTAAATGTCCCCTTTTCAGATTGTTGATAAAAATTTACGCACACGATGGTCAAAATAAATCGAAATGAATAAAATTATAGCCAAAATTTGTTACGTGTAAACCTGACGTATGGCCTGAATACATAACATTTTTGTCTGGAGAAATTAGAAAAATAAAATTATTATAAATGTTTTCAGATTTTATAAACAAACAAATTTGGTATTTAAAAAATAAAATTATAATCAATTGCTTATTAGTTTTTTATAAATTTTTAGGCCAAACTGGAGTTAAATGTTTTAAAATTACTTTTCAGAATACAATTTTGGTATTACGGATTGTATTTTACTTCGTAGCTCGTTTAATAAAATTATGATTGGGACAGTTTTATTGAGTTTTATCAAAGATGAATTAGAGTATTGAACAATAAAATTTCTCTTTATCGATCAAAAACATATTTTAGATAAACTTTGTAGACGATTTCTTTTAGCAAAAGTAAAATTTTAATAAATTATGTTTCATTCTTGCTATTTTAAAAGATATTTACTTATAATTATTAAAATGTGTCAATAAATGAAACTGCACCTTTTAAAAAAAATCAACATTTGTAGTTGAAGGGATGAAGAGGTGCTGATATTATTCAAATACTTGATCCCATGAATTGAAACACTCTTTTTTTATTTTAACAACCAGGACTTTATTTTCTCAATAATACAGTAAACCTTGTAATTCTTTAACGCCTTCAACAGCTAACAGAATAACTTAACTCATTAGCTAAAAGGTAAATTAAACTAAACATATGTTTCCCAATACTTATTTAGAAATTAAGTAATCGTAACAGAGTAAAACATTAATTAATGTGCAGCAATTATATTACTTAAGGACAGTAATTACATTTTCCCTTTTACCCACAAAAATAAACATCAAATGTATTTTAAAGCCTAACATCAACGTATATGTTCGTTTAACACTGTACATATCCTGCGGTAATTGTTGTTCAAAGCAACTAGGAGCCTTTGTTACTACAGTTCCTTAATAAGCTTTTAATCATTGCTTTCCCAGGTATCCGGGTTAAACAAAGATTGGAAACAAATTCCCTTTGATCAGCAAACGTAGTAACTACAATAATTCCTACTAATAACAAGTATTTACGGACAATTAAAATACAATATACCAGGTATAAATTTAATACCGAAAACACAAATTGTCAAGTATTGCAAATCATCTCTTCTTACCCTTGTACTCCTCTATTTGTAACTAAATGTAAAAAGAATTTAGTTACAGCGTCTATTTGTCCGATAGTGAAACTCATATAATGTCAGTTTAATCCAAAATTGTGGCTATAGTTATTCAGTTCACTAGATAACTCGCGTAGAAATACCGAGAATAATGTTGAACTGATAATCAAATCGATCCATTGCAACTGTTTTAGAAAACATGTGGTATTCAAAACTGCTCTTACAGACTCTTTTTTTCTTTTCTGCTGGTACAAAAAAAAAGGTTCTTTTTTCTGTTCTACTTTACATATGGGTTGTAAACTCGACCTTTTATCTATTTATCTTTGGTTTTAATAAGTTACTGAATTGATTTAAAAATTAAAATTATATCGATCCACTTTAGTTACTAGAGCATAAGATATTGACTGTAATTGTAGCTAAATATAGGCTACCTGTTTAACCACACCCACATTAATTCATCCATATGTGTCCAAAAGTGAAAAACAAATACTCCCTCATAAAACCAGACGCATTTTATAATCTATTACTTGTTGACAATCAGACAATCATGTTTTTGTAAATCATAAGATTACGTGAATCACAAATGTTATAAACTGGGTATGCGACCTATAAAACATATTTTACGTAAGTATCTACTTCCACAATACACAGTAAATACCACGGGCGTCATCGCCAGGGGGACGGGGGGACGCGTCCCCCCCCCCCCAATATTTGAGATGTAAAAATATTTTTGCTAAAAACGAATGATTTACTTAAAAACTTAAAAGGTAAATATTGGGCTTTGTCTTTAGTAGGGTTTTTCACATTAAATTTCTATTACAAACGCAAATAGAATTAATTTTGAATAGTTGTATCCAATAAAGCCCAGTATGTTGGTAGTTAGTTTGTCCGATAGAAAAACTATCTCCATTCTACTATGACTCTTCAGAGACTAAACCATGTAGCTGTTTCTTATGTCCACAAGTCCATTCTAGACAATTTAGACGATAAGAAAATTGCTAAAATATTTATACACAAAAATGACTCAAGAAAAGTAACATTTGGTACTATTTAGGTGACTTTAAAGTTATAATAATTAGATTTATAGTTTTAGTGTACTTAATTTGCTGTCAAAATATTAAAATAAATGCATAAAAACGATGTTTTAAGAAGTTTAATTTTTAAAATTTTCCATACCCTCAGACCCCCGGCATATGTCACCCCCCCCCATAATGAACTGGTGATGACGCTCATGCCTAAATACCAGTAAATAAAAAGCAGTAACTCTAAAATAATTAGCCACACTATAATATTTATGAAAAGATATATTTTGTGGAATATTTAATTCACCAAATATATTAAACGTTTGGTTTTACTTTAAACAAAACTTAAACTACGATAACTCACGTTTTATTCTGAGTACAAAGTGTTTAATCAATTATTTCATCGCCCTACAATAGAATTCATTCATTTTATGAATATACTACCAGGTGGTTAGGACAAGCCCTTAACATAAATTTATAGAAGTTGCGTGTAACGAATGAATCCAGCGTTCCAATTCAACGCTTAGATAATCGAGATAAATGCGGAAATACCTTTGAGGAAAGAACTCATGTATTTAATAAAGTTTTTGGTGGCTGGAACTCATGTTGGAGATAATATTCCCCTAGCCTTTTTTGTATACATTATTAGAAAAACGATAGATCATTACCAACATTTCTTTAATTTAAATAGCTCTTTAATTAAAAGATTGCTACCTTTTATACTATCTTGCCTTTGACGAAATCGAAATTCGAAGGTAGTATATAGAGGTGATTGTACATTTTAGTCGAATATAATTCACGCTTTTCATAATACTAAAATGATTCCTTTACCAATTTATAGAATTCAGTGTTATTTGTACAACATTTTATCTACACTGTCGTTGAATCCACCACTTCAGCGCGATACATTACTGGATTTCTCTGTATCTTATTAAACTGAGTTTGGGTTCAGCCACAATCAAATTATTTTGTAAAGTCACCTTTTTCACCCTGAATAAAAGAAATAAAGAAAAAAGAAAGAGTTAAATATTTAATATCACTCACTTTTTTAATTTTTAGGTATTTAGTGTTGTGTGGCTTCCCTGCTAAATCATAATACGAGGGAAACAATGATAAAGGTTTACGTTAAATATTAAAGATCTTATATTTAGTCTTAGAATAAAGTTTCGGCAAAACACCTACGTATTACATCCAAGCCATTTTTGCTTCAGTTTTCCTTTGTAAAATAAAGCATTAGATTCACGTGACAAGGCTTTCTTGGAAACAATCTTAATTATTTAATATATTTCAGAAACAGAGGACCTGATGACACTGATCAGTGAGTGATACGTACGTAATTATACTCTGTTTGCTGATGTTTACGTTTAACCGGTTCTATCTGTGAAGTATGTAAACAATTATTGAATATCACGACATTTACACCTGCGTTGTAAATGTATACCAAAGTAATGAATGATTCACGTTGTCGAAGCTTCCATTTCAAATATCTTAACGCACCACACCTGTAGTGTATTAAGCGTTTGTTAATACACCAATAATAAACCTGTGTTATGGAATTAAACATTTCATTAAAATAATTAAAACAAGGGCTATTAGAAGGTAATTTGTTCGATTTATTTTATAGTTCATATTTTACCCTTGTTGTTTATTTATTACGTATCCTTGTTTTTACCTTTTAAACAACATCTTTGTAAACACCCTTTGTTTAAGAAAGGTTCATTACACCCAGCCATGAAACTATATTAGGAACTGGCTAATGAAATAGACACGTATCTCGGACAATATCCTTCTGCTCAGGAAATGTTTACTCTGTTAAGGACTATATTAAGGAATGACCGTAGTGAGTGAATCTATCATGGGCGTGTGTTGTATTTGGTAGTTAGTTTTGTTTCGTTTGTGTTGTTATTTATATTTTTAATTAACGACTTTGATGAAGAGACGAACCATTTTTATGTGTGTTATTACTTATGTATTTAATTGATTTAATTTAATCTCAATTCTAATTTATTGAGATTTTTGGAGATTGGTGTTTTTTTTAATGTATTGTTATTTATATTGATGTTTATATTAATTTTTGTGAGTCAACCAAAATGATATTCGTTAGTTATATATGAACAAAATTTATTAAATCAAGAACAGGTTAATAAAAAGTAAAAGTACACAAACGATTTAATATTACTTTCTTTATTTCAAATAGTTGACAAACGTGTAAAATATTTTAAAACGAAATTGTGTAACTCATAGACCTGGAGTTAAAAATTACCTAGTAATTTTTAATAATACTTTAAGCATTTTTTAAATCACAACGCAACTCGATATAATCCTACATTTAATGTACATTACTCAGGTGAAATTAACTTAATACGGTGAAATTAGAGTTTGATCAAAACGTAACTATCGAAATGTGTATTAAATAAAAATCTTTACATACGACCGTCTATTCTATAATAAAGGGCAATATTTAACATTGTAAAAGAAAAACTAAAGAAAATTGTATAATATTACATACGTAAGAGATCCAGTTTTAATAGTTACGTGGAGATATCTACGGAAGACAGTTAGACATTTTTAATCTGTAAAAATTATAAAAATATTTAAATTAAAAGTATAAAATGAATTAAAACTAGAACATTTCTCCAATCCATTTCTTGTGAAATAATATCCCCTTCAATCTAATAATCTGGAAAAAAAAACCTGAAATAGTCCCTTTAAGCAGGTTCATTAACCTCCTGATTTTGTTTTAATGTTCTTAATGAAGAACGTATATTCTTACAATGTTTCTTTAGAATTTATCGCTGACCTATATTTTAACATTCAGACATTTTAACTACCAACTATCTTCCTGAATGATTTGAAAATGTATGCATTTCTTATGGAGTTTGTTTTATATATATTACGTGTTAATGTTTACTTATACACGTTTACATACTTTCAAGCTGGTTATTATACTAATGGTGCACTTATTTATAAGTTAAATGATTTCTAAAAATTTGAAATGGAAAAATAAAATAGAGGTTTAATAACTTTAATAATATGTTGAAATAATATTACATCAAAGTAGGTGTGACATTTTAATGGGATTGAAATAGGGTGTTTCTTAACAAAGAAGCTGACTAATGCCATTTTGATAAAAAATTAATGAAAGAAATTCAACCTTATTATTTATCTCGAATTTCGTCAAGGAAATTCGGTAGTTAGCGATGTTAATTTAACAAAACAAATTTAAAACACGAAACGTTCACAATAAAACAAATTTAGAACTGACTTTAATCATTTTATTTAGAAAATATAATTTCACTATTGAAAGACTATAATTTCATACCCTAATCAATTTATTATTATTATTATTATTATTATTATTATTATTATTATTATTATTATTATTATTATTATTATTATTATTATTATTATCATCATCATTATTATTATTACAAAGCATTATTTAGTTTTTGAAATAATAAAATATTTCTACTCATGCTACTTCTCAATTAATTATATTCAAGTTAAATATTTGTATTGTCAACAAAATTTCAAATTTCCAAATACCAAAACTTGGCTTTGTTTCGAACATACTAGGAATACTAATCACTGTGATCGTAAGGGTTTGAAATATAATCTATCAAATAAACACTTACTGCTTACCTGCTATATGTACAGACATTATTGTAAGAATGTTCTTTTAGTATTATGATTGAAGCAGAATCAAATAGTTGTATGTAGGTAGTTTCTGTTATAGAAGAAAACATGATAGCAAATTTACTATTAGATAATTCATCTATGTTGTAAAAAAATCATATTTAACATTGTGTAGTAAACTGAAACGTCCCTAACGAAGGATAAGGATGTCGTCATCCTGGAACCAGCTCAGATGTAATTTTATTTTAAAGGCGAGGATGAAAATGTCAAAATGTCACCCTTAACTATCTCAACGTAACCATTAAAATGACATCTCTTGCATTTATGTAATATTATACAAACTTGTATTTTCTCCACTACTTAATTTTCCATTACATAGTGTAAGATATTGCTTTCTAATATAGCATAAACCGTTTTTAATTATTTTCACATTTCGATATTTATTTTCTTACAAATTCTAATTTCACTGTATTGGGTTAATTAGACATTAATGTTTTAAACGCCGTAATAAATTTTAATATACTGTACGTTTAACATGTTTAATCTTTTAAGCAACATTAAAATGTTTATTCTTAACCAGAGGAAAAAAGTTACTGTAAGTTTCAGTTTATTGTCCAAGATAAATTTCCCCATTTTCTTTTCATATAGTGTCATGCCTACATGTAATAGACTTTTCTTAAATAGTAAGTTGTAAAAAGGGCTATAAAAAAAATTACAGACAAAATGCGCTTCTTTTAAAGGAGATCGTAAACCGAAGATTGGCAACATTATAAGAAAATAAAGCGTTTTCTATTATGCAAACAGCTCTGCATAAATCATCGATTAATTTCATAACACGGGTTTAGAGCTATATTAACCCCTATTTTTGTTGTATTGAGATATTATAGTAGCTCCAACACCGAGAGTCATTCAATAAGTTTGTCTATAATGTACGATGCATGACTTCAAATTAGTTCCGATCAGATAGACCCAGAAAACCTAAATGTCAGCAAACTAAGTATGTTATCTCTCTGAGATCAGTGTTTTTTTACGACCTTTGTTTCTATGTGTATTATCAACGTAAAATAATTTCTAAAAACCCATGACGGGTAATCTGACATTACTGATTTTCTGATAACACATGGAACAACTAAACCTAGCCATGTAAAGTGATTTACATGCAATAAGTGGTGTTTTACCAAAACTAGATGACAATATGTTTTAAAACTAAATAAATAATCTTCAATATTACATCTAAACGTTTTCCTGTAATTGTTATTAATATCACAATTTTAAAATACGAAAGCAATAAATACCTAAAAATTCAAAGAGTACATGACATTAAATATTTTGTTTTAAGGGGTTCGAGGAAGGTTTTCTGATTATTTTAAAATAAACTTTAAAAATTGCATATGTTGTAGTTTGAAAATGTTAAAAACCTTTTACTTATTTTTAATTTTAAGATTTACTATACATTGTATTGTACTGTCACAAATAAATTTAGGACGTGCTCTATTAAAAATTAATAATCTTAAACGTTGTACCAATTTATAAACTACAAAGGTTTTTTTAACAGAAGAGGAGAAGAGAAATATGGTTCCCGTTGAAGAAAGTAAACTATAAATAACGTGCGTATAATTGTACCCAATTACCCAAACCAAATTAACAGTTTTCAGAAATATTTAGTTATATGCCGTGCTGAAGGTATTTAATTAAAGACAGTCTACATAAAATGTTGCAAAATTCACTCTATTTTCTGAAAATTGATAAGGAATTATTATGAAACAGGAAAAATATATTTTACTTCCATGAAATCTTACAATCGCCTATATATGCGTTGGTTTTGTTTACGAATCATGAAATGAAAAATAATCTCCACAACAAACACTTAATTTGTAAAAAGATTGCATTTTATTGATTAAGTCATCATCCTCAGTTCTATATTTAAACACCTGTAATGACAGATGATGACCTACTCGTCTTAAACGAAGTGTATGTTGCGGAAAATTGTGTTAACGATTGACGATTCAACAAGTGTTGATCATTTAGAGTGTACACCTTTACATTACATTTTTTAACTAATATCATATGAAATAAAGATAATAAAACACAGTTTTTTAATTTTTTTATTTTGTAACTTCCACTTATTTTTATTAGTCTAACCGAGCAATGGTTTCGCCTGTTAAGATTGTATTACAGATTGAAGAAAAATGAAAAACAGAGAACCTTAAAAACTAGATGGTGGGAGTTAGATACAATGAATGGAAGGGTGGGGAAATACCCGGTCTGGGCAATGACCATGGAAATAATACAGAATGGAAAACCAAGGGGAAATTATACAAATCTAATTGGTCATTTAAAACTAAATTAGGATTATACTATCTTATTCTTTTAACTTCTAAGCTCTCCAAATCATTCAATTTCCTACCCTTATTATCAAAAGGTAATATTTTAAAATCTACACTCGAATTAATATCAGACACTTGATGTATTCTTAAATGATTTGAAAAACTGGTATCATCATATCCTAACTGCCAACTTCTTTCATGTTCACATTCTAGAGTTAACATTACGTCCTGTTTGACCTACACAATATGAATTACAGATTTTGCAAGTTTTCTTATATACACCACTTCTCAACATTTTGTTAATTTTATCTTTAGAATTATTTAAAATCTTACCTAAACTATTACTACAATAAAATGCCGGCCTGCATTCTGTTTCCTTATTTAAAATATTTCCAACTTTTTGGCTAACATTTCCATTTAGTGCTATTTTTAACTGAAGTTGGAACAATAAGTTGCCTTGCACTCGTCCTAAGTTTTTATTTTAGCATTTTATTAATAATATTTATGTCATATTCATTATTAATAGCTATTTGTTTAGTGCAACTTAGTTCTTTATTGAAATCAGAGTCACACGTTAGAACTTTGATGAGTCGATACAACATACAATAGAAAGCTGCCAATTTATGATTTAAAGGGGAATTTTTTTATTTATTAACCTTAAACATGGAATTCCACCAAGAATCTTCGGTCTCAACAGTAATGAAAAATCATATGAAATTTCAGGGGAAAATATATATATATATATATATATATATATTACATAACCTAACAATATTCCAAACAATACTGACATACCTCATCGTTGGATTATTTCTTGTTGTATCTAACATTGGTTTTAAAAGGTTGTAAATATCGTTATTTTAGTTTCAAAATGAGTTTTTTTTTTATAATTCTTAGTTTACGTAGTTTGTCGTGAGCGGTCGAATCAAATAAATTAATGGATTATTATAAATTTATCAGTTTTTATTCTTTTATTTATTGTGTGACTTTTAAATTTGGGTAACACTTAAACTAGCAAAATATTAAAAAACATGTTCACATTATTGTTCTGAACGTAATATACTTTATGTTTACACAGGTGTATGCATTCAGTAGTCTTAGCTATGATATACGTTGTTTTTCTAATAATGTATAAAAGAATTGTAGGATAATGACAGGTGTATTCTCTACAACATGAGTTCCACTCTCTATTCCTTTCCCTCGTGTATTTCCATTTATCTTCATTATCTAAGTGTTGAATTGGAAAGCCGTTTTCGTTCGTTTAGGTGCGTTTCATAAATTTATGTTAAGGGTTTGTCTCAGCCACCTGGTAGTGTATTCATAAAATGAATTAATTATATTGTGGAGTGCTGAATAATTTGAATCTTTCATTAAAACTTGTGAGTTATCGCTGATTAAATTTTTTTTAAAGAAAGATAAAACATTCAACATATTAGGATGAACTGAACGTTTTACACAAATTATTTCTTCACATAAAAACCTAGAAATAAATATTACAATTTCGCTTATAAATCATTTTGTTGTTTCTTATTTGTCTACTTAGTATATACTGCACGTAGACCAAATGCGGAGACTAGATTGAAAGTATCTAAAATACAAATATTACATCTCGAAAAGTATTTTTTAAACCAGAAGCCGAGATCGGAAAATGAGATTGCAAATAAAATAAAAACGTACGAGGTAAGGTTGAAAATGGAAAGTAGCAATTGTTACGTATTAGTTTTAAGGTCAAATCGACAATTCTCATTTTTCTAAATTGGGTTACATGCCACAGCAACTTTCACTTTATACCTGTACAATTTTAGTCATTCTCATTCTATCTCTAGTAGGAGTCAGGTGCGTTGTCTGCTTCCTAAGCCTTTTCTCGTGGACTTAAGTTCCGGCTACCTCATATTAATTTACTCTACCTCAAATACCTCTATATTTCTTTTTTAAACATTTTTATATCTAGTAAAGTGTCAAGTGCGGTCGGTGTGAAGTGATTGCAAGAAGAAGTACTGGCCAGTTACTGCACATCAAGTGGAACCGTTCGTTGGCACAATATACGACAACCTCAAGGAAGGTAAACTCTTATTGACTCTGGTCCTCCGGTACTCAAACTTAGTAAGTAATAAACTCATACATTAACACTCATAAATTACCGAACATTTTTTGGTCCCCCCGGGCCGGATCTAGTTATTCATTAACTAGACGTAAGATAAAAAACCAGTCTATCAGTTCATTTAATACCGTTATATTTTATTCTATTTGGTTTAAACTCTGTTCAAATTGCTTACTATCAACTTTCACTTAGATTTGTATTCTCTAACTTTCACCACGCTACAGTACAAACAGTTAAAGTTCACTTTCATTTTCTATTTTGAGAATTGTCGATTGGTCTTATTTTAGTTTAATATTGATCTCCAATAAAATTAAACTTGTAATAGAAATAATATTGTAAATTTAATACTTTCACTTAGTGTGTACACAAAATCTAGCTTATAAATATTTTGACCTTTGTATTGTACTACCTGCTCATATGTTATCTCTATACTTATTTTAGTTACTCTCAGAAACTAGGTCACAAAAGGAGAAAGTTTATAAGGTATTCAAATTATTAATATTATTGACATACCTCTTGTGTTTATCAAAAAAGGGTCTATTCAGCTTTTCATTATTAACTTTCTATTGGACTTTATAGACTTCACCATATTTCTTAAGTTGAGGGCCTATCTTTTAAAATAAACCTCTTTTTGTGTTTTTAAGATAAATAAATAAATTTAGTGTCTTTCTGTGAATTAACTTTGTAAAATGGCTAAATCACTTGCAGTTGTCAAAGCAAGAATGGAGAACGCATTCTCACAGATTCAAATGATTTTTGATCTTACAAAAAAAACTTCTGATAAGGATATTCTTCAAAAATTCCTTGTGTACGCAAAATCTGCCAGTAAGCTTCGCCAAGAATTTTCTGATTCTTTAGACAATTACCTGGAGCTTAAATTGGCTAGTGATCCTGAATTTAAACCTAATTACGCTTCTCTTAATAGTGCAGATGAGTTAGTGAATTATATTAATTCTACCCTAACCTCAATTCAAAGCAAAATGCAATCCAAGAGTAATAGTGAACCTGCCCCTGTACAAAAGTCAGTGGTTCGCTTACCTAAGCTCGAATTAAAACGTTTTAGTGGTGACTCCCTGGAATGGGTATCTTTCATCAATCTATTTGAATCGAGTATAAATAAAGACTCTTCTTTGTCACCCAGTACGAAGTTTCAATACTTATTAAGTGTTCTCTCTGGTGATGCTTTAAATTTGATCAAATCTCTACCTATATCCGACTCTAATTACACAGTGGCTTACGACCTCCTGAAAGAGCGTTACCACTCTCCAAGGAGACTCGTCACTCTTCACCTAAATCAAATTTTGGACTTACCCTCTGTGAATCATTCTCCAAAACAAATGAGAAAATTTGTCAACTCTTACAATGAAAACGTTCAAGCTCTCAAAGGGTTAAAACTGGACATCACCCAAAATAACCCACTTCTATCAGCTATGGTTCTTAGAAAAATGGACAACGATCTCAGGAAAAGGTTCGAACAATTCCGTTCCTCCAATCCCACCGTTGAAGGTGAGGATGGTCCTGTCTTACCTGACATCGCAGATATAATAAAATTCCTCAATCAGGATTGTAACGAAATTGAAAACGCTAGTTTGCATTCTGCACCTTTCTTAAAACCTGCCTCTGCAGAGTCAAGCCATGATTATATGTCAAAAAACCAATTTTCTAAATTCAAAAAGGGTCCTATTGGAAATCACAAGGTCTCTCTGATGACCTCCAACACTGATGGAAATAAACGCAGTAATTCAAACCCTCTCCCATGTTTTGTTTGTCACAAAACTGATCACAAGGTGTATACTTGCCCCATCTTCAAGAGTAAGGATCCCAAATCCCGTTTTCAAATCGTTAAAGAAAATAAACGATGCTCTTCATGTTTGGGCAACCATAACCTCAATGACTGTAGGTCAACATCAAGTTGTTTTAATTGCCACAAAAGGCACCATTCATTACTTCATTTTGAAGAAAACCGTACGCCTATAGTTCAAACTTCATCTCATGAAACTGTTCAAACTTCACAGGAAACTACACCTGCAGTTAGTCTAACCTGTCAAGATAAAGGCCGTTTTACTCGCTCCACAACAGTCTTATTAGGCACTTGTGAAACTCACCTCTGCCAGTGGAATTACACAGGTACTCCGTGCTCTCGTTGACTCTGGCAGTCAGTCCTGCTTTCTTACTGAGCGAGCAGCTCAGTTGTTATGTGCTCCCCGCAACAAAGGTTCTCAGGCCATTGCCGGAATTTCTCAAGCTGTAACCCGCTCTAAGGGCCAAACATATCTCAACATTGAAACTCTAAATGGAAAAATGATCTCTAAGAATCAAGACTTTCTCATTCTTGACAAAATCTGTGTAGACTTGCCTCGTGTTTCAATTGAGCCTGATGTCTTTAATAAAGTCCGACCATACATTTTGGCTGATCCTACATTTCACATGCCAGGAAGCATTGACGCTCTCCTGGGTGCCTCTTTATTCCCACTAATATTTAACCAGGTAGCCCACCACCTCGGCCCTGGCCTACCAAGTGTGATAGGATCACACTTTGGATATTTAGTCATGGGTGAAGCGCCTTGCGCACCTCATACTGGTTCTACTATCACTTCTCAGATGTCAGCAACCCTTTTATCTGTTAATGACATCGACTTACACAACTCGTTGCAAAGATTCTGGCAGCAAGAAGAGCCCCCTATAATGACAAAACAGTCTGAAGAAGACAGGCTATGTGAAGAACATTTCTTAACCACTCATTCTCGGGACCAATCTGGCCGTTATTGTGTCCGACTACCATTCAAGAAAGAACACTCCGTTCTGGGCCACTTGAAGTTAACCGCTGAACAGAGACTTCATTCTTTAGAGAAAAGGTTCAAGGCGCAACCTGAATTCAAAGCGCTCTACTCAGATTTTATGTCTGAATATTTCATTTCAGGTCATATGGAAGTCGCTAACAACACTAACCTAACTAATCCTCATTACTTCCTCCCTCACCACGGGGTCTTAAAGGAATCCAGTAGTACTACTCATTTGCGCACTGTGTTCGATGCCAGTTCTAAAACTTTTAATGGTTTCTCCCTCAATAATATTCTTCTCACCGGAAGAAAGATGCAAACTAACATTTGCGATTTGTTGCTCGTCTTTCGGACTTATAATGTTGTGTTTTCTTGTGACATTCGTCAAATGTATCGACAGATACGAATGCACCCTGAAGACCAGTGCTATCAACTGATTCTTTGGCGTGATAGTCCTTATCAACCTCTTTCAACTTTCAAACTCACTACAGTGACTTATGGAGTAAATTGTTCTCCATACCTCGCCATTCGGACTTTACATCAGCTCGCCATAGATGAAGGTGATTCCTACCCTGCAGCTGCAGAGATTCTACGTAATCAAACCTTCGTAGATGATATCATCGCAGGTGGAGACACCGAAGATGAAGCGATGAACCTCCAGCACCAGCTTATTTCACTAATGAGTCGTGGAGGCTTTGAGTTACGTAAGTGGACTTCGAACTCCATGCAACTCCTACGTAGACTCCCAGATGATCATCTAGAAACTCCTGTATTTCTCCAAGAAACTCTCCAACCTCATTACACCATACTAGGTGTACATTGGTCTCCTTCGACAGACTCTTTCACTTATAACATGAGACTACCTCGCAATTCTACTACTAAGCGTGAGGTACTTAGTGTGATAGCCCAGATCTATGACCCCTGTGGTTTCTTGTCTCCCATTGTCATGTGGGCAAAACGCTTCATGCAACTCTTATGGACCAAAGGACTAGCCTGGGACCAACCTCTTCCTTTTGAGCTACTTGAAATGTGGCAAACCTTTATAGGTACCTCAGAGAGCCTACGAGATATCACTATTCCTCGTGCTCTAAAAATCTCTCATTCACATGACATAGAACTACATGGCTTCTCAGATGCTTCTGAGAATGGATATGCAGCTGTCTTATTCTTAAGATGCCAGCTCAACGACGGATCTGTGACAGTAAGGCAGTTGTTGTCCAAAACTCGAGTTGCTCCTTTGAAGAAACTCACTATTCCGCGCTTAGAACTGAACGCAGCTCACTTACTCGCCCAATTATTGGTGTATGCCATTGAAATCTTCCCCAAGAAAACAACTACGTCTGTTACCCTCTGGTGTGATTCCACCGTCACTCTTACCTGGTTAAACACACCTCCTCATCGTCTCAAGACATATGTTGCAAACAGAGTCGCTCAGGTACAGGAGCAAGTACCCTCTAGTTCCTGGCGACATATCGCTAGTGAATACAATCCCGCTGACTGTGCATCACGTGGAATACTTCCCTCTGAATTAATCAACCACGACTTATGGTGGTCTGGCCCGCCATGGCTGCAACAGCATAGAGAGACATGGCCTGTATCTCATTTCGTCGCAGCAGACCTCAATGGAACTGGAGAAAGCAAGCCTTTGTTGCCTAACACTTTATTATCTGTTGCTCCTCAAGAATGGGATCTGCTCACAAAATTCTCCCATTTCAGCAAACTACAACGTGTGATGGCCTACATTTGGAATACATCCACACTCTTCAACAACGTGGAAAATGGAATGTGCCCACAGATAATCTGCGCATCGGAGACTTAGTGTTGGTGCATCAAGCCTCACCTCCGCTCTCATGGCCATTGGCCAGAATCATAAATGTGTCCCCTGGTAATGATAAGGTAGTGCGCGTTGTTCAACTCAAGACTCAACAGGGAACCTTGACTTGTCCAGCTCACAAGGTTTTCCCGTTACCCATTAATTTAGAATAAACTCAGATTAATATTCACACTAGAATAATTAAGTTAATTTTCTTATGAACAGTTAAATTTTATGTTATTTTTTTTTTGAACAGATTTGTTTATTTTGAATCCTCAGGAGGATTCAAGGCCCCCTGTATGTTACGTATTAGTTTTAAGGTCAAATCGACAATTCTCATTTTTCTAAATTGGGTTACATGCCACAGCAACTTTCACTTTATACCTGTACAATTTTAGTCATTCTCATTCTATCTCTAGTAGGAGTCAGGTGCGTTGTCTGCTTCCTAAGCCTTTTCTCGTGGACTTAAGTTCCGGCTACCTCATATTAATTTACTCTACCTCAAATACCTCAAATACCTCTATATTTCTTTTTTAAACATTTTTATATCTAGTAAAGTGTCAAGTGCGGTCGGTGTGAAGTGATTGCAAGAAGAAGTACTGGCCAGTTACTGCACATCAAGTGGAACCGTTCGTTGGCACAATATACGACAACCTCAAGGAAGGTAAACTCTTATTGACTCTGGTCCTCCGGTACTCAAACTTAGTAAGTAATAAACTCATACATTAACACTCATAAATTACCGAACAGCAATATTATCAAAATTGAATGCGTACTAATAGCCTAATATCATTTTGAGGTTATATTTTCCCCTAATCCTCATACTGAATTAAATTTACAAATTCCTCAGGGAATCAGATCATTAAAACTTCGATAAGGGAGATAATATTAAACGAAACTTATTCCATATAAAAATTCCATATAGACAAATACTTCTTTCCTCCCCTCTCCCCACCCCATTACATCAAATCTTCGTAAGCTAGTGATGAAGTATTTCACTAGATAATCTTACCTAAACCTTACTAAAATCTATATTATCGAATATTTACAGCTTTTAAGTAATTCTTGGATAACAACCAAAGTTACACTGTTTTTACTCAAATTTATGTGCATGATTTGGATACAGAACTCGGTAAATGGGATTTTTATGAAACACAACTCCAACTATGTTCTCCTTGCTCTATTCACTTCATATTGTTTTACAAAATTATGATAGTATACAAAAAACACACAATAATTAAATATGTTTATGCTTTCCGAGTATAAGTGTTTATGTTTAAGTTTCCCACATATAAATAAATGAGTTAGTTTGATAAACACCTATACAGTACTATGTCAACACTCCACTCGATGATTGTAAACTCCTGTTATCTAATGTTGATAAATAAACAATTCAACATAAATTTGTAGACATAAATTTCTTTTTCAAATCAATTTAGTACCTTATTGAGGAGAGGAATAAACGACGAGTACGACGGGGGTTACAATTTAGTCGTCTAGATTTAGAATTAAACAGAAAGGAATAGTGTCAAAACTTTTCACAACCTCTCTCACTCACCCATCCCCAACTCCATTTAAAACTACTTCTCATTAAAAATTACAGTTCGACATAGGTAGTCAAAATATATTGAAATAAAATCTCTTTACGTGTACACATCCAACAGACGACAAATGTTAGATAGACAGACAGACACACAAACTAAAGACATCATTCCCCAAAAAAACATTTTTTCGACTCGTATTCTCTCACAGGTACAGTGAATAAATAAAGGGGATTTAGAACGAACTCAAAAAAAATCTAATATATGTGATCCACCGTCGAAGAGATAGTCCCCTGTAACTAATAACTTAAAATCGTTCTACTTTTAGCTACTTATAGAGAAATATTATATGAGTGAAAAAAGGCAACTTACAGCAAGATTTGAATGTTGTTCAACAAGATTTAAGAGAGTATCTAAAAATACTCTACAATTTGTGTATTCTGGTTTTTACTATTTTATTTTTAAACTATTTTTTATTAGATGTAATAATGATCTGATCATTTGTGTCATTTTCAGATGAATATTTGGGCCAATGAAGGAGTGTGACATGCAAGTTCGGAAAGGTTAAGGATTCACAAGCAATTAATGGATGAACAACATTGGTAACTTGAGGAAACAAGTTCGAATTTAGATGGGCTGAACATGTGCAAAGGATAGAAGAAGAAAGAGGACCGAGGTAGGCTCCATATGGAATACCTGCGTAAAACAAAATTAGGGGACGGCAAAGATGGACGATGGAGGAAAATAAGAGTTTAAAGATGGAGAAGAGTAGAAGAGAGTGGAGTACTGTGGTGACGGAAACCTATGAGTGTAGCTGCATGAAGGTAAGGTGTATGATAGATCAGAAAAATAGTGGTGTTAATACGAAATCATGTGTATTTGAAGGTTGCCTTGAAAACATACTTTACTTAATAATATTTTTATATATTATTATTATATTATATTATTATAAAAATGTAATCATTTTTGTATAAAACTAAAACATCCAATTTGATACAATATTAAAGAACTTTGTATATAACTAGAATATCCAAAATTATAAATTTAAAGCTTTCACAATTTTTTTTATTTGAAAAAATCAAATACTTTCCATATTTATGTGCATAATGCATATAAGTATTATTTAAAAATATAATTTATTGGAGACTTAAAACAATAGTTTGTGTTGGTGCTCGTATCATTTGTTAACCTACTTAATGTGCTTTAGTTTGTTCAGAAATCCAGTGTTATTAACATGGTAGGTACTTTGTTTTGCTGATCAAAGTGAATTTGTATCCAATGTGGATTTAAACCAGAGTACCTATGAACACTAATAATTAAAAGCTTATTAGCATCCAGTAGTAACAAAGGTTCCTGTTCACTTCGAACGATCCCCGCGGGAGATGTATAATGTAATAATATATACTTTGATGTCGCCCATTAATTATTATTTTTTTGGTTAAAATCTAAAATATAATTATGACTGACTACGTGTAAGTTATATGTAGCATTTTAACACGTTTTAGTTGGTGTATTAATTTAATAATAATGTTTATAAATAATCTCCATACTTAGTCATATACTCAAGAACACTTCCCATGCAAATAATATGTTCTTTTTCTTACACAATTAATTTTTGTTCATTTTCTTAATTTCTAAATGAATAGAATGAATATTTTTCAAATTATATTTTATTTTAAAGCCAGTATTAAAATAAAAAACAATAATATAATTGAAAATGTAGCCCTTCCTAGCCTATAAACCGTGGTTGGAGTCTGTAGAGTACTCTAAATATATCGCTACTGAACACCACAATTACAAAATACTTTAAACCATATAGTAAAAAATTTAAAGCACTTAATGAATATTTTCACAAATTATACAAAACAGAGTAAAACTAACAATATTACAAAATTATTTAGGTTATTGAAGTTCCAAATTTAGATCGTAATTAACAAAACCTGTATACATACAAATTTACACACACAATTACAAATACACACGGCTACAAATTTAAGTCAAACACTAACATATTAATCATGTATACTGTTTTGTATACATTATAATAATTAATATAATATATACATATAATTAATCGGTACTGTTTTGTTACATTTATCAACCGTACACGTATCACAAGATTTTGATATTACTTAGTAATTTGGAGTAAATCAGACTAACAAGAGAAACTCTTTGTCAATACTCTGGGTGCGAAGACTTCTGAACACTGTATAATGATGATCTATTTATAGATGAATATGAGTGATTACATTAAAAATTACAAAATAAGGCCACCTAAGACTGGAATATTTTAGTCCTATATAAGCGCTGGAAAATATTAAAAAAATTTAACTCTATTAAATTATAATTTTAAAGGGTTAAATGTAATTTGTACGCAAGGGTGGTTCTATTATTGCCTTATGCGTAATTTATAAGGCAACAAGTACCGTCTTAAACTCAACGTTCCTTCTCCAAAGCAATAATGTCGCACTGTAATATTGATGCATAGTTCACACTTTTCAGGGTGCGACGGTAGTTTTTTATCAAAAACAACGCCCACATACTTATAGGTCACGACTTTCCATACATTCACACGTTACATACTCATCTTGGCTGTCACAAATATGGAGTCGCTACTTTAAATTGATGATTAGATCGTAATCGGCTCTAAGTCATATTGCCAAATACTTGGTTTTTTGAATATTATTAAGAGATGAATTTGATCAAACCAAAGCTTAATAGTGTACAAGACCGCTCCGGAGAGCTGTACACCTCTTACAAACTAATCCTTTCGTCAAATTAATGACCAATATTAATAAGTAATAGCTTTTTACGATTTCTCCCATTTCAATCATGAATTTCTTTTGTAAGGAAAAAATCATTTTAATTTTTATCGCATCTTAAACCGACGAGATTCTTAAATAAAAAATATTATTGACAATTATATATTTTTTAGATTGGGTTATTTATAGATTTTTCTAGCAATTAGCTAAATCACTTGCAAACGCAATCGGCCTAAAACTTCCAAATAGATTTTTAGTTCCGCATTTGTAAATAGGTATAACTTTGCATTTTTAAACAAACTTGGGTATATGCCTTGGTATTGTATTCATTATATGCATTACAAGACTATTACTATATGAAAGTTTTTTTTTCACCGGAATGTTGGCAAATTTCAGGCTTGGACGTCTCAGTTGTGGAATACACCGCGACAACACCTTATCAGTAACAGGGGAAACCTGGGAAATCGACCCCATTATGCAGATCTCGAAATCGACCACCCATGATGTCATGTGAAAAACAACACTGTCCTCATTTAAGAAATTGTATTAGTTACAAATATAAACTAGTATTAATTCTTTTTAATTTTGAATAATTATACTCTGTGTTTTTAAATTTTTTTACAGAATCGTCATTCTATCTTTAGAGCATCCGGAGCAAGAGGGAAACTATATGCCAGTAATTAGACTTAGTTTACAAACGTAGAACGTGATTTGCTGGACAAGAATGGATACGTACTATGATGTTTTCATTACTGTTGAGACCGATGTTTCTTGGTGGAATTCCATGTTTTAAGATAATAAAACACAATTTTTTTATTTTGTAATATCCACTTTTTATTAGTCTAGCCGACCAATGGTTTCGCCTGCTAAGGCATTGACCAGGCTGTATTACCATTAGCAGGCGAAACCATTGGTCGGCTAGACTAATAAAAAGTGGATATTACAAAATAAAAAAATTGTGTTTTATTATCTTTTTACAATGATGTTCTCAATGAACTTTCACATCAACTTAAAGCCCATAATTTCTTTATTTTATAATAGAACTTTACTTTGATCAAATTAAAATCTTACTAAAGCTGTCAGATTAAACGTCTTAGTTGTTCATTTACAGAGGCAAGGTGTTAATTTAATCATAATGAGATTTACTTTTACTTTCTACGAGAAAGATTCTGATAAGGCTGATGCTTTAAAGATAACGTCTACTTTAATAATATTTTCCTTAGAAGGTTGGGTTAAGTTTAAAAAGTGAAAGTTTAGTAAATGACTAAATTAATAATGAATTAACGGATTACACACACTCAAATGTAAGAATTGCCTCTTCTGTCTTTCATATTCTTTCATATTTTACAATTATCAGAAGGACTTCATTTTCTCATGGACATTTCAAATTATTGTTTTTAAACCATGTTTCTAATTAGAAGCATAAGGTAAGTCGTTCATAAATACGTCCTATAGCACCATCATAACTTAAAATTAATATAATTGGCATAAGTGAAAAAATACAAAACTTGGATTTGCTCAAGGTCGGATGTTTTAATTATGTATTTGTAAAACCCAATATCCCGTTAACCCTAGAAGAAAGATATTTATAGCCAATTCATGGAATATTTCGGTTCAAGATTTGTCACTAAAAACGATAAACTGCCTATTAAGTTGTTTTAAAAGGATTAATTACTTTTTAAACATATTTCAATAAATTTTGTGCATATTAATAGCTCAAACCAGTTTATTGTATCACAAAACAAATAAACAAAACAAAATACAAATTACTGTTCCGAAGTAGGTGAAAGTCATTACACCGAATACAAAAAGTTCAAAATAATAATACTATCAGCAAAAGTAATTTCATAATAAGTAATATTTGTGTTTCGTGAAAGTTAATTTATTAATCGTAAACCCTGTAACTAAAATCCTAATGATTGATGTCTTACATTTTTTTTTCTTGCATTACATCAGCTTACGTTTTGAAAACTATATTCTTATTACAAATATTTTATATGAATAATAGACCTTGGAGTAATATTTATAAATATTGAATTATCAATTATTATAATTGTGACTGAGGGAAATGTCTACTATTAAGTGCACATTGTAATATTTCATGTATTATCTCTATAGTTTTCTGACGTTACATGTAATAATTACTATTTCCCTCTTACGATTACAGCTGTTTCCGATTCATGCACTCAGCCACAAGTCCACAATTTTACTTCACACATTACATAAATAGTTCAGTCCTAATTAAGGTCGTTGAATAGTTTAAAAATGGTTGACCCAACAAAATACCAAGTAAAAGATGACAAACACGTTTAAAATATACCAGATGAGCGTGCACTCCAAGAATAACTAAGTAGATTGGTTACAACTTCATTGACTTTCATCTGTATTTAATAATTATGACTTTGCTCACTTTATATGGAGTTTACTCCTGTTTTTTGGAATAATTTTACTGTCTATATACATATATACATATACATATACACGCACACATATATATATATATATATATATATATTATAACAATTCAAAATATATATTTTAAAGGTTATGTTTACATGTTATTCAAATTTATTTTCATTATTTAATATATAGAAATTATACACCTAAATTAATACATTAATATTTATATACACACAAACATTACACATATACAAAAATACAAAATTTAATAAGCAAGTGCAAAAAGACCATATGAGTGAAAACAACAGTGAATCATGTGATTAGAAACAACAGTTTACAAAAAAAGAAATTTTCATTATTATTCTTGTGTGAAATATATGAAGTTCAGTTGTATATATAGTGTGTTAGATAGGATGAAAAAATAAAATAATTAATCACAGTGAAATATTGACATAATTATTGAAACATCAAGAAAGAAGTAATTAATTATATCGAACTGGTCAATTGCCTGAAAGTAGTATTAAAAGAAGAGAACATTTAAATAGTGGTGAGATTGGGTAATTATGGTTGAAATGTATTTTTTTGTTTAATTGATTAATGAAGGAGGCTTGAACTATTAATCAGAACTGTTTTATATATGTATATATATATTAAATATATATACATTTTCTTTTTGTTTTTTTACTAATACACTTTATATTTTATTGACTGATTTTTTTTTGTATTATATTTAATTTATTATTAATAATTTTTTTTTTGAGAAAGCCGGCACCAACCTAACCCCCCGAGATAGACAATAATAATAATTTTTTGAAAAATTTAATTTAAATAAAATAACACTAAATAAAGTTTTACTATAATATATATAATGAACCGAAAGTAGAAGTTGTGGATTTTTTGTAGCTCTATACCTTTTTATTTCTCTAATAAATTCATATAAAGTAATTTTCTTCACACGTACGTAATACTCATATTGGTAATAAAATGTGGTAAGTGTGAAAATTGTTTTACATTTTTAAATTTGTAAAGTTATATTTCATTGAAGGATCGTTAAGTCTTTTATTTTATCGTTCAAACAATAGATTTAATATATGTGAATTCTTTTATTGCGGACCTAGTGAAGGTGAATCACCCACTATTGTATTATATCTTGAATCACAGCTGTAATTCCAAGAGAGAAAAGGGAGAAAAAACGATAAAGATAATATTCACTATATCGTAGGCTATAATGTTTAAATTAAAATATCTCATTTGTTTAATTATAATATATAGATAAATAAAATTGGACACAGCTTTGATAGAAACTGAACTGACAGAAACTAGTACATGTTTCATAATCGACACGGTGGAATTTGTGTCCAACATACATGACAGTTCTGTGTGTTAGGATTTTTCGTCACTTTTTTGTGATTTTTAGCACATGTTTAAGAAAAAGACCAACTCTTTTGCAAAGAAAGCCAGCATTTGAGTATGAACTATGGAATGTAACATTATTAAGATAATTTATAAACTAATTTTAATTTTATAGTCTTTAAAAGAAATTATTCTTTATAGTAGAGACTACTGTGATCATTACGTTTTAGAACAAACAATAATTGTGTGCAAGCTACAATTAATTAACCATTTCAACAGTCAAGTCACTAACTACGTTGTGACAGTACATAAAATACCGCAATATTAATGATTTGACAAGGAACACACTAATATTAGATAGTATAAAATCTTTCTTTTTCTATAATGTAACAACTACTGCAAATATTTTTTCCCACGTACAAGTTAATCTATTAATAACTCTATTTATTAATATGCCTATAGCACTCCAAAATACAGCCGTCAAGATTTAGTGAAGGGAAAATATCAAGAGGGAGGACGAGGGTGAGTGTAATGTTACCAAACTTTTTCTGAAATTATTCAGGCCATCATTTGCAAAGTTAAAAAACAGAAAATACTAAAGACAGCATAATTAAATTCGTATGCAACCAAATTGTTACAATTTTTTCTAAAAGGCGGAAGAAATACTATTTAATTGAAAAATGAATTTATAGTTCTTGAATCACCCTATAAAAAAGTTTATTGCGTGACAATGTAAGATAAATTATATTGTAATAATGTTTTTAGAACCTACTGAACGATAAATTCAAGTTTACTTAAATGCAAAAAAAAATATTTATAATTCTTTTGTATGAGCCCAATATTTTAAAGTAAAACTTATCCGCTAGGAATGAATTCTGGCTCAACACAATATAATGTGTAATCCTTGGTATACAATATAATGAGATTTCAACTGCCCCAATAAAAAGACAGAAAGCATCCACAATGACGATGTATTTTTATAAATAAATAACACTCACGAACTCTATGCATATTTCAAATTTTATGGATTTTTTACTTTTGTAAAGTTGACTTTGTTGAGAGTTGCCCAAAAACTCGTATCATTCAGGCATGAGTCAAACACCAAAACTTGATAAAATTATTGTTAAAAATTCATTGGACGAAGTAATATATATGTTTTAAGGAGTACAATAAAAATAACCTAAAGTTTTTAACATTATTTCTTATAAATATATATTAATATAATTTATAATGTAGTACTGTATATATGTTTTAAAGATGCTAAGTTTACACTGGGAATAAACTGCTAAGTAATCCGTCTCTAAGTAACCAAATTAATAAATGTAAGTTAGCCTCCTTCCTCAAAAATACACAAAAATTTCATACACTATATGGCATTATAATAATGTTTTACATTTTTAAGGATTTCAAATCATGCCGACATCAAGAGCGCGTCTTTTCTCTTTGATTACAGTGGTTTTGACAATTAAGTAACCATAACACATCCCATAAATGCTTTGTACCTTTCCCAAGGGGATTATGTGATTCCAGACTATATATTATTTTGCTATATACAATATTGTACAGCGATATTATAATTTGACAAATATTTTTAATATCACTTTACTTTAATCCAGGTAATTGAAGTTTCGTAAACAAGAGAGTTTCATCAAAGAAACAGGGGGATGAAGGGTGGGTAATGCCGGGGTTCGGCATCAGCCTGAAATGATATTTACAAAGTAAGTATGAACTTGTCAAAGTGTCATTCGTCTACATTTTTCTAAGGGAGTGAAATTAACACCTAGCGTCCATTAAAAACTGGAGGAAAGTACCGTTCATTTATAAATCTTTAATTATCGTCATTCCATCGTTCACTTCGTTTTCTATTGATCTGTTTAATTATAACGCTTTTAACATCTGATTCCTAAATTAAAAATGGAAATGTTGACAAACATGCTGATATTTACGTACTGTCTTTCAGTCTTATTCACTCAGTCAATCACTCACTTATAAAAATACAAAGACGTTTTACTAACTCATTGATGAATCCCAGCACATATTTACACACAACTAATTCTAATTAAATAGAATATATTTGTAGTTTATAACTAAATTTAATATGAATTAAAGGGTAATATGAATGATTAATACTGTGCTCAAAATAAATATGAAGATATATTATTTCTAACAGAAAATATAAGAACTGAGTTATACCAACAATAATAATCGACCCCATGAACCCGAGGTTGCATTCATCAAGACACATGCAATTCGACTAAATATTGTTGTTCTAAATATGAATGATATTGCTATCAGAATTGTAAATTACACGTGACTTCCCTTGTCACAACTAAAGTGAATTTAATCTAAAATAATAAAGTGATCATATTTGCAAAAAGGTCAAAATAATTCACTTTAAATGTAAAAAAAAAAATCAAACTTTAAAATATATTTGTTTTATCTGTTTTAATAAACAATATTTATCTGATTAACGAGTGGGTATTTCGTGGAATCAATCAAATCGTTAAAGTGGTAAAAGTTGTAAACTATTTGAGTGTACTATATCACCTCCCCCCCCCCCCGTCTCAAACGAAAAATAAATAACTGTCAATTTATTTCCATTAACTTAATTACGGTTAAGCATATTGCTCGGTTTTCTTCCATCTATGAATATGAAATAAACTATAAATACTAACTTAAGTTTAAAATACTATTACATGATTATTCATTATTTTTAAATATTAAAAAACGAAAAACTTAAAGAATTCTTCCCAAGTATGTTGTTCACAATAAATTAGAAATTATGGTAAAAAATTTACGGAAAACCAAAAACATTAACAACATAATAGATAATAAATAAATTTACCTATTTAAACCTAAAATACTATAGCTTTTCTGTGAGTTATTGACGTTGAATATCCACAAAGTTTTAAAGAAACTTTATGGATATGGAAAGTTATATATCCATAATGACATCTAAAAACAGTCTTGCGTCAAAGTGTTTTATATGATGTATACTTTTCATGACATGGACAACAGTGGTCTACTATGAAGGCTCCTCTTTTTTTCTACGCCTTGCAATAAATATTTACATGCAAGATATACTTAAAATTATAAAATATTTTAGCACACAGTCATATATATATATATATATATATATATATATATATATATATATATATATATATATACATATAATGTGGGAATATGGCTATGTATATATGTGTATGTATATAATATATACACAGCCATGTATATATATAAGTAGGCAATGTGGGAATATTTTCTGTAATAGTCTGGGTTTTAGAGATCATGAATCTTATATCATAGAGGCCTAGTAATATCAACCTGTATTAGTGAATGAATTGCGCATATGCCCCACGATTGAATTCACGATAGATATATGTAACAAATTGTACAATTTCTAAGATTGTGAAGTACCTATATAATGAATTTAGAGAATTAAAAAACCACTAGTTTCGTTCAGAATTGATCAAATATATAGAAAAAACACAATTTTGAAGACGAAATGCCGAGATTTCGGACTTAAAACCGATTGGACATGTTTCCTGCGTTTTTACCCAAAATACTTTGGAGCCATACCTAATCTAAAGTCAGGACTAGAAATAAGAACAATCTTGACAGGTATAATGCATATACCTAAAGTCCATGGCATAAAGTGAAAGTAGGCTTACTGTAAATGACTATCTAACTTATAAGCTATAATACCGATATTGCTTTGAGAGGAACAAAAAACCAACTAATCACAATTGTACTTAGTACTTAGTACCTTTTAATTTTTGCTGGTAAAGACAAACTTTCAACCGCCATAAATCTCTTAGTCCAGCTCGGGATGACATAACTTATAATTCATTGTTATTTATTATTTCTTCTGTGTATAATATACTGTTTGAGTTAAAAAAATACCAGTGAGATAAAAATAACAAGTCGTATAAAGTTTAAGAGCCGTACAAACATTAAACACATCGTCAGCCTTCCATTTGATTTATATCATGACAGTTTCAATTCACTATACTTTAACAATCTGGACGTGAACCATGTGAGCCTCGTTTATCATTTATCTCAATGTCTTTGTTTGGATTCTAAAACCGGTGGTATACTAAGTATTTAAACAAATATTTTTAAATAGCAGGAAATGGAATTTGTTAACGAATGACCCGTTCGTGACAAAGTAAAATTGTCATATTTAAAATTGTTTGCTATTTGTTAGAGAATCACAGGTTAAGTTAGCTTAAGGGACACAAATATAGGTAAATGTTTAATTAACATTTTAAAGTGATCTACTCGTTATTTTAAAAGTATAGAGAGCGTTATGTGATGATAAGCAAACCCAGTGTACAAGTTTACCACGGAAATATAAGCTATGAATCCAAAAAAGTGGTATTGAACATTATGTTTGTCTGGTATCAGTCGTATATGAATGTAATGAGTTCAAACGAGTGGACCAAGTTTATCAAATTTGATATGGTGGCATATTTTCACCATAACTAGATACATTATCCCCTGTTTTTTTTTAAACTCAAAATTGAGGAAAAACTATCGTAAGATAAAAACACAAATTGTTTTTCGTCAAAAACTGATATTTATCAAATTATTCCAAATTTTAGCCTCTGAGTATCTAAACAAAACTAATTGGTCGCTACCTCTCATCAAATTTTAGTTCATGAGTTGTCATCATCATCAAAATCTATAATTCCTCAAAACTGGCTCTACCAATTTCGTTTAAATTTTAATGAGATTAAATTACTGGGATAAAAATTACTGAATAATTTTGAAACAGTGGCACCAAACCTTGGCCGCCGTAATTCATCATGATTTTATCTTATAATATTTATGTTTATACGAGTTTATAACACAAGCCAAGCAAGTGTATACCATATATCAATGTATAAATATTCTTTAAATTTATCTAAATATGTTTGTACCATAAGATACTTCTAATATATGGTAACCTTTTGTGAACTCTTGAATTGATATAATGAAAAAATATTATTTTGGAGAGGGAATGAACTACAAAAAACCATGACATGGGATTTATGAAGTTTATCTTGTACATTTCATATCACAGTTCACTTTGATGTTATGGTTATGATTCCAAATAACGTGTTTTTTCCAGTGATAAATATTCAATTATTCTTCTCAATTCACATTTTAATTATATCCTAATAAATTAACCAATATTTTGTACAGTAACAGGTAACTTTCCATTTCTCTTCCAAAGCTTACTTGCAACCTATTAAAACATCTTTTTGGTTCCTTTATAACGAACGTAAAATATGCAATTTTGGATTGATTGACATAACTTCACAAGTACATAGTTTTATTACTGTAATAGAAAATATCGGTATGTTAGTAATTATTGGAACTAAATAAAAATAGCAGCTGTTATTCAATTTCTATATTAATCAATTTTAAAGCACACTTATAACGATTAAATATAAAAAACCAGGTGGTTCACTAGGTGCGAGATACCGTTATGAGAGATGCAGCTGAAAATATTATTAATGAACCAGTATGAGTAAATTACAATTTTATTATTTGAAAAAACCGCGATTGACTGGGTGACCAATAGAAACTCGTAATTGGAGGTTCAACTATGGATTGCGTTCTTCTAATTATCAAAAATGTATTGCGAAAAATATGTACGAATTTAAGAGTGTGGCGATGTTTATGCAACCATCTCTTTAATAACTATGGAAAAGATTTTTGAAAACATAATGTAAGTCACAGCAAATCAATAAAAATGATCGTAATAATTCAACTATTGATTTATAGTCGTGTCCCGTTATATAAAAGAAAAATAATAGACTCTTTTACTTGTTATGATAGATTGAGATTACTTTAGCTCAAGATATCTTTAGAACTTGTAAGATTATTAAGTAGAAAATAACAATTAGAATCTTCCATTAGTGAATTCAAATTAATAATACTTTCGATATAGTTATTTCATCCTTTTGCTTTAGTTCTATTATTAGTCCTAACATAATTATAATACTAATGACTCATGTTCCTTTCTTTGTTGTTGTAGAATAGCTTACGTTTTGTAATCTTTTATCTCATTAAATCTATTTTACATACATAACAGACCTTCAATTATCACCTTCTGTGTTTAGCTAATTAAAGATTATTACCTCCTTGTGCTCTGATAGTCGTTGTTTGGTTACAGCGGTTTAGACCTCACAAGGGTAATTGTCAAACGATTCTTGTAACACACAAACATTACACCATATGACAATATTGTTATATTTTGTGTGTCGTTAAAGTTTAAAAACTATAAATTGTACAAAATTGTATAAATGGTTTGTCGTCTCAATTTCTGCAGAAACTCAGTTTGTACTCATTCTAAGCACAAACACAGAAGCTTAGTTTCATTGTTGAATTCTGACATATTCTTCTCATCGCAGATCAGTGCCAGAGCCCTAATGACACGAGAGAAAAAACCTAATACTGTATATACAAAAAGAGATGGTAGGCTAGTTTAATAACAGTCTTTAAAACAAATAAATATTAATTTGCATTAAACCTTTTGAATAACATAAATAACATTGTGTAACTTATACACCACTATTCCTAGGCGAGGTAAGTACAACATGACACGTTGGAGGGTAGCACCGCAATATAGGAGTGTTGCAGTATCATAACCAAGTAACTAACTGCACTAATAATAAACCACTAAAATAAAACTCTTCCAGTACTATGCCACTAAAACCTATCAACAACAATGCAATGTTTAGGATATTCAAATTGTATAATTAAAATAGTAACATACATGTTGTTTGTATGTGTGTGATTAACAAATTTTAAAATAAACCTTTGAGTGGAAGTTTACGAGGTAAGTTTGAACTGAAAAGTTAATCCACAGAACATAACATTTTTGTTCATTTCCTTTTGTAAAGTTTTGTATTTATATTAACAAAAATTCTAATCACATACATGACATGCCGGTATTAAAACCCAACACTTAATACTGCATACTAAAACCCATGCAAATTTAACATTTAAACATATATCTATCATTCTTAAAAGATTTTTATATTCTCACGTATATAATTAGATACATTTCCGTTTTAATTGCAAAATAATATTTCTTTTGTTTGTAAAATTAGGCTACACAAAACTGCAACAGTTGTTTTGTTGTTACTCAATATATCTAAGGAAGACGGTATATTAAACTAAATTTATTTTTAAATGAAGTATTCAGATTTATCCTGCAAATCTGAATGTATTATTGATTTATAATTTATAAAGACTTATTGATTGATGAGATTAGGTACTTTCTGAAAAACATAAATACAACTCTTTTTCTAAATTCTAGGGAATTTATAAGTTCTTTCAAAAAGGATAGTTTAAATATTTTACTCCATCTAACTGAATTATTATATTTACTAGTTTAATTGTTAAGCATGTTAAATTATTTTATTTTACACTCTTGTTATTATGTAATATATAATTACAGCAGATATAGCTTGAGTAATATATTTTCCACTTCACCAGTTATCTTCTTTGTGATAAGACTCGCATCCTTTTTTTGCCAGGAATTTATTTGATCGATGTAAATTCCAACACTCTAACGCCGCAGACCTAAATTTGATAGAAAAATAACAATAGATTTTAACATTTACGATATTAGAGATCATTTAGTATTATTAGTATCTCTATAAATACTTACAGTAACGTTCTATGGCAAAATATCATTTTAGTTAAGATAAGCATTGTTTTTATATTATAATTTACTTGAAATTCTAATAAATGTAATCCACACCATGACTTTACCCATTGCACTTTAATCCTATTTATTCATTACATAATCCAATCCCTTGAAATAGTCAGTCAGATTGGCTAATTATAATTATATATTCCTATTGACAATAACATCCTCAACCAGACAGCTGTTACTGCATTACATTGTAACATTTTTATAATTCTGGTTACATTGTGTCAGTTGATAATTCGAAATATAGCATATAATCTGTATATACAGGTACAATGTCCAATCATGCAAACATCAAAGATAACATTCTGTAGTAGTCCTCTCATGTAATGCGGTACAGGTGATCAATAAATTGTTACTTTTTTGCAAGAAATAAGCCCTTAATTCTTTTATGTCCACCATTCTTGCCTATACATGATGTATGGATTGAAAAGTCTATAGTCAGGTAGAACAATACTTAGATACAATAATATGGAGATTATTTGCATATTTACAAGAATGTAATTATACTTATTATATCATTCCTTTTTCAATTATACTTTACAGTTTTAATGATTCAATACTCTCCAGATATTAATAAATCAGCATGTATATTTTACTGCAGCCCTCTCTTTACATGTACATAGCGTGTGGTTTAACTTTTATAAGTTTATTTATATTAAAGTACGATAATATCTCTTCTCGATATGATTGGTTATATCTAAGGAATGGACTAAAATTGATTTCAGAATATTTTAAATCTACAAATAATCTTTTCTTTTAGTCATTCATCTTTGGAAGTTTGTTCTGTGAAAGCAATAATAGCCTGATAACTAAGTTACAAATTGCCTCTCTTCCTAGTACTCACATATTTTCGAAACTTTCCTATCTTTCATATCAATTATAACGCAAACAAATATGGGAAAAGATCTCTTGGGTTTGCTACCTTACATCGGATCTTAATGCAAAATAATAAAAGAAATTTTCTTTTGATAAACTAACACGTGTAGGATTCCAGTTTAATTTGTTATTGAAATATCATGCTCAATTCATGTTGTGTTCCAGATTCCTAATATCACAAAACCGTAAGTAATTATACGAAATGGATGCAAAACACACACAAACACGCGCACACACGCGCGAGCTCGCATACACACACACACACTCAAAACAATATTCAAAAAATTATTGGTATTTAGCTAATCTTAGATGTTGTAGCTAATAAATGAGCTGTTTTCAGTTTTTTGTAAGTAACTCAGTTATCCTTTGAGGTAGAGAAAAATATAACAATCATTTTGTTGCCGTTGAAAACGGAAAATATTTTGTTTCTTATAAAAATTGTGTAAAATAAATCGATTTCGAGATATTTGACGTGTAAAATATTAAATAGCCGACATTTTGAAATGAGTAAAAGAAATCGATTGATAATTTTTCTCATATTGTGTCCTTATTACAATAAGTAGAATGCAAAACTTCAACTTCATATCATTTACCGTTGAAAATATATGATTTTTGTTGTTGTTAGAAACACAAACTGGCGGCAGGAAAAAACTAAATACTTTAAGACATTTGTTTATATGAAGTTTTTCATTGGTTTGGATATGAAGAATAAGCTGCTGAATTGTTGAAACTTTTTTTAACTCCCTACATACTCAATTTTTCCTATAATTATCAAATATTTTGTTTGGTATTACTTTTTTCGTTTCATGTCTTTATTCAACCAATTATTAATAGCTTGAAATACACTATATACTTTTTAAAACATTATAACTTCTTCTGTCTACATTCTATTACATAATATAAACTACATTCTATGCTGCGTTATCGTAAACTTCATTAATGACAAACGAATAAAAGTAATTTACGGCTGAGTAACTTGTTTCAATGAAATATATAAATAACTCTGCACTAGTTTAACTTTGTTCTTTATATTTTGAGTTTCACGTATAATATTTAAAAAAAATAGTAGATGACATTTAAAAACAATTTGTGTTTGTCTTGATACTCCCAAAAACTAACATGAAATATGATGTATTGAATTATTTCCTATAACCCGAATATGGTGATGCACATAACAATTTCAGTTTTGGAGTGGCGGTGGTATAATTTTTACATTGTTGAAAGTTCTTAAGTTTGTAAGACCTTCGTCTCAAAAAGTTAGTTATGCTGTTGTTAGGAGTTAGGATGGTCGTATGAAGTTTTTTGATAATACACGTATCAGTTTCAAAATACAGGCAGTTTTAAACTTTATCTATGATCATTAAGGGCTTGAAAATCCAAATTATTGAGTTTGTATGGGTCGTAAAATTCCATACTCGTAATTATCATAAATTGACGAGTTGTTGAATACACTTTTCTTTAATTATATATTTTTGAACCCCTGATGTGACTAAAAATAAAAACAAGAAAAAAATTAACATTAACAAGGTATTTGTTCTAAAGGCAACAATCTCATATTTGGGAATTACATTAGACTGATTTTGTTTTGTTTTTTAATGGAGGAGAAAGTGAGGCAGACCGATGTATTCAACGTTTGTTGAAACCCCTAATATTTCTGCATTTATCTTCATTATCTAAACGTAGAACTGAAATACAGTTTTCATTTGTCATATGTGCGTTCCATAAATTTAATTTACGTTAAGGGCTTGTCTCACCCACCTAGTAATGTTTTCATAATATGAATTAATTCTATTGTGGAGTGTTTGAATAATAGTTTAAACCTTTCATGAACAGAATAAAACATGTGAATTATGATATGGTAGTTTAAGTTTTCTTTAAAGCAAAGCTAAACTTTTATCAAATTTTAACAACTGAATTTTTTTTGTCCTAAAAATTTAGAAATAAATATAACAATCTGGTTAATTAATTATTATACAATTACTGATTCTTATCTATCTGGAAATTAATGAATTATTATCCTTTTTGAATCCTTGTATAAGGTACCCTGTTGAAACAAAATATAATTATTACAAAATATTTACAGTTCGAAAAATATTTCTTATACATACTGTACGTCAAATTTGTGTCATTGCAAAGATAAATTCGACAAATTTATTTTCAATTCCTCTAGTTTGTACCAAATTTTAAGCTGGTTCTTTAGACACAATTTTATTGTTTTTTTTTCTTTTTATTTGAAGACGGAAAACCTCTCGGTCATCGCTAAAAAAAGTAAAAAAAGAACATAGGAAAAAAACACCTAGCCCTCGAATATTCTAATAGCGTCAGGGTTAGAAGAGAACAAAATTTAGTCAAGAGAGACCTAATAATAAAAACAAAAGAGAGGAATAGAACACAAGACTACATTGTAAAATATATAAATCCAGCTAGGACCTCTCGTGATCTCCACGCTCTTGCTTACTATTAATGAGCTTCTGAAGGGAACTTCTCTTTTGTAGTCACTTGCCCTGCATAAAGACGTGTTATAACTAGCCTAGTAAATCCAGTTTCTCTAGCCAGAAGTCTTGGAACGCAGTTTAAATAAGAACCTTCAAAAACAAAAACATTCATAATTGCTACAAGAAAATGTGATCATACAATTAAATACCTTAGAGGTTGTCCTCAGTTATAGCTACAGCGCTATTTCGCCGGACACTTTAGTATAACATAAAGTACGAAGAGTTATACTCTGATTTTATATGTGTTAGTGTTGTATTGTGTTACGTGTGTATGTGTTAGTGCAAGCCTGACGAAGCTAATAGTGTCCGGGGAAACATCGCTGTAGCTATAACTACATTACGGACTGAGGACAACCTCTAAGGTAATTTTTAAAAAAATGTGGTTTGTAAGATTTCTACGATACCTTACAGCCACAACTTCTGTTGCTTAGTCAATGATGGAATATACAAAATCTTCAGTCACAAAATAAGTCACATAATTCAAATTTAAAAGCTTCAGACTCTGAAAATGAATAATCTAGTCAAAAGGGAAAACTTTACCATAGATTTGTTGCTACATCCGATTTCATTATACAAGTCTGCTTTTCAGATCATTGTTCATTCCATGAATAAAGTAGTAAACAGACACAACCAAAAAATCAATTTGTTAAAATCTTTTCAGAAGTGACTGCGTACGATATTTAGGTATACTAGAACTGTATGTAATACCCCAGTTCCTACCTAAAACTCTCCTTTTTTTTAGGAAAACAGCAAAAAAATACTCGATCGTCACGTTAGTTAAAATAACTAAATAGAAACCCCTAGCTCTCTAATAGCATTACGGTTAGAAGGAACAATGGTTATTTAATAACCGATAGGAAATATGAAGTTATCTAACACAAGAGTACCTACATGAAGAAAGGATTAAATCTAATTAGGGAACCTTGAGATTACTATACCCGTACTCCACTATATGTAAGCTCCTAAGTGGAACATAAATTAATTATTGATAGATAAGCAGAGGTGGGCCGAAAATTAATTAATTTTCTCCTTCAGGATTTCCTCCTAACCAGTAAAATAAGTTTCAAAATTAGTAAAAAATGAATTATATATATATTAATTTGAAAAAAATATATATATACATTTGTTTTAATAGTTAAAGGTGATATAAAATATGAAATGATACGTTATTTGGCAAAATTATTTTATTTCTAATCCTCTTTCCATGAAACAAGTTTCTCGGTCATAAATTACTTTTATTAGACTGTAATTACCTTCTGTTCATAAAACAAAATCCTAAATCCTTCTTCATGGAGAGTGGTAATAAACTTCCGTCTTACGGTTTCTTCTTCCTAACATCAAACCAATCAAAAAAAGGTGTAAATGTGTGTATTTTATCGTTTGTATTACGTGTGTTTTACGACGTTAAATTAAGATTGGAACACTTTACTACGACAATTATTTATACGACAACACTCACGTTTATGATTTAGGCAAATATGGAAACGAAAATGCGTGGTTTAGGTTTGGAATCTCTATATAAAATAATCTTTAACAAAGTAAAGAAGATACTATATTTACACCCTTTATATGTCCAACATATCGGTTAGTTTATGTTTATCTGAGAGAGTGGTACAATTTTTCACCTATAAGGACATGTTTATGATTTTGTGGTTAAAAAGTTACATTTCGTCAATCTCAAGTACATTTTTTGTACTCTATTATATATTGCCAATCATATTTTAATTGAATTTTATAACTGATTAAGAGATAAGAAAGTTTCAACCTATATAGTGTGGGGAAGTAAGAGATTTTACCTTTAGAAAACAAAAAGCTTCTACCGAGACGACGAAATTTTATAATCACCATTAACAAATCAAATACCAATATGGAACAATAAGTAACACATCTATTTGATACATCTGTATGCATATAGTTTAAATATGAATTTGTCAAATTATTTCTGTTTGTTGATAGCTGCAGGAACCGAAGTATACCTACAAAGTGTATTTATATTTATACCATTAATTATATGTGTACGTACATCTTTGTATGAAATATAATGATATTATATGCATATAATTACTGAATTTACATTAAGGATGTGAATTTGATAGAAACCCGTTTTAAAGAGTTTTAAAAACTGATTAAAATGGCCACCATTACGAGTTTTTCAAGTAGATTTTTCTGTATTCCAATAAGGATCTCTGTATGAGCATCCTATCCCAATAAATGTAGCCCCATTGTGGTTACTTACAGACGACAACGACAATGGACGGACAGCATGTCGAAATAAAATTTTCTGTTTCCTGATTTGCAGATCCGTTAAAAAACAGAGATCAATAATTTAGTGGCTTGAAAATTATAATGTCGAATATTTTCGAAGCAATTAACATTATGAAATAATTACAAGAAAGTTCCTGTTCTCTTTTTTATGTAGGTAAATCCATGGGTAACTTTACTTTAACACATTTGTTTAAAACCAAAGATTTATTAATTCCTTTAATATTTTAAGGGATATCTTAAATTGTTTTGTTGTAAGCGAGGAGGTGGCTTGAATTTTTCAGTGTTTTTGATATCTACACAAAATTACAGTAGGTCTAAATATAATTATGAATTTATTTTTTAAAACCCTTTTCTGTAAATCCAGAATCACAATCAATGTGCCTTTAAACACAAACAATAGTACGTAAGTCACAGTAACGTGAATTAAATAACTTAAATTACTTATCTTGTATAACTCACAGAGGGGAGAGAGAGAGAGAGAGAGAGAGAGAGAGAGAGAGAGAGAGAGGAGAGAGAGAGAGAGAGAGAGAGAGAGAGAGAGAGAGAGAGAGAGAGAGAGAGAGAGAGAGAGAGAGAGAGAGAGAGAGAGAGAGAGAGAGAGGGGAGAGAGAGAGAGAGAGAGAGAGAGAGAGAGAGAGAGAGAGAGAGAGTTGTAGCCTACAATTTTCAACAGAGACATGAACAGGGAATGATACAGGAGGCTCACATGGTTCGATTAACAAATTATACACAGCTAGACTGTTTATTGTGTTGAACTAAAAATACGACTAAATAAAAAAAAAACTATCTAGAAACGTTACATAAATTTATTAATTATGTAAAAGCACTATCAGAGATGAAGCATTTAATGTTCCACACTACACCATTATTTTATGACATACAACAGCATCGCATATGCAATACTATCACGTAGAAAGTAATTCGACCCGGAGTTGCAATGCTATTCACAAAGGACAGTAAAATTATGGTCTCTTATAAAGCCTATTAAAAAAGTAATTTATTTTATCTTTTTCATATGTAAAGTATATAAATATTTTTACTTTTTTAAGTAGTTCACATACGCATGTGCATCAGACGGGGAAATAAAAAGAAGTTTTATCTTAAATATAAACTAAGTTAAAATAAGTTGCATGTCTTAACTTTATGATCCTATTACTCTGAATGTACTGTGATAGACGAGACCAAGTGTTAGAAACTATGAGAAG
This sequence comes from Aphrophora alni, assembly GCA_963513935.1. Classification (NCBI taxonomy): domain Eukaryota; kingdom Metazoa; phylum Arthropoda; class Insecta; order Hemiptera; family Aphrophoridae; genus Aphrophora; species Aphrophora alni. Next base: position 53,519,126 of record OY740768.1, read on the forward strand.
CAACTTATGTCCATCTATAAACTTTCCTTAAATCTTTCAAACAAAATTGACCCTTATGATTTACATTTGAATCAATTAGATTTATGTTTAACTCTAAGTAAATCTACAGACAAATAATCACCAAAAAATGTATGAGAGAACTCAAATGTATTAATCTCACTCTTAATATTATCCAATTTGATATGCCACGGTTCCTTCAGTACACTCAATATGTCTGGCGAGGGTCTACTGTACAAGGTGTTTGGTTATGTTCAAACATATAGGAGAAGCATTAAAATATTTTAAACATATCAATGTTTCATAAAATAGTTTTACTTTCCAATTAGGCAATAACAGTAACAGTGTATAATATGCATTTCATCTACAATATAGTGCATTTAAATAAGATATTATACAATTTGGTACGTGTTATGCAGTGGAAAACAGAATCTATCTTCGCATCCAACATGGCTTAGAACTATCACCTTCCCATTTCCTTATATTTATAGAGTTGTTGGGGAAATATAATTTATTTACAAAAGATTCACTGTACTTAAAACAATGACTTCAGGAAGTTATCTCAAAAGATTAGAGTAGATGTAGTGCACCATATGGGCAAGATTTAATATCGTTGGATGTTTGCCACTATTATTTATAATGGTTCACATACTGAAATTATTTATTGATTATGTAAAAACATTATTTGAGATGAAGAATGAAATAGGTACACAAAAATAAATCTTATAAATTATTTTATTTTCAATGTTCCAAACTTGACAATTATTTTATAATATGCAAATTATTTTATATCCATTACTAGCATGGGCCTCTAGATCGTATAAAGTCATTTCATCCGTCGTTGGGATGTTTTTAAATAAAACTATTCACAAAGGACGGCAAAACTATAGTCCCCTCATGATTTATATATACTGTATATATATATTTATATTATTTCACCCTTTTTTACATGTAAGCTTTTAATTCTTTTGAAATTTTTAAGTATTTGTCGGGGAAAAGAAAAAAAATTAATAACGTTAAAACAAGTTGCATGTCTTTACTTCACGGTGTGATTACCAAAAGTGAACTGAAGTTAAAATTGATGTCTGTTAATAAATCTTAATACGACAATGTATTTATATTGTAATCAATTAAATACCTGCGATATTTTAAGTAAATATACAACAAAAGCAGTCGGGAAAATATATGAGGGAATGAAATGTATTACCCTACTCTGAAATATTATACGATTTGCGATAACCAATTCTATTAGTATATATGTGTTCACTATTAATAAGATCACCCAATTCGAACTGTGGTTGACGCACATCTGTAGATAACGATAACTGGAAGAGATGAATGCATAGCAGTAGTATTAATGTAAATATATAATAAAATAAAAATTTAATCAAATCATTTTTAATATTCATATAAATGTTATTTTTCTATTGTTTGTTTAATTTTTTTATACAATTTATAATTTAATTTACCAAATATATTTTTTAATAATTATGTTATTAACAAAATAATAATTAAAACAATTTGCTGGATTTCTCATTATAGATAGATATGATTTTAGCGCAATTGCTTCACAACTTAAATACAATGAAAATATTAAAATGTTGATTTCAATTAGCGAATAGAATACCCTAGAATAGTATTTTCGAGATTTTATTTGATATAAAACTATCTGTTGTTTTTAAAAGTTCTACCATTAATCCTTGAATAACTGGGCTTTTAATGATTCATCTAAGGATTTCCTTTTTGTTTTACAATACCTTACGTTTTGTAATCTACTACCTCATTAATAATATTTTACATAATTAACATGGCTTGAATTAATAATTAGTGTTTAATTCTGACGTGTACCTTTCATAGCAAAGAGATGCCAAACCATTAATTATATATTTAAAAACCCCGAGATATAGTTACATCAGGGATAGTAACCTAAAAAGGGATTTCTAAATACGTCAAAATTAGTAAAATTATAAAGCAACGGATACATGTTGTACAATATATTTTACTAAATACAATTTTAGAGAGAAAAATATTGTCTATATACGATGTCATCAATATATCAAACTTACAACATTAAAATATTTGAATCTGAGCTCTACTGCATGATATACAGGGTGTATATAAAGTCCCGCACGGGCTTAATATTTTCTAAACGACAACAGATAAATCAATAAGATTTGGTACATCAACACCACACCGCATTCAAAAAGGTTGATCCAGTACAAAATGGCAGCTGTACAAAGGTTTTATTTTGCTACATTTTATTAGTACAGTAGCCACAATCCCATTAAAGCAAAACTACAACTAAATGAATACTGCAGCTAAATACTACGTTATGCGTGTCAATAGAGAAGTGAATTATGGCGTTAGTTATCTTCAAGGGTTACAAATTTGGTCCTAACTTATTGATAACGGGGAAAACCTTGTAATAGTAACATTTAGAAAGTTCTTATCTTTGGGTCGCCGTTTGGACTTTCATATTAGCCAGTCATTCATAGTAGGCTATTCTAGTTTTCTTGTTTTAGTAGTGCTGTCCAACCTTTCTGTAAGTGCGCGTTAGTACAAACAAGTTTGTACTATTGCTGGTAGTTCTTCAACAACACTATGTCGCTTAACGAACGTGAACGTATAACACTTCTTATGATGGTTGGTTGGGGAAACAACAGACGATCACACGAGGAAGCGTGCCATTTATTTAATGACTACTTCCCCGAGAGGAAGCCAATTTTTTAGAACAACTGTAGGGAGAACTGTTGAACGCTTTATGAAAACAGGAAGTGTTTCCGATCGTCCTAGATCAGGAAGGCCCGCTACTACAACAAACGAAGACAACTCTTTAGATGTCTCGCAGTCATTTATTGAGAACCCGCACGAGTCCCTACGCTCAGCAGCACAAACTCATGACATCTCTGTTATGTCTGTTCAAAACATTCTGAAAGGGTCAAATTTTAAGCCTTACAAAGTTCATTTGGTGCACGAACTCAACGAAAATGATTACGATCGACGTATAGAATTTTGCGAAACTATGATAAAATAGATCGCAACGAAATTGATGTAAACAATATTGTGTTTTCAGACGAGTGTACATTTATGCTGAATGGAAGCGTAAACAGGCACAATTGCCGTTACTGGAGTAGCGAAAATCCTCACTGGATGCGAGAGGCACACACGCAATATCCACTAAAGGTGAATGTCTGGCTTGGTTTGATAGGTACCCAGTTGGTAGGTCCTTTCTTTATTGAAGGAAATTTAAATGCAATATCATACCAACGTTTGCTGGAAAATGAAATTATACCAACACTTCGAAACATGTTTGGAGAACATTTTCAGAATATCTGGTTTCAATAGGACGGAGCGCCCCCACACTACGGCATCGACGTAAGGGCCTATTTAAACACGGTGGATCGGAAGGCGGGGAACTGTAGAATGGCCAGCGCGTTCACCAGATCTGTCTCCATTAGACTACTTTGTTTGGGGTTACCTTAAGGACAACGTCTACAAAACAAAGCCTCAAAATGTAAATGAACTGAGACAAAGAATACTTCAAGAATGTCAGGCGATTCCTCAGGTTGCCCTGCAAAATTCTCTTAATAGTTTTTATGTGCGTCTTTCCAACTGTCAAATAACTGGAGGTGAACAGTTCGAGCATTTACTCTGAAAACATTTGGTAAGTAAACATCTGTTTTCAACTAAAACCTTTGAACAGCCGACAATTTGTACTGGATCAACCTTTTTGAATGCGGTTTGCGGCATTAAACTCTGCTAGCTAAGCCCTTTAAAATGATGTGCATATTGACCTATGCTCCTATTTAAGATTTCCTTCTGACTCCTTGCTTCGGACGTCCCCATGATATGACAGAAAATTGATAGTTCCTTAAAAAAGTTGATTTTTAGGTGTGGTGTTGATGTACCAAATCTTATTGATTTATCTGTTGTCGTTTAGAAAATATTAAGCCCTTGCGGGACTTTTTATACACCCCGTATAAGTAGGCCTACTACAAATATGCACAACTCTTGAACTGTTGTTTATTGAAGATTGAGATGTAATTATCAAATAAAAATTCATAGAATTCCTATTAAAAATCTGACATATTTTGAGCCCTAGTTTCGTTTTTGCACCCAGAACCATTATTTTGCTGCAGCAACTATTATCATTTTCTTGTTTAGAATTTTTTGGTAGCAGTTTATGTTGACAGCGAAATTGAAAGTGACGATGATTCTGGAGATGTTTAAGAAGAGGTTTAATCATTTAAAATGACAAGATGACCATATTATCAATAAAAGGTTTTAATGTTTACAAAAGATCCCGTAATTATATTTGTACTTCATGACACCTAGTGACTTCTTCATGTTACATTTATTATTCCCAAAACCTTTACAATTTAATTCAGTGTAATATTTATCATAGTTTCTATCTCTACAACAATGATCGCTTTATACATTTATTCCAATAGAAGAATTCTTTCTTTCGTCTTTAATTTTCAATTAGCATTGATTTAAAAATATAATTAAAACTTAACAAAAAAATAATAGAAAAGCCTCACTGCTAATCAAATACCGATAAGTTTGTTTTAAAATCAGTCATATAAAGTAACTAATGATTGCATCAGTAACTAATGAAAATAAAAATGGAGGGACGAGGAGTGATTGTGTCAGCATTTTTTTCAAATTCCAGAATGAAATGTCCAGCAGGAATTCTGAAACATTTTGAAACAATAATGAAAAGAACTACAAGGAACACACTAATCATTTTTTAAATTATTTAAAACATTAATAGTAAGAAATTCAAGTTTTATATTTAAAACTATGTAATATAAATTTTTTATTAGACCGCTATTTTTAAGATAAATTTTAAAATTTCGTTCTCAACAATTAATTGTCTTCGCCATACAATGAGATTGTGTTTAGAAAACAGGTTTTTTCAAATATGTCAGACAAACTAAAATGAACCTGAAAATATTGGAAAATTAAAATTTAATGGATGAATTTATTATTTATATTTTTGAGCAGTTCAATAAACATACTCTAAAAGATTTGAAAATTTATGTATGGGTTTTAATGTAATTTATACTGTAACCTATATATATTAAAGGAGCCTAGTGCGAACTTGACTAAATTTTAAGTAATCTGTCAACAAACTATCATTTTTTTAAATAAACTTGAATTTTTTAATGTGGTTCCCCCCTCCATATGATTATTACTGATTTACTGTCCGACACTGAAGTTGTTTGTTAGCACAATATGAACGTTTTAATAAGTTTCAAATAATCCAGTTTGAAAGCGTGCCCTCTTTTTTTTATTAGAGTAAATTTGACAATAGAACGAACTTTAAGTAAGAATAACAAATACCAAAAATATATCCCACGTTTTCACAGGAGATTACAATATTCTCGACTACATATTGTTTTTACAATGAGACTATACAACTACAATGAAAATTACTTTCAAATTCCTATACTTTAGTTATGCTAATTGAAGCTTCGTGAACAAGGTATTTTCATCAAAGAAACAGGGGGATGAAGGGTGGGTAATGCCGGGGTTTGGTATCAGCCTGAAATGATATTTACAAAGCAAATTTAAACATGTCAAAGTGTCATTCATCGACATTTTGCTTCTGAAATGAAATTAACACCTAGCTTCCATTAAAACTGGATTAAATTAGTTTTGCTTGAGTTAATTACCGTACCTAAATGTTTCATTATGATAATTTTCATTTTATTTTTATTTTACATTTGCTTCGTTTAAGCAAAATTAATATTTTAATCAATCATCAAGCTTTTCTACATTATTTTGTCCAACTTGAAAATTAAAATGTTTCACAAACAATGTACATTGGATAATGATTTTAGCGTACTCTTTCTCACTCTAGCTCTCGTACTCTCTCCCCCTCCCTCCCTAATCGTTCGTGATTTTCTTCAATATTATATTCAAAGCTGGTAATTTCTACTTTAACTGCAGCCTTGTTTTTAAACTTAATTTAAATAAGTAAATATTTATCTTAAATTAGATTACCCAGAATAATAGATTATCCTCCGGGTAGGGCGCCATTACTTTTCATAGTCGATAACTTTTGCATAAACCACACATCATTGAGTACGTAAATTAAATAACCCTGTGTTGTAATAATACGCAATGTAGGTAATCAACTTGTTTGTTTGTGCAACGCTTGGACGCTAATGTGCATGATCAAACAAAATGTAGAGCTTTGTAGATTATTTAAGGCTACACATAATGTTAACTTACAATGTGATTGATGTTCTCATGGGACCGCAGAAGCTTACCCGAAATAAATTAAATATAAAATTAGTAAATAATTAATAAATAAAAAAATACGAACATGACATTTGGATGGATTCACAGACAAGAAAATTATTAACATAACAAGGTTAAACAGTGGAAAGGGTAATCGTTTAATTTATAAAATAAAATATGTGTGTTTGTGGATTAATGATTTGGATTATGTTTGAGCGTGATTATATTTATTATTTTTATATTTTCAATTTTAATGAAAGTTCTGATGGGGTTGCTAATCATGTCTTTGGACTGAAAAAATATCGACTGATAATTGAAACTAAGCAAATTTTATCAAATAAAGGTTGTTACAATTATATTTACCAGTAAATTATGGCATAGGTAAACACTAAATAACTATTATAGAAGTTAAAATTCCATACTCTATACAGACAAAAACCAAAAACATATTATGATTTTCTAGAGTCATGACACCAAAGCTAGAATTCGTAAATATAACAACATGTTTTAAAACACCTTTGTATAGCTACCAAAACAATTTTCATTTCTAATTTTCATAATTTACACATAAGTAACCTTTTGAATAAGTTTTCTTGCATATATTTTGTATTTTTTTTATTTTTATTAATTTTTTGTATTTTTTATTTATTTTTTTTTTTATTTTTTTTTATTATTTTTTTTTTTTTGTTAAATAATTACGTTGCTAACGACAAAATTTCCACAAGGAGACTCAAAAGAGGCTATATTTTCGAATATTATTCCGTAATTTTATTTTATAAGCGAAGAACTGATAAATGTTATTCGTCAGTATGTTTAATGAATTCAATTCCATTAAAATTTCATTTGTTGTCATATAATTTTCACTTATTATTACAGTTATTCCCCTACTTATTCTTTATTTTTTCTAGAAAGATGTTTTTTATTTTGCATATGTTTTGTTCTGTATGTTTTTATTTATTTAATATTGTCTTATTTAATAAACGTCCCTAACGACAAGGAACGAGATAAGATTTTAAAAGTGTTATTCTTCACTGTGTTCGTTAAGCCTTACCTCGGTTCTATTAAAATACCAAGACTACTCTCGTATAATATTATTTCAATTTATTATTAAAGTTACTCTTCTATTTTGTTACCCATTATTATTTTTCAGACAATAATTTAATTTACAAATACACCTTGTTTATAAATACTAGCATAAAAGTAAGTAATCGATGTTTGTATTTTTACCTAAATCTAATTAAAGTGACAATTAACAGGAATTATATTTCATTGCAGAATATGTTATAATTTTTAATAGGTGGGATATAAAATAAAAGTACCACATTCGGAAAATGCTTACTCCTTCAAATCAGTCAAAAATGAAATTGGTGATTAATTATTCTGAACTGAAATTCTTATTCAAACTAACAGCCAAAATCCTAATAAATAATCACATGTATTTTTGTATTGGTAAGACTGGAAAATTCGAAATGAAATTAACTGGATAATCGATATAATTTTTAAAAACTGTGTGAGCTAATTTATTTTCCAAAACATTGTATATTTTATTATTTATTTTCCTATTTTAAATTTGTTTATTTGTCAAATGTATTAGATCCATTTCAAAAAAATTATCATAAATATTTATTTATACAGACATTCTTTGTTATTCTTCAAAATAAACATAAATATTCTTAAAAAGTACGAAACATATTCTTATTGTCTGTTGCCGAATGTCAAATGTTATTTTTATTTCGGATTATTTTTGGATATATAAAATAAAAGAAAGCAATATTTAAACACTAGCACAAGAAGTGCAATAAAACAAATCAAAGGAATTACCGTTCATTACTTTTCTCCAATTTTTCTAACATGTTAATGGAGGTCGTAAAGAATATTGTTACTTTTTCTGAAAATATTTCAGCGAAACAGTTTAGTTTTAAAATAAAATTAAGTTCTGATAAGACATTGCTTAATTTCATGAAACAGGTTATAGTGGTATTAAAAGGTTTTGTGTTGGTTGGGGTATTTTTCGTATGATACTTTAGATTGTTTAATTTTTCGTCTACAATCCACGATTCAGGTGTAAGAGGCATCCAGTCAACTCTATTCACAAATAGAACTCAGTAAACAAACAAAAAATCCGACAAACAAAATAATTAAATACGGTATCCACCAGAATCACCAGCTTCTTCTTTTAATATATATTAAAAACTTACACGAAATTGTTTCATATGACAAAGGTTTATTTTAGAAAGAAGTTTGAGCTGATGAGATAATATATCCGGAAATGAAAAGATTTTCCTTCATTTTATTCCCTTGACCATATGATTTTAGCAAAATAAAACAATTTGGGTTACTCCCGAAAATTTAAATACCAACCATAGTTATTAAAATGTAGGACAATAAAATGATACATCTAAAAATATAGTTTCGATTCAAACCTTTATGTGTATACCACTTAACGGAATCTTAAGTAATAAATCAAACACATTTTAAACGTTCATTGTCATAAAAATACAGAAATATCCAGTGTTTTTCATTGATTCTTAAGAAACATAAGTTTTACAAGATTAGGTAGTAAGTAAAACCATAAAATTGTATACAAGTTAAAACAGCTCGTCTTTGATTTTTACTAAAGTGAATACAATTTTGTTTGTATTCTGTCCACAACGAATTCATAAACATTTAAATTACAGCACTTCAAATTAAAAATCTCCAAATACCATCATAACTGGTATTATTTTATTACATTTTTAAAAATAAAAAAAGAAACAAAAACACATAACGCAATTTGAAGTCAGTAATGCACTGTTTTAGTATTTTTTAAGGAAATGAAATAGACATTAATTTACTGCAGTTCCGATTTGTTGAGTTGTCTTGGAAAATGATCTGTTCCATCTAAGTTTTGTGAAAATATCCAACAACCACTACATTTGAAAACCTTAAACAATTTTAAAACATGGGAAGTTTAAATATTGGTAAAAATGCATACAATAAACGTGAATATAAAATTAAATTAGTGCAGTATAAATAGATACCAGAACATATAATTTTTTGCATGGTACAAAAAAAAACTTATGTTTTTACATAATGGTAAGGGCTTTCTTAGACTCTTCAAAATTTACACATTTCCTCCAAAAATATTGTTATTGTATAACAATATTCATAACATAAAATCTAACAACATAATTCTTTACTTTTATTTGTTTTTAATTTACCATTTTTAGAACTTACAAAATTGCATACTTAGGAGAGTAATTGCATACATAACAATTTGTTGAACTATAAATTTGTGTTCTTAACATCTTCAAACAAATGACTTATTCATTCCACGATGTCTTTATGTAACAAACTATATAACTGCATTTCAGGATATGTCATTCAATGATCAGTAATTTAAAAAAAATTATTATCTCAGTTATACTTGGTGTGTTTACCAACATTCGATTTACTTATAAAAACTAACATGGTTTAAAAAATTATATCTAACTCTTTAATTATAAGAGAATAGATTGTATATATTTACTTTGGACTATTAAAAAAGGAAATCACATATTCCATAAGGTATAGCGACATATTTGTCGTATTCATTTGCCTTGGTACGTATTAACATGCCGTTTGAATAGATTTATACAATTCTATTCCCAGAGAAGGCAAATGAATATGACATGCCGAATACTAGCATCTCAGCAATGTTGCATTATATGATTATGCACAAGTAATGTTACTAAACTGTCAATAATCCAATTATATGGAACTCTTCCCATGTCTCCACTAGGCGTAGTTTTGTACATGCTAACTTTCCAATTAATAATTTTGTAGAAGTTCTAATTACAATATTCACAAACATAGGTTCGGATACGTTTAGAAACCTATATTTTTTCAAGTAGCTTTGTTTATTTTTATCTTACAATTATATGGGTGATATTCACCTAAAAATCCGAAATGGTATTTGGTAAATACGAGGTAAGCTCATGAGGTTAGTTGGTAATTAAGTTACTTGCATGTAAAAGAGGAATTTTTTTAATCGTTGCTAGCTTGTGTTTCGTGTTATTATTATTATTTTTTCAAATGAAATAACATAAACTTACGCATGCCAACATTTTAAAACAAAATATAAACTTGCATTTATTGAGTCTTGGGTCAACGTCTCAATATTCAACCTACATTGCAAAAAAAAAAAGGTAATAAGATTGTAACTTTGTAATCTAATGAATCATTATAAGCTGCGTCATAAGCATAAACATTGTCATATAAGCACGTAATTGTGATAACCTGTCCGAAACTTAATTTTCTAGAATTTTAAATTTCAGAGAATAGAAAAGATGAATTCCCACAATTACACCTTTCGTTAATAGAGCTAATTTAAAGGGGAAGAAAACCTATAACTGTAGTTTATTACCGCTCTTCATATAGAAGGTGTTACGTTTATTTTATTGACAGAAGGTAACGACAGTCGAATAAAAATAATTTACTGCCGAGCAACTTGTTTCAATAAAAAGGGACGAAAAATAGAAATAACTTTGAACATTATATCGCCATCACAGTATGTTGAGCCTTCTGTATACTTTATTCTTCTTTTTTTTATACTATTCAATGATATTTCAAGAAAAACATGGTTTTACACCTGTATGTCTATCTCATGATGTTCTCAAAACCTTAATAATAAAAATATTAACTTTTTCTTGTCACCCAAATATGATGTGGACATAAAGATTTTAATTTTTCAATGTGGTTGTTTATAATTGTCCACAGCCAAACAGATTCTTTGTAAATAACTTTCGGTGTGAATAAAAACATTCTTGCAAGCTAGTCGAAATAAGTTCCTTAATATTAGATTCAGTGTCAAATTGCAGTTTTAAATATTATCCAGAATGAGAAATAGATAAAAGTTAATTCCCACCTTAGTTCAGAAAGAATATGATTATTTCACTTTCAAACTAGCTGATGTTGTATTTTTTATTTACGATGAGAAGAACTGTTATTATAAATATTTCTCTATTATTAATAATTAGGAATATGATTCAAATAGGATTAAAAATAATTAATTTACTGGTTTAACCGAAGGGCTGTGGACCGAAATGTTGTAATCATAAATTTGTAAGAAGTTTCGAATTACGTAAGTTTTTTGTTTACTATTATTATTTCATTTATCTATGCGTAATGTGCCTGCTCAACCACCAATTAACATTTCCACGTACAGTTCTAAAGTCTTCCATCTCATGTTTAAAGAGATTTATAAATTCCCGGAATAATAATTGTGATATTTCCTTTTCCATAAGTATAAATGATATGAATTAGAGAGAGAGGAGAGAGACAGAGAGAGAGAGAGAGAGAGAGAGAGAGAGAGAGAGAGAGAGAGAGAGAGAGAGAGAGAGAGAGAGAGAGAGAGAGAGAGAGAGAGAGAGAGAGAGAGAGAGAAATTTATTCTCCACAACGTGAGTTGCAGCCCCCTACTCTTTTTCCAGAAATATTTCCTCATTTATCTTCATTATCTAACCGTTGAATTGGAATGCCATTTTCATTCGTTATACGTGCGTGCTATAAATTTATGTTAAGGGTTTGTCTCAGCCACATAGTAGTGTATTGATAATATAAATTAACTCTATTGTGGAGTGTTTGAATAATAGCTTAAACCTTTCATGAACAGAATAAAACATGTGAGTTATGGTATGGTAGTTTAAGTTTTGTTTAAAGCAAGACTAAACTTTTATCATCTTTGGAAATTGAACATTAAACAAAATAATTGTAAAATCTGTAAGTAAATATTACAAACTCATTATTCAATTATGTTGCAGTTAATGCTTATTTGACTACTTAGTGCATCCTTACAAGTAAAAGTGGATATTAGATGGAAGGCATAAAAAACTTTATAAATATTACATTGGAAAATATTTATTTTATGTACACACACTCAGTTTGCGTCAATGCAAACATAAATTAAACTCGTTATATTTTCAATTCCTCTCGCATGCGCTAACTGGAAACTGATTCCTTTACAACGGTTTTGTTTTATAGACTCGTGACCTACATAAGGATGACGACACCGAAATTATTAGCAGCGTTTACTCGAACTAAGCTGTTCGGTGTTTTTTCGAAAACAATACAAACGAGAATTTTCAAGACGTATAATTATTCAATACTGTAACTACCGTGTATTACAGGATGTCTGTGTTTATAAAATCTTCTGAAAATCATAGAAAGATCGAGAGTAGAGTCTACACTCGAAGACATTTCAGTTAAATCCTCGTAGATCAAGTTCTAACGCTAAACAGTTCACCGGTTCATGGTAAAAAGTGATACAAAAACGACGTAGTAAGTAATTTATCCCCCATTTTTTCTGTAGGTAGTTATGTCAAAGCAATCCTTATAAGTTTCATATGTTTCAATTTAATATAATATAACCAAGTGATTACTTAGTTACCAAGGTTACTTTTGTATTGTTTTAGTCCATTATTTTCTTGTTGCTTAAGGCAACATCTCTCTTGTCATTGATATATATAAAATGGAAGAAAGAACATATATTAAAACCCCTACCATTCAACTACTTTTACAACATCTTTAAAAAATAATAGTTTGTGAATTGATACCTGAAGAAAGAGAGGGATTAACCCAAGGCTACATTGAAAGAGATGTATATCCAGTTAAGATCCCTCGGAATTGCTACGCCCTTACTATAGATGAGACCGATGGTCTGTTCTATTGCAAACTTCCCTTTTAAGTATTTTTATATAATCTCTGACTGTTGCGTCATGATTACCTGAAACGACATTTTCACTTTTTCACAATAATTATAGGTAAAGAAATATTAGGTTAGTTAGGTACTTCATGCATAATTTCTTTATATATTTCAGGAGTAGCCCACAAGGTCGAAAGGAGCACAAACTTTTGCTTACAATAGTTTCCTATTAAGCTTTTAATCATTACAGTTCCTAGGTATCCTGATTTAAATCAACATTAGACACAAAATCACTTTGATCCTCAAACGAACAAAGTTCATGTTAACACCGTAACAAACAAATGAAAGCACGTTTACAAATAACACGGCATCAGTTCAAACTTGCACTTACGTTATATTAAGCTTTAAATTATTATTATTATTATTATTATTACGCTGCATTTTATCAAATAACAAAGGTAAATATAAAGTTTTAATTAATAGTTGTAATTAATCACGCTATTAAATATCGAAAAGTAATAATATTTTGTATTTAAGTATGAAACTTTTGAGGAATAAAACATGTTTTTTTAACTGGATTTACTAGGAATAAAATATATGAAAGTAATTTTAAAATACTACATTATTAATATTATTTTTTAATATTTTTTTCCCTAGACACCATTTAAAAAAGAATGAAAACCTCCTATATTCTTCTTCTTCAGGTCTTAAAACAAGATGAGAACCCTTGTCTTGGGGCTTTAGGCCGAACTGTTACGATGATGCCTGCTTGATAAGTTAAATTTAATTGTACATCACATTCATAAGTTATGTTTATTTTATTTTATTAATTTAATTTAAACATAATTTTAATCGTTTGCGATGTTTATTAAATGTATAATATTAGCATTGTATTTTGAAGTGCTTACTTCGAATTTGGCATGGATTTATAAAAATATAAAAAGTATAAACCATAATTAAGAAAATCTTAAATCACTGATCGATTTTTATGAAATTCCTAATACAGTAATTAGATTTTGAGCTACAAATGATTTTACAAATGATACCTTGTAAAATACCTTGACAATGCTAAATTTAATTGTATAGTACATCACATTCATAAGCTATGTTTATTTTATTTTATTAATTTAATTTAAACATAATTTTAATCGTTTGCGATGTTTATTAAATGTATAATATTAGCAATGTATTTTGAAGTGCTTACTTCGAATTTGCCATGGATTTATAAAAATATAAAAAGTATAAACCATAATTAAGAAAATCTTAAATCACTGATCGATTTTTATGAAATTCCTAATATTTAGATTTTGAGCTACAAATGATTTTACAAATGATACCTTGTAAAATACCTTGACAATGCTGTAACTAGCGAAACCATGGTCGACAAGTTTCAATAAATTTGAGGTTTACTAAAAAATAAATGTCTTTTATTTATTAATGACATAAAGTTAGTGTATGAAGGATATTCTCGGTTACGATTACACACGGTTGTAATTAGTCTTGTTTAACTACAATTTCAACGATAGAGCTGTATTGCTAATTTATTTTAAAATGTTCAAGATATTTTTTCGCTAATTTTGGTTTATACTGATATTTCACTTTTTTTTGCAAAACGAAAACAAATTTCGTCGTCGTTGGAAATAGCGATTTTGTTGGGGGGGGGGGATACTCTAGCCTGGGTTGTTACAAGATAAAAATGTAGTCTTTAGAAACGTTTTTATTTTTATTTATTTTACTTTTTTAATCGGGGTAATTTTTAGAGAATACAGACCCATTTTTCAAATAATTTATACATTTAAATCTAGATTGAAATACTGGGTTAAAGTAATCCCAAAATTACTTTGAATCGGTGAATATTTAATGGCAGTTCTTATAAGGAGTTAGCAATTAACTAGATAAGGTACAATTCAATTTTAGAAATAATAAAAACTTAAAATATATATTTTATTCATAATAATAAGCACGATGCAGATATCAATTCCCTACAAACAAGATTCAAACATCTGGGAAAAAATACAATTACTGTGATAACGCTTTGATAAGCGTAAGCTGAATAAAGTAGTCAGAAAAATAATGGAGATTCTTTTTTTTTTTAATTAAGGGTTAAGAGAATAACGATAGTACAAGAACTAACAATACTATAATAGATTGGAAGTGAAAGTTTTAAATGAAAGAACATGTGGGTATATTGTGAGATGTTTATAATTTCGATAACATGAATGCATCATTTTGATACAGACGTTATATTTTTAAATACAAATAGATAAATATGATATTTATTTTCAAATTACGCAATAAGGAGATATTGTGCTGGTATGAAAATTGTTGTGTATTTTTGAATAATTTTAACGTTTTTATTTCATCTAGAAACATATCTATTTAAAAATAATTTATACTATATATCTGTCCTTGTGAATGTATTTACTTTAAACTTTTCCACTCGTATTATGTTTTTTTGTCTTTTCCTGCAATATTTTTATAGCTATATAAATTGTTAATGTGGAGACAAAATTGATTGGTTTATTGTGTTGATTCAGTAGAGTAAAATTAAAATCACTATTCATGAAACACTAATATTTTCATAAAACATAAAAAAAATTAGTACAAATGTTTAAAACGTATTTTAAGTTAGACAAAATATAAACCCATAACATTTCCACTCGTTTAGTTGCACGTACCGTGGGCTTATTATTTTTATTTATTGCTGCTGGCGAGTCCTATGGGGCGGATTTCCAAATTTTATCTTTTAATAGAGGCACTTTATTTAGAGAGGAGTAAAAATTATGATATGAAACATGTTATGAATTAATTATTTTTTTATCGCCTGATTTTGTTTTCTAATTGAGTACATCGTACTGAACAACATCACATACGTACATCCATTAATAACATATTGTTGAAATATGTGGGGCTTAAATTTATGATGACCGTCAACAAAAGACTTCTGTTATAAAAGGATTGTTTGTATACAAAACAGGTAGGGTAAATATACGAATACATAAACACTCGTTAAAGGCAAGTATTCTTCCTTGTTTGTGATAGTCTCACAGGTTTCGCTTTTTTTCTTAAATTTGCAATAAATATATCGATAAAATATACTTACAATCATCAAGCATTTCGTTACCACGAAAGTACGCTGTTTTAAATTATCAGATAATTTGTTAAATGACTTCCAGTTGGAGTGAATAATTTAATGTATCTAAATCAAATTTATATAATTATCTGATGATGGGTTGATACGTCTAAAACAGCAAGAGAGTTACCAAAAAGAATTACTAGACTTACAGTTTCTGGTAAAAATTTCTATAATAAATATTTTGATTCAAAATACATAGCCTACCATTATGAATAATTTCATTAAAACCAAAAAGATGGCCAGAGTATAAAAATATTGACTAAACCTTTTTAATCCCGCAGGGAAAGGACACATTTACCTCCGTAATAAATCTCTTAGATCAGCGCGAGAAGATTATAAGTAATTGTCATTTATTACTTTTCCCCAAGGTGTATGATGTATTGTTTGACTTAAAAAAATACCTGGGAGATAAAAATAACACGTTGCTTCAAATGTAAGAGCCGTACAAACATCAGAGGCATTGTTACAACGTTTCAAGATAATTTATTATGATTTAGTCGTATTTTAGTTTAACATAATGAACAGGCTGACTGTGTACAATGTGTTACTCGAACCATGTAAGCTTCGTATATCATTCTTTTTCAATCTCTTTGTTAAAAATTGTATTGCCAACATTTTGATAAATATTTCTCGGAGCAGAAAATATGTTTTGTTATTGATTTTTGTATAATTGCTGTATGTAGCATCTTTTTTGTTAAAAAATTGAGAGTATGAAACAAAATATATGTATCAGGTATTTTATTACTTCAAAAGTATTCTGTATTGTTGTATTATTCAGTTATAATTATGAATTTGGTTCCATGTTAATATGTGGTTATCAATTTTAACATTAAATCACAGTTTGAATGTGAAACAACTTGTAATTTTTGGAATGGCAATTTGATGTTTCTTTTTTGTTTGTGTTTTATTCGAGATGTGAGATAATGTTTGTAAAATGTTTTGCACTTTTATTCAGATAAAATAAACATAAATATTAATTAATTATAGCAATCATTATATTTAATTATAAATATACTTTAAGTAGTATATCTATTTTGTAAATAAAATATTTAAAATCAGTTTCCTCTGTTATGTTGCATTTGGAAGTTATTTTACAGAAATGGAATTAAACAGGTAAGTGTAACCAACATGTATTCAAGGTTTGAAGGTACTCAATTGCAGTATAATGGAGAATGGGATATAGCATAGAATTATCCGGTATAAGATATAAGTGATACTCTAAAATATCTTCCTTCATCACATTTAATTAAATAAACAAATTTGAATCTAAATAACAACAGCTTAACTTGTTAGAGTAGTAGTCCTAATTAGTTAATAATTTATATTACCCTTTCATCCAAGTATACCCTATAATATTATTTAATTCAGGTATATCAAAGTAAATAGCATTTTATAAGTAGAAAGCAAACAATGAAATCACAAAATTATTTTAAATAAATAACTGTAAAGCTCAAGGAGGTATTTTAAATTACGGTTTTAAATTTTGAATAATAAATTATTACTCAAAGCGTTGTAATAGTTAATAATTAATGAAACTTACTTAAATTATATAGGACTGATGAAAAGTTCTGATCTTCTTATTATTAAATATATTCCCAAATCACAGACATTATTTAAGATTTACAATAATTTTATTATTATAAACGCTAAACATAACTGCATATAACCACATACAGACTATATTCAAATTAACAACAAGTGCAATACAATAAAATAAAATAATAAATATTAATGTAGTACTAAATCTATATAAATAAGTCTATCTAACCCAATCATTCCGATTATTGTGTTATACTAAAAAAACTCAAGAGTTGGGAGCGCCCCAGCTGGGAGTTGGGAGAGTAGGTGCACACACAACACGTAGGCCTATCATCTACTATACTCTTCCTTCCATGACAAACACACCCGTCAGAATATTACTCTCACCAATTGTCTTTGTTTTGTAACACCCGTACATCTCGATATTAAGTCAACCTTCTCAGCACCCTTAGGGAAATCTTAGTTACCACTTCTGCCAAAATATCCACAGTTTCTACCTTTCTGGGAGCACTACGTACATTTGTAATTAATTAACTTATGTCACATTGCAAGTAAATTGTACGTTCTCGACTACCAAAGATTCAATTAAATAAATTGGAGTATAATAAAACTAGCTTGAATTGAGGAACGCCATCAATAATTAATTACAGTGTAGTAATAATATACCGGGGCATGATCCCTTTAACACCAACATATGTATTTACTAATAGTTTAATCCAATTGTGTGTCGGACTACAAAATAAATCTCAACAATGTATGGTTTCTCAAACTTTAAGGCATCATCATGCAACTCCTAGTGAAACGTAAATAGCATGTACAACTACTTATGAAACGATATTTATTGAGATTATTTTTCCTTATCATGAATACATTAATATTGTGCTGTTTAGATTGAATTGACATTGTATATATTAAAGAATAATTCTTTGTAGTATAACATGTAGTATTCAATTTAGTATTATTTCCTCACATAAAAAACATTGCCTAACACACCCTCTTAATAATATTACTTCCAACAGCTATCATTTCAGCATGATCGTCAGTTTGAGATAAGCAAACGAAATTAACTTTTCAATAGAAAAATGTCTTTCAATTTAAGAAGCTTATTATTTTGAAGAACATGAGAAAGGACATACGCTGATTGAATGTATGTTCCTTTATTTTGATTAACGATTTTTATATTAGTTATGGTATATGTTATTGTAATTCACCTTTTTATGATCTTCATTATATTAGTTATAATTCCACTTTGATTTTCTTCAAGTAAGAATTTTATTTTAGTTGTATATCAAATCCTACATTTTGTGCAACAGCTATTAACAAGAAAGCTTAATATCATATATTTAACTTTAGCAACTTTATTTATAAAACTCCTACGGAATTTTATTAATTCCCGCGGCCTTGTAATACTGCTTGAAATTTTCTATCTTACGCAATTATTTTCCTAAATTAATTTCACACAATTCTTAGAATTCCCAACTACCCTAAAATGGCAAAAATATTATCGTTGAACACACTTTTTTTGTTGGCATAAGTTTTTGTAATTCTTTCAAAGTTTGCAGATAGTTACTCCTGACCGACGTTGAATCAAAGACCTCCCTCCTAATTACCTGACACTCCTTATCAATACATCTTACTTTCCTACCTTGAGCCTATTTTTATTTGTTTCATTATCTTTAATACTATTACTAATACCTATAGAACTATGCATAATGTTTATCGTCTATTTTAGCCCCTCATTTCCATCATAGGACAGTTGATGATCAATATTTGACATATTAATAACCTTTATTTCGTACCTAGCTTCCCAGTTATTGTTCCAGTTCAAGTTTTATTAAACTAATTAAAGTTATTTATTTATTACTCGTATTTTAATCTTAATTCCAACTGGACGTGACAGGAAAACAACTCAGATCCCACAGAAAAGGATTTCAGAAACTTTCAAATATCACATGACATGCAGTAATAATCTATAACAAAGGACTCCCGTTGACTTATAAACGTAACTTCTCTCCTCACATCTCCCTGTGTTGGCTCATTTAGAATGATTTAATTATTATCTTCACACATATCTAAGAAATATTTCCTCTTCCTATTAAGTGCGGTGGCTTAAAATTCCGTTGAGTCATCACAGTTCCTAGAATATCAATTTTCTCCGGAATCAATTGTTCTCCAGCAATACTAGTGTTACAATCGACCATATGTTAAAAATAAAATTCTTATCGCTTACGTGTTTTCCGAAAAAGTTAATCAGATTTAAAAAATCCCGTTCCCATTCATATTCTTTATCCCCCTGAGATATATCGAAATAACATAAAATATTCTATGATACCGACCGACATTTTAAGTGTGTTCCAGTCCCCTAAATTTACAATGTAAAACATATTTTTTCAAAATCAAATGAAATGATGATTTCGATTGAATGATATAACTAGTAGTAAGTGAAAATTAAAAGTGTCTGATTTTGTTGTCCATCAAAACTTTATTTGAGATACGCGTTTGGCTAGAGGGAATTGTGAAAGTGGCTCTCGATAAACTTTTTTAATTATGCATTATGCTTGTCGAGGGATGATCGTTTACCTTGAATAGGAAGCGGAGAATGGCCAGAGATGAAAATGACATTTTTTAAAAGTTCGAACGGCTGCTAAGACACGACATAGAGGAAACGGTGGAGAATACACTGGAATAGAGAACTGGAAAGAAACGAAATTAAAAAATTGTCTGTCAGAGTAGTCATAGATATGTAAATAACGATGGTGTAGATAATGGTGATGTAACATATATTTATGGTATAAATTCATTATCTGGTTCAAATTTATATATTTTACACTATAACATCGGGGATTGGCAGGTGACGAAGTATTTCCACATAGAGTGGGAAAACAGCAATTTACCTGCTGTCATTTAAAACAACACTTTCTCTATCTAGGCTACATTTTCCACATAGCATACTTTTCAACAATTCTTTTCTTTCTTTTTAGTCACATCATACATCTTTTTTCACCTATTTCATCACTATCGTTCAGACTAAGTACCATTTTATCATATCTCTCTCTCTCTCTCTCTCTCTCTCTCTCTCTCTCTCTCTCTCTCTCTCTCTCTCTCTCTCTCTCTCTCTATCTCTCTCTCTTTCTCCCCATCTCCTCTTCTAGCAGCTCCCAGTGTTTCGTCAACTTTTATCGATTCTAAAATAACCATACCTCTCTTGATAGTGGTAGCTTATACATCATAGCTTTAAAATTGTGAAATGATTTATTTACTTCTTTTTTCGCTAGGCTTTACCGTGAATATTTTACTGAAACAATAAATAATGGGAGTATTGAATACTAAAATTTGAATTCTGTTCTAAAATATAACATTATTTCCTCCGCAATAAATTTCTTAGTCCAACGCGATATGGATAATTAATTGTATTTTTTAACTTTCCCCCTCAATGTTTGATATACTGTTGGACATAAAATATTGCCAGAGAGATAAAAATAACACGTATCAAGTGTAAGAGCGTACAAACTTCAAAGGGTGTTATTGTCCGCTTTTCATTTACTCTATTTTGATTTAGTCCTAATATTTGTTCCAACACAGTGGACTAAGTGTTAACAGTTTCGCTGTAAACACTGTGTTAATCGAACCATGTGTGAGCCTCGTGTAACATTACTTTCAGTGCCTTTGTTTAAAACGTAGAGCTTTTTGTATAGACAACCCCTAACAAATATTTTTCGGTGTAAAAAAATATATCTTTTTTTATCACACGATTCAAAGTTGTTGTATGTAGAATAGACTTTTTGTTAATTATAAGTTAACAAAATGGGGCAAATACGTTTTTTTAGTATTTTCAAAAGTACTCCGAACTTTATTTTTATTTGGTTCCATTTTTCAATTTGATATACAAGTTTCGGCCATTAACTTATACAATTAAGTAAAGTTTGTATTAAATTGGTTGAACTTATATGAAACTATTCATTTCGTTTTTTATCAACAGACCCCCTTCCAAACAATTCATCAAAGAAAACCTTTTGTTTCATAGCAGTGTTTGTTTATTTTGGGCGTGTCAGAGAATATTCTGTATGGTTTCATTCTTAACTATTATTAAATTATTATCTGTAACTTTACAAAATTTTAAACTAACAAAATACATAATATATACACTGTGTTCAGAAAATGACATGCCAAATTTTAAGTGGTGGTGTTATATGAATCAAAATAAAGAAAAGCGTTCCTATAACATATGTTCGGAGAGGCTTCGTTTTCCATCTGTCGGACATTTTCTGTTTTTGAAAAATGACGATAGTTTTTGATATTATAAAGATTTCAAGTCTAAATTTGGTATATACATTTTTCATGCTACTTTTTATCAGTATATCGAGAATCAAAACTTCCTCTCATTAATTGTCAAAATGTTAACTGTTTGAAATTTTTAATATTGAATGTCTGTAAAACCATTAACTTTACCAAAAAAAGTAAACGAACGCCATGTTGAACATTTGTAAGATAAATTGTTAATTCTTTTTAAACCGTTGCATAAAAAATGTGCATGAAAAATTTAGACTAGAACACTTAATAATTTTACAAACTATAATTACTTTCCAAAAGTACACAAAATGTCATACAGATGTAAAACTAAACGTTTCCAGACACATGTTTATAGGAACTTTTTTTCTTTATTTTGATCCAAACAAGTTGAAGTTTGGGACGACATTTCTGGACATTCTGTATGTATAAAGAATATACTATGTTTAGTACATCGGTGTTCTGAACAAATTAACACTCAACTCTGCTTAAATGTCTTAAATTTAATAAATAGCTACAAATAAAATAAGTTATACATATTTTAATACAATATTCTAAACAGTGTTACAATAATGATAAATTATTAAGAGTAACATTATTCAATTTCATACATTGCAAGATTTTAGCCTTGTTTATTGCATAATAGAAATTGTCTAATGATATCATTATAGTTTACCTAATACTAGAAAGACCACATTGTACAAAATGTAGTACTTCTAACAATGAAAATAATAAATTACGACATAAAAGTAATGTTACCCGATAATGTTGTTGGCAGTTAAACCTGGACGTGCTTTTAGAGAAATCGCATGAAATAGTTAGCAGTCAACAATGAAAACTACTGTAGCGCTGTGTAAACTCATAAATGAGGAATGGAGCACAGAAAACGACCAGTAAAAGAGTTTCATAATATTCTAGGTTCGATTATTAGTTCATTCATTCTATTTTATTGGGTATCTAAATTTGAAACTCTGATATTAATGAGTAGAATTACTAATGACGTAGTTTCATTTATAATCGCTCAAATTATGTTTTAAATGTTTTAAAGAGTCGTTACAATAATGTTGTGGAGAGTTATACCACCATGATATGTTTTAAGTTGTTAATTTCTTCTAAGGCATTTAATTTTAACTTTGAGATAACTTCTAACTGTTAAATACTGTTCAATTAGGGGATGTGCCACTCCTCTATTAAAACTTTTCCTTAGCAAAAGAAATAGTTTTGGAATGAAGTAGTTAAACACTGAGATAACGTGTAGTAAAGAAAAGAAGTAGAGTGTTGTCTCTAAACAAAATTACAGTTTTCCTTAAGCAATAACTATTTACATTTATACAATATTAACACCCCTAAGACTAAACAATTTTCGCATTTTATTCTAAGAAAATATTTCTTTTAAAATTTAATTTATTCATTTTCAAAGGCCAGTGATGAGCATATTGGATTATTTTTCTCTTCTTTTAGAATTAGTTATTCAAAATAAATGGTCTTATATTTACTCCATTCTCTCACATAGTAACGATTCGTTTTTTTACTACCAAGAACATAAGGCTTGTGATCCATTTATTTCAAAATAAATGATCGCTTCTTATTTCTGTTAAAACCAATTGCATTATACGACATTTAAGATTATAATTTTTTTAAATAATATTCTGCAAAATTGATATTAACTTGAGAAAATTATGTTCTGAAATTTATTTTATATTTGGAATATATGAATATGATTATATAATATCGTTATATGTTTTAATGTATTTAGGAAATATTTATTATACTTAGAAATATAAGCCTCAAAATGTATAAAAAATCAACCTTATTGCATCTTATCTCTATACATTTAAATGAAATTTACTCCCACAATATTATTATAAAAGTTTATAAAATTACACACACACACACACACACACATATATATATATATATATATATATATATATATATATATATATATTTGAAACATTATGCATCACTCATATGTTATTACATTTTTAACTATCGTATTCGTCAATTTAAAAAAAAATCACAAGCAGATAATTATGTCTTAAATGTCAATTTTACAAGATAAATTAATATTAAACTTGTACAAAAATTATCACAAGTAATACGTTTATTGATTCAAACGCGTTTCAAGGACGCGACTTCAGTGACACATGAACTACAATGATCGAACTATAACTATAACTATTTTTGAAGGATAAAATATTTTATGAAGTTTTACCTTTCCATACAATGTAGAAAAATAGACATGTGATGTACAAGTTGCAGAACGCGGCGTGGCATCTCACAAATTCACAGCTGCAGACCCGTGCTATTTTCTAATTTTTTCACTTTTTCTGTATATGTTTTCTAATATAAATTTTACAAAATCATGTTAAAACAAAACAAAATGTTATCAAATTGTAATTTTTTTTAATTCTTATAAAAATGTTTAACTTTAGAGATTTCTATTTTAAGAAAACTGTACAAAAAAAAATGAAATAATTCTAAAGTTGTTTTAATGAAATTACTTT
This sequence comes from Aphrophora alni, assembly GCA_963513935.1. Lineage (NCBI taxonomy): Eukaryota > Metazoa > Arthropoda > Insecta > Hemiptera > Aphrophoridae > Aphrophora > Aphrophora alni. Next base: position 53,543,502 of record OY740768.1, read on the forward strand.
GACTGGAGACTTTACTATTTCAAAATATGAAGAAATCTCGCTTTGCTAATAAATTAAGATGTATAGTTACTAAATAAGGTTAATTGCAATTATGTTTTTTGTAATTAATCTTGCCAAGCGATTGGTCAAACAGTTATGTTTCGTCTTATTATTGGTTATTTTATTAAGCTGACTTTAAGGATTGTCTTAAGATTTGCTGCGTTTCACAAGGCACGGGTACATAGCTGCATTACTTTTCAATGTTTATTCCGTAAACTTTCCTAAATATTTCTAAATTATTCAGAAATCCAATTAATTAATACTTTTATATAAATGACAGAAAATAGTCTTTCAATAGACAGAAAATAAAAAGATGTAGACTTATATTTTATCTCCGTATCGAAGTACTTTCTTATATTTTTTAACAATTCAAAACAATAAAAGGCATTTAATTAACATACACTTTCATTAAAATCCAAAAACATTACTTTCATGATCTTCAAGCCATTTTGAAGGTTTTTTCTTGCTTTCTGGCCTTATCAGGTTATTATTTTGAACACTTAGCCTTAACTCAAAATGTCTCACTGGTTTCATTGTTTTCCTTTTTTTTTTTTTTCATTTGTTTTCATCGTTGTTTTAATTTTCTGTTTCTATTACGTTTACTATTTTCAATGTAAATTGTAGTATTAGGCCTATCAGAAAAATAGGTTTTTATTGCTAAAACAATACAACTCTAGCAGTAGGCCTAATAATTTGTCTACTTTAAGATTATAATAATCTTTAAACATTTACAGGATAACCAATGAACAAGGAAAAACCCCAAAACACAAAATAACACAACTCACAAAACTGTATAATGCTTTTATATTACCTTATAATGTACATTTCGATAGCTCTGCTATCATCTTCAGAGGTACACTACATACTAAATACAATAACACAAATACTACCTCGAGGCGTTTCCAGTATATATCTGTTGTTGTTGTATTTAGTATGTAGTGTACCTCTGAAGATGATAGCAGAGCTAACGAAATGTACATTATAAGGTAATATAAAAGCATTATACAGTTTTGTGAGTTGTGTTATTTTGTGGTTTGGAGTTTTTACTTGTTCATAAATAATCACCACAGTGCTCTAGTTATTTATTTAGGTTAACCAATAATATTTCATATTCCCATTTTCAAATTTTGATATAAGATATTTAGGAATTTTCTTAAATTTATGTTATTCGGCGTAATACCATAACATACCACTTAGGGTGTTTTATTCTTAAGGGGAGGTATTTATGAAACTTTCATTTCTTATAGAAGGTTAGCCAACACTTGCCATTTGGTTACAAGTAAGATTGCTCTAGCTCTATCAAAGATTTTTCTACATATAAATGATTTGTTACCGTGAAAAATGTCTACTTTCTTCTATGACAGCAATTGCCATCCTACTGAATCGTTATCGTCACCTTAAATGATTATGTATTCCCTACATTGAATCACTGTTTATAAAACAAACAACAAGGACACAAACACTACATTTGGCCAAGATTTCCTGTTTGTCATAATTCCACAAACATATATATTGTGATGTTTGTGGGAGAAACAAAATCTTAACTATGATTAACCAAAAAAAATGCAAAATTATACAATCTGAGTAACGTCATGATTTTCTATAACATTTCACTAAATGAGAAAGTTCTATGCTGTTATACTTTATCCGCAGAAAAAGCAAATGTATTACAAAGTCATATATTGAGAGGATGTGAAATCAAACATATCTCAGGGGTAAGCTGCACAAAGCCAAAGTAAACAGTACAACATTAGTTGACATACCGATGTAATGTTGTCAGTACAAGAGAAGCAACTCCCAGAATACGGGTTGGTGCGATGGTGATACGTTTGCCAACGAAATAATCACCTTCATATTTAAGGATATTAAATACATTTAAAAACATTGTTTCATTTTATTTACCTGCGTTGGTATCTGGAGGTCAGGTGACTTTAACCCTTTAAATCCATAATTTTTAGAATCAATCTAAATTCAATAATACTCTTTTACTCACATAAACGTCTACTTGTGATTGTTTAGCATTCGTAAACAGTTTGAGTTGCACTTAAAAAGTTGCATTCACGTAAGCTAGAGAAAGACGTTTATTAAACCTTTAAATTTTATTACTTGGTGATGATTAAAATTAATGTCTAACTAAAATCTTACAAAATCCTTAATCAACAAATGAATGATTATAAAACTAGACGTTTCAACTACTACAAGCAACAAACAAATTGAGTGAATTCTATAATAATGGAAACCAATCGGATTTGTGGTGTTCTCTTAAATGTTTGAAAGAAAACATCTTTAGTATCAAGGTTGTCAAAAAAAACAAATTCTTAAATATGAGTATGTATTCAATATACCTGCTTTTATTGTGATTATATGAAAACTTCTACAAACTTGATAAATGTCTTCATAGATTTGGTTGCTGTTTTCGCTATTTCATTTTTACTTTACAGTTCGACCCATTTAAGACCGATTTGTGAATTTAATGCAAAACCGATCACATTACTGAAGAATAAATATACATTTTATTACATCTTTCTTTTGTCTCCCCTTATTTAAATGAGAAGATAAACTGAGACAATAATAGGGAATTTGTTAAATAATTTATTGATTAAAAGATGTGTCCTACTGAACACATTGACTTAATCGCAGGAACTTAATGGGGTGTTGGTTTATTGTGGAAATTAAAGTATATCATTTACTGTTAATACAAACTACGATGTATTAGTAAACACTAATTACTTACCCAGTAATTACAGGGTACAGGGGTAATTTTGGTAATAGTAAACAGTTTTGAAATTATGTTCTTTGACTCATCAACACATTTCTTGGCCTCAGTTACTTAAACATTACTTAAACACGATATAGGCACAAAAATTATAATATAAACTTAATGGAGACTTAACTCTGCTCATATAAAACCCTATTAAAAATGTCAAAATGATATCCAGTTTTAAACAGTATACTGTTAATATCTTAACTTATAACATACTAAATTAGATACAAATTTTCAGATTCTGAATTTTTTTTAATGTAAAATATATAACTAAATGTAGTGTTCAAAGAGAAGATACATTCAATAATAATTCTAAAAATGAAATTTAAATGTACAGTCTGTTTAAATTAAATATGTTTCTAATGTTAAACAAACAATAAAAAATGAGTAAAAATTAACAAAACCAGTTCAAACCAACATTGAAATTTTTGTTATTTCTTTTACTAACAAACTTATAAAAATCTATATTTATATACAATTATGTACAAGTTTGAACTGCTAATTGGAATGAAAATAAAAGATTGGAAACAATTTCTGTTTAGTGATTATTCTAGTTAATAGATTTAATGAAATAATATTATTGACAAAAAAATATGACAAGTGTCTCAGACATGCATTTAGGATATTGCGTAGTGCAGGAAATATGTTGCTTGAATAAATTACTATGACAATAATTAGCGAAGTCATCAAAAATGTAATTTCGCATTCTGATCTACCAAGATAATAATATATGTCATTTTTATAGTTATGAGTCATCGACACGACGAGGCCTGGTATATCCGAGACCCTGACAGAGCGAAGCGAATGGAGACTGTTTTATTAAACACATTCACGAGACCAATTAGCTTACTTCAAGACTGTAATGATATAAACAATTACGGAGTCCAGAAGAATTTGTAATTAATGTTTAAAAAAATTATTCTAGTATAGGCTAATGATTAAGATCCCTTAATCTACGAATACAAATAAACATATATTATAAAGTCTGAGAGAACAACTTTTCGGAATTAAATCTAGAGAATCTACTTGTATTACATTTTATTATGGGGCTGAGTAAGTACCATGATGGCGTTTTCAACTTCTTTTAAATCGTCAATACCTCCAAATTATATTTATATACTAAGAAATGAAAAACTCTACTTTAGGCTGAAGTAGTTTAAAAACAGCCACTTGTCGTAATAATTTTCTGATATAAGAACATTATATATTGGAGTTTTCTTCCAAATTTTACAATTGCATCCGTGTCTTAAATTAAAAGTAAAATTGCCAGAAGTAATGCCTGAAATCATTGTTCCCAGTTTATAGGTACTGTACCCAAAATGCTAAGCCGTTCTGCTATTTTATGATAATACTCACATAAACAATAAAAAGATATTAGTAAATTCTAATTAATGACTGATGCTTTACTCATTTTAGACAAATGGCGATTTTCATATCACCAAAATCATGTTTCAGAAAAGGCAAGATTCCACAAAAATAAATTAAATTTTCATCAATCCTGTCAACTTTATTTCTAGGTTTACAGTTAAAAGAAAATTTATCAAAATATATTTAATCATTTAATATTGTAATTTAGATAATCTGTATTTTCTAAACAAATAAATTCGTTTCACAAATTTGTCTTTATTTTGAACAAAACACGTAAATAAATAAATGCAACCAACAATATAATTTAATATCAAAATTAAAACCATAGTAACAGGTTACTTGTTCTTTTATTTTAGTTGTGAAAAATCCATTACGGAGTAAATATGCCTTTAGTCAGTCTGTCTTTTCTTTCCATATGCAAATAAATAGTTAATACAGATATTGTCTGAAGGAATATAGCAATTTATGTATTCCCTTCCTTATATTTCACAGCAATTTCAATAATAAAGTACATTAAATCATTCATATTTCGTATTGTATAATAGTCAAGACTTTTAAAAAATTCAACTTAAGCAGGATACAGATTCTTTGAATGTTTACGTACCTAAAACGTAATTGTAACAGTGCTGCCATTTTTATAGTTTTTTTTTCAAGAAATCTGATTCTGAAGTCTCGCTATATCCTATAGGAATCATGGTCTGAAATGTTTGATTACGGTCGTAAATAATATATAATTACGATATGCCATGGAACAAAAGATGAATAGTACTCTTAGCTGATACGATGTAAGTTAGATTTCTAATCATAACGAAGAGATTGTGCACTCAATAATCTGTGATTGGATAAAAGTCCTAAATGTGTGTCTTAAATTGCTTAATTATTGAAAAACATATTCACAAACTTAGATTTAAAGCGTTATAACAAATTAATGGATGCGTCTGATATTTAATAATGTCATTTATTTATAATATATATGATTGGCTCGGTAATCAAGAGTGGTCAAGTTTATTTTCAGAACATTTCTGTTTAAAAATCGCAGCCAATCGAAGCGTAATCTACCACAGTAACTTCGTAATATTGGACTTTAATTTTGTACCCTAGAGATTCAAACTTTGCTACATCATGCTGTATTTATTTCCTTACACCTACTGTCCTCACAACTTCAAACAAATTCTCTTCGTTTGTGATAGGTGTAGCGGTCAGAACAAGAATTCTATACTCACAGAAATCTACAGCGTGTAGTTAACATCAAAGGCGCTTCGGCATGTATCTGAAGTCAAAAACAGCTATTTATTACTAGACACAGCTTTATGTCTGCTTTTTTGTTTCTAGAGTTGATGAAAGATAAATTAAGCCAAATGGTAATAATGCTTGTAATACGCTTGGAGTTATTTCAAGAAGAGAACTTAATTTACGAAATCATGAAGCAGTATTTTATCGTAAAGCGTGAGGGAAAATATTAAAACGTTTCTGACTTAGAGGTGAAACAGAAAATATCATATAAAGATGGAAAAAATTGGCATTTACAAATTTTGAATTTAAACCGCATTGTAGAAATACATAAAAGCCAATATATCTTATAACATGTGGTCAAAAACTTGTTCCTTTCAGTCAATCATTCTTGAAAATCATACTACAATAATTAATTATAGAGAAAAGGAAACTCTTGGAGTACTTTTAAGAGCCATTTCACTACGGTGAAATGTTGATACATTTATTAAACTTGTGTACGTTTCTAATATAAATTTAATTTAACCCTTACTATAGTTTACTATAGTTTAACCCTTACTATTCAAGTACTATATGCTCAAATACTCACTTAAATACTATACAACGCAACGTCTGTCAGACGTCATTTTTTGATTTTTATTTTTTTTTAAGTTTAGGTTTTTTGTAAAAAAGTTTTTTTACCTTATTTTAGTTAAATGGTAATATGAAAACAAAAAAAATTCAAAACTGTTTCGTTTTGATTAAAAATTGCCCATCACTGCCCTCTATATTAAAAAAAGTTATAAAATATTGGGTTGGATTTTTTAATTTTAATTTGAAATTATAAAGGTTGTAATATATAAAGCTAAAATGTTTTTACATTGAGGAAGATAAGTTTTATAGTGAATATGAACGCTTTTGGCTTTGGTCTTGTTCATTATGAACAAAAACAAAACAAAAATATTTATCTTTTTTTTTGCTGCTTTTGATCACCAGAAATAGGGAAAGTAAGTACTAATACATTTAAATTATGAACAAAAATGATTTTACTTAGATAAATTAAACAATAAACTAATATAATTATTAAAATTTAGTTATAAGAGGGTTTCTAGTCTGATCGCGGGCGGGGTCCCTGGCATGGATATCGGGTCTGGCGCTTACTATACCACGTCAACCAGACGTCACCATTACAAGTGCAAAATAACCTAACTACTAAACCACGTCTGTCAGACGGAAATTCACTATAACGAACAAACAAAGATGAGTAGAGTGGACCAACTTTCTCTGGTCAAAGACCTTGACTCAACTTAGAGGTAAACGGCCGGACCGGTTCCTAGGGGATGGGGGAGGGGGAGAGAATTGAAAGTAAAAATTGGCACCGTCTGTGAGACGTCAGTATAGTACTTAAGGGTTAATTAAAGATTGAATATAATTAATATCCGCCAAACCTCTCAACCAGAAGAACGAACGTGCCATGACTTCGACTTACTTCCGCTTCTCAGATTGGAAGTTGTTACTGTTTGCAGTCACGAACTTTTTCCTCTCTAAGAAAATCAATCACGTGCATTCTTTATTGGATTGAAGTATAATACTGAAGTTTATATTTCACAGACAATAACAACAATCAATCTCAAGCTATTTCATTCTTACCATAAATTAATGGATTTAGAACTTAAAATCACGAGTTTCCTGATTTCATCTTAACGTGAAGAACTATTTAAGAAAACATATTCTGTGTATGTTACATAAATACATCATGTATTAAACAAACATATTATAATTTTTAAATCGAATCCATACTTTACCATGCAACAAAAGTAAACCATAGTCGAGATTATTTGTATGTTGATAACAAATAAATCCTAAAGTTCAAATCATTTTAACTTTAAAGTATTATATAGCATAACCTGTAAGAATATAAACGTATAATAAATAAAATCAATTTTAACTAAATATTTTCATAACATGTCTGCAGTTTTAGGTTGTTCTAGTACTAGATTAACTTTTTATCAGGAAAACTTAACTTCCTTTCTTGGTAGTTAGGCTGGTGTAATGAAATTTCAAAGTCTGATCGATTCGAAAAGACTGCAATATACGAGAAGCGCCCCTGTGAAACGGCAGATGGAGTTAAATTTAGCACATTTTAGATTAGAGTTAAATAATTGTTTGCACGAAAAAGGTTTGCAAGATTCGTTGCAATAATAAATTATTTACTAATAACAAATATCAAATTACCTTTTACTCGGTTTTTTTATATAGGAAAAACATATTGTTTCGTCAAGTACAAATATATAAAATGAGTGAATTCCAAAATAAAACTTACGTAATAAAGGTCGAACAGACGGCAGCCTTACCTGTAAAACAACAAAAATCAATTAGAACAGACTATACGAAGTAAACATGCATTTTATTTGGAGATTGAATTATACGTTGAATGTTGGATGTTGGTTTTATAAGTTGTTAATAATTCGGACATATTTCATAAGATTTGAGTAATTCATTTTCTTTCTTTCGACAAAAATCATGTCTTAATAAGAGGTCATAGAGCGTTCCATGTTTTATTATGACCCATGACGTATTGCAAATAGAACTAGATATCTAATATATCACTAGATGTATATTTGGACGTCATGGCAACAACAATCAACGTAGAAACTAATATCTGAACAGTTATTACAATTATATAACGAATTAAGATGGTTTATTAAATAATAAATAACGATTTCAAGATGATTGCTTTAAATATACAAAACTAAAATGTTTCACTTGTAGGGTCTCAATAACTTACGTGTATAGGTTAGGGTATATAATAACTTATAGGGTTTCACGTCTAGGGTTACATACTCAGTTCAAACTTTCCGCAGATCAGAATAATTACACTTTTGCGGCGAACGTCTCTGCTACCAACTGAGGAGAACATCTGCCCTGGTTATTCGATTGGTCCAGAGGTTCGAACCGCTTAAGGTTCCGGAAGGAGGGTTTGGAATAACGTGTTAGGACCCAGTAAATATATTGGATCGTTAATTAACCCTTAGTCTCAAACCCAACTAATCACTATGTTCACAGCCAGCTTATGATGAGGTATAATGTACTAATTAAACTAACTAATTAAATATTATAATTACTTAACTTATCAATTAGAACTTACGGTTAGGGACAGGCGTGATGGGAGAATTACGTTAACCTTTTGGGTCATAATAATTCCTTCTCAATTTTAGTGGGATGACCTACTAATGACTACGTAACACCCGGGGATCGATCAGACCTCGCAATTAAGGGTTTAGGTAGCCATTTGGGTTTATTACTAAGAGGTTAAATTGTAACAACGCGCAACTTACGTCCGCTGACTTCGGCGCACTGTGAAAGACTGTGTGTCTTGATTGGGTTGCGCGCGCATCGCATATCTATGCCGTGATCTAGATACGGTGATCACCGAATACCCGTGGAATTACCACACTTTCTTCTCAATTCACAAAAGCAAGATTAACACAGATTTAGAGTATAGCATTAAATATATTACAATCAATTCTGAGTATAGAATCTACTCGAATCTTTGGTAATAATTAATTGTACCAAATGTTTGTCCAAATATATATTATAACCTTTATTATTTATTTTTAATTAATTACTTTGATTAAAACACAACTACGTTATCATATTTAAATTATTTATTCTTTAAATACAATTTGCACCTAAAGTTGGGTGCCAATATATAACAGTTGAATTAATTAAATCTTCAAATTAATTGATGCACATATGAGTATTCAAAATTATTCATCTTATCACTAAATCTCATCCATTCAACTTAAACTAGACATAAACATTTATAACACAATGAAATACTTAATTCTAGAACATAGCAATTTTATTATTATTATTAGGTGCATCAAAATCGTATCATTAATTGTAATTTTAATTTAGTCTTTATATTTTAATATCTCAATTGTTTTATTGATTTGTTGGGCGCCAGGTATAATTTACCAATTATATAATGAAGTTACTTTGATTGCTCTTTGAAAATTTAAGTTTAAATGGCTCTCGGCCTAGCTCAGATTTTATTTAAAGTGGGGCGTGGTTTCTTTGGTAACCTGAAGTAAAAACTACAATAACTAATCAGATAACTTATCGTGGTTCAGTAGCATGGAATGATGTCTTCTTGGAGTTTTACAGGTGAGATGATCCCTCGAACTTATGGCAGATATCACAAGAAACTTAATCCAATTTATAGGCACTTTGACGATCTCGAAGCTTGAACTACCTCACTCTGTTGCTTGAATTCTTGGTCAATTAATCAAAACTCTTCTTTAACTTTACGATGATTTTAATATAATTCGATGACTTAAAACTTTTCTTCAACTTTACGACGATTTGGCGAACTTCGCCCTGTTCCTAGTTCCTCTCCCTTGCGACGCTCGTTCTTCACTGCTTTTTCTGATTTTTGAATTCTTACGCAGAGTTTTCCCGTTTTACCCCTTCTTCGCTTATTTCTGGATGACGCTTCTTTTTGGTTGGTTGGATTTGATTTTTCAAACTCTAACCGTCTTTCAAAGTTCGTTAAATCTTGTTTCTTAGCTGAGTTCAACGTACCTCTGCCTAGTTTTTTGTCTCTTTTTCTTTTGTTAACTTGGGCGTACACAAACTTTCTAATTTCCCATGTTGTCACATTACATAACTCAACTCTTCCTATTTAATTTGTCACGCTGCCCTCGCCCTTTCAATAATTTTGTAGTTTCGAAGTATTGTTTCCTTAGAAATCCTTTAACAAAATTTATTATGTGTTGGAGTGACGTTTATGTTTGACATTTATTTCTAACTGACAAGGTTTAAACATTTTGAATTGGACAAAGCTTTTACTTAGGGCTTCTCAACGTTACATAAGTCCCAAGAAATTTTATGTTAATTGCATAATTAATGATAAAATTTGCTTTTGATACACCTTTACACTAAACTTATTTTAATAATACACATATACATATCGTAACATGGACTATGACCTACTCTTACTCTCATTTAAAAACCCATTAGAATTACTGTCCCTTTAAATGACTTTATGACCTACTCTTACTCTCATTTAAAAACCCACTAGAATTACTGTCCCTTTAAATGACTTTATGACCTAAACTGCGGTCAACCTTTTTTCTTAACAATGGCATTGTCTAGAATCCCACGTCAACAAACCCTTCTTGTAAACCCCAATTAACATTGTTCCCTTGACCCTCTTCAACTGTAGGACATGTGTTTGTTTACATTTTATTTTACAGTTAAATTCATTTATTTTTGTTTACTTAACTCTCTAATTAATTATGAAACCTTTTTAATAATCTACAATTAAATATACCTCGGATGTGAGTTTTATTATTTTTAATACTAGCTAACTTATAAGTAGTTTTTCCTATCTTAGAGATTACGGTGTATGGTCCTTCATATAGTTCACAGAACTTGTGATATCGTTTTTCAATTGTGCTTGACGGAATACAAGCTCTTACTAGTACTAAATCATTTATCTGATATTCGGTTGGTGGATGCAGTTCATTGAACTTCTTAGCGAATTTTTCCCTTTTATTTTTAATTCGTAAGTATATTTCTCCGTGGTCAATGTCGTTTGTTTCTGTGTTGCCTGGATTAATTAAATATTTTTTCCAAATTCGTGTCGGACGTGTATTAAATTGTACTTCTAATGGTGTTGACTCAATTGTATCATGGTATGATTCGTTCATGAAACTTTCCACAGTTTCAAGTAGCCTTCCCCATTCTTGGTGATTGTCAGGTAACAGGATCCTGAAAAGTTGACCTAGATTTCGCATTACTCTCTCCGCCAAGTTGCTTTGTGGATTTCGTATTGCAACGGTTCTTTGTCTAATTCCCAGTTCTTGTAACCCTTCTGTCCATTTTTTGGATGTAAATTGTGTACCATTATCCGAAAGTATGTATTTTGGTAATTGGACTTCTTTAATGTATTTCCTGATTTGATTTAATGTTGTTACGGTTGTTGTGTTTTTTACCTTATACAATTTTGTGTATTTAGAAAATGCGTCAATCACTACTAAGATGTACCTTGACCCGTAGACTGACCGAGGCAATGGTCCGTAATAGTCTACACACACTAGTTCACCCTTACCTTTTGGTATAATAGGCGTAAGTTCTGCGTTTCTACCTTTGTTGTCATGTTTACATTTTTGACATCGTAAACATTTAATTATTATATCCCTGACCTTTTTAGCGACTTTGTCTCCCGTGAAATCTTCCTTAAAATTATGGTAACATTTGCTTATTCCTATATGTCCGCAAATTTCATGAATTTCCTTAATTAATACTTCAATGAATTTTTCTGGAATCATTAATTTCCACATTCCTCTTTCCTTGCGAAATAATTTTTCTTCAAACAATTTATAACATTCTAAAATTTTTGGATCATTTTCTTCTAATTTACCTACTATATTCCTAAATTTTGTATCCTTCTTCTGTAAAACTTCTATATTTTGTAACTGTTCGCCCACTTCTGGATTAAACTTCTGTAACACTAATTGGATTTGTACAAGTCGGTCCTCCCCATTTTCTTGTGAACATTCTCCATCCTCTGGGAATCTGCTCAATGTATCTGCAACAATATTTTCTTTTCCCTTGCAGTGTCGAATTTGGATGTTATACTCCTGAATTAATAAGATCCACCTCGTCATTCTAGCGTTAAGTAGTTTGCATTGGTTAATGAAAGTGATCGCCTTATTGTCAGTTATAACGGTTATTTTTCTCCCTAATAAATAATTCCTAAATTTCCTTAATCCTAATACTACACTATACAATTCTTTTTCGGCAGTGCTATAAAATCTCTCAGCCCCTTTAAATGTTCTGCTTGTAAATCCTACTACAGCAATGTTATTCTGGTCATCGAGTTGGTACAGTTGTGCTCCTGACGCAATATCGGACGCATCTGTCTGTAAGTAAAACATCTTTTCCATATTTGGGTGCTTTAACGTTACAGCCTCAATAAATTCCTCCTTTACAGCTAAAAAACTCTGGTTAATACTATTTGTCCATTTAAATTTTGTTCCTTTCTTCAGTAGTCCTTGTAATGGAGCTGTTGTTTGTGCGTAATTTTTTGAAAACCGGTGGTAGAAATTTGTTAATCCTAAAAAGCTTTTTAATTGTTTTGGTGTCTTAGGACGCGGAAAATTTTGAATTGCCATCATTTTTTGCTCTTGCGGTTTGATACCATCTGTGGTGATAACAAAACCTAGATAATCTATTTCTTTCCTGCAGAACATAGATTTCTCAAAATTTACTGTTAAGTTGGCGTCTTGAAATACCTTTAATATTTTTTCTAATTGGTCCACATGATCTTCCCAGTTTTGCGAAATACATAAACAGTCGTCCACATACATAATTAAATTCCTTTTAACTTCTTCCGTCAGAATTGAGTCCAAACCTCGCGTTAAACTTGCTAAGCTTGTGCTCAACCCAAACGGAACGGTTTTGTACCTGTAGCACAATCCTTTGTACAGAAATGCCGTGAAATCCTTGCAATCTTCGTGCAACGGGATTTGCCAAAAACTGCTAGTTAGGTCTAAACTACTCATCCAACTGATCTTCTTACCGATTGTCAATAACTCTTGGATTGGTCGAATCCCTTCGTAATCCGGTATGGTTCTCGCATTTATAGTCCTGGCGTCTAAACAGATCCTTACGCTCCCATCTTTCTTACATACAGGTACTATAGGATTAATGTATGCGCTGTTTGCTCTCTCGATGATCCCATAACTTAGCATTCTCTGAATCTCTGCATCAACGGCTTCTCTAAACTTAGTTGCTACTGGCCAACTCCTCTGACAGTATGGTGTTCTATCAGTTACTTGAAATTTATGGTAATAAGTTGAAATTAATCCTGGTTTTTTGCTGAAAACTGTTTTATATTTATTAAATATGCTGTATAACCGCTGCCTATTCTCAAGTGGTACATGTTCCAAATTGCTTATTTTGTTTATATCAAATTCATATTTATCCTCTTCAATTTGTAGGCAATTATTCAAACTTTCAATATTAACTTCTGACGAATCCTCGAATTTAATTTCCTTTCTACCAACTCCATAGTTTAATTTATTTCCTATTTCTAACTTATTATTAATAAAATTGACGATTGCATGATTTCTTGATAAAAACTCTAACCCAAGTATACAATCTCGAATTAGTTCTGGCACTATTATAAAATGCACGGCGATTAATTCTGTTCCTAACTTAACTTTAATGAAAATTTGTTTTTTAACACTTTTGGAACGCAGACCTAATGCTCCAATAACTTTTACTCCTGCTACCGGTAATTCTTCAAAAACTCCTAAATTTAATTTATTTGTGTTGTAGAAAGATTCAGATATCGAATTTACCTCACAACCTGTATCGATTAACGCTCTGACCTGTACACACTCATTAAAAACTAACTTAATTTCTGGACATTTATTAATGTCATTAATTATATCGCTTGTGTCGTGATTGTCCTCTAAATAATCTTTTAAATCGGTGAATAAGGTATTTATGGTTGCCTTGTTCTTATCCGCTAGGTCTACATTCCATTCCAACTTTCACTTTTGCCCTCTTCCGTCCCTGTCTGCAGGTTGTCGACCTTCCCAACGGTTCCCTGGTCCATTTTTTATGTCGGCACGCACATCTGGTTTTCTGTAAACATCCCTATTCTGACGTAACGGTAAATGTCTACTGTTGTACCCATTCATTTGTCCCCAAGGCCTGTTTACAACTTCTCCCTCTCTCTCGTCGCGTGGATAGGATGCCTTATAATTACCATTTCTTTCTTCGTAACTATTAATGTGTCGTACATCTGCCTGTCGGAATTCCATCAATAGTTTTACAAATTCCTGCTTTGTTTTCACACCCCTGGTGATAACAGCAATTAGTGTAGTTGGGTGAAAGTGCTTAGCGATTTTTTGGACTAACTGGGCTTCTAAAATCGGCGGTTCTAACTCTGAACATTCCAACATCATGTTCTCCACATATGTGATAGCTTCATCCCCAATTTTTCCTTTAAACTTTCCGAATTCCAACCTGTCTCGGATGTTTGCTTGTATCATTTCGTTAAAATATTTATCCATAAATATTTTTTCAAAATCTTCGAAGTTTTTAACTTCCCTACGGTGTAGAAACCACCATACACATGCTTCATCTTTTAAATATCTATCTAACCAATACATGTTCCCTTGATGTGTGTAACTAACGCTAACTTCTTTTATGATCCTTAAAAATTGCATTGGGAATCTTTCTTTTCCTGTAAAACTAATATCCCTTATCTCTGGTTCCCTTATTATGATACCATCCCTTGTTTTTAAATTACTTAATCTTTCATCTACTTCTGTCACTTTATTTTTCATTTCGTCCGTTTGTTTCTGATATTGGTTAATTTTTTGTGAATTTTCTTGGCATTGTGATTCGATTTCTAGAATTTTATTATTAGATCTAGCTTGACTTTCCTTTACCTTATCAATCTGAGCGTCTACGTTAATTTGATTTTCAGTTAAATTTTTGTTTACGGTGATTTCGATTTCTTTAATGCTCTCTTGCACATCCTTTTCTACTTCCACGACTTTACTTGCAATTTCTTTTAAATTTTCTCTTAAATCTTCGCACTTATTACCTAATTTATCGGTGAAATTTTCTTCAATTTTATTTAATTTATCATTCATTTCCGTCCTAATTGTCTCGGCTGTGGTATCCGATCTTAATTTAATTTCTTCGAGCTTGTTCTCGAATCTCTCCGCAAATTCATTAAATTTTCGGTCCATTGTCTCCGCATTTTGACTAACATTGCCACTAAGTTCTTCTAATTTTTTATTATTTTCCTCGAGCTTTTTATTTTGTTCTGCGAATTTTTTATCGATGCTTGCTTTTAGAATTTCCGCATTTTTATTAATTTCTTCGAAATTCTTTTTATTAAGGGCTTCCGCATTTTTACTACTTTCTTCAAATTTTTTATCGATGCTTGTTTTTAGGATTTCCGCATTTTTATTACTTTCATCAAATTTTTTATTAAGGATTTCGATTAATTCGTTTAATCCTACCGTTGGGGTCCCATACACCTTTAAATTTTCACTCTCCCCTGAATTATTACCCTCATTAGTATTACTTTCACTATTATTAATCCCTATAGCTCTATCCATTTCTGATTCTATCCCCATTTGATTATTAATCTCCTCATCAAACCCCATTGTTATTTGGTTATTTGCCATCTTTTTATAATTTTTTATCCTATTACTACGTCTTAACATTAAATTAATTATATCTAATAGTCTTTCTGTCTCTTATCTTATAATGCTACCTTCAGGTTACACCACGTGAACTAAATTTTAATTTTAATTAAGCCACGAGTTGGACGCCAATTATAACCTTTATTATTTATTTTTAATTAATTACTTTGATTAAAACACAACTACGTTATCATATTTAAATTATTTATTCTTTAAATACAATTTGCACCTAAAGTTGGGTGCCAATATATAACAGTTGAATTAATTAAATCTTCAAATTAATTGATGCACATATGAGTATTCAAAATTATTCATCTTATCACTAAATCTCATCCATTCAACTTAAACTAGACATAAACATTTATAACACAATGAAATACTTAATTCTAGAACATAGCAATTTTATTATTATTATTAGGTGCATCAAAATCGTATCATTAATTGTAATTTTAATTTAGTCTTTATATTTTAATATCTCAATTGTTTTATTGATTTGTTGGGCGCCAGGTATAATTTACCAATTATATAATGAAGTTACTTTGATTGCTCTTTGAAAATTTAAGTTTAAATGGCTCTCGGCCTAGCTCAGATTTTATTTAAAGTGGGGCGTGGTTTCTTTGGTAACCTGAAGTAAAAACTACAATAACTAATCAGATAACTTATCGTGGTTCAGTAGCATGGAATGATGTCTTCTTGGAGTTTTACAGGTGAGATGATCCCTCGAACTTATGGCAGATATCACAAGAAACTTAATCCAATTTATAGGCACTTTGACGATCTCGAAGCTTGAACTACCTCACTCTGTTGC
This sequence comes from Aphrophora alni, assembly GCA_963513935.1. Taxonomy (NCBI): domain Eukaryota; kingdom Metazoa; phylum Arthropoda; class Insecta; order Hemiptera; family Aphrophoridae; genus Aphrophora; species Aphrophora alni. Next base: position 53,559,934 of record OY740768.1, read on the forward strand.
TTGAATTCTTGGTCAATTAATCAAAACTCTTCTTTAACTTTACGATGATTTTAATATAATTCGATGACTTAAAACTTTTCTTCAACTTTACGACGATTTGGCGAACTTCGCCCTGTTCCTAGTTCCTCTCCCTTGCGACGCTCGTTCTTCACTGCTTTTTCTGATTTTTGAATTCTTACGCAGAGTTTTCCCGTTTTACCCCTTCTTCGCTTATTTCTGGATGACGCTTCTTTTTGGTTGGTTGGATTTGATTTTTCAAACTCTAACCGTCTTTCAAAGTTCGTTAAATCTTGTTTCTTAGCTGAGTTCAACGTACCTCTGCCTAGTTTTTTGTCTCTTTTTCTTTTGTTAACTTGGGCGTACACAAACTTTCTAATTTCCCATGTTGTCACATTACATAACTCAACTCTTCCTATTTAATTTGTCACGCTGCCCTCGCCCTTTCAATAATTTTGTAGTTTCGAAGTATTGTTTCCTTAGAAATCCTTTAACAAAATTTATTATGTGTTGGAGTGACGTTTATGTTTGACATTTATTTCTAACTGACAAGGTTTAAACATTTTGAATTGGACAAAGCTTTTACTTAGGGCTTCTCAACGTTACAATATATATATATATATATATATATATACCTCAATTCCTTCGGACTCCCCAATTTGGATCATTTATTGTCTCCTTTCATGAACTGCGATGTAATTGAGAAAATATATTGTACTTTTATAAAATATTGTTGGAATTTGCGTACTTCAAAATATGTTTTCCATCAACCAAAATTTCCAGTTACAAGGATTACTGTAACAAAGTGTATAAAAAGTTATGATCATGAAACTAAATGGTTACAAAAAATATATTTGTTGTTTCAGGCGATATGTCTGATATTACCGGTAATTTTCTGGGTTTCCAACGTCTTCTAGTTTACATGATATCGAACGTGTAACGTTATTCAAGCTCTTGATATTTTTAAATAAGAGGTGTAAACACATTGCACAATATTTTTCACACACCTACAAAATACTAACTAAACAAAATTATTCGTCGCCCAAATTAACATTTCGTTAGTTGTATGTAAATATGTGAAAATCAGCATTGATTTTCTATTTTATTTATAACAATATCTTTCCTATCTTCAACTAAGGTCTTATCTTCCTCGTCTTAAATCTAAGTATTTTAAGATGAAATCAAGTATAAATGATGACGATCAAGGTTAGTTCTTGTTTTTTTTTTTTTTTTTTTATTATTTGTAATTTTGCGCACTGATTTGGGTCACAAACCTTCATATTGTAAGTACATTTTTAATGATATTATGATATTGAGCAATTAATTCTTTTATAGAAGTTCTTTCTATAACTGATTTTTTCTTATTTTTTGCCGAGTACTCATGAACCGGCACTTTTGTAAGAGATGGCGACCAATACGTTTTAGTACAATTTCATAGAAATCGTTAGAACCCTTAAACTTTGAATCATCTAACACATGAGATATGGCCAAAATATGCCATTTATATCAAAGTTTAATAAAACTAGTTTGGACTGTCGTGCACTAGACAACCGACGTCAGACAGGCAGACAGACAAAAATTACCAAAACCACTTTGTTGAACTCGGAAGACCTCTTAAGAGGATATTTCCTCGAAAAACTAGACACCAGTTTTTGATCCATCACATAATTTTCTCTCTCCCAGGTATATTTGAGAAAATAAAAGCGGGGATTTCGATAAAAAAACCTCTCGATCTGTCTGTCTGTTTGTAAACTTATAACTCGAAAAGTAGTTAACACATTTTCATACCGTTTTATTTCCTATGTAGGTTCGATATCTGTTGAAGTTTTAGTGTTTGTTTGATTCACAAATTGATTCAGTAGTTATCAAGAAATAACAATATTTATCTGCACGAGTAATACAAAAACAAAACTATTCAGTATATTTTGTGCATTTTCTTACGATATATAATATATGTTATATGTATAGCGTTGATAATATAGTATAGTTACTCTAGTAACTTATAGGTCAGTTAATTCATAAACTGTCTCCAGGTTGATTTACTAAAAATTGCATTGGACATTTTTATATTAGGAATAATACAACTATAAACTATTGCGTTAAAACCAAAAATATATGCAGTATAAAAATATTAACTACATATTTTAATTCCGCTGAAAAAGGACGAAAGTTCCTTCGCAATAAATCTCAAAGTTCTGCGCGAGATGGGTTATAATTAATTGTCATTTACGACTTTCCCCCCTCGGTAGATGATATACTGTTGAAAGTAAAATTATACCAGAGAGGTAGAAATATCACGTTGCATGAAATGTAAGCGTAGTACAAACATCACAGGCTGGTATTGTTACAACGTAAGACTTTCATTTTAATTTAATTACATATCTGATTTCAACCCAATGAACTAATTCACAGTAATCTAGATATGTACATTTATTTACTTGGACCTTGTGTAAACCTGGTGTAACAATCATTTTCAGTTCCTTTGATTAAATTGTGAAATAGTTTATATAGCATTGTACAATTTTTTGTTTAGTGTAGAAAATATATTAAATAGGTGTAGTTTAGTATTTTAAAGTGTACGCGCTAATTTTTTACCATTTCGTTATATTTATTATTTGATGCTTTGGTTTCAATCATACATAAACAATTTTCAGACATAACATTATACATTTAGACTCACTGACAATTTTTGTACATTTTGGTTGCACATTTATGAATATATACATTTAAAAAAATGACAACTGTTAATTATAGCAAGTTGTTTTAAACAAATTATAATTGTAAATTCCATAAACGTCTCAATAATTTTAACTTGATTATTATAAAATTAAAATAATAAGTTTTAAGGAAAAATAATTATTTAAGTCTAATAGTACAAATTGATATTCGAGTATCTAAAATATAATGTTTTTACTGAACTACATTTTCATAAACAAAATAGTCAAGTTTCACCTTCTAAAACCACATGAATCTTGTTTACTATCCTTCTTCAGTGTCTGTTTAAGTTGTAAAAGTGTTTCTACAACAAGCATTTGATCAATAGGCCGTTGGTTATCTAGCAAAAAAATAATAATAATAATAATAGCTAAAGAATATAATTCATTTAGTCCAACAGTATCTGAAGAACAAATGAACACTCAACTTGAACTAAACAATATATTAACTTTAATAATTTGCTACAAACAATAACCAGTTGCCATAAAGTAATACAAATTTTAAAGGATTGTTTTAAGGCGTTCTGTTTCCAAAGGGTTTGATAACTTATCTTTTACAAGAAAAGTCATGGTTTTTCTTAGTTTATTACACTAAAGAAACAATATTAATAACATTAACATGTCAAAAAATATGAAACACATCTCACTGTATAAAAAATATTTTACTTCTATGCGCATAAATGATAAATAAAGACAAACATAACAGAAGTTTTCTCGAGTACGTTGATGGCCGTTACATGTGGACGTGCTTTTAGAGAAATGAAATGATATAGTTAACAGTAAACTGAATGATATAGCTCCGTATAAACTAAGGAATCGAGCAAAACTTAGGCATTATCCAGTCTAAGAGTTACGTGATATTTCATTTTTAATAAACTTTTCAATTCATTCATTACAATTTATATAATTTAAGAGAATCTAAAATTAAAACTAAGCAATATACGTTAAATTATTAATACCGTACATCTATTTAGTTTACAATTCCATCTTCCACCCCAATTTCGGTATGATCAAAATAATTAATTATTTTATAACAAAAACATAAATAACACTTGCAAGGTAAAGATGTGTAAGTGCTGTCTGCTGTGAAAATGTTGTTTCATAGGATGTTTAAGCTATACTGTTAAAAATATATAGGATTTGACATAATATTCTATATAAAATTTCAAAGTTCAATGTTCATAGCTGAAAATCAAATGAAAACTACATTCAAAGACAAAGAAAGTCATGTAAATGTTATTTTTGCTTATTCCAAATTTTGAAAATCTATTTATTTGACCCTCTTTTATACATTTTTTTAAATAGCGAAAAAAAAATTGAACTTAAATTATACACTTAATAATAATATTAACAACTATTCACAGTACAAAATATGTTACATACATAATAAAATTTATATTGACATAATAAAAAAAAAATCATAATAAGAACATAAAAATACTCCCTGCTGTATTATAAGAAATTAGGAAAGGGTCAATCTGTCCCTATGTTTAAACCTGTTTGGGATGAAATATTTATACAATTCTACAAATAAAAATCTCGACAGGAGAGAAAAACGATGTGACCTGCATGTCCAAGTTACACCTACACTCACGAGATATATTTAGAACACTTAGATTTAGCTTCGAAGATAACCTAATTCAAATCAACATAAAAACTTGATAACAACAGTAACACAATAATAAAACCATAAAACACGTTAAAAAAATGAATTAATACTAAAATATAACACAGCATTAATTTAATTGTTTTCAAAACAACTCTTTGGAAAATTAAAATTTTACACAAAACAAAATTGTACATAATAATAATAATAATACAATAAAAGAAAAAAGCAAAACTTCCCTTGTAACATTGTTGGGATAGGTCCAAAACTAATTTAACAAAGTACATTATAGATCACAACTTCACTCACACCCACACTTAGCCTACACACTCACTACACTTCACACACACTTCTACTGTTCATTCTACCATCGAAAAAGAGAGCTTCCAAGAATAATCATAAATATTTAACGATACTTTACTTATAGTTTATCCTCCCTCACTGGTTACTGCTGAAAACCTGCTCCTGTCCTAATAAATATTGTTTTACAAGTCTACAGAACTCGTTTTTATTTGTACAAAGTTACAAAAGTTTTTATTCAGCCATCAAATTACAAAATTTTGGAGCAAAATATAAATAAAATTTCTTAAAAATTTATAAATTTGGTTTATGAAAAATTACGTTTAAATTATTCCGTAAAGTCCTCCCTCTAGCCCCTATGTTATAATTTCCTCCGCTTCTATTAGAAGAAGAAAACTCTTAATACTTTAAATATATACAAGTTTCTAAAGGGTAAAATGTTAAGAATTTTGAATAATGGAGCAGCGTGTTCCTATCTAGTTCTATTTGCCATAATTAGAATAAAATGCTTCTAAATAATAACTGATTTTAAGACACTTACAGTACGCGCCTCCCCAAACTTTAATACCATATACCAGCATTGTGTATTGATTTTAACAATTACAATTTTGTCACCAATCTTAACATATAAAAAACCTAACATATTTTGTCAATTTTAGTTTGCTATTATCAATATGAGTTTTCCAGGAAAGTCTGGAATCCATGTATAATCCCCAGATATTTAATATTGTCTACGTCTTGTTCTATTTCTAGACATTTGCACATTCCGCTTTCTTTACATCTAACATCATGGTATTTCATGTTCGTTGAAAAATATATATCTTACAAGCAACATTATATATTTGGTTTTAAGACTCATTACCATAAACCACCATCGCAAAGCATGTACGTCATCTTGCATGCCCTCCCCCCAAGCCGTTGCAATGAATGTACCCTGTAAAAAGTGCGGTGTCGTCAGCAAAGGAGACAATGTTCCTTTTATCTATATATAATACTGTATTTTTTTTTAATATATGGTAAATCACATCATTTTTCGATTTAACTATTTATTACCATATATAATTTATGTGATTATATACTACTTTTATATACTACTTTTATTAAACTTTTCATCTCTATTTTCCTATTTACTTCTGAAAAACGCGATTCTTGAATGATCAAATCATAATATGAAGAACGGTTATCATGAGGCGTATCATGATCCTCATCAATGGATCATCCATCAGCTGCCATCTTTGACAGAAGTGATTATGTTCATGTCTTTACGAGTAAGTTTACCGTATTAGTTTTAATTTATATTTCTTACTAACCTTTAGCTGTAAATAACGGAAATATATTTGCGTAAATTATATATTCCATATATATATATATATATATATATATATATATATAAGGTTTTTATTTGCAATAAACGGCTGACTCTAATAATGTATGTGACCACATAAGGCATTTCAATGAACACAGCACAAAATAATCGTACTTCAGTTTTTAATTACATGTCACATTAGATTGAATATAAACTACATTAACTTTACTATGAAGAAGAAGACTTATATTTTTTCTTGTTTAAAGGCGAAATTCCTCTCGGTCAACATCGGTTTATAAGTAAAAAGCATAAAATAAAGACCCCCAGCTCTCGAATCTAATTGCATCAACGTCGTTAAAGAACAAGAATCCATCAAGAAAGACGTGGTAGCTAAGTTGAAAGAAAGGGATCTAGCCTAAGAAATATGAAAAAAGGTTTAAATCCAGCCGGAAGCCCCTTGGGATTGAAAACTGTACACATTATATGTAAATAATGAAGTATATAAATCATAACAAAATATTACGTTTGTCTAACATTCATATCAGCAGATGTTCATATTAAAACATTTTAACCGTTTTCTTGTAATGTGATAAGTAGTACTCAATGTATTACATTATTTAAAGCGCATTGTTTAACACGCTCATTCTTATATTTATATAAGTGTTATTAAAGCAAGATAATCAGTTTAAAATAAACACAAAACAATAATATTCCAATCTTAGTATTATCTGAATTTAGGTAACTTAATACTTGAGAGAGAACTTTATAAAATGATGACGGATTGAATTTCTATACCTACATTATTAACGATTCTCATAATAAAATTATATCGTATGAAAAACGTGTTTTTCCTTTTATGATTTTCAATTTAAATATTGCACTTTGAATTTTTATTTTTATATCTATGAAAATTCCGGCTTTATATCCAATCTCACATCTTTTAACAACATTGCTTCACAACAGGCAAAACATGTACGTCATCTTTATGCAGCTTTACACGAAAGAGCTCCATAGTTTTTTTTATTTTGTTTTCTTAACAATAACACATTATTTTCAAATACACAGGGAAGAAAACTACTATTTGGCTGTCTATCATATGCATTATTTTCCCAATTTGCATCTGGAATTTTCTCAATAAAGTAATCGCTTGAACCTATTGACATATATAACTTTTGGAATAAATTTTTCCTTCATTTCCCAAAAATCCGAACAAATTACACCTCTTTAGGAGAGAGGCTTTCGTAGATGTAACGTATTTAAACAGCTAACGACCACTCTTGCTTTGAGCTATACAACCCTAACTAAATTGGAGAATAAACATTGATGATTGTATCTGAAAATTCCCATTCATTACATTCACTGGAACTACAATGAATTTTCTATAAATTGAAGTTCTTTATGGATTTTAATAACGCTTAAAAGAAAAATTAATTTAAAATATTCTAACTCATAATTTTACTAATTTTTTTTAAAGATGAATTATAAATGTAAAAAAGGCTCTAATATTATAAATTGAAATCATTTGATTTTGACTATAAGATAGATAAATATATTTAAACACAAATTCTTAGTTTCATTTTCTGTTACGAATACAAATCCTATTCTAAGAAACAATTCTACAAATATCTTTTTTAAATGTATTTTCAAATTTATCACTATTGCTTTTCTAACAAAAATCAAGCTAACTTCTAAACTTTTACAAACACAATTCCATTGAGATAATTTTTCCATGTTTCTATTCTCTTCAAAAAAATTTCATTCTTTGCATCAATAACAATTTCTCACATTCATAAAAATCAACTTCATTATTTATCATGTGGTCTATAGCACTAGAAACACTCCTCCAGCTAATTACAAAATTTTATTTATATTAGGCCTAATAGAACAGTTACTATTGTTAGTTTACTTTAAGGAGATACGAAGTTTATATAACTTTGCTCTTCAATTGCTAATATTTGTTATATCTTCATCCAAGTGTTGGAATTAATTTTGCTTACTTCAAATTTATTCTTGATATAAAGTCGACCTTTATGAAAGCTTGTGTCCATATTTACTGAATTATAAATTTGAGACTTTAAATGTTTAGACAGCTATGGTGGTCGGCTCTTGTAAAATCTCTCCCTAAAAAGGCAGCACCTTTTAGCTGCTTCTGATTAACGTCCCATTAGTTTGCTTTGTATACTCTCCAAGATTTTGGAGCGTCTTGTATATAATCAAGTAATTGATTTCCTGATAGCTAATAATCTCTATGATGATTACGAGTAGGGTTTTAGACCAGGTTACAGTACCACAACCTCTCTTTTAAGAATTGTGGATGATATACGGTATTCTATGGACAAAAGAGAAGTTACTATTTTGACCGTGTTATATTACAGTGAACCCTTTGATTCTCTTATTCACAAGGTTCTGATCAGTAAACAAAGAGTTTAAAATTTTCTATTTCTTCTATAAAACAGTTTAAAGCATTTCTCTCTGGTAGAAGCCAGTGTGTTGTTAGGCCAAATGATATATGTTCCAAGTCAAAGTGATTGGATGGAAAAGGGGGAGTAATGCAGGGTTTGGACAACTTCTCTTTTCTATATATATTTATGACATTTCTCACAATTAATTTTAAAAGCTGATACTATCACCTGTATGCAGACTATCTTCAAGTTTATAGCCACTCTAATGTATCCGATATTGCTGCTCTCACAACTTGGTCTGTGAAACATGGCCTACAAAATAACGAAAGAAAGACCCAAACAAATAATTGCCTACACGCGACTTTTTAATAATATAGATTCGAATTCTCTTCCGCGAATAAAAGTTAATAGTTGTATTTTGAAATATATGGATGATGTTAAAAATCTTAGAAATATTTTAATAAGTCACTAACTTTTTCAATTCATGTTTCTTTTCTATTGTTGAGTTTGGTCTCGTTGGAGTCGATATGTGTGTCTGTGCACATGTGTTTGACTCTCTCCTCTGTATGTGTGTTTGTGTATGTGTATAACATATAATGATAATTATTATAAAGTCCGAAATTGTTTATATTATTATTATTATTGTATGTTGCTATGTATTATTTATCAGTGCTAAAATGTTTATATTATTATTGTTGTAAGTTGATATGTATTACTTATCAGTTTTGTCTGTCTGTTTAGTCTGTTTATTATGTCTAGAGAGTGATGTATTGTTGTTTTGATGGGTTCAGTAGAAGGGGCTTTTAATATAATCTAAAAAGCTACCTGTATTCCTTCCTAATTTTAAAGACTGGCATTATCTCTACTTCTTAAATTAATAAGAAATCAATTCCTGTGTTCTATAAAATTTGATTTCATCCTTTTTATAATAACTTATACTTAAAATTACCTCACTTCTAATTTTTAATAAACACCATTATCCTTAACTGAAGCTTTCACCTATTCTTTCAACTATTCAAAATAAGAACATATCAGGGAACTTGAGGAATATGAGGGAACTTAATATTTGTCTTCTTTCACATTTAAAGAAACAAGACTCTTTCCCACCTACATAATAGCCAAATAAATTTATTTAAATTAATTTAACAAATAATTTGTACAATTAATTACTACAATCTGAACCCATAACATTAAAATATATTATTTATTAGTATGTAAAAATAATTATATATTCCAAAAAAAGTATAGAAATAATTTTTCATAGGAAAAGATTAAACAAAAATAAAGATAAATAACATGTATGTACAATGTGTATTACATATGTAACAATTAACCAATGTAATCACTAAACTTAATACCGGCTAATAACCAAACTATACCAATTTAGTTATCTTCTTTGAAATAAAATTCAGTTATGTATTACTATATTACAAAACTCCTTTTTTAAATAAATTTATTTTTACAATCTCATCAAATTGAAAACTCAACACTCATGGAAAAAAACTATTCTTTTTTTCCTAATTTACTATGAGAGAATAATAACCCAAATTCAATTTTACTGTCTGACTATGTTGAAATTTTGGTTCTAAAATGATTTCCCTAAAATAACTTAAATGTAAAATGAATAGTTTGAAATCATATTAAGGTTATATATATATATATATATATAATTTGAGTGTATCAAAAAAAGTTTATAAAGTTTTACTTTAGTTTGGCTTTGTGAGGTTATAATCCACTGTAAAAGCTGAGCTGTTACAAAGCCATGCATGTGAAATCAAACAGATTCCTAAGCCAAGCTGCACAAAGCCAAAGTAAACAAGAGAATGTTAGTTGTGTGTTCCATGTTATACAAGAGATGCAACTTTCCATGTTACAGGTTGATACAAAGAAAGACTAACTACTTTTACAAAACAACAGTATTATTAAGTACGTTCGACACCTAAATAAGAATATTACACAAAACTTATTTTTACAACTTTATGAAATTGAAAACTGAACACTTGTGTAAAAAAGCATAACTATTTTGTATTCAAATTCACTATGAGAGAGTAATTTCTTAAATTAAATTTTATTGTCTATGTAAACTCGATTTTTTTTTTCTTAAAATTGATTTGCCTAAAATAACCTAAATTTAAAATATATAGCTTCAGATCATAATCATCTATTGAAAAGGTTCATACAAAATAAATGAACAGGCTTTCAATCCTTTGTAAGGTTGTATTTTAATCCACAGTAAAAGCTGAGTTATTACAAAGCCATGTATTGAGAGCATGTGGTCTCAAACAGATTCCTAAGCAAAGCTGCACAAAACCAAAGTAAAATATAGAATGTTAGCTGAGCGTCCGATGTTATAACAAGAGATCCAACTTTCCATGTTACTAGTTAGTCATTACAGGAAATTTCAATCACGTACATAGTGTAATTAAAAAGATACTGGTTTAGCCATTTGTTTGAAACAAAAATCGTCTCCATACTTGTGTACCAAGATTAATGGACAAGCAAACGTCCCAATCCTTAATTCTCTGCTACCGTAGCAAGCAAACTTGCTGCTTTTGAGTGGTGCCACTTGCCATAACACAATTAAAACTCGATACATTCACCTGCGGACTTTGGAATACGACCTCGTTTACATTGCTTTCCTGAGAACATTCGCTCCCCCTGTCTATTATAATATTTCTCTAAGAATAAGTCTTTACCCAAACAATTTTTGTTCTAATGTACAATACAAAATTGGTGGTTTGGTAATCTTTGGTTGTTACAAGGATTTAATCTGTGTGCGTTGCGAACCATCTACGAGCACCAAAAAAGATGTGTGGAGCTCATCTGTGGCGAGAGAGCGTGTCCAAAACATACAAAGTGCCGGAATAGGTTTTTATTTTTGTTGTCTTTAGAATTTTAAAACCAGAAGTAATATAAAATAATGGTGGGCTAAAGTAATTAATTGGGGGGGGGGTTCATGAGAAACGGGGTGTTGTGAAACAATGGTGACCGTGTAAATTTACAGTTACCTGTTAATGAAACGTGTCGTCGGATTCGAACAATCGCAAAAACCGTTGGTTAACAGATTAATTAGGTTAAGTATTTACCAAGTTATAATTATTGTAAATAATATTATAATTAATAAAATCATAAAAGCTGGCTGGGATTCAGTATCGGTTCGTTGGGATTATGAAATCGTTGGAAACATTCCCCTCAAATGTGGCGAGGTTTCCCTATGGGTAACAGCACATCACGACATTGGTGACACCCAGGTAACCAACGCCAGAAATTTATCACTTTAAATATAACACTTACAGATTTCTTTTTATGTACGTTAATTTAGTTGCAAATGAATATACATTTTATACGGACCAAGATAATCAAACCTGATAAAGAAATAGATAATATTAAGCAATTACATTTCTAAAGGGAATATTAATTTACACCTTAATGTTTCTTTAACACACCTTTTTAATTCAATTTTTAATCGAATTTGTAACTATCCAGTACCAGTAATTCATAATAAAATATTATACATAATTTATATTGTAGCTATGTTTTAATCGATTGTGTGCTTTAATGACCAAATAAAGAGATTAAGGGTAAATGATTAAGTTCTCAATATATGGATATTTTAAAAGGGTTGGAATGTTAACGTATTGTGCTCCAATATAAAGGCAGAAGCGTCGACGATGAAAGGAAAGTTGTCTCTAGCCCTGAATACCGATGTTAAATTCCAGTGCACTAACCTAAAAGAACGATTTGATCATCATACGCATCTACTTATTTATGACATCATTCCAGTTTTCAAGGTAATTGTGATTTGTTTCTAGTTTAAACATTGTTTTTTTAAATAAATACTGCATTGCACAAACTTTCTCACTTGTACATTTGCAATGAAACACTAAAAGAAACACAATTTTGTACTTTCATACTAATTAAATGGGAAGGTGTAATAAATGTAACACCAATTCCACAGTGGATGTGTAGGCACTTTAGTGCCCACATGTCAATTTTTACGCAACTATTGCAGGCATTGCCTGAAACAAAGATCTATCAATTTTGAAACAAAGATTAAACAACTTCCAAAAACAGAATCAAGAAGTGTTCCGTGTAAGTGCAATTTTAAACAAAAATGCTAATATCAAGTTTCAATGAAACACGTCGATGATACATTACTAAATTATAATGATAATTTCCAACTTGAAATTTTAGGAAGATCAGCAACCAACTTTTTTTTATAAACTTTGGAAACATTAGGGACAATCCATTAACCAAAAATTATCTGAACGATACATGAATTGTTGTGCCTTGTTTGAAAATAACAAGTTTGTTTGTTCTTTACTTGAACATTTCTTCAATAAAATCTATAATAATGTAATTACACATTATTTTAAAGTATATTATTCAAATTAAGTAAATATAATAAGTACGAGCCATTAGGCAAACAAATACAAACCACAAATAAACAAATGTCATTATGTTTTTGCATGTCTATAATTTTTTTTAATTCAATACCAATATTATTTAAACTACAAGATCACTTAAAAACTAGTGAAGTTGCAATATAAGAAACCACTCATAACATTTACGTTAAAAAAATCCAAAATCCATACAAAAGTAATTAATTCATCAGTATCGATAATTTTAACTATACGCTGACACACTTTATTTAAATATCTATTTTTTAACTTTGCATATATTTCTCCAATATACAATTTTTTAAACTTTTGGAACAATTACACGTGTCTCTAAATTGCGCATAATTTTTTTTAATATTTTTTTATTCAATAAAAACAGTGAAATTAATGTAACCAACCAGCATTGAAGCAGTAGCGAATTATCTCTTCTAAAACATATAATATTAAAATGTTCTAAATAAAAAGAATTATTAAGAACTTATCCAATGGCGTCATATTTCTTTCTCGGAATTGTGTCTCTTAAAGTTACTAGAAATATAATTTATATTTATACTACCTTGTATTTAGATTTGCTTAATTCATGTTTAATATGTAGTTTTCATTTATGAAGTTCGTAAAAAATCCAAACAATATCAGACTGTAAAAAGCTTAAGTACTACTTCATACAAATTATTTATAACAATTTTGTACCACTTAAGATGAGAATGTTTATATTTTTCTTCTAGAACAATCTAGCATAATAGTGTTATAAAATATGTACGTACTGTATGCTTAAACAACTGCACACAAAATGTATATCTCAATCATTTCATAGTAACCAATTTTCCCTCTAAAGTAGAGTTACTTTAATCCAATAACACAACTGGTAATCTATTATAGTTCGTTTTAGGTGGAAAAGAATTCAGGATGACTAAATAATCTAAGGATGTGTTATTTAATGAATATTACAAATATAATTTCAGCTACCTTATACAAGTTCGTGGATAATAGAAAACGTATAACTGGTCATACAGTTATTTATATTTGTACAAACGAAAGTAGGGGTTAGAAGAGTGGGAATCCTCTGGTGTGAAAGAAGATAAAGTCCAGAGAGTTTTGTCTTGACTATAAGAAGAAAACTGAATTTGGTAGTTCCAACTTTAGGAGGGTGTGAATTAAATTTTCAAGTGAAAAGCGGTCTCTAAATCATAAACTACTTCGGAATTCTCAGTTATTAAATTGAGAAGTCAAAAACAATGGCAATGTTGACCTAATCAGCTTTATTGTAAATTTGGAGTCTTACCACAAGAAAGACTGATTGATCTTTCTTGTAAGGACTATAGTAACTTATAAATCCGTAGTGTCGTAACAGAATGCTGAACAAGCTGGTGATTTGATTAACCACAAATTTCACCTAATCCAATAGGTATTGAAGTAATGGTTGCAAACCGTTAAATAAACTTTAAAAACCACATAAATGATACATTAAATCGTTAAATCGTGTGAACTTATTTCCCATTATTTGATGTTTCATTTGAAAACGCGACAAAATGTTTTGATCTATTTAAGATCTCCAGGACAAGATTAGTCATCATTAAATTATTTTATTAAATAGGTTATTAAATATTTACTTCAATATATAAAATTTAACTTTAGTTATATTTCTAAAAATAATAGTTTTCAACATTTAGGAATCCATGACACTGGTTTTAATAAGTTTTATATTGATAGTCTTTATCTTTGTGATAGTTAAAAATTATTAGAAAGAACTTCAAGTAATTTTGTTTCTTTTCTGGATGCTCACCCAAATTTATATAATATAAATTTACCATTTTTCCAATTATTATCTCTCTTGCAATTTATACTTTAAAAATAATATCAATACATTCATATATCCTAACCTTAATGGTATCAATAATAGATCATTGTGTACAACATATATGATATGAGAAACTCTTAAAAGACAGTTTAATGTAATATAAACACATTACATTAAATATAACTTTATCTGTCATTATTGATTTAACTATTTTACAAATACAGAAACGTCAATTTGATTAAGTAAAAACTTTAAAATAGATAAGTGGAATTTCTTCTCTATCATTTCAAATTGTAGAACAAAGTTTCACAATATGTTTCTGTAATATACATAATATTTATTTATATTATAAGTTGGTAATGGTAATATCATAAATACGTCAAATTTAATCTACTAAGGTGGTTAAATGTATAGATTATGACCAATAATTGGAATTACATCCCCAATTAAGTTTATATACTTGGCGTTCCGTTAAGCGTTTTAATGGGAACCTTCGACCTTTAACTTCTAAAATTAATTAGTTTAGCGATAAAGGTTTTAGGAATGATTTATAACGTGTACAATATTTGGGAATTCACATATAATAATAAAGATTACAGTTAATCATTAATATTATCAAATAACTAATTGAAAACAATCTATTGTAATTAGTTTTTACCTTCAAATCGTTAAAACAAATTAGTGTATACAATTTAACAATTCTTGCTTCTTTTAGTTAAAATGCTAAGAATTTAAATAGGTTTGGTAAATTTACTTGTAACAATTAGATATCGGTTTATCAGACGAAAAAAAGAAATTTTCTTCATATATAAAAAATATTACTTATAAGAAAAGTAATATTTAGTTCTTTTCACCACACCTAATAATAAAATGTCTTACAAAATTACTTCACTATACAGACTTGGTGCTATGGACAATATTTATGTGTTAGAAAGAAGCAAATATAAATGTGTACCACCCACAAACGTTGTTTTATTTATTTATTTACACGTAAAATCCTTCAATATATTACCATTTTCTTAATAATCTCTACGACTAAAATTCACTTAAGGAGAGGAATTAATTTTAAAGTACTCGAAAATAAAGTGGTTTACATAATCAAATCTAAATATTTATATTAATTTTAAAACGGATATTAAATAATTATTATTACAATATTTTTATTTTATTATTCGCAAAAGAGATATAGCCTACATACATATTATTTTATAAGAAGAAAAAACACCTCATTGTGAAGTTTATTTATTTGCGTAATATAAATCTACTCCACTCATGATAAATAGTTGATTAATTGAAAGGACTCTATCATACGCTGTACTAAAAGCATTGATTATGCTATTTTTAATATATAATATCCATCCATGCATCCAGTAAGCGTGTTATTAATATGTTATTAATGATGGACAAAACAGAAATAAAATGTATTAAACAAATTAAAAAATTTAAATGTTTATTTAATTTTATCAAAAAAAACATAACTCGTAAAGTACACTTATAAATACATATTTATTTATCGTTTTTAGAGCATGTGAAATCAAATGTTAAGAGTAACTAAGATATGATTTTTTTCAACATTTTCCACGACTTCAATATTTTAATCTTGTAGTTTAAATTCAACGGCCACCAATAAATCGAACACCTAGATTTCTGGAATCAAATGGTGGATAAATTGGTGGATTCAAAATAGATTTTATGATATACAATTTCCCACTAAAGTGAATTAGCATTACTAAATTAATTCAATAAGTAATTTGTATGTTTTAAATGTTGGTAGAGAGCATACTAAAAGCTACTCATTAGTAGTTCATATTATTAGAAAAATATAAGAAGTATATAAATAATTTCCAATATAATCAGAGTATAAAAACAAACTATGGATAAACAACAATCAAACCATAAATTCTTCTGATGTTAATACCAGCTGGTGTGACTAAATCCTATTAGCGCTCATCTTTGTAATTTATTACAAAGTGAAATTTTATTACATTGCATAAAATTCTGTTTGTTTTCATCTATTTATTTGGACAATGTTATCAAATTGAAAAACTTCACCCATATAAAAAAGACTAACCAAGTACTGTATAGTGAGTACTTTTATATTATAATTCCATTGGCCGATACAAACTTTTGTCTTAAGTATGATATGCGAATTATAAACTTAAATCAAAACCTTTTAATCAGGATAATATTATGGTTTCACATATTATTTCAATTTTTAAAAAGGACATGAAACAGAACAAGCTTTTATTTATAAGGGTTATAATTTAATATACACTAAAAGTAAAGGTATTGAAAATATGTTAAATTAAACAGAAGCTGCACTGTCAGCCAGATGTATTCTAATAGTCTGATATATTCTAATAGCCGGACGTATTCTAATAGTATGATGTATTCTAATAGCCGGATGTATTCTAATAGTCGGATGTATTCTAATAGTATGATGTATTCTAATAACAGGTTGTATTCTAATAGCCGGATGTATTCTAATAGTCGGATATATTCTAATAGTATGATGTATTCTAATAGTCGGATGTATTTTAATAGCCGGATGTATTCTAATAGTCGGATTATTATAATATTCGGATGTATTCTAATAGCCGGATGTATTCTAATAGTATGGTGTATTCTAATAGCCGGATGTATTCTAATGGCCGGATGTATTCTAATAGCCGGATGTATTCTAATAGTCGGATGTATTCTAATAGTATGGTGTATTCTAATAATAGGATGTATTCTAATAGTATGATGTATTCTAATAGTCGGATGTATTTTAATATCCAGATGTATTCTAATAGTCGGATTATTATAATATTCGGAAGTATTCTAATAGTCTGATATATTCTAATAGCCGGATGTATTCTAATAATCGGATGTATTCTAATAGTCGGGTATATTCTAATAGTCGGATGTATTCTAATAGTCGGATATATTCTAATAGTGTGATGTATTCTAATAATCGGATGTATTCTAATAGTGTGATGTATTCTAATAATCGGGTGTATTCTAATAGTCGGATGTATTCCAATAGTCGGATGTATTCCAATAGTCGGATATATTCTAATGGTCTTATGTATTCTAATAATAGGATGTATTCTAATAATCGGATGTATTCTAATAGTCAGATGTATTCCAATAATCGTATGTATTCTAATAGTCAGTTGTATTCTAACAATCGTATGTATTCTAATAGCCGTATGTATTCTAATAGTCGGATGTATTCTAATAGTCGGATATATTCTAATAGTCAGATGTATTCTAATAATCGGATGTATTCTAATAGTCGGATATATTCTAATAGATGTATTCTAATAATCGGATATATTCTAATAGTCAGATGTATTCTAATAATCGAATGTATTCTAATAGTCAGATGTATTCTAATAATCGTATGCATTCTAATAGCCGGATGTATTCTAATAATCGGATGTATTCTAATAGTCTAATTACTAAAATCGGAAATGAATTAAAGATGAGAACGTAACTAAATAGAAGAAGTAAAATTGTATTTTATAGAAATAGGCATAATAATTTTCTGCATACAAATGTCTTCTTTCGTATTATTATTATTTTTTTTTGTTTCTTGTTTCTTATTATTTAGTTTTTTGTTTGTGTAAGTTTGTTTGCTAGACACCAAAGACGTCTAATTCATGCAACTAGACGTAACAGCAATAAAACAGACCTTCTTGTAACAACAATATTCTGAGTACATTATTAAAAGCCCTGTAACTAAAGATACGGTTATACATCACGTAGAGGATAAACGGTGTTACCTGTCCATATATAATAAGTTTTCTATCGCTTGACATCCTGCATTATTGACGCTATATTTCATGGGAACATTTATGACTTTTGGTATATTTCTATTCAATAATACTAATGCATTAAAGAGAAGCTGTATTATTCAGAAGTGAGTTAAGTGAGTTTTATAGTTGGCCACGTAAAAGCCATTACGGTGCCGCGTGCGTGGGTTTGTGGCATACGAATGACTCCACGTGTTAATAAATACAACCTATTCCAATACCAATTTCAATTTCAATATTTGCTTTCATTTGCTAGTCATTTGTTTATTTAGTTTATATTCTAGAATATCATACCTCAAAGACATATTGTTTTATTTACCAAATTCATACTTTAATTATTTGTAGTTTAACATAAATCTTTAATCCAAGAGAGTTTTCATCAATAAATAATGTAGTTTGTTCGCATTAATTTGATTATATTAAACTTCTTAAACACCTAAGTGTACAATACTAAATTTAATGAAATAGGTAAAAGCTACCTTTGTGTTTAGTTATACAAATAGATTGCTTTATCACAACTATATTTTTTCAGTGTCGAATTTCAACACTGATTTCCAAAATTCTCATAATGGTCTGGGGGTTCCATTTCATGCTCCTAATAATGTCTGAAATTGAAACCTAAAAAAACACCATTAAATGACCCTATATAAAATGAAATATATGACGGAGAACATTTCGTCAGAGTATAACTGATTGAAATTGGCAAATAGAATATAGAAGAAAACAAATACTTACATATTCTTACGTAAAAATATCTCTTTACGAAATATATTAGACGGAACTTCAATATATATGCACAAAACTGTAATCTATAATGCAATTTACATGTTAATGTGTATTCAGGAACATATTTTATATTGATATTTATAAATATGAAGCGAAAAGCTCTGTTTTTAACTTTAAAAAAATAAACAAACACAATTCATGTGAGTATAAGATATAGTATGTTGGAGAGGTAAAGTATATTTATATTGTTGTGTTTAATGAAAATTACATTTTTAATTTCTAAATAAATAGTCAGTTGACTGTTGGTAAAACTGAGAGCGTAGTTCCATTTATCTTCACCAGAGACTAGCGTTCCAAGGTTGAGATTTTACCATGGCAAGGCCAATTTCTTGTTTAGAATCGGCAGACGAAAGATCATGGAGAATGATAAGGCTGTGGTTTCACTTTAAAACCCGGTTAATTTCAGATTTATTCTAAAATAGTAGTTTTTTCTAAAAAAAGAATCTTGTAGAATATCTTTGAACAGCTTATGTTATTTATTATAGTTTTAAAACCATGAAATTTTATTAAATCTTTGACCATGAATTTTAATCTTGTGAACTACTCTTGTATAATCAAATATTATAAAATTTAATTTACTCAAACTTCTTAAAACATTACAAAATTACATCTTGATTGTAATTTTATGAAATTGTAATACATTTTAACAACTTTGTACAATGATTAAAACCAAATTGAACATTTATTACTGTAATCAGAAAACATTTCATAATCATATCTGACAAAGGACTTGCAAATAATGTAATCTAATTTAAGATTATAATATACGTACTGTGTAAGAAAACTAAATCAAACCTATTCTGGAAAGATTTTTTCAAATTAACTCCATTAATAAGTACAGTGGTACAGTGATTATTTAACAAGTGCTATGCCCAGAATTGATGACGTAATAAAATTAGTTACAATGTTCCACTGTCCTGGTCTTTGTAAATATGTTTTAAGTTGTCTTGTAATTTAGGTTTAAACCAAGGACTCTTCTAAATTTCCCTACTACTAGCGTGAAAATACTATTTCATATCCTAAATTCAAAAATTTATATTTACCAAAAATATTAAATCAATTTTGATTCTAAAATGAATTTTAAAAGTTTACAACTAGAGATGTCCAAAGTGGTTTAAAATTTACAAATTAGATATTTGTTGAAATTAATAATTTTAAAGGTAAAGAATGTTCCATCAGGTAGATGAAAAAACTGTAAAAAAACATTTAGCCACCTAATTAGGGAAACTAAGAGTAACTTTTGGAGAGAGACTTAATCAGTTTTCTGAAATACAAAAGAGGTTAGTTTCAGCCCCAAAAAAAATAACCTCGAACAAAAAATTAAGCGCAAAGAATTGGTTGAGCCTTCATTAGCTCAAAATTCAACCAACAAAATAATTATATTTCTGGCAATAGTGAAACATTCCAGAGTTTTAGTTTTTATGCCAATATAGAGCTTCCGCAGGGGTGATTATTGAAACCATACCAAAAGACAGGTGGTTTTGAATTAGAAGGTTTTTCTAAAATTAATTAAGTATTTTTCTGATTTAAATATAAAGATTTTGTCCATATTACCGCCATACCAACAAGTTCTTTGAACTCATGTCTACTTAGACATACTAATTTTAGAGATGTTCATAGAGAAGCCCCCCTCTAAATTTGTAACGACTAGTTTAAAGGCCCAACCTGACTACAATTGGTGAGTTAAATTCCAAATTTCTTTTCTTCTAAACAGCAACCGTGACAATATCATAAAATTTATTGGGGAAATAATTTTTTAAAAAGCTTTTCCCTTATATTTAAAATACAATGCGTCAGCAGATTAATGCACTTTTTTTGTATTATTAAACAAAAATTAACCTTCGTCGAAATACAAAAGTCCAGTACAACCAAAATAACATGTTTCAAATCTAAAGCATTGTGTTAATATATCTAAACAACAATTATACCTACTAAAGTAAGAGTAGGAACAAAAATTATAGACAGAATAAAATTACAAACAAAAACATTTTTAAATCTGTGTTTTATATAAGCCAAAGTACCAAATTTAAATGTTGTACTATACTTTTCCAATAATAAATTCATATTTCCAACGTATTCAAAATTAAATTTGATATGAAATACAAAACCTCTGTACAAGAATATAATTTCGTATCAGACATTCTCTATGAATAATTCATACACATGAAGAAAATCAACAAATAGCCCAATGAGTCAACGCTTGAACAAAAACTTAAAACAGAAATAATCATCAAAAACCTAGTGTTTCAAAAGAGAAGAACTGGAGAGAAACTATAACAGCCAGCAAAGCAAATAAACCCATTGGAAATTAATAAATTTAATACAAAACTTGTATAACCCGTCAAATAAAGCTAAAGTCTTACCTTCAACCACTGTAACCAGAATAGCCCTAGAAACCTTAAACCACCATAAGAGAAACAAGAGGTGGGATACACAGTGAACTGTTTTCACTAAATTCTAATTTCACAGTCTTCCAAGCTGAACTCTTTGCTGTCAATGAACCGCTGGACCTTGGATCAAAAGTAGCAACACAATTATCCTGGTGGACTCCATATCAACACTGCAACCTATAGAAAACCGTGGTTTTACTAGTCCTCTGATACACAACATCCAGATCAACTGCAAAATTGTACAAATAACGTGTGTAAAAAGTAATGCTACAGGGGATACCATCACATACCCTAGGGGTGTAGAGGGGAATGAAGCCGCGGTGAGTTGGCCAGGAAAGGAACAACTACACTAATCATGGAAAAAATCACCCTGGAAGACGAAATAAACAAATCAAGAAGATGTCACAACATGATTTTGATATTGAAATGAAACAAGCACTGAACGGAAAGATAGACAAAATAAGAATCTCTAGAGAAAATATTCAGTTTCAGCATTTCGCTTGAACACCGGCCATTTTTGTCTAGCTCAGCACCTAAAAAGAGTCAATGTCATGAACTCGGACATCTGCGTAATATATGAAAACACCTGCAACAAAATAAATAAGGACCATCTTCTGCTCTGCAGGATACTTGACAAAACCAAACAGGACAGAAACGACTATATTATGTATTGCAAACCCATGTGATGGTGTTAACCTATTTTTAAGCCAATAAAAACAAACATATTAAATTTTTTAAGAAAACGTAATAAATATAAATTTTAATAATTATAATAGTTTCACTTTTTGCCGACATGGACCTTGCTTACTTTACATTATTATAACACGATTATGAAAGGGAAATTATATTTTTAAATATTCTCAGAAGAACTTCATTTACTTACAACACAATATTATGATTTTACCTATTTCAGTTAGCCGTCATATTTAAATAGCAAACGAAATTAACAGATAACTTAATAATATGATCGTCAGATGAAAAAGATAATAAAAAGTGGCAAAAAATCCTTGAGCCAAATTGCTTATTGTAAATGCTTATCGAGTACTAAGCAAAATAATATCTCCTGATGGATGAATAAAAATATTAAGAACCACGAATCTGTTCTATAGCTACGATTTATTTGAAAAACCGTCATTGGAATCTTACTCTAAATTAAATTTATACTGAGTTAATTGTTGGTTTTTATTATTTTTAACTTTATTCAACTTAAAATTTGAACGAAAAATTAATATTTGATTAAGCAATGACTACAATAATTTGTATATCATTTCTTATTAAATATTAAGAGTCAGAAAATCCGAAAATTAGAGTGTGTAATGTCGCCATTTTCGTGAATTTGTTATTTCCAGTAAAATTTAGTAAATTTTTGACTTACAGCACAATAAGAAATACTTAATAAAAGGTACATAATTTGATATGATTTTTAAATCATCCAAACCACATATTTATTTTACAGTTACGTTTTCCGGTGCGGACGTAACAGTGTTGGATGCATTTACGGCTACAAAATGACCGTGCGGGGTTTCATTTATAGCTTGCACTTTATTTAGTTTTCGACAGGGCTTTCGAACCTTTATTGACACATTTTGTATAACCGATTCAGTAAGTATTTTTTATAATTTTAGTGTGTAAGTTGTAATGCAAAATAAACACCTTGACATGTGAAAATTATACATACATATAAAAGTAGGCTTACGATAAACTAACAACATGGAATATAAAATGAAAGATACAAATTATTTACATACTGTATAACTTTGCGTAATTACTATTTTCTTTAATAGTTGATTCTATTATTCAACATTTCTATACTCAACATTATTATAAATAATAATTTTCAAGCATGATTTAGTTTTTATGGTAAATAAGTTAGAATATATTTTAATAGGCCTATAAATAAAAACAAACTGATTCAAGAAAATATAGTAAATTGCAAAATTAAACAATAATTACGTACATAAGAGATAACATAAACATATTTCGAGAGTTTCCCTCGAAATAATATTATCTGAAATAAAACAACCTAAGAATAAAGCAGGCGACTCTAAAACTTAGATATAATTAAAATATATTGCCTCACATAACAACCGTTGCCGAAAGTAAGTTCAAAAAGGAGCAAGACCCAAAAAAAACAGAAATAAGAATGTTTAAGTCTGCAGGTGAGTGAATTATACACTTAATATAAGATTTAAGTGAAACAAATGGAAAGTCTGTAAACAAGTCAACAAACAAGTTATGAATCCAGTTTTGCTATTTTGAATTAAATTTTAACATATCATAAGTAATATCACAATCAGAAGTTAACAAAGAAGAGAAGCGAGTAAAAAAGTTGGATTGAATCAACATATCTCCTAATCTTTCATGAGCAAAGCATTAACGTTGTCTTTATTTTTTGGAGGCGAAGATAGGACTGTCAAGTCCTCTCTACCACAAAACCCTCAACATAGAACAATATAGTACAATAATGCTAATCAAAAACTAATCAAGATAATCCAAAATAATAAATCAAACCGAGATAAAATTATTGTCACCTCTAATTTAAATAAATCAAGAACATAATTATACTTTCCAACTAACCTACAAAAATAAGTACAAATTGAAAATACGAAATACTCCCACACATAATCAAAAGCAATTCACACAAATAAAAAAAGAGTTATTAAATCATATCTCAAAACAAGGACGCATCATCACTTATAGCGAAAATGTATATCTTTACCGATTTGAAAACTGGGCACTACAATCAACAGTATTTATTTATTCAGGGAGTGAATTCCAAAAGCGGCAAAGGGACACAGTGAATGATTTCATAAACATTACGATTCAGGGTAGTTGTATGGTAAGTTAGCCCTACAACCTCAATTTGTGGTCATTACACTTATATGGAAAGTATACACAAACATTATTTCGATGTAAGCCGATACTCCAATATGAAGAATAAAACATAGCATAGCCTATGGTAAAAACAATGGGAATTATTTTAATATCAACCTGGCAAATCACTAAAAGTTTAATTTATGTCTAATTCATGTTTCAAAGAAATGTAAGGATAGGCAATCAGGGTTACTATAAATTTTGCAAGAAAAATTATTTTGCTTTTACTAGTTTATTGCTTGTTTATATCTACAATTCAATTGATTATAAAATTGTATCTACGTTATATTTTTAAAATGTTGTTTAAAAAAAATAAATAAATAAATAAATAAAAAATTATTCTAGTAATATTCTCTTTTGTATAAATTACTTGGGCTTATTCATAGGAGTAAAATTTTAATTAAACTTAAAGGAAAAGTAAAAAGGTCTCTCACAACCAGAAGTACGTGCTATTTACTTTGACTTACTTCCGCTTCTTAGATAGAAATGGTTTAAGACTTCCAGTCACGATCTTTTCTTCTCTAAGAAAACCAGTCGCGTATTACCTTTCTTGCATTGAAGTAGAATACTTACGTATTTTACAGAAAATTAATAACAACAAACAATCAAAAGCTGTATTATTCTAACCATAAATCAATGTACAATACTAGAACTAAAATCACGAGTTTTTTGAAATCATAAATTCCTTCTAAATAAGAAAAAGTATTAAAAAAATATCATAGGCTAATTATTTCTCATACTCTGTTAGAAATTTAATAAACATTTATAAAAATTAATTTAAATAATAGTAAAATCTAAAATACACTTCTCAAAGCAATAAGTCATGACTCAATCGGGCCAGCTACAAATTATACTCGATGAAGTAGAGCAATGAACACATGTAGAGGTACAAGACATTCTAGAGAAACAGGAAGTAAATATATTACAAGTAAGGGAAAACAGGAGAAGCAATAGATTTCCCTGTAGCTGAAGCTATGATAGATAACTGTCACCGCATTAGGAGGAGAGAGGACCAGCTGGCATTATTGTGAAGTTTGTTCCCCGCATGGATAAAGATAAGTTTATGAGGAATAAACGAGCTAAGAGAGACTTAACTACACTGCACATGGGACTACCGGAGAATGACAATGTGTATAATAATGAATCCTTGACATCCTCCAAAAGAAAGTTGACATCCTCTGGCAAAAAGAGACGAGGAAGTTAAAGTGTAACGCTTTCGCATGGACCAGAGGCGCCAGGGTATTTGTGCGTAAGAATGAAAACAGTCCTATAGTTCCAATAACTTGTAAAAACTATTTAGAAAAGATAATATAATACTGGAAAGCATGTTTAATCTTAACAGGTTTTTTTTTTTTTTTTTTTAATATCTCGTTATTATTATTATTATTATTATTTTAAAATAACTAAGTTCTTAATGTGCCAGTTCTCTATCATTTTTTTAAAATTATATTTCGTTACAGAGTGAAATTTTTATAATTAATCACTCAGTAATTATTTTCTTACGGAATTGGAGAGGTATTTCTTACTTATTTTGTTGTGTACCTTTATGATTAAGTTACCAGTTCTGTATATATACGTCCATAAAGTATCACTTACTAATTATTTTATTTTTATGAGTTGGAGCAGTAAATGTTTCTGTTGTTGTTTCATTTTGAAAGGTAATGGATGACATTTAAAAAATACATTAATTTGTAATAGAGGATTAGTAATGGTACATCAAAATATACGAAGCATGTGGAAATGTTTTGATATATTTATGGCTAGCTTAGCAGCATGTGAGAGAATGCCGATATTATCGTTTTAACTGAAGTTTGGGTTACAAAATATGAAATATACTTATTCGTAAAAAAGATTATCATAAGCTGAAAAATTTTAATGAGAACTATAGAGCTGGTGGAGTTGTAGTTTATGTAAGTGAAAAATTTTAATTTGCAATTGATCGGCCGTTTTTTTTCAAAATGTGATCCGATGTCTATTACAATTAAATGCTTGAATTTTTGATTTATATTGCTGGCCCTTTATAGGCTTTATAGAGCAAAGGAACAGGATGAATCTTGTTCATATACATAATATTGCAAATCTAATCATAATTAGAGATGTCAATATAAAATTTCTCGAGAATCAAGAATGGTTGATTGAAGTCCAGTAAAGGTTTGCAATCTCTTATCAATGAGATAACGCGGCCACTAAGTAATTTTGCTTAGATGATGTCTTAACTAGGTTTAGTCCAAGTTATCTATATGAGGTAAATACTGCAGTATAGACTTAGATATAACAGATCACCATCTTGTTTTAGTAGGCCTAGATTATATCAATAACTATTATAATGTTAAGAATGGTGTATTAGGACCAAAAAGCACTCGTACAGATTACGCTTTGTTTCAGACTCTTATCGCTAATGTTGATTGGTCTGACGTTTATAGACAATCTGACGTAAGCGAAGCTTTTGATGTGTTTATAGCAAATTTTCTTGAATGTTTAGAACGGAGTGGAAAAAATGTTTTGCCATAAAAACCCCCCGAAAAAGGTCAAGCCTTGGATAACTGATTCGCTCTGTAAAAAATTAACAAAAGAATTTAATTATATTAAAAAATTAGCTCACACAAGCAATCTAAAATTATCCTCTTTTTAAAAAGATTTTAGAAATAAATTGAAAAATGAAATTAGAGAAGTTTAAAATAATTATTACAAAAGAATGTTTGAAAGATAGTATGTTAACTCAAATAAAGAATGGGAAATAATTAATGAATTAAAAGGGCAAAAGAAAAAGTTTGAAGAAATTAAATTACGAGATGACGGTGAAAACACCATATCTAATTCCTTAGAAGTAGCGGATATATTTAATAATTACTTTGTAAGTGTAATTAAAGATATTAGGAAAATTTTGTAAATCTTCCATGTAATTCTGCACAGGAGATATTCGGCGGGGTCTCTGGAATTAATTCTATTTTCATCATCCATTAACTCCGGTTGAAATAGACAAAATTAATGTCTTTAAAAAAATAACAAATCACCGGAAATGAACGGAATTAGCTCAATAGTGTGTTTCAGATAATATTTCTAAAATTCTTTCTTTTCTATGTAATTTAAGTTTTGAGTCCGGTATATTTCCAAAATCATTAAAAACAACAGCTGTTGTGACACCGATCCATAAAAAAGTTGATAAACAAGTGCCAGGCCAATTTCACCTGATATCATCAGTCTCAAACATTTTAGAAAAATGCATGAATTCTAGACCTTTGTCTTTTTTGAAGAAGACAAATTTTTTTTTAGCAAACTTCAGTACGAATTTTTAACAGAAAGTAGTACAGAAACAGCATTGTTAAATTTTATTAATGAAGGAGGGTTTGAATATGGGGAAAGTGTGTTAGTAGTCTGTCTCTGGATATAACAAAGGCTTTCGATTGTGTCGATCATAACCTTCTCTTAGATATTCTGTTGAATTGTGGAGTTAGAGGTGGAGCTAATGAATGGCCGTAGAGTTATTTATATAATGAGAACAACGTGTGACAGTTCAGGGGTATGTTGGAACAGTACTAGGAATGATATTGTTTATTTTCTATATAAATAGTTTATGTAGACGAAGTTTTCAAGGAATTATTTATATCTTTGCTGATGTAACTATTTGGTCCACTAATTCCCTCTGACACTAGTAAGTGCTGCTCTCTTACGGAGTTTAATTGGACTGCGTCGGAGATGAGTAAAGTCAATAAACTGCAAATTCAAATTATTGCAGAACTATCACTTTACAAAAATGAATGAAACAAATCCATTGTGTAATTCCAGCGTCGATATGTGAAAATATTTACTGAATAATTATATATAAGAAAAACATGTAGTCTATTTATGAGTTTTATCTAAATCTGTAAAAAAATATATATTTTTTTAATTTGTATATAACAGTGAATGAAATTTAAGTGGTTAAAAAAAAAAGTGGATTATATCGACAAAAGAAAAAACCTAGGTCTATTTTCAATCAAAATCAACATGAAATAGTTCTTATGTATACTATTTTCTAAATACAAGATGTTGTTTCCACAGTTTGTGTATTATATATAAAAGCCAGATATAATATAAGAAATTTAATTGAGTATCACAAACATCCAGTATACGATGGTAACTTATTTAATAGAAGTATTATCAATGTAGCTTAAAAAAGCGCTTAAATTGTATTTTTGACGAATTATATTTTCATACAAAAATGTACACCCTATAATAAATATGTTCATTGCTCAGAGTTCTCCATAAAAGTAGAAGTCTTAATATTATAAATACTATAACCTTTCGGATCTGAGTCGGAATTTTATCTTGAGAGAATTGTGTCACCTCACTTTGCACTGGGAAATATCTTGCTTTTGAAAAAGTGGAGTTGGTTGCATCTATCGTAAGGAGCAAGAAATCATTTGTCATAGGTAATAGCATGCAAGATAGAAATACGTACCGGTACGCTGCATTTATGTGGTCTCCCTGGTTTTAAATAAAGTCAAAATGTTGATAAACGATTAAATTGAATCCAATCTGTTTGTCAAAATAAGTGTACAGCTTGTTTATTGTTTGTTACTTTTTTGTTTGTTTTTTTTGCAAGTTTGTGACGCGAAATTTATGTTAAATATAGAGTATGAATGAACGAGATGAATGGTTTGAGAAATTTAAAAATAACCAGATGCAGTAAAATAACTAGCTTAAATACTCATTGCATACTTTGTAGAACAATTACGATTATTTTATATTTGTTATGGTTGACATTTTAAGTTTACATAAGTTTAGTTTACAATGTATTTTATAAACTTTGAATTCTGGAATAATTCATTTGGCTTTATCGTTAGAATGTCCAAAAATAATATTCAAATGTAACTGAAAATTGAACAAGACCTTACGAATGATATCAAACTTGTCAAAGCATGTACTCAGCTCAATATAACAAAAACAAAATTTCCGTTATATCCTACTTTAAAAATATACATTTTAAATAATATTTTCTCATATTGAGGCTGTAGTAAAACTATATTCACTAAAATCACACGGTAATTCCAAACCATAATTTAATATTCATTGTTGTAAGCCTTAGATCTACATATATTATATAATACAATATTAACTTTATGTCATTATTGATGATGATGGTTGTGGCAGTGAAACATGTAGTCACGTTTAATTAAGTTATAGTCAATATAATTAACATAGAGTAAATACTGTATTGCATAATTTAATCCTACCAACAGTATCAATATACCTTTCATAGTATCGGCTCTGACGTTGCAAATGATGAGTATTAGTTTTTTTTTTTTTTTAAGAAGAATAATTTTAAAAGATAATACATATTAAATGTTAGCAAGTCATATTTATGTAACCTAAGGCAAAACTGACTGTGATCAAACAAAGCTTTAACCTTCTCTTATCATCTCTGAATTACAGAATATATGTCTTCAGATTTTACAACCAGATGGTGTAGACGCTTCATAAATTCGTATTACGAACAAGTCTAGTGGATAAAAGTAACTTCCTAGACCTATGTGTAAGTCCCTGCTGAAAATGTAAAACTACAGTACCAACAATACTCACTAAGTCTTTGTAGTAATTAATGTTTTTGTTTTTTTTTTAAGACAGAACAAATGGTTACATCAATATTTAATAAATTGTCTGCAGATTTTTTAGATTTTGTTAATTATGTTATTTGGATTTATTAAAACTATCAAAATAGTTGTAATAAAAATGAATGCGTCTGGTTTAGGATGAATACAAAAATTAGTTTTTGCTTTTAGAGATGAAAAAGTTGTTAAACTTTGCAAATACTTAAACATTCTATTACATTTTCAAACGAATAAAAAATGATTATAATTCGTTACGAAGAATATCTACCAAATGTCAACATTTGCTGGCAAACGTGTTTTAATATTTGTACAGTCATTTCATTTAATACTTTTATTGTTGACAAAAATTTGTTTGTAAAACAAATGTCAAAATATTTATAATAAGGATACTAAATATTATTACAACATATACAATAAATAAATACACACAGTAAAACAAATACAAACATAACAAATTCCAATAGAATAAACAATAAATAACACCAATTGTAAATAAAATATAACAAACAATATAATTACAATAATAAAGAAAGATTTATTGGACACAGCAAGGGTGTTGTCCTTGAAATAAAGCACCATGAACAAAACTCGCCCAAGCTCCAAGCAACATGAAGTATTTCAATTTAGCTTTTAACTCGTGTATGTATAAATAGTTGTCAATACTTGTTAATTATCAGTTGCCCGATGATGCCGCAAGGCGAAACAATTTTGTAGCTTATTTATATTATTAAAATAATTTTAAAACTTTAGCTTTATTGCTTTATTTAATCCTTCAATATTTATTTATTTTAAAATGTTTAATTATTAAGAATATAAACTAAATGGATTTAAATTGACAACCAAAAGTATTAATATAAAACGTGCTTAAACTTTTTTTTTAAATTTAGTTTATGTGTTAAGAATAATTGCCAGTGATTTTACTGATTCCCATTACTTTCACTTTACTCTGGAGCTAAGTATATCATGATACTCAGCAATTTGTCTAATATTTTTAATTTTACTACACTTATTTACCATCGAGACAATTCAATCTTCCTATCCTGCTTACACTCTAAGAAGATTCAAACAAACGAATGTACCCACGATCTTCTAACTCACTAACGTACTAATGAATCAAACTTCTCGATAGCCTCGTGATACTCTTAAGACTTCCTAAATTTGTTCTCAGTTTTCTTCTGAAGATACACTAAATATGAAATATAATCAGTAATGAGTTTTATTGATAATAAATATTTAGATCAATTGATTAAGAGTTTCTTGAAACCGATGACGTTGTCAGTTTTCGGTAATTTTTTCTGAAAATAAGTCTGTTAAATAGGTTATTTTGTTCAATCATAGTATTATTTTATAACACCTTATGGAATACGTATGTGAAAATGGAACAATGGATTTTGTTTCTGTTATATAATATAGCACTTGTGGATA
Source organism: Aphrophora alni (assembly GCA_963513935.1). Classification (NCBI taxonomy): domain Eukaryota; kingdom Metazoa; phylum Arthropoda; class Insecta; order Hemiptera; family Aphrophoridae; genus Aphrophora; species Aphrophora alni. The sequence continues at coordinate 53,591,323 of OY740768.1, forward strand.
AAATAAAAATATATTTGACCTTAAGTTAATATTTCGCGAAATTTCCAAATTTTATTGTATTCATAATAAACACACACAAAAATCACAGAAAACTGAAATATATATAAAATAATCAATCCTCCTAACTTCTTTAAATAATGAATAAAAATACTAAAACATTATATTATTTAATATAATATAAAATACCATTTATATTGTATAACTTGATCACCTATTTACTATAACCATATGTTTCTCGAAATAAATATAACCTAAATTTAATTGTATTTTGTATAAAAATTAATTTTATGATATCATATACGTTTTTAATTAATTTATTTTATTTTATTTATTTATTTTTTTTTTCATAATTCTCTATTTAATTTTTAATAATATAAAATTTCTACTACTTTGTAGAAGATGTATTTTGAATTACAGTATTTAGAAAGAGAAAGAGTGAGGGGTAAAGACAGACAAAGAAGTGGGAAGGAGAGAAAGATATAAAAATAAAAGATGGTATACAAATAAAAGTTCTATATAAATGGCGACAAATATTTAAACAGTACTATTAATAAAAGCCGATTGTACAAAGTGTATCAGACACTCCCAATTTAAACACTAAATTCTTGGTCAGCTTGTTATCTTGTAAGAGCGGGACGTGCTTGTTTTTACAAGTATTGGAATGTTTGCACGTAAGCAGAACATGGTTACATGAAGAAAAATATTATAACTAGTGATAATGAGTAGACCATTACGCTAGTAACCTACATTCTGATACAGCAAACCAAAGAATTGTCTCATATGAAATTCGAAGAATACGTATTGTCTTTTTACTGTAATTGTATTTAACTATGTTGTCCCAAAATACCATATACTGTATATGAATCCATTTTTCTTTCAAAAATCTTAATTATGGAAGGAAAACCGCATGATTTTACGCAAAGAAAACATCATCCATACTGTATAATTTTTTAACTTGTACCTAGACTCTTCAAAATATAAACAGATAATTACAATTGAATTAATTCAAAGCTTTCGTCAAATCTTAATATAGTCTTCCTGCTACATTGCCGTTTCGCCTCTCACTAGTATTGTGTAGTAATGTACGAAGTGTTCTACTCGTACATTACTAACATTGTATGATACTATTTTATGTGTGTATCAATGTTTTTATGTTTGATATATACTCCACCTAAAGAAGACGATTACGATCAGCGAAACAACAAAGATAATTTTCTGACAATGCCATAATAGTTTTAAACTGAGCAATCCTAATTTGAAGAAATAACAATAAAATAATTCTAAGCAATTACATTTATGTATTTCAGATTTTTTAATTTTGTTTGGTGGAGATGGGTTTCAGTATTTGAAAAAAAAAATGTCTGATAAAAATATTTTGTTTTGATTTCGTTCCTAGGTATGGCTAAAAATTGTTTAATTTTTGTAAAATTATTACTATAATTATTTTAAAAAAATAATATTGTCATCAAAACAGAAGCACTTATAGGAGTTAGAAGAAAGACGTATTAAGATATTAAAAGTATATATAGGGGGAAAGGTAACTCGTTATTATTAAATTAACATATTTATAGAATAAAGAATCTTAAAACATGTAGAGAAGAGCATCGCCATAAGAATATGACTGTTTAAGTATTTCCTTTTTATTAAAGGGTGTAAAAGAAACCCGCTGTACTAGAATTGAAGTTCAATCAGTACAATGTTACGTTTCACCCAAGTATTTCTATTATAAATTAATTATAATAGATTAAAAGTACAGTAATTAAAAAACAAAGGTATACCACGTTTTTATTTTTGTCTTCTTTTTAAGTACAGTGCAAATAATAAACCTGGCAATTAATTTACAATTTATATACAATATAACCATTCATTACAAATTTTTAAATCGCATAATCATGGAAAAATAAAGATTTCGTAAAAACATGGAAATACCCAGTCATTCCCACTGAGTTGAATTGATTATAGTTCAAAATTTTCATTCATACAACGTAATGCTTCTCCTGACCTCCTCATATCGCTCGTGGGAGCTGAAGCACATGCAGAGATGTAGTCTCACAGCTGTTTATTGTTAGCATTGAAATTAATTCATTTCAGTCGATACACAAGCAATATACTTTGACAGTCGAGTGGGAAGATTTCAATACGTTTGCCAAATAATGCAAACTTCGAATGTAAATATATCTTCGACTGAATCTAGAGAGAACTCAAACTAATGAAATAAACTCAATAGCGGTATTGTTTGCCTTATCTAACATCCACTATTACATCAAATAATCAATCATCCAAACTTCTGTATATTATCATGTAATTGCATATTTTATTGTAAGTTATTTAAAAACAAGGAAATATAATCCGACTTGTATTAAAAAAATGTTGAATATTTTTTTATTGAAATTGGACCGCAACATTTTATTTAGAAAATAAAATTTGAATCAAATATAAACATGAAAGGAACTGAGACAAGTATTGCTCAAATAATTAAAAAGTAATATATCACACAGTATCATATAAGGAAAATTAATTTGCCACATGAAGAAAAATAATATGAAACATTTCTGTTGAATGTTGTTTACAAATTTTCTAATTTTTTAAAGAATTTTCCCCGGTAAACGAGTCCCAGCTTGAGGCAGTATACGCTGAAATTATAATTATATGCCAAATTTTGCGTTGATAAGTGAACATGTTTCTAAGCTCCGCTATTTCAAGATGAAGCCACATAACGATTCATCTATTTTATCTTCTATTTTTAGGAGAAGGAAGTGCCTCCGAAAATGTAATGATTGCTTTGTTATCCTCTATTTATAAGGAGGAAAAGTGCCTTGAAAATACGTAAGTAACGTAGCTTATCTCAACCTTCACTGAAAGATCTAATACTATGTAATTTATTTTGTTTTGTTTTTTAAATAGTCATTTCTGACATGTAGAGTAATATGTATTAAAATCTGTTATAACCAACAAAAAATAATTTAGTGCAAAATATCACACAACACATAATTCACTATTACCATTAACTTTGCTACTACTAATTTAAATTTACTCCATATAGGCAATACTATAACTAATAATAAAAAATCCACAATTATTACTTCTACTTCATTTGATACAAAATTGTTATTTGTTATTAATCTATTGGTATTAAGTATTAGCGTGAAGTTATTCACAATTTTCTTTTTACAAATCTGTATTTAAAAAATGTTCTTAATTTAATAATTCATAATCATTTTCTGTAACTGAGTCTAAACGTTTTTCATTTATACCAAATTTTAAGTTTTTAAGAGTGTCATTAAAGTCTACAGAAATATAACAGTAATATAACAAGCAGGAAAATTCGTAATTTATAGGAAACTGTAATCAGAATGACTTTACAAATAATGCAATAGATAGTCTATTCCTTAAATCATAGTTAATATTACTGTTATCAAAGGATTGATGAAAACTGTTCAAAAAGTGAAAATAATTAGAGTGACGTCGAAAAGATTAAAAAGTTTTATTCCTTGATAACTGAATCCCGAAGAACACCGATTGGGATAAATATAAATTCTGCAATCAAAGTTGGTAGAATTTAAAAGTCCTCTAGAAACGGAAACGGAGGAAACCCTAAAAGGAATAATTGTCAATTCCTTTGAAAGTAGTTTTCCTATTAGGGAAAGAATAGTTAAGGCACAGTTTGGTAGAACATAAAGCTGTCCAAGTTGAGAGCTGTTGCACGCAATTTTTTTTAACAGGGCATAATTTAATGCTTAGAAATACTGGGAACTGGGGGGATTATAGAAAAGCTCTTACAGAATAAAATAGGGAATTGAGGAAGTCTAAAAGAAGGGCATAGAAGAGATTCTGTGAAGGGATAAATAATATCCCAACACTCCAAAAAGCCATAACCAAAGATCACTAGAACCCTATAGGTTTCTTTTAAAAAATTAGAGATAACATACAACCAAAGACAATAATGCACCCTTAGGCGACAATACAACAGTATTCCATCTATGGCCAAGGGTATTGAAACATTCCAACAATATTTTTGAGCAATATGTTCTCAACTTTGATATTAGTTTCAGTGAAATGCAATGTAATTAAAGTAAAAACAAAATAAATAGTTACTTGATATTTGCAGCTGATTAACATTATAGCCTAAAAACACATTCGCAATTTTTTTTTCTGCAGAAATATTAACAGCTCTCATATTAAAAAAAAAATTTTGTATCAGTCTCACGAGGCTTGAATCTATTTATACTAAGTTTCTGCCTGGCTTATAAATATATAAATGTATGTAAGTACTAATTTCTCGGAAACTGTTAAACCGATTCTGTTCAACATTTAGTAATTTATTAAACTCGTAATGACATAATATACAATAACCTTCAATTTTTTTTTTTTTTTTTTTTTTTTAAAGTTACCGTACATTATCTTTATGTGACTAATGATTTTGATTAAATTTTACTCAAAGTTTTGGTGAAGTAAACAAATTAACAATCAAAACCAATATACCAAACGTCAAAAAAAGGGGGGGAATCGTTTAGGGAAGGATCTGACATAAATCGATACGAAACACCAGCAAGATAAACTCTACATTAAATAAAGATATGTTCTTCTAATGATGACAAATTTCAACACGTTATTTTTGTTTGTGAAAACGTTTATGTAATGGTTATGCGTCACATATTTGCTATATACATTCAAAATTTACATACATATTTTTGTTTATATAAATCTATTCGTCTTCTTCATAATTGCCATTTATGATATTTTAACCAGAATAAAACAAAATTACACTAAAATGAAATTTTAGTTTAATTTCTGTTTATTTCAAATACACATTAATTTGCATATGAATATAACAATATTGTTGTAGGTCATAAGTTTACTCTAACATTGTCTGCTCTAATCAACTGTGGTTTCACTTCGGTAAACAAAATGTTTGTTCATAATCTCGTACCTCTCTCTCTCTCTCTCTCTCTCTCTCTCTCTCTCTCTCTCTCTCTCTCTCTCTCTCTCTCTCTCTCTCTCTCTCTCTCTCTCTCTCTCTCTCTCTCTCTCTCTCTCTCTCTCTCTCTCTCTCTCTCTCTCTCTCTCTCTCTCTCTCTCTCTCTCTCTCTCTCTCTCTCTCTCTCTCTCTCTTCTCTTCTCTTCTCTTCTCTTCTCTTCTCTTCTCTTCTCTTCTCTTCTCTTCTCTTCTCCCTCTCTCTCACTATATAATGACGATTTGACGGCGCCAATACCATGAATAACAAGTTCTGCACAATATAATGATAAATATTTTATCCCTTAACGGATGTACTTCATAATTTTATTTAGAACAAATCAAACGATACTAAAAATAAATTTAAAAAATACAGCACATTTAACAATAAAATACAATATCTAAAATGAGATTTTCCTTTATATTATACAAACATAAAATATCTTTAATCTTCACTAAATTTGATCATGAAAAAAACCTACCCCATACAATAAACAAAATTTGGCATCATAAAATTATCAAATAACATTTAATGATAAATGAAATTTATATTATAATAAGTTTTTCTTCAAGTTAGCATTGGGAAAATACCATATAGGCCCTACGTTTGAAATCTAAATTTTATCCTATTTCTATAACTTAAATGGCATATGTTTTACACTTAACTTCTTTTTATGTTACAGTTTTTTTTATTTTGTTTCATAGTGTTTGACATATATTTCAAATATTTTTCGTTTTCACTTGATTTCAAATAACACATAATTATTCTCTGTATGCTGTATCACACCCACATAAAGTTTTATTTTTGACAATCATAGTCAATCACTCTTTTCATTTTCACTAAAATGGTAGAGAATTATACTTTAATAAATAACTGTATTTCGGTCTTAATTGTTATATCTTAAGTCTTAATTAAATTGTACACGCAAATTCATAATAAATGCAAAGTCAAAGCTAAATGTAATTAATCGAGAAGTTCGCATTTTGTTGAGATTCAAACATTTATTAATTAATTTAAAGTTTTGTTGTTAAAATTACTGAAGTATCCGATATGTATGATCAGAATTATCAGAATATACTTAAAGTAGAGACAGATATATAAGTATACACACTTTATGTCACAATTGATATCAATTCAGTCCACGTAAACAGCACAGTTTATTCCAAAAAAGCCTTATTTTTGCAGACTTACATGTTTCAAAAATACGAGTACATCGTAAAATATTTCAATTATTAAACATTTTACAAATAGGTCCACAATTATTCAAAAATACTCGTTTAATAAATCCACATTTTACATATATTAGCAAACTGGTCTACACTATTTATAATCCGAGGAAGTGCCTCTCTCTGAATCCGATTTGATATTAGTTTCTTTCAAATATAAATCCACATATATCATCACTAAATGAAATATGACAGAAAAATATATTTTACACTTTACTTATTCCTTTTAACTGAACGTATCAGTTCAAATGAAATTTCACCATACACAAACTTTGAATATTTTTAATTCTTGATTTTTATAAAAATTAAAGTTATTTAAAAAATTTTAAACTGAAGGTTTTTATTCACTCAAAATCAGCTGGAAATATATTGATCCAAATTTGCTTATTTATAACCTTCCGCAACGTTCCTAACAATTTGACAAAAAACAAATTTTCTAAACAATGTTCCGCTGCACAGAGCTTGAGTTAAACTTGAGCTTGTATCAAAAAGCTTCACTTTTGTTCCTAGTGATGAAATATACTATTTTAAGGTATTTATATTTTTTCATTGAATTGAAGGTAAAATTAAGGTAACACCAATTCTTGAATTACACCCCATCTTCGTATAATATTTAAAAGTTTAGAAAATAGCAGCTTTCAAACTTTTTGAATTTTTACAATTTCAAACTTACAGCCAATACAAAGTTGCTCTTTAAAATTATTAAATTAAATAAATTCAAGCTTATATTTTATTACCAAGGTTGTGAATTCCTTAAATTTTTATTTTACTATTTTTAGACAGAACTAATAACATTTATCTACCTATTTATATTTTGGCGCAGTTATTCTTTGATAAGAAGCGTAGATTTCGGTCTCGAACTGAAAATTATGCAACCTCTGTCTCGGGGCATATAGAAAACAGCTTTAATAATAAATTCAGTAAAACAGTACAGTCAGTACTTTTGTGTATAAAAATGTTGACTTACACGTTACACCTCCTCTTGAGAGGCGATTAGACACATTACAATAAAACATTTCCTAGCAATTCTGTCGGTCTAACAAAAAACGTGGATCCAGAGAATATTTCCCTTTCCAAATGTAACAATTACATTAATATGAAATATTCTAATTAATGCTTATCATTTGGTAATACAAAACCCTAAATTATGCGTGACCCCTAACATGCTTTGCGTGACCATGTAACAGCTAAAAATGTATAAATTTGTCACAGGATGAGAATTGTTTTTAAAATCCGGATATAGCTAAACTTCCGGAAATACTTAGTTATATAACAATAATTGAATGAATTAAATAATTAGCAACAATCTCCATTTTTCATTGCCCCCTCTCACAAAACGACGTTTATAATAATATAAATATTTTACGCCTAGCTATTTTTACATGTGTTAAAACATTTCTATATTTTATTCAGAACAACACAGAAGGTACGTATTCGAAATTTTTTCTCATCTGTGTAACTGTGGTATTACACAATCATCTTCTAATACTTTGTTACTTCATGTTAACTAGTCTTAAAATATAATATATAAGGTTCAGTAATTATAAGTGGATTTTATTTATAATAACTACGTAAGAGGAGGAATTGCATTTTAAAAGACAAAATTTCATAGTATTCGTCACAAATGTATTTTTTACCTCTGCCGACCTAGTTTCTGTCAGTTACGCCATTTTCTAATGCAGCTTAAAACATACCAACTAGATTTAAGTGAACTGACAGAAATTGGCGTTTAAACTATTTAAAAAAAACTATTTTAAAACACACAGTGTAACATATAGTAAACTTTAAGAACAAAAAATTAAATTCACTTTAAATGTTAGAAATTAAGAGATTATTTTATAAATAATAAATAATTAGATTTAAGTAATCGCCACTCCTTCAACAATTAACCAGGTTCTTGAACTCTTCCCTATGCCTCTAACCACCAGAGTAACTGAAGTATTTGACCTCCTATGTAATATTTTTTGTTTTCATTAGTCTGTTTCTTCTGTGTAAGAGAATGGTAGTGAAACCTAGGTTGACGCTGATCAAATAAATTGGTGGAAAGTACAAAAACAGTTATGTGTTTATTAGTGGATCATAGTAAAACTGCGAGTTAAATTTAAAAATATCCATGTAGTTTTTTTCTTATTTATTACAAAAACTTAGTACTTAGTTATTTTTTAAAGTTTTTAATTCACCTAATTTAATTACAATCCTGAGACAAAATCCTTTCTTTAAATTTCAAAACTTTGAAGTAAACTCGCTTTTCGTTCACATCTTACGCATATAAACCAATAAGATATGCAATCTTTTTTTACATTTCTGGCGTATTTATTTTTCTCTGTTATAATTCACTTCGCAAACGAATGTAAATTCAGCAATTTCAGCTATTTTAAAATGTTATATTCTGTAAAATTTCATGCAACATATTTATACAAAATTGAATCACTTTTTATAAATACGTTGCATGAAATTTAAAGGTAAAGTGCTATAATTAATATATTTATTTAGATGATCGAAATAAATATAAAATTCTAAAAAAACAATGTCAGGAAAAGTCTTTATTGGGTCTATTTGTCAGTTTTTACGTTTTGCTTTCTCACATGAAAATAGTATAGAAAAATTTATATGATGGATCAAAACAATAGTGTCGATTTTTTGCGAAAACAACCATTTCAGGTGCTCTGAGTAAATAATGTGGTGTCTGTCCTATGTGCAGTTCGAACAAGTGGACCGATTTTAAGTTGGTATTTAGGTTAATTTTTTGATAAATCTAGGGACTTTTTACATTTTTCGATAAATAAAAATGTTCAAGTTATAAAACAGAAAATTTCGATTTAATCAATACGGCTAGAACTATTATGATCAAATGTTGTTAAAATATAGCCCCTAACCACCCCAATAATAGCAATTGATCGCCATCTCTTTAAAATTCGTATGTTATCGGTAAAAACCCAAAGTTATATATATATTTCCCTATTTGTTCTATTTGGACAGGAAATTCGACTATTCTAAGAAACCCTTACCTCCCCTTTTATGACTAATCGCTGTTCTCCACCAACCCTCTCTCCTCTAAAAGTAAAATTACCTGGATTACCATCGTCAAATTTTCGAACGGCTGCCCTCGCTCCTATACTCAATCTCCATCAAATTTTGGTCAAAAATGTGAAGATTAAAAACTCAAATAGAGAATTACAGGTGAAGAATATTTTTTTTTAAAACCGAAAACTAACCTTGGCCGCCGTCATTTAAACTTGATTTCATTTTAAAACATGTATACTTAAGACGAGTTTATGTCATAATTAAACAATATTGAGAACTTATTTAAACATATAAATATTAAAAAATTTCAGTTATGTCTCGAAATGCTAAATACTTATACATTATCTTGTCTATGCAATGCTTAAATTGTATTTCTCACTACAGCCGTTTCGCCGATCAATGTGGCATCATCAGTTGAAAATTACAGAATATTATGCAACACGTACTCACACTAACACAAACACTGGACAGTTAAATTCGCTTCTTTCGTAATGCATAAAATTTAAATTTAAATGATCCATTTTTTTTTGTTTTGTCCCTGCTGCTTTGGAGCAAGTTGGAAGTGGACTGGGAGTTTAATCATTTCCCTTCTTTGGATTAATGGTTTATTATTAGTTCAACTGTTTGTTTTGATCTATTTACATAGTGTCATATAATCATTTAAAAGCAAAATTCATTTTTATATTTGTTTGAAGGTTTGATTTGTTCTTTCAGCAGATTGCTTATGTGGTTCGAAGCGTGGTAACCAATGTTCCTTGTTTATGAAAAATATTCTTTGCTTGAAACTCAATAGTTGTTTGTATTTCGTGGTTACATATCTGTTGTTGTTTATTAATTATGCAGTGTTTATGTTTTATTATTATTCTGTCTATTGTGTGTGGTTATAGCCATTATTTATTGCTATTTGCTTAATTCTTTTTATTTATTTTTTAAAGTTTTCAATATTCATTGGTATATTCAGCCACCGATGTACAAAGCTGCTGTATGCAGATAATTTCTGTTTGATTGGGTAGTTTGATTCATTGTGGGTGGTATAATCAGTTTGTGTATGTTTTCTTTATATTTAGTAGCAGTATTTGTTGTTTTCTATGAAGGTGGAGTGGTCCAGATAATTGATAGAGTTGTTTATTTCGATTTCATTTGTGAACTTTAATGTTTATTATGGTTATTGAAGAAATCGTTAAACATTCCAATTTGTGTTATACTATAATTCCATCAAACACGCATAATATATCATCTACATATCTAAAGTAATAAATTAATTTCGGTAGGAATCTATTATTTCTCAACACAATAATATATTTGTATGTGGTTTTGTGTGTGCTTTGTATATTATTTCTACAATATATCTTCCATGATGCCTGATAGAGGTGATACCAGTGTCAATTCATTGGTCAGTCAATGTATCTCACCATCAAATGAAAAGCAATTGTTGAAAGGTCGACCTTTATTGCATACAGTATGTTGTTAATTTGCTGTATTCATTGAGGTTTTCCTTTGTGACTGTTCACCACACACAATAGACAGAATATTAATAAAACAAACAAAGAAAAAACAAACTACAAAACCAATAAACAACAAGAGATATGTAACCATAAAATACAACACCCTATTAGAATTTCCAACAAAAATTTTTTTCACAAACAAGTATACAACATAAGAATACTACGCTTTGAACAATATAAGCAGCTGCTAAAAGAATAAATAAAACTTCCAAACAAATACAAAGCAAGGGTGTTTACATGTTGTCTTTTGTTGGCTGCAGCATGACAATACATAAGGACAAACTGGAAAAACTTTCGAACAACGATTCAGAGATCGCAAACCTGAAAGGAATATTACCAACAGACAAACATCTCATAATAAGCAATCACACTTATACCAACGTAGAATCAAACTTTACAATACTACTCAGAGTCAATAAAAGTTGAACCCTCAACATACTTGAAATATAAACCCAATAAAAAAAAACCCTGAAACTAATCTCAACGATAATAGTATATTTCATCACTAGGAGCAAAAGTGATTGTTTTAGGTGAATAATCGTGTTTTACGAGGGAGGCGAAACCGAGTTCGGAAATACGATTAGCGCCGAAAATACGCTATTACGGTTTTGATCAAATTTAGCCAAAATGGAAGTTTAGCCCCTAATCGTCCGAACATATCAAACTGGTCTCGCCAAAAATGCCGGTTCATGAGTTATCCGTTAAAATCCCCCCACAAAGTCGTAACATCTCTAAATAAGCCTTCATTCAAACTTTGGTGAAATGTGAAAATTATTAACCAATAAAACTGTTAAAAATTACAAATACAGTAATAGAAAATTGTCGTTAAAAAATAAATCCAAAGAACAAAAACTGAGCTTGACCGCCGTTATTTAATCTTGATTTCATCTTCTAATATTTATGCTTACGACAAGTTTGTGACACGAATAAACCAAGTTTAGACCACCTTATTTAATACATTTTAAAATAATCTAAGATGGCGACCATGGTTGTTTATTACTTCTACCGAACTGACTTTTTGGTGATAATTAGTTTTATTTTGTTAGTTTTTAGATTGAATGGAAGTGTGAGAGAGTTTGTACAATGATTTTACACCATTTATTATATATCCTAGAATTAAATATCAGTAGACTTAAATATATAGTCTACGTTTTGTATACAAATGTGAGTCATGTTTACAAACCTACAAAAAAGGTCAAGGTTCACTTCACAAAAATATTTTTTCCATAAACCGTTTCATAATGGCAATCATTGGAAATGTTTGCCTCTATATAATTCGCTAAAAATTAACTTTGCAAATATTATAAGAGACAAAATGATTGCTCTTTTTTATTCAACCTATAGGATTACCGATAGTAGAGATATTGAATAGTAAAGATAACACACAACTAGTATACAAACCAACATCTAAGATTTTCACAATATGGGTGTAATGAGAAATTTCGTGTACCCTACCCCATTCAATTTTCAAAATTTAATTTTGTTATACATATATATAGAATATTCATTATACTTCAATTACACAAAAACACTAAGACATGTTTTAAGGGTGCAAAACACTACGCTGATTAAAAATTGTAGACTATTTGGACTCGATAACTAAATATATTTCTTTGACATTGTATTTTCAAGGTAATATACAGATATATTATAATATACAGACAACAACCGAAGGGTCTAGAGACATATCCTTAGAAACAACTTGCTTATTTAGTCCATCTGAACATATCTACCAATTATTATCGCTTGTTCCTGAATCTCTCTGTACGTCTAAATTTTTTTTTTTTTTTTAAACTATCCAATTTACAAAGATTTTTGTCGTATATGTGTGATATCTAATGTAGGGTTGTGGTCGTGTGGTTACTTAATATATACTGTAAAACCAACGAATTGTCTTTAAACCCGGATATTTTTCTCTTGTATCATGTTTACTGCTAACGTTACTAAACTTGATTGCCTTCACAACTTAAACTACATTTTACATGATGACTCCTTGAACTCAATTTGCAGCTACAGTTCGTGAAATAGCATTTATAAGTCAATTAACGAGTGAAATAATTTTGTGAAAAATGGTGGTCTAATCCAAGTTTTGAGTTTGAACCATAGAGTCATCTGTTTGTCTTTGACTTGTTCAAATATGCTAATCATAATTTCAAATGTTTTATTTTTATTTTAAACAATTTTGTTAACAAAATACAGAAAGTTAATTTGTATTTGGCGTTTAACAAATTTGTATTCTTCTATTTTGATTTAATTATATTATATAAGTTTCAATGATTAAATGTTGATATAGATGTTCGTTACTTTTTATAAGATGTAAATACAAATGAATATCTTTGAGGATTTGACATTGAATAATATCTGAAATAATCATATTTCAAAAATAAATATAAATAGCTACATGCTGCATGTTATATAGTAATACTAGTATTCCAACAAAACACGCGCCAAAGTTTTATTCCATTCAACTATTTAAGAAAGCATTTTAAACAATATTTGTTAATTTTATGGGTTAGTTTAGTTGGTATTTAATTACATAATTATAAATTATTTCATTCAAACGTTCGTTCTATAGCTCTGTAACACCACGAACAAACAGATATCAACATAAACCACCTGTTACGCTACAAAACAATTTATATAATAACAATATAAAGCACTTTTTAATTAATTAATGACTAAACTAGTAACTAGAGATTTAAAATATTTGTAGTTTATTACTCCTGTAAAACAAATAATTTATTCGGAGGCTTTAATAGCAGAGTTGTCTGATGAGAGACAATTAAATGACTGATTAAATCATTCCGATGAAGAAACATATATTTGCAATTATTGTAATTAATGACACGTAAATGTAAACCTGTTGCTTCCCATATCTACTTGTAGCTGGGATTATGAAAATTACAAAGTAATTATAAGTACTTTTACCGTTTATAACTTTTGGCATTATATATCATTTTCCTGTTTAGTGTTAAACAAAGCTTAATTTAAACTGACTTGTTAGTTATAAGATAGGGAAGTACAGGACAGTACTTCCTTTCACTTTTTTACGTGCTTATTTTTCTTAACAAGTGAAGATTTATTTTGTAAGATAATATACATGGTGAGTTTTCAAGCTAATCACCTTACCGTCTCTAAAATACAAAATACTTTAAACGAGACTGTTAAGTTTTTTGTCAGAAATACATTTTGTTAATTGCTATCCCTCACAATTTACAACAAAAATAAATTTTAATTTTTACTATTTTGTTACGAATAAATGACTAAAAATATTAACCACGTTTTTCTTTAGGTAACTGAAATAAAATCACATTAAATTGCAACAAAATATACTATGTAAACAATAAGTTATTAATTACGCGATCCACACAATTACCATGCTTTTGTTAAGAGTTCCAGCATTTTAATATGCTTGCATACCTATATCTTGTAATGCCAAAATAATATACATTTTTAATGATAATTCACAAATCAATATTGAATCAGAGATTAATCTGGAGGACCATTGAGCATTGATTAAATGTACACAAAATTTGAAATTGGTTTTAAACAGGTTAAGTTTGATTTGGAAAAATTAATTTTGAGTTCTTAAAAAAACATGACATTGATGCAGCCTTCAATGAGTTATTTAATACTTCAACATGATTACTACAATAAATACGACCAAAGTAAACCATATAGTCCCTGGTTGACAGAATCAATATTGAATAGGATTAAAATTAAAAACAAAATTTATAAAAATTCAAAAGGTCGGCTTTATTATGCAGATGTTAGACATTATTACAATATTTTCAGTGACAAATTAGTATGAGATATGATCTAGCCGAGTGCCTTATTCAAAATTACTAAATAAATACAAAATAATGGTAGGGAACAATAGCGAATCATTGATGGTAATGTTGAGGAAAAAATCCCCATAAGATTAAACAAGGTAATAGATATTATTGAAGTCTCAAATAATTAATTGCTAATTAATTTAACTTTTATTTTACAAATTTATGTACCAATTGTAAGGCTACCTCTCACTAAATAGAATTAGCAGACGTAAACGAAGATTTAAGCACAATTGAAAAGTAAGAGATCAAATAAATGGGTTTGATAATTTCTTTGAGAATCTGATTAAGGAAATTTCCCCAGTTATGACAAAGTCCCTCAGTCTGTGCCCCAGTGAGTCTTTGACCAATCTTATTAATTTAAGTTTCGTAATAGGTGTATTTCCAGACTCTAAAACAACCAATTATTATTCCAATATTTAAAAAAAATTGGGATAGAGAGAGCTTAACTAATTAACGACTGATTTCTCTTCTCTGTTTTCTCAAAAATTATAGAGAAAATTATGAAAATTCGATTGTTAGAGTTCCTATGTTTTAGCAATTTTCTTCTTTTTTTTCTTTCTTTTTTTTCATTTCTTTTGAGAACGAAGGTTCTTGGTGAAATTCCATGTTTAAGAAAACAATTTTTTTTATTTTGTAACTTCCACTTTTTATTAGTCTAGCCGACCAATGGTTTCGCCTGCTAAGGCATTGACGAGGCTGTATTACAGACTGAAGAGAATGAAAACCAGAAAAACTTAAAAACTAGATGTTGGGAGGAATATACGAAAAAAGCGTACAGCGAAAAAAGCGTACACCAGGAATCTTGCGAAATATGCGTACAGGATCAAGTTTTGACAGTTGAGGTGGGTAAGCTATGACGTCAAAACATTTAGACAGGCGAAAAATGCGTACAACATTTAGGGTAAATGGATCTTTTAAAACCATTGAACTATATATCGATGGCTTAGAGTGAAAACAAACCTGATTTCCATCACACTTTTCCCAGGCTGTGGACTGGCAAAATGATAGAGATATGTTGCGCTATCAATTTGGCGTGTTTAAAATCAGCGTGTAGCCTCGTCATTTTTTTTTTTTTTTTTTACTTTTTAGTTATTTTTACTAACCTAACCTAACCTAACCTAACCTAACCTAACCTAACCTAACCTAATTTAGGGGTGGATGGCCGGGGTGGTGGTTTGTACGCATTTTTCGCTTATCATATTTACCCTATACCCTCGTCAAATACCACTGTTTCCCCTTGTACGCATATTTCGCTGTACGCATTTTTCGCTGTACGCTTTTTTCGTGCCACCGTTGGGAATTAGATACAATGAATGGAAGGTTGGGGAAATACCCGGCCTGGGCAATGACCATAGGAACAATACAGAATGGGAAAACCAGTTAATTGTTCTAGGTACAGACAACTTTTAACAAAATGGTTAAACGTGCTGTACTTGCTTCTTTAATTTTCATTACTGTTGAGACCGAAGGTTCTTGGTGGAATTCCAATGGTGGAATTTGAATAATTCTCCCTTAGAAAAACCTTTAAGGGTATATGGGTTTCGTACAAGGTTTTTGGTTTGCGGTATTTATGTTTATGTAACTTCAGTACAGCTTTCTTGGGGTTGTTTTATTTTGTAATTCTTAGTATATATTTATATCAATTAAATTAAAATATGTTTATATCTCATAATTCAACCACTGCCATAGCTACGGTGTACAGTAAATATTTAAAATGTACAGGTAGACTAACTTTATGTGTAATATAATTTTCTTTAAGTACTTATTTTTATTTTACTTTTCCTTATTTTATTTATTTTATTTTTTACTTTTTTAATTTATATTTACCACCAAATACTGGTAACGGGTGGTTAATAATTTTAAAAACTGGGGGAAAACATCGTAATTTTTGGGAAAATAAATTATTTTCTTAATTATACTGATTTAAAAATATAATTGCATATTACTTGTAATGTTCAAAAACTTATATTCAATTACAGCATTGCTGAAATAAATTCCGTTTCCCAAGGCTTTCTGAAGATTATTTCTTTCACATTTACTAACATAGTAATTTTATTTTACCAATTCTTAAAAGTCAAATCAAAAACTTACGAATAATTAATTACAGAACTGTGCAATGAAACTATAATTTTGTAAATTTACAAAAATACACAATAAAACATCACGGTCTTGATAAGAAAATAACGGAACAACATTTGTACAATATCCTAGAATTTGAACTTACATATTTCGTGGACGCTTACGAAAATGTCCGAACATTTATAAGATTATTGAACATCTAATTATTAGGGACAAACATATGTGAGTGTATGTCAAATAATAATAAATAATCAATTTCTGTTTACTTAGATTACTATGATAACTGAGGCCATCATATTTACGAACTTAATTCTATTGTCATCCTCAGATGGCGTCAGAGTAAGACGACAAGGTAAGGATAATTTTTAATCTATTTATTAAGTATCTATTCTTTTTTAACTACATTTTACATAATTGTATTAACTTATTTTAATAATATCTTCTATCACACCAAACCTTCAACATTCTATACACAGTTGGATCATATATGTAACTAGCATGTTATATAATTTTAATGCAAACAAATGAAGATGAAGCATCTCGTTTATTTACTGAAACAACATAGGATAGAAAAATTAATGTTATTTGGTTAAAAACTATGTCGTAAAAAAAATGTATTGACAAAATTATGTTATCTAATATTTATAAAGTAACGTGTTATGGTAAATTAAGCTAAAAAGTGACCCTTTATTTTATAAAGACTGTATTAGACTCATTTGTATTTTACGAATCAAAATGTTTCTCCATCCGGATTAAACTAAATGTGCACTACACTAGAACATAGACTACAACAATAACTAAAATTATTCAATATGCTGCAGATGTAGCCTACTAACATAATGATACGCGATTTTCTATTTGTGCGATCTCGAGGGCCAACCTTGACCTGGATCTATTTGTAACGCACAGCTGAACAGAATTAATTAGAAGTTCATGTATCCTATAGACAAAGGAATAACCCCAACCACAAACACATTTCGAACGACTTTTTTATTTTATTTTAAACACCATTTAGAAATGTACTAACCATTGTATCTGATTAACGAAATTGTTCAGCGATTCCTAAAACCAAAGATGGTATAAAATTGAGCAATATTGCTACTCTACAGCATTTAGCTTTGGTAATACACAATGGTTTACATTTCATACTCTTGGGGCCGGTGTAGAAATTAGGAATTTCTGCGCAAAAAAAAAAATATATATATATATACGTTTTAATTAAAATAATTTTTTTTTTTTTAATAATGTAAGAAACCCAATTTAAAATAACTATTATTTTGACATGTTAGACTTTATGTATGTGGAAGTCAAAAATTTATATGTAAAGCGAAAACCAAACACTGTTATAATCCACAAATTATTTTATTGCCATTATTGGTTTCAATCTGTACTGGTCATTTACAATTGTCAAACTCACTCCAGTTTGCCAATACAGTAAATTACCAATACATGTCGAAACCAGTAGTGATCGTAAACTCATTTATTGTCATGACATTGATTGATTTGATTGATTTAGAATGGGGTGGAATTCTTATTTGAGAAGGATTCCCTGCACGTCAACCATTGGCTTATTGTGCCCCCCTGTGAGCCGTTCCTAGAAGGTTAGAACCCTGTTCCTCGAACGAGGTTCAGGATTTTTTCCACCAGGTACGTATCCTCTTCATCTCCAGGTTGCTGGATACCAAAGAGCTCCCTCCTTCTGCGCTCCAGCATCCCGCAATCGAATATGACATGTCTTGCAGACTCCACGGCCTGCCCGCAGAGCCGACAGCTTTGGTCGCCTTCGAAGACTCCCACTGTTGCAAGATGTTTCCTGAACTGGCCATGTCCAGTGAATTGTCATGACATACATACTCATGTATTGTAAACAATAGATTACAACAATGTTTGGTTTTCTTTTCTCACTAGGCATCTACGTTAACCCTAATAAAATTAATATATAAATACCCAGATATCTAGTAAAGTATTTAGTGCATTTGTGGTTTTATTAGAAAGTAATTTTTGGAAAACGTTAATGGCAATTGTCCTATTTGGACAAATTCACTAAATAAAAGTTCCCAAAAAAATATTCATATAATAACTTAATGCCATCTTGGAAAAATGACGGACAAACTTTGAGTGGAACTTGTAAATGATAAATCTTTTTTTTTTTCTTTTTTAATTTAAGGAAATAATTTTTCTAGTAAAAAAAATGTTTCTAATCACAAAAAAAATAACAAACGCAAATTTCTAAATTTGTCTTTCAATAAGAATACGCGCTTTTACACATCTAAGTTCTGTGGCAAATTTATGTCTCATTTAATAACGGTTTAAGGTATATTTTTTTAAGATACATACCGGTTTAAATGAGATTTTTTGAAGAAACCTAAATTTCATCTTCTTTTAAATGTGGTACCCCCCCCCCCCACCCTAAATATTAAGATATATATTCCCAAGATAATGACTAATTCTCTGTAAGAGATTGCACGAGAATTTGTTATTGTATTGGAACAACCTCACAGAACAATTTGGTACAAAAATTGTTTTCAGACAAAACAGTTAAAATTTAAAACTAGCTATCAGAATCCTATAATAAAAATTTGTTCTTTATAGAAAATTTAACACATATTTATCTTTATTTTAATTTGCAGCTGACTATGACAAAACCACAAACGCCTGCACAACTCCGGCACCTGACTCGAAGCCGGGAACCTGTGTTAGTATCAGGCAATGCCCTGTTCTCCTTAACTTATTCCAAACTAAGAAAAATGATCCTGTAGTATTCAGGTTCATTGTAAAATCTACTTGTTTCTTTGAAAATAAAACTCCTATGGTGTGCTGTACAAATCCAAACATTTCAAAACCTTTGTTTCCTGAAAATAATGCCTGTGGATTATCCGATGTCAAACGTGATCGTGTGGTAGGAGGGAAACCAGCTGTTTTAGGTAAATATGTTTTTAATTAAAGGACATTAAATATGTAAGTACTTTTAGGAATAAAGTTAATTACTGTATGTTGCCTTACATAAAAATGTATAAAAGTTTGTGTATAGGTCATTATAAGAATAATAATAACTGACTACTGTCTTCATCAGAGTCCTTCAATAATTAAGCAGGTGTGCGGACATTAGAGGTATTCGACTGCATCCCAGGTCCTTTTTTAAAGGACTTAGTTAACTCACGAAAATCCATTGCCACAATCTACGCCATTGTAACATCGTTACCACATTGATAACTCATTATCAAGGCATCTTTGCTAAACCCTTAGGGAGGGGGGGTTCCTAGAGAAATCTCCTATGTAAAAGGAACGACATAGCATTTTGCTTTGCTCGAAAAAAAGCATATACTTGATACATAAAATGATTAAACAAAGTCAAAAATCTGTCCAACAGACTAAAATAAAAAACATGTTTAAACTTTATTGAAAATGAAACAAAGGATGGGACAGTTCATCAAATAATACAAACAGTCATATAGATGAAAATAGGAATTGTTGAAAATGGATTTGAGATAAATAAAAATTATGATAAAATATTTATATAATTTTGTATATTGTACCAAATAGTATGTTTTCGAAACTATATCTTTCTGAATGATATGTCTTTCTTTAACGTTTAAAATAACATTTGGTGAGAGCTTAATATTAACGTGTCAGTCGCATATCTTTTTAATTATCGAAGTAGTTGTGAAAGGGACTTATGTAGGGGGAGGGGGTAGAGTCACCAAAATGAAAGAAACTGTAGTTTTGACATTTCATAAGGTAAACATTACACAATAAATTTGAATATAACCTCTTTTTCTGAAACAAATCAACCAGTCTTGTAATACCTATCCACAATTGGAAACTGTGAGTTGTGCACAACAGCAAGCTAGCTGACTCCTGTTTGCATATTATGTGGAGAAACGCTTCACTCTGAAAGTTATGTCGCTACATTATTGCACAAATATATTAATGAGATATCTTGTCTAGGTTCTTGGCCATGGCTTGCAGCCTTGGGTTATACATTAGGAAGCAAGGAGAATCCTAACTGGTTGTGTGCAGGGGCATTGATCTCCGACAGATATGTCCTTACAGCTGCCCACTGCCTTACCAACATTGGACAAAATATATTGTAAGAATACCCTTTTTATTTTAGCAGACATACATGTTACGCTTATTTATAAGCTAGACTATTAAGATAAACTTGAATACACAGTTTTATACCTATATTTTTATATTTAATTAAAAGTGGATTATCACAATAAAACTGTATTTTAACAGCAGATAATTTCTAAACGATCTTAATTTGTTCAGATTTTATAAAGTAAAACTTCTTATGGGACATGACAGCAAAACATTCTGTTAGGATTGGTTCCTTTAAACTGCCTAGGTTCTTTATTTTCAATATAATCAAATCAATTGTTCTGAATTTAATTAATCTTTATTATTAATTATGACTCCCCTATCTTATTACAATGATACAATATCCTTATTACTACTATTAATCCAGAATGACTCTAATTGTTGTGACTCACAGATCTGACTCTACGTTATATTTTATAATTATTTGTCTCTAAATAATTACTAGGTGTATACACAATGTTTGCTCATCCTAGGTAGCTCGAACTCGACAAGTGCGTCTGTTTATTTTCAATAATTATTCTACCACTAAGTCCTTACTCGCCAAAACCGTCTGGCTATCTTCAATAATTCCTGCAGCACTTTCCCTTGATCAGTCTTGGCCCACTGACCAAGTTGCCTCCCACCCAAGGGTTTATAAATCATTGTAGCATCAATAACGTCTGCCTGCCTTGCAAGGAAAGCAATTTCATCACTTTTCCAGGTCTGTTACAATAATTGTTGTCATATTGGCTTCTAAAAAAGAAATTGTATATTTCTAACTAAAATTATCCTAATTCCTAACCATTCCTAGATAGACTTGTGAAAATAAACTAATAGTTTCGCCTGCCACAAGGGCCTGCTGCTCCTCGTTTCACCGTTCTCCAACGAAAAGCTCGTTTAACGCCAAAATCACTACATTTAGGTCGGCTACTCGCATGTGTTTTTCTAAGCTCCGTCGTCGTAACTCCGGTGAGGAGTACATTACTTTACAATAGATGTTTTGGTTTGCGTCTGGGTGTAATATATATATTAGTAAGTTGCACAACAACAAACCATAGAAAGAAATTCGTCGATCTCCTTCAGTCTCAATTTAGAATTTATAACGTACAGTTCGTGTGGTTATCTTGTGATTATTTGAAAAGTAATAAATATATTTTATTATAGAAGTTCACTAAATCTTATTTTAAAATTTATAACTTATTTTGATGTTAATTTCTTGTGATGTTTGGGAACATATATTAATATATTACATATATATTTTCCTTCTAAATGTTAAGTTTTAAATATTTTTGTGAAATTACTATATAAGTTTCAATATATAAATTTCTATTAATATATTATATTTACATATATCAGTTCGGATTATTGATTTTTATATATTATCGATTTATCATAATGTATATTAACTATCGATTTCGATATATATGTTATAAAAACGGTTACGGGATTTTTGCGTGAAGCTATGTAATAATAATATCATCAAATGAATAAAATACAATTTTTCACAAAAACCACTTTATTTGTGCAAATACAAGTACAAGACAGTCGTTGTGCTCATCCTACTGAAACTGCCACAAACCCGTTCAGTGTCGTTAGGGTTTGTGTCCATGTAACAACTTAAGTCATTGAAACGTCGTCTGTATTTTTAGTATTGCAAAACTAAAGTGTTTTTACAAGTTTAGCACATTACAGATGATTAATATTGATCTACAAAGCAATTTTAAATTAAGGTTCAGAATAAATTGTATATTTTACCATATCATTATTTAAATCATGTTATACATTAAAGTGTCTATTATACAGTTCCACGAACATTTACATTTATATACGCGTGTTAAATAAGTCCCGGGATGGCTTAATATATTTGTTTAACCATTACAGATCGAGGTACAAGGTTTTGCACATTGTCAATGGACACCAATACATATGTTAGTACGTATTCAGGGACTACTACCTTTCCAGGGGGGACGGCCCACAAGGAGTATGTAGGAAATCTTAAATGAGAGCATAAGTCGAGGGCTTTATGAGTAGAACACAATACCGAAAGCTAAGTAAAATATAATGTGTTTAATGTTCATGTTGAATCAAACAAGGAAAATGGATGAACCTATTATGGACCTAAAAGGGTATTCCCGCAAACAGGAAAAATACTTTCTTTAGTTAGTTGTTATTTGTTATTACATTTGACATTTGTTGTTATTACATTTGATGTTATTTGCATATTACCCTACTAATAAAGACCTTTAATTTGATGTGCATATCATCCTATGCTTACATGTAAGATTTCCTTTTTCCTCCTTGAGAGCCGACCCCCATTGGAGGTAAAGAGACATTAAGCAGTCTAAAAAATACTTTTTTTAAAGCTAGATATTGATTTGCACATACATTTTATAACCTCTACCTAGTAAACATTATTAAGCTGTTTTCAACATACCTGACGTTATAGCTAATATGAACTTTAAACCCACGCTATTTTAGCTACGGTGTACCTTTTGAGATCGGGTTTGTGGCACTGTGTTTTACTCATAAAAACCTTTAATTCGATATACAACTCGACCTATGCTCTTATTTAAGATATCCTACTTACTCGTTATGGGTCGTCCCGCTGGAAAGGTAGCGGTCCACTGAATACGCACTAAAATAGGTTTTGGTGTCCATTAACAATGTCCAAAGCTTTGTACCACTATCTGTAATGGTTAAAACAATATTAAGCCGTCTTAAGACGTATTTAACACGCTGTATAGAAATATATTTCTATGACATTCTCCTAAAAACTTACATTTCTTAGTAGCTACTCATCACGTTTTTATAATTTATTTTACTTTACTTTCTTAAAATGTATTGTTACATACAATTATTATTTTTATTTATTTCTTTTTTTTTTACTGTAAATAAATTAGTTTTATTTCAATGAATTTAGGTTATGGTGTGATGCTACAACAATTTTCAGTACAGCTTTGAACAAGAAATCAAACAACATAAGACATTATTTTTAAAGCTTTTCAAAACCATTGAAATTTAATTTTAAATAATTTGTTTATAGAAATAAAGTTTTCATTAATAAGTAAAGAAATAGGAAAGCTATTTTTTATTTAGAGAATAAAATAAAATTATGTAAAGTGTCGATTTTATTAAACATATATTTCATTTAGCCAAAACGTCCACCATAACAATCGATATAACACAAATGAATAGAACAGTTGATTTCTAACATACCAAATCTTCAAAGTATGGTTTAGTTATTCACAGTTAAAGTTATTACTTTTGATCATTTAAAAGTTTTTGACATCTGAGTCTTCGATATTTCCAAAAGTATTACTGTATTTATGAAATGTTTCAGGTCTGTTGTGCGGCTGGGAGAGCTCAATTTTGACCCTGGGCAAGTAGACGGCGCCTCACCTGTAGATTTAAAAGTTGAGAAAACCATTCCACATGCAAGTTATAGTGCATCAAAACGAACTGCAGATATCGGTTTAGTTAAACTTATGAATAAAGTCACTTTCACAAGTATGAAACTATTTATTGGATTGTGTGTATTCTTAGATAAACCTAAGGAAGGGAGTAAATTAAATTTGTTGTATCATGACTGAATTTAATTCACTTTTGAATTTTGTGTGTTAACATGCAAGTAAAAATAATTAACTAATTTCCCTTTTATCTCTAAAATCTTTATTTTATGAATTTGTGTCTATTTTCTGAGATCCTACTTACTATCACTTATATTATTTTGTTGGAATACAATTTGCTATTCAAAGTAACTTCGAGATATTTTTATTATTTTAACGAGCAAATTTATCTGTCCAAAAACCAATTTCAATTAATGACAGCCATATTAATTATATATGTATCAAACAAATATAAACGTAGATGTGGAGATAATTGCATCACTAATCAATTAATTGTCAAAAAATCTTATAGGTATAAAAGGTAAGTTTGTTATTACTATTACATTTAAGTTTTAAATTTTGATCTGAACTTATTTACCTGTGACATTTTTAATGTTTTAAAGCACTGCACAATCATTACAAGACCTTTCTCATATATCCATTCATAATCAAGCTCAAACTTCAGAGGAAGCTGTCATAGGGCCAAATCTGAAGTTTTAGATTTCCTTCTAATTGACTCTTGTTCTAATGTCTCAAATAAAAGGCCTTATTTGTTTTTAGGTAAACAAATTGTTTCCTTAAAAAACTTATTTATTTTTTTACCAACTTCTATTCACAACTATATTACAAAACTCTTGTATATCTTGAAAAAATTCAAAAACAAAATGTGTATGAGTATAATTTGTTAAATATTTAATGACTGCATATTTTGAGCTGTTGTTGATTTTGTAAATAAGATTAGCATTAAATAACTTTGTTCGTGATAGACCCTACATGCCACAACTGAAAGTATAAATATATAGCAAAGGATAGCCACTCATTCTTCGCAAATTAATTAATGTATTTTAATTGTTGTTCCCAAGAAAAGGGCATTGGCCTTGTGGTGTTCTAACTTTACCATTATAAAATAAACGAACTGAACTTTTCTAAATTTCCCCTTACTTGTAGTTACTTTATATTTCTGAGTTGTATTATTATTGCTTACATATATTTTTCTGTATTGAATTACTGTACCTATATTGTATTGTTGAAAGAATACATTCGTTTCATTTCATTACGCTACTAGCTGGGTTCGATCAAACATTCTGTGCAATGGTGCACGAATAATCCCTAAATTAATAACAACTATTGAGCGAAATCATATGGTCACTAACCTTTTGCTGGTTATCAGGGTAAAGACATTTTAATTCTTCACTGATACTAAGTCCCATTCAGTCAATAATCAAAATTTTCAATATTTTATAACTTGAATTTTCTATATTGTATCACTAAATGAAAGAAAAAGACAATTTTTTCATATCAAATTTATTTTACTATATGTTCTAAATCAAAATAAATACAATTATAAAACTACCTTTTGTTTCCAAAATTTTAATTTTATTATTTGTACCCTGTTACACTCTTTATATTATAATTATTATGATCTATTTCTTATTAAAATAATTCATATGTTTGAGTTTTGTTTTCAGAACTAATAAGTCCAATCTGCTTGCCATTTGCTGCGGACTTAAAGACAAACTCCTTTGTAGGGTATAATCCTTTCATTGCAGGTTGGGGATCTATTACTTACCGTAAGTATTGTTTTAATATGCTGTAAGCTGAATATTTAATTATAAATTCTTGTTTAAAACTCATTGTGTTTGTATCCAAGTCACTCTTTTTTATATAATAAAGTAGTTACTTACTTTATAATTATATGACGCGTTTCGGAACTCGTTCCATCTTCAGAATATCGCTCTGCTGAGGTCGTTAAAACATTAAAAGTAACTACTTTATTATTAAAAAAGTCACATAGACGGACAATATTGTTCTTTTATTATATATAAATTCTTGTCATAAACCTTGAGTCACGTTTATGTTAGTTCATAAATTTAACCTTACGACAGTCACTATTGCATAGAAAGTGAAATTTACTATTTATTTTAAAACAATTAATTATTAAAAAACATAAAACCGTGTAATTTATTATAAATTAATTTCTTGCATATTTTTACAACGGCTATATAATGTAATTGAAACTGACTGAAATCCAGAGTTATTATTCAACAATAATTAGGGCTTCTCAGAGTATTGCGTGAAGTAACTACTCGTCCAGTTAACAAATATAAAACATCATCCGTTTTTAAACAGTTCATAATGGACAAAATTTCCCTGTTTTCTACCAACAATTACCATTATACTGGCCGTAGACGAATATCTGGGGAATTGTAACATCTTAATTACGGAGAGGTTAGGGTGAAGATATATGTGAAAATCCCTTGCTTTGCGGTTAAACTTTACATACAGAGTAGAAATAAAGCACGCAGACTTCAACCTTAAAACTTTCATGATATTTTACAGGTTAATTACTCTAAATTTTGACATATGAGATCAATTTCAACTCTTACGAAATTCCAAGCTTATGGTAATGAAACAGATATTAATGCAAAAAACACTGGAACGTCAAAGATATTCCTAACTCAGCTTCTGAGGAGATCCTTTCCCCATACGTAGAAATAGGGACTGGAGGATACAGTATGAGATATAATGGCAATTTGATATCCTGTCAATTCAAGAATCCAAGTAAAAAGCCTCATAAAATTGAAGAAGTTGTAACGGGCTCTCTACCTCGTGAGAATGGACAACACAAGAACATCAAACAGAGTCCTTATAGGAAATATGGGATGTAAAAGACCAAAAGTCCAACCATGGAGAGGATGCTATTCCTACCGATACGAGAAATGTGCAGGACATGCGAGGATAAAATACCTTTTTGCTGAAGCCAGGGCCTGATTTCGAGCTATAGCGCCATAGGTGGACGGACGAGTTTCTAAGAACGTAGGTGGGGGGGGGGGATAAATCAAACATTTTAAATAGCAACACCCGTTTGTCTCATTTCATAAATTTTTATTTTTGTTGATACATCGTATCGGCGTATTCTTTAAATTAAGTGTTCCGTAACGAATGTTGATATTTAAAATTTGTAAGTTGGCTTTTATGTACCCCCCCCCCTCCACTATAGTCGGTGTGAAATCCATTGCTCTAGAAATATATTTAGTAACTCATGAAATCATCTGAATCTCATTTCGCTAATTAATACGGATCCCAAAGGGATATTTTGTTAATTGGACAACTTTGAAGTTATATGTTCCCTTCAGCAATTTGTATTGACATGTAATAGTAACTTTTCTTTAAGTCAATTTTTCGTGTTAACTGGACCTTTAAAATGAGGTGTCACACAATGGGTACTTAAACGTTTTAAAATACCCCCGTCCTTGGTTTCCCCAATAGGGTTGAATGACCCCTTAAGTAAATTAACCTTAAAATATCTTAAAAGGTTAAAATTTCTATCTGCAGACATTTAAACGTTTAACGATGGTTGAATAACTATACAGTATAATGTTAATAAGTTCGAATAAAATACTTATGGTTTATACAATTTGTACTTGGAACAAAGTAAAATATTATAATATTCATAAACAATTTAATATGTATAATCTGTTGTTGACAAATTTTCTTTTGTGTTAATTTAAAAAATTTTGCTAGTCCCTGAAACAGAAAATTTTATGTTTTCACCTTTGTGTCTCTTCACTGTCAATCTTAAGGAATTGAGTCTACACCGTTTCATTAAGAGACTTAAAATTAAATGTAAAGATATATAAACATGATCAGGATAAAATAAAAATACTGACAAACCTTAAAAAAAGGAAACCTAATAAATTTACAGCTTAATGGAATAAAAAGTTGTTTCTGTTTCCAACATTACATTTGGAAACACGTGAATAATATATAATGAGAAAAGTCCGTTTATCTAGTAGAACACTATACAATGTGCAATATTATAACATTCAAGCAATCATTTTAATTTATGTTTCACATACTTATAGTACTATACTACTGTATATTACAACAAATTAAGTTAGTATTTCAATTTACAGAGGGTCCTTCATCTTCAGCTCTTCTGGAGGCACAGATAGCCGTTGTAGATACTACTACTTGTGCGAAAGTTTATGCAAACTTTGCAGGAACAACAATTGATCAGAGAGTGGTTTGTGCTGGGAAGTTGGGTAAAGATGCATGTCGGGTAAGCAAAGAGATTAAACTACAAAGAAATATTTTAACGAAAAATGAATGATATATCCAATTACTTACGCATTATAAGGCGATACTAATCCCTCAGATGTTGTAACCCGTTGATTTTCTTACCTTCTTGCTTGATAGCTTACCTTTTTACATGAAATGAGCCATAAAACTTGGAATATAAGAATATTTGTTTCAAGACAATATTTTAAAATTAAACTAATAGTCTAAATGTAATAACATTGAAGTTATCTTTAAATCAGGCAACTATTTTCCCATTTAAGTTAAATAATAAATAAAGACAGAACTAAATGTACAAATCAATATATTTTGATGAAACGACGGATTCTAAAGAACAGTCTTAGGTGTACAACTTTTACCTCATCTGTTAGAAGTAAACTAAACTAATTTAAACTAATCCGAATATAAAACTTTTTTTTAAATACCATAAAACTGACAACTAGGTTTTATATAGTTTTTACAGAACGCCCTTAACATTAATTTTTTTATTCATTTCACTTTGAATTTGTTGTACCAAATGTTTTGTTATTGTCATTCTAGTTTTA
The DNA here is from genome assembly GCA_963513935.1 of Aphrophora alni. Classification (NCBI taxonomy): domain Eukaryota; kingdom Metazoa; phylum Arthropoda; class Insecta; order Hemiptera; family Aphrophoridae; genus Aphrophora; species Aphrophora alni. The sequence goes on from OY740768.1 coordinate 53,620,258, forward strand.
GTCAAAGCCCTAAATTAGTTTTTCAGCCAGTTGAAAGGTAATATTTATTATTGAAATTTCATATTTAAAAGAATGAAGGATGTACACTGAATCTAGTGGTTCAGGCAGTAGAAGAAACAGAAGTGGAAGTATAACGATAAACTGAAAATATGCAGTATTCTGTACCACTTTAAATATTATATGTTACGGTATTATGGTAAAAAAGGAAAAATCGCATGTTTAATATGGTTATTCCGACATCTGGTGTGATTTCTGTAAACAAAAATGCCGTGTTAGCTATCATCTCTGTAATCTTGAAATTTTATGTCTTGTGGTTAATATATGACATGAGTATATGTTTAGTTTTTACTACTAAGGCCCTTTGGTTGTGACCCATTACTATTCAACTCCCACTGTGGGTTTCTTATTCTTAGGTTGTCATAGCTCCAAATAATACATTGTGTTGTATTATAATCAGTGTAAATTCACCTGTATAGCCTTGAAATGTTCATCTACTTTTACTTCATTAGAGGGTACGATTCAATTTAAAAAGTGTATCATAAATTTGATCGTACTTTTGATCACTAGAATAATTAGAAACTAAAAACTAAACTATAATTCATTTGAGTTTCAGAGATTTTGGTAACAATTTGGTGAAACCTATTTTAAGGAAACCAAAACAGGATTGAACATTCAACGAAATCGAATCTATAATTGTTAGTGTAGAAACCAAACAAGCCATAAAAATAACCATTAAAAATCAAACTTATCCTAATCTGTGGAAATGATTTCCGTTAAGTTTTACAACATTTTATGCCAAAAAATGAACCGAATAAAGAGTTATAAAAAAATGTTTAACCGATGTCTTGAAGTATTGAAGCCGATTCTAAATACATTAACTACATTTTACTTATAATTCAACTTAATTTTGTTGTTTAAAATATATACTCTAGGTTCTTGTGTGTTTCAGGGAGACTCTGGAGGTCCACTGATGTTACCAAGAGGAGAAAACTTCTACTTGATTGGTGTTGTGTCATATGGATACAAATGTGCGGAGCCTGGATACCCTGGCGTCTATACCCGTGTGACTGAATTTCTGGATTGGATTCAAACAAATGTTCAATAATTTATAAAATGTATATTATTTATAAACTACTTTTTTGCTTGTTGTTACAAGCACTCTCCAATATTATCTACTTTCCATTAAAAAGGTTGTGAACGTAATTCTTCCTTAAATATTTCAATATTCTGAAAGTAAAATATATTCTCCAATAAGAGTAATGGGATAATAAATATAAGTAACAAATATAATTTAACATATCATAATTGTTCAAATATTTATATGTAAGGGCTTATCATTAGAGACCTTAAGTTAAGTATAATTAGGTTACAAGTCTCTGAGGTACATAATACTCTGAGGCTTTTACGTTTTTTAGTGTCATTAACCAATTAAATACATGTAGAAATCTATGTAAATCCATGTAAAATAAAATTGAATAAAGCTCATAATATAGGTTATCATCCATTATGAATATAAATTCTTCCATTACAATAGAATAGACCATCTGTTGCATAGGCCTACTACTTTCGCTATTGAAAATTTGTGTGCAATACTGGAGCTTAAAAATATAAATAAAATCTATAATTTGTTTCACTGCACCTAATAAAACAAACTTTGTTAAGTCTATAGATTGAAAATCTAATATCAGTTTTTGACTATGGACTAACCAACAGGACTTTAATAAACCATCCATTAAAAAACTCAGAATATGTATTTTTCGTGGTATTTTTAAACTGATTTTCTAAAAAAAAATTGAAAATATATCACAAAACCAAATTTATCTACTATCTCAAACACACACACACACACACACACACACACACACACACACACACACACACACACAACTTTTCTTATCTTGTCTTATAATTTTTATAGGTAACTAAAAGTCACGCATAGAAAATCCCACGCTTATTTAAAATTACTTTAAATATTTTTAACTCTTAATAACACTACTACTTCAAATATTCGAAAATATGTTCAATAAAAATAAAAAAATGGAATAACGGATCTCGACGGAGCCAAAGGTAATACGACTTGAAAGCCGGCTCAATGACATTACCGTAACAAGTGAAGCTTTATTTTTGTGCCATTAAATCCACGCTCTGTTTCTATCGAATTTCTGGATATCACAACATTGTTTAGTGGAATACACAAAATTATCATTCAAAATTTTCACCTGGGGAACGTCAGATAGTATTAATAACAAATTATCTAGTCTTAAAGTCAATTTTTTTAAATATTTATTTATTTATTGTTTATTTAATGACATCACATTTAAAGGGTTTTTACATGAGTTTTTAAGTTAAAATGCTAGTTTCATAAAAGTTTAAACCTAGTAATATAGAAAGCTACAAAATAAGTTTCGAAATTATTGATCTACTAAAACGCGATCCCCCCTATGTATATTGAAACAAGAATTATATTAACGAAACATTAAACAACACATTAACATTACCTGAATTGCGTCAAATAAAACTGGATCGTAGTATATAACATATCATATAGCTATATCACGAAATCAAATGTTTTATGTATTATAGTCCCGTGGTTTAGAATAATTTATTATCCTACTGTAGTAACGGGGAAATCAAATCGTTTCTGATGGCGATGTCATAAACCATCGACTTGATAACATCACACATACTATTCATAACAGGTCATATATTAGTGTCAAAATAACTCATAATACAAAATGATTTCTGAAATAGTATATTTCGTTATCTGATTTAATGGATTTAGTAAGTATCATTCTCTCCCCCGCTTCCAAATAATAAAATCTTTCGTCACAAAAGAAGACGTCAAACATTTAGTTCTTAAATTTAAAAACAATATCAGATAGCAGACAATGTAAAGATAGTTATTCTTATCAGAGTAAACGAATGCAAACCCTTCTACCTTTAAAAAACCCACTCTCATAATATAGGATACTTACTGTTTTTTTTTTTTTTTTACTATATATCTCTACTACGCTCAACCGTAGAAATGGATAGAACATACAAATCAGTCTACATCCAGACAAGGGCAAGAGGAGAAAGAGAGCATGATTCCGCTTATCAGTTTTTTTACTTCCGTGTCCCTTTAAATGAACTTCCGTAGTTGATATTATTTTTCAAGTGGGATTGGTAATAATATTTTTCTCGAACTATGTATTGAAACTCGGATTAATATTTTTTCAATATCGAATCCTGACTCTATATTTTTTATACCTTTTTGGTACTTATGATATGGCTACTGTATTTTTTTCAATTAATTAAATTAACATAAAACCAATATAATCTCTCTATGCAAAAATACATCTCTCTATCTCTCTCTCTCTCTCTCTCTCTCTCTCTCTCTCTCTCTCTCTCTCTCTCTCTCTCTCTCTCTCTCTCTCTCTCTCTCTCTCTCTCTCTCTCTCTCTCTCTCTCTCTCTCTCTCTCTCTCTCTCTCTCTCTCACATAATTATTTCCTCCCTCTGAGATTGTAGAATAATTCACAAAATTTGACATCAATGCTTGAATTTCACGATTTAAAAAAAAGATTACATCTCCCTCTAGTATCTTATTAGGTCTACTATCTGTTTTCTGAATATTATCTCTTAGTAGATATCTCTAATACAACAGACGTAATTACTACAAAACTATGTGAATGTAGTTCGAACAATATAACGTTTGTAGCGTTTTGAAAAACTCTTGTTTACAATTTTATTCCCAAGTCAGTTTACAAATAAACTGAGAATAAGTAAAAAATATAATATTCTTTAGAACGTGGTTTTCTTTTCAATGCTACAGTTTGTTATAGCGATATTTAAATGCTACCTTTTGTTAAACTTTAGCACATATTAAACAAACCTACATAGTGGTAAAGAGTTGTGCCTATTCTTTTTAACTTTAATTTATACATGAAATTTAATTATAACATATCTATAACACAATATCGTATTATAAACTACTATTGGAGAGGTGTAGGACTACTTCTAATGTTTCATCTTTAAATGAACCCTAAACTTTTACTTTATGTGGCTAAGTCCACTCTGTCAGCATCTTCTCAATCGAAATTATTTAAAATAACAATTATATAAAAATACGGAAAAAAAATATAAGATGAAACTTTACTGTGAACCTAATTGTCAAAAACCAAAATCGTTAAAAACTGAAATAAAATATTTATAATTGAAAAATTATAACACTCTAAAATTACATAGTTTCATAAGAAACTATTTAAAATGTTGTTCTTCATTTAATTATTATCAGAGGAATAATCTTTTTGCCTAATTGTTTGTATCAATCAAATATTGTGATAAAATAGTTAACATTGAGATTGCTATAAAATCGTGAAAAATATAAACTAATTTCCCCCAACCCGTATTTAACCAGCGTTTACTATCTATGTGACAAGTTAGATAAATGTTTTGACTTATTATTGTTAATAATTATATATATAAAAAGAAGCGATTTAAGATAATGATTTTCCAAAATATGGCTGATCAAAATGGTGGATACCAATTTCCGGTTTGGAAGGGGTTTTTGAAAATTGTATAAACAACATCTTTTAAATCTTTTTCTCACTAAACCTTTTCATTAATGTATTTTCCCTTAAATTAAATGTTACTTCTTCGATTCTTTGCATTTTTAGCGGCGATTAAAAAAATAGTCAAATATGGATCACTTTTCTGCAACCCTGACAGTTACATTCCAGCACACGGAAAAATCTTTTATACATGAAATTTCCCCATTCAGTAACTTTTTGGCCTAACATTCTCAGGTTAACATAAATTTTGAGATCTACTTTCGAACGTTTTTATCAATGCGACCTACCAGATATAGGATATCTATTTACACACACTATGCACATGCACGCACAAGCATGTACCTTGCCTACAGCACGTTTACGCAAGTACGATCTAGAAATATCAACTAAAAGCTAAATGGAAAGACTCCCGTAGATTTACTGCCCAAGTTTGATGAATATTTTTGTCATTGGATAGTTTATAACGAAAATAAAATCTTTTATTGTTGAAAAATAGAGAAATAAACCTGATTGATTGCGAAATTTAGAGTAAAAACAGAATATTGAGTCACATTCTATAACAATTATGACTAAATTACATTTATATAATTTCCAGTTCTGAAAACATCGAAAACAAGATATCCTTACCACATAAAATTATGTCGTTTTCAGAATGTTGCTTACTTCATTCAATTTTAGTTATAAACACATTATTTTAAGAAATCATTTTTTCAGTTTTTTTAGTATCTTAAAATAGCTTCACAGTAAAGTACGAACTAAGTTTTTATGACAACGTATTTTTATATTAATTGTCCATTTTAGATAAATTCTACTGACAAATACGAGCCCTGACAGGACGGAAATACGTACAAATAAATAAAAGTTTGTTCGTCTTTGCTGAAAAATTAAGAATTATTTAACTTGTTTAGTATCACATAATTCAAGTAGTTTATAATGCGTGAGAAATATGTTATACTTTAGTTTTATTCATATTTTAAACGCAAAAAAAGGTGAGAACATTATATTTATGACAGAAATGTGCTGTGTACATAAAAGAAATCCATATTCTGTGAGCACTGGGTCGCGTCTTGAGGTTCTATGGTTGATAGGGTTTGGTAACAGATCTCTACACAATAATGTACTTACAGTACGGATAGATCATGTCAGCTAACAATGATTAATGGCAGATGTAATTCAGTCTAAATATAATTCCTACTTATTTCAATTATATTAAATGTTTTATCAGTTTAATAATCTTACTTAGGTGTTGAAGAAAAAATTAGATTTTTTAATTTACTCTTTAAGAAAAAAAAATTCTTGTTGTTTAAGGGCGAAAAAAAATTTCAGTCGTTATCACCTTAAAAGAAAGAAAAAAACATAAATAAGATCTCTAGCCATAGAATAGTCTAGTAGTGTCAAGGTCGGAAGAAGTCAAGAGTATGTCACTCGAGACCCGATAGAAGAGACGAAAGAGAAAGAAAACTGTAGATCTAGCTAATGTACAAATTCAAAACCAATTAAACTGTATTTAATTTCAACCTTAGCATCCAGATAGTGTTATTCAACTTTGTTTTTTAGTCATATCATCTCCAAAATGCACTTATTCTTTACATACGAGCTTAAAAATATCACCATATTTTTTTCTAAATCGCGCAATAACTTCTATAAATTCGTTAATTGTGTACTGAAACAGGGTAAACAACAATCTACCCTGTTCCAAGGTAATAATATAAAACAAATAAACCATTGGGAATTAAACACAACTTCAAAGTTATTTTTAAATTTTATTTAAAATGTTAATAAAATAATTGTTTGGTGTATAAGTAGTTTGGCATACCTTTTGGGCTTGATATTATGTCAAAATATTTATCATACTCAACTGGAGATCAAATGTCCCTTACTGCCTACGTGACGAAAATGTTAAGATTTCATGCAAAATAACATCACCCCCTCACTAGCAATAACAAATATTACAGAGCCAAATGATGATTTACACGTTTACGACGATCCGGTAAATTTTAATCTCCTGAAAGCAAACATTATTTCCAGATTTACATGATCTACGAAACTAATAATTGAACGAATGGTGTTCCTTAGACCCAATTTATTGACGAAAGACTTGCTACCCTTATTTCAAATTCTTTACGGATTTGAATTTGAATTTTATTTTGTGTCCAGTGACATTTATAAACATATATAAAGGTAATATATGTAAAAATGATAAAATAGGTAAAAAAAGATTGTGAAAACATCAACTATTGTACAAATATTCTAACAAGTATCTTTAATAAAGTACAAACATCTATTTATCGTCTCTGTCACACGCACATGTTTGTAATCAGATTAATATCTTTAAAATACAAACAAGTAAATATATGTAATGAAATAACAATTCCTAGATATTTTCTAAACCATAGAATAGAGCATAAATACAACTTTACATTTGCAATCAGTATACGCTATGTCATGGGCTTCAACTTATGCAATGTGCCTCCAGTCTATCGCTGAGTGAACTCCATCTACAACATATTGTGAAAAAGGAGTCCCAAATTTGAATCACACTGAAACTAACTGTGAATAATTCATATTCAATGTTACAAGAACAATTATTTATCCCCACCTCCCCCTCTCCGTTAGGACATTTTTATTAAGCATTTCCTAACAAATATAAATCACTTTATACCTACACAAGTATAAATTTATTTTTTCTAAAAGTTCTAACTGGAATATTTATTTTCCGTTACGTACGTATTTTTTGTATCGCGTAATTTACTAACATAAAATCGACCTTTTTAATTTTCTCACACTTTATATAATTGTTTTCTCTCCTTTTTTTTACTAGGGTGCAAATAATATCCGCTTTTTGATGTAATGTTGTGTTTCTTAATGTACGTCAAGACCAAAAGGAACAAAACAATGTTCAAAAAGGTTGAAAAAACAATAAGATTTCAGTATTATAACACAAGCAGTACAAAGGGAAAAGAAGTTTCCCAGACGTTCAATATCACATGAGAATCTTGTTAAAACAGGGGTAATTCAACCCTATAGTTTACTTCAATAGGAATATTACTCTTCTAACCTCGTTTAATTAAATAAACCAATAGACTGTTTAAAGTTCATTACTACTATAGTTTCAAAAAGTGAAAGTATAAAGAAGTATCCGACTTCCGACAAAAGTAACAACAAGTTAGAAATCTTGCTACAGAACTCCATTTGCAATACTTTCCCAGTATATACTTAAAACAACAAAGAAAATCATCCAAAAGCTGCAGAATGAATTATCTTGAGGTAAATAAAAAGAAAAAATTATGGGGAGAAATATTTCATTGTAAAGCTTGTTTTTGTTTATTTTTACCTTCAGTTTAAATTTTAAGTTTTTTTATTTTGTAGATCCTATTTTTAAGATTAAACTACGGAATTGCATACAACCGTAAATGCACGCTAAATTTTTATTTCAGTATGAATGTTGGTTTTTAAATAATGTACTCCATCAAATATTCTTTCTACGTCACATTAAAATTCTACATTATAAATAATTATATTTCTGTTCGTAGCTATAATTTTAAAGTTTTAGTGCTAATTTCTGATGAATGTTAAACAAAAATTGTTTTGTTTTGATGTTTATCTTCTTATTAAATGATAAAGTTTACTGAGATTCTGGGAAGAATTTTTCCCGCGGTAAGATTCCCCTAACCTTGTTTTGTTTCGTGAATTTTCTTTCGAGTAGAGTGTTCATCATTAGTACAACAGGAAAAAGAATATTAACAATATTTGAGGCGTGTATACAAATATAGATTTACAGTTTGATTTAACTTCATGTATGTTCGTGCACATCCTGTAAATGTGTTTATTTTTTTGAAGGTGAGAGAAAAGAGTTAGATTTGAGCACTGATGAAACTATGTAATGCGCTTATTGTTATTGTTTTCCTACATAAAAGCAAAACGAGAACTCGTTTGCGATTTGTAAACAAGTATATTAACATAAAATAACTCATCAACAGCAAGTAACTGACAGACGTAATATGATGCAAATTATTCTAAATTGTATTTATATATCAAGAACGGCATTATTCTATATATGAATATTGTACAGATCACTAAGGTGTGTAAGGTGTTATAGGTTAGTGTTGGAAAACCGTTTCAAATTACCATCATTTTTTAATTTGCTTATTTTAATTTTTTTAATAAAAAATATTTAACCAACAATATGAGTTTTAAATTTTACCGATATCCTAATAATCTTCCGACAATTAGGTAATTACTGATTTATTTCTAATTATTATTTTTTTATTTACGATTTTAATATCATCAATAGATGCAGAATGTGAATCTGTACACAATAAGCTATCGAGGGACGTGATAGGATGTACACTTGAAATGATATTCTCAAAACAAAACTCTTTAATACTACAGCCATTCTCAAATTTACCAACTGATTATGTAGTGCAATGAATTTGTCTAAGGGAATTTAAAATGTAAATTTGTACTAAATATCAAGAAATAAATATGGGTAATAACACATGTGTATATGTGTCTATACGATTGTATTTCTCGATCCTTAAGCGTAATCACGGTTCATTTTACGGTTTCGATTTCCAATTTTGAAATGAGGGTGGCAGCAATATTTGTACCTCCAAAGGAAATTCGATAATACACACAAATTCCCAGCAGAAATGTAAATTGAGACAATTATATTGTGATGATAAACAACCGGAGATATCTAATCAGATTATTTATCGTTGGACTTCCTACTTTGCTGACAACGCGCTGTACATTTTGAAATATATTGTCAATAAATTTAACAAGTAATTCGGTTTAGAAACTCTATAACGCGTAGCTCCGCATTCTGTCCTACTTCAAACATCGGTGAAGGCTGGAAGGTTAGTTAATCATACCCACACTGTAGGGTGGGACAAAATATACTTACGGTTAGACAGGAATACATTTATAATTTTAAACACCATCTTTTCATTAGTTAATAACAAAATGCTACCAATTTTCCACGAATAACCGTAAAACATAATATACACTAAATATATTATTACTTCCTATAATATTGTTATTTTAAAGTTAGAGCGGCAGCGAGCTAGATATGCCTCAGCCAATTTACACCATACTGCTCTCCAAAAAAGCCATGCAGTTTCAGAGCAGAGCTCTGTAGTTGATATTATTGAAACAATAAGATTAAGTTGAAATGATCAGATGAAAAGAATGGATGCATGTACAATGTACAATGTACACTACTGATGATAGTTATTGAATAAGATGTTACAGAAAATAGAAATAGCTGGAATAACAGTTCTTATAAGGCTAAGCTCTTGTAATTAACAGAATGTTTGCGAATCGTGATACAGTAAAGGGAAGAATTCAATTTTACGCCCTTTGAATTAGCGTACTTTATACTTTAAAATTACGTAATTATCGTTAGGTAGGAAAGTATCATTAGAGTGCTGAATTTTGATGGATATACGACGTCATTATTAACTTATTCTAATTCGGCCATAAATATTTAAAAAATGTGACATATTTCTGTTTTCGCTATAAATTTCACAGTCACACAATACATGGTTCTTTCTAAATTTATCAACACAACGAGATTTAATCTTCGCAAATCATACAAGTTCTCAAATACTCGCCAAGTGGAGACGACAAAATCTTTGGTTCTCCTTCCATTGTGTTCCCAGTTGATCCGTCTTAAACGTGCGTGTGTACATAAATGTGTATGTTTGTGGAAAACACGTGCACGTGTGCACATATGCGGGGTGTGTGTAATAGATATCCAGGATTAAACAGATTCCATCACTACAAAACAACTCAATGATAAGCAACAACTTATGTGTACAAACAATTTAGGGAAAAAAGTTATTCTAGAGTGAAATATCATATACGAACTATTTTTTTACTGGTCGTGGAAAAGGCTGAATATTTTACTGACATTTCTGTCCCGGGTAGTTTGTTAAAAAATTTAAAACCACACCAAAATTCACACATTTAGTTTTAATGGAATAACATTTTTTAATGGAAAAGAATAATTTAAACGTTATTGAACATACGTTTGTACATACGATTTACACTATTGACCGATGGTACTTGGTAGAACTCCATTTTAATGAAAAACAAACACAATATTTAGTAAATTACACATGTTTCCCTTGCTCTTACCCCCCCCCCCTACCCTAGCTAAGTAACTGTTCTTCCTTTTGTAGTAATAATATGTTAGTTTCTATATTTTCCTTAGTCTTTGTTAAGCTGCCTTGTAAATGCCGTTGTTGGCGAAACCATGGTCGGCAAGACTCAAATAAATTGTAGAATTTACTAAATATTGTGTTTGTTTTTCATTTTTCGTTTGTACATACGTTTAATATTGTACATATGTTTAATACAATTTCTCAAATATCTAAGAAACCATAAATCGCTAATTGCAATTGTTGACCCGCCATATTTAAAGGAAACAATATAATCAATTGTTTTACTTAAAATTATTGTTATGATAAAAAAACTTATTTCATAGGCCCATTTGATGAAAAAGTAAACTTTGGCTAAATAAAGAAAAAACTTCTGCTCGAATCATTTAAAGATTTCGGGTAATTTTACAGTTAGCTAAAAAAAACAGTAATAATAACAATAATAAACTGTGCAAAACATCCCTAATAAAATAAAATAAGCATTTCTACAACATAGTTGATGTAAAATTGTTTTCATAACTACAATGTTAAGTAAATAGAACTAGTGTTAAATGATTTTTATTGAATTATTATAATGAAAGATAACTCAGGATGCTATTGACACAACACAGAGCTCATGTAGAATGCAAGTAATTGGAAGTTCTCTTTACTAACATTTTCCTGCCCTCTTACTTTGTTTATGTAATTCACTCTCATTACTACTTAACGCTATTTGTTTTTGTTTAAATGTTAATAATATTGATTTAAGTGGTAATAATAAACTAGAAGTAAAGCTTTATTGTAACCCGGTTTTATCTTGTCGTCGATAGAACTTTAACGTATTACAAATTACAAGTTGTTTAAATCATGTTTACAACAGTTTTAATACATTTTAAAACACGCAAATCAAAAATTATGATTGCAACAAAATTCAGTTTATCCATAGATGTGCTTAAACTTTATACAAGTTTAATTTAGAGAAAATGTTTTTACTTCCCTTATTTGAATTATTCATTGTAAGGTTTTAAAATGTTAAGTTATTTAATTCATAAATAAAACAACTCATATAAAGAAATAAAGAATACAGATGTAAACAAGTTTACTGATCATGTACGGAGTGATTGCTGAAATTTATCGTGAATTGTGAAATTATAACTGATTTTAATTACTAGTTTCATAACATAAGAGAGTTTTCTAAGAATTTATCAATCCCAATAACTGCTAAACTTTTGAGTAAAATAGTTTTTTAATAGTAATTTAATGTCAAAAATTGAATCTAATCTTCTTGCATTGCAAAATAAATACTAATTCTGATTACAGTGCGTAATATTTTCTGCATTGTGAGCAAAATATTTTCAACAATGTGCACAATTATGATTATTCTCTCTATTTGAAGGTTTCTTCTTAAAAAATACAAGGGTAAAATTCAAGGTTATGCAATAATTACTTTTTTTTAATGTATTATTTAAAGTAAATGTTAAGATAATGTTTGAAATAATTAAATAAATCCATAATTGTAAGCACTGGGTCTCGTATTGAGGTTCTATGATTTGGATAGGGCTTAGTAAATGATCTCTACAGAATAATGCACTTGAAGCACGAGTTAACTGACAATTATCAATACCAGCTGTAATTCCACCTAAATGCAGTTCTCATTCTTTTCAAATATATTAAATACTTTTGCATGTTAATAATTCGATAAAATCCTGAAAAAACCTTTTTTTGTAGTTTAATCTTACGGCTAAAGGACTACATAAATAGTTTTAAAACATTTCATTATTTTTTTTATCATTTTATTTACTAACATGAACTATCATGGTTAATCGATGAATATTGATTTTTTTTTTTTTTTTTTTTTTTTACAAGGAGTGAAAATAAAATTTGTATAATACATTACCTGAAAACTCAAAATGTGATGTCACAAATTCCATACATTATAATTACCTAGATTTGTTAAACGTTTATGTAATTCTTGACATTTTTATATATTATTTGTGTGAATATTATTAATGTTACAGCATTGTTTCGCTGCTCACTGGCAGCTCCTTCAGATGGATAATCACTCAAACTTAACTTGTCTCACAAAACTTTAAACTTACCACAAACACTTAAAATAGATATAACACTAATTATAAAAACATTCCGACTAGAACTCATCATTAAAATCCATTTATTGTTCTTAAGTGGCCACATTAGCAACGTCTACGTGAGTTTATGACGAATAACTCATAACTTGAAAATTTAATATAAGTGACAAGTTAAGTTTGAATGTTTTATGTCTGAAGAAACTACCAGTGAGCAACGATATAGTGGTGTAGCAATTATAAAAGAAAAATCAAGAATTGCAGAGACTTTCTGCAAATCAAAGTAGTAATTAATATTACAATTTCTTTGAAAACCAATAAATTATTGATTTTAAGGCAAATTAATGTATTTATACCAGCAGATGTTGCTCAGATTTAAATTTTGAATATTATTTTTTGTATCTCACCGCTGAAATTGTGTGTTTTTGTTTGCTTAATGATATCAAGAAACAAAGTGACACCCACTCATTGGTATATTAACGACTTACCTTAGCTCCAAACAAATCTTCTTCAAACAAAGCCTTCACTTTGTATACTCAAATCATTAATTACAGCTCTGGTGAGATTTGTAGTTGCTCATTATTTTTATTGTTGATTAATCAAAAGAGTGTATATATTGTGGGGTAAAGATTTTCAGTCATTTGATAGGAGTGGGGGGAGGTGCGATAACGCTTTTCATCCGAGACTTTCGGTTACCTATCAAAATTTATATCACTTTCATAAACGAAAGTTTGTTACAATGTAAGAAAAAAATTAGTGTTATTTTTTTCTATGGATTGCCTAGCAACATTCTCATCTCTTAATGCTATATATATATATATATATATATATATATATATATATATATATATATATATATATATATATTGTGTAAAAAATGTGACAACATGATAACCAATTTGTATTTTTGTGGTAATTTTAAAACCGATTTTCTAAAGAATAATTCGAAAATTAATCACGAAAACAAATAAATATTTAACACATCCAAATTTTTCTGATTCTTATCGATAGTTTAGGAAAGTGAAATATCATCTTATTAGACAACAAGAACGTTTGCAAAGAAAAAGCTATCGCAGCTTCTCCCACCCTCACTACTAACAAATGGCTAAAACATTTTAACTTTCAATATAACTCACTTGTCAATAAAATTAAATAGAATCAACAATGAAAATACTAAACAACTAGTAAAGCACCAGGGAGTCAAAGACATGAACGTAGTGAGTGAAGGCTTTGTTTGAAAATGTTTTACTTTACAAATAAAGTAGGTCACTAAGATACAAACCAGTGTTTGTCGCTCCAATTTTAATAATATCTAGAGTTATCAGTATATAAACTAATACACTAAATTTCTCAGTGAGATAGACAATAGTCCCAACTAATTTAAACATGAGAAACGTCAGCAATGTATTAGTAAAAACATTTAAGTTACCTCTTAACATTATTAAATATACAATTATCATCAATTTTTTTAATTTTAACGATTTTAAAAGAGATTTTAATTTCATGTTTGATTTTTCATTTAAAGTTATTAATAAATAAGGAAAGATTTCTTTATACTTGTAAAAATATTAAGTTAAAGACATTAAAGACTTAATTACAGTGACACAAACTTAAGTCTCACACGCATGCTCAAAACAATAAAAGTGTATTAAAAATATAATCATTAAAATAACAACCAACTAAATGTGCTGAGAGTATTGACGATTCGAACAGTTTCTAAACCATGGATTAAATCATAAAATCAACGCTTCGTTTCGAATCTGTAGCGGACGTGAACTTTACCGCGTCTACTTGCTGTGGACGACTAATTTTCCACGGGTTGATTCCTTCTTTTAGATAGTATGAGAATTTGAGTTCCATCCATACCGAAATTTAATAATATTAATAATTATAAACTTCATTTTTCATTTAGAAATTTCTATATGGATTATTAAGTACTGTGGCTCTATGTAAGAATTCAATTGCTTACCTAGGTACTTTATAAATGTAGAAGTATACATTTACTGTATTAAAGTCCTAATTAGAAGGTTTATTTTTCTTCGCGTACTTACTTTTGTTTCGTGTATATGATAAAATATATAAACAAAGATTTTTAATTCTATCAGAGTCAAAACATTTATTTTTCTTGGTTTCATATAACATACGCTTTGTGTTAGAGTGTTATATCTCTTAAGTTACGTCAAAAACAAAGGGAACAACATAGTAAGTAAAAAAACGTTGAAAATCAATAAAATTTCAGCATTATAACACAAAGAGTTCAAAGGGAAATGTTCCCCAGATGTTCAATATCACATGAAAGACGGTATATAAAACAAGTAACTCCACCCTAAAGTCTACTTGGAGGAAATATTAGCTTTCTTCCGACCTCGATAAACTAAATAAACCAGTCAACTGTTTAAAGTTGTGGTTTAACGTTACTGCTATCGTTTTAATCGAATTGAAGTAGACAAAAAGTATTAATTTTGTAATAAAAATGAGTAATTTTATTACTAATTTAATAATTTAGTAATTTTAACTAAACAAAATTGCATAGTTTCAATTTCCTAGTATGTACTTAAAACACACAAAGAGAAGGAACTGAAGTAACCGAATGAATAAATGAGGTTAATCTAAAAAAGAAAAAAATATGGTTGAAAATATTTCTATGTCGAACTTATTATTCTTTAGTAACAAAAACTTCTTATACAACGATGTATAGAATTTAAACTCATAGAACACGGTTTGATTTTGTTAAAATTTTAATCCACATTATTATAGCTCGTTGCGTTCATTTTAAAAACAATTAATACTGAGTAAAAGCAGTTTTGTAAATAAATTGTAATCTTTTCTGAACTTCGAAGTTATCACAAGACAGTACAAGATCAACTTTCTATAATTAAAATATTTCCTCGAAGTAGATTTTAGGGTGCAATTGCTTGTTTTATATACCGACTTTCATGTGATATTGAACATCTGGGGAACATTTCCCTTTGAACTCTTTGTATTATAATGCTGAAATTTCATTGATTTTCAACGTTTTTTTACTTACTTTGTTCCCTTTGCTTTTGATGTACCTTAAGAAATATAACACTCCTTCACATAGCGTATAGACTATGCGCTCTATACGCTATGTGTATACTTATATAACTATACGCTCTAACACAAAGCGTATGTTATATGAAACCAAGAATGGGAGAACTAGAGATATCAATTTTTAGTCTCTGAGATAATTAAAAACTTTTCTTTATATTTTGTTATCATACGCACGACACAAAAATAAGTACTTAAAGAAAAATAAACCTTATAATTAGGTTTTTAATACAATAAAAGTGTACTTGGTTATGTATAAAGTACCTAGGTAAGTAATTGAATTCGTACATAAGGCCACAGTACTTAATAATCCATATAGAAATTCCTAAATGAAGTTTATAATTATGAACATTAGTTTATTGTATGGATCGAATTCTAATAACATAATTATTTTGGTTTTTAAACTTTAACCAAAATAATTGTATTATTAGAATTTAAATTAAATGTTATTTTTATGTAAGAATATTCTTTGAGGACAGAAATGTGCTGTGTACATAAAATAAATCCATATTCTGTGAGCACTGGGTCGCGTGTTGAGGTTCTATGATTGATAGAGTTTTGTAAAGGATCTC
This sequence comes from Aphrophora alni, assembly GCA_963513935.1. Classification (NCBI taxonomy): domain Eukaryota; kingdom Metazoa; phylum Arthropoda; class Insecta; order Hemiptera; family Aphrophoridae; genus Aphrophora; species Aphrophora alni. The sequence continues at coordinate 53,636,678 of OY740768.1, forward strand.
TTACACAATAATGTACTTACAGGACGGATGGATCATGTCAGCTGACAATGATCAATGCCAGTTATATTTCAACCTAAGTGCAATTCCCATTTATTTCAATTAAATAAAGTGTTTGTTGCAATTAAATAATCCCATTCACTTAGTGATGAAAGCAAATTTTTACTTTATAGTTTAAATCATACTCCACAAACAAGTAAAAACTTGTAATTCGTCTTTTTCTCTTTCAGATTTACCAACGTGATCATTCTATTTGGGTGTTAATAATTTCATATAGATTAAATTGTATTGTCTGCAAAATATTTTCATACTTTAGACACGACCTAAAGTGTGTCAATATGTAATGTTTTTTTAATTGCGCAATTTTTTTAATTAAAAAAAAAATTAAACACTTAGTCTAATCACTTTTAAGACAATAATATAAAATTGGAGTTAAACAAGCTTTTTTTAATAATAAAAATTTGATTAAATAATCAAATACTATAATTGATTTCTCTACCTATATACGTAGATATTAGGCTTAATATATGTTTAATTAGTACAGTAGAACTATCATAACTTTATTTAAAGTTATAAGCATTTAAATTTGTTTACCAAACTGGACATTTAAATACTATTAAAGATGATTCATTTAACTGTCTGAAAACGCTACTAATATTATGATTAATATTCTTCATAATTATAAGTAGTAATTTGATTAATCCAAAGTTCAATTACACTCTAATGCATCATCAACTGCATGGCATGGCGGTTAACATTATTAATTTTATTATCAACTTAAATCGCCCTCAATAGCTACAATACATGTTATAGAGTCTCTAGGCGATGATTAATTCGATTAAGATGGCTCAAGAACTGTAATCTCGTGAAATCAACCATCAATCATCTCCTTTAAACTATCTATAAAACAAATATATATATATATATATATATATATATATATATATATATATATATATATATATATATACGAATACTATTAAACCTAATTTTATTGTGTTACCTGTTGAAGCTGAAAGAAATGTAATCAACTCTATTACTAAATAGTGTTTGTTATTCAATATTTGTATCCATTATTAATATTGATATACTGTATGTTGAAGTTTAGTGAAATATAATAGACTCTTTTGACAAATAATGTTTGTTATTCAATATTTGTGATATATGTTGAAGCTCGAAGTAATGTAATAAACACATTTGTTAAATAATGTTTGTTATTCAAAATTTGTGTTTTACCTGTTTAAGCTCAAAGAAATGGATCAACTCTTTTGCCAAATATTATTTGTTATTTAATATTTGTTTTATATGTTGAAGTTTATTGAAATGTAATCGACTCTTTTGCCAAATAATGCTTGTTATTTAATATTTGTGATATATGTTCAAGTTTATAGAAATGTAATCGACTATTTTGACAAATAATGCTTGTTATTTAATATTTGTGATATATGTTCAAGTTTATAGAAATGTAATCGACTCTTTTGGCAAATAATGCTTGTTATTTAATATTTGTGATATATGTTCAAGTTTATAGAAATGTAATCGACTCTTTTGCCAAATAATGCTTGTTATTAGTATTTGTGATATATTTTTAAGTTTATAGAAATGTAATCGACTCTTTTACCAAATAATGCTTGTTATTAATATTTGTGATATATGTTCAAGTTTATAGTAATGTAATCTACTCTTTTACCAAATAATGTTTGTTATTCAATATTTGTGATATATATTGAAGTTTATTGAAATGTAATCGACTCCTTTACCTAATAATGTTTTTTATTCAATATTTGTGATATATATTGAAGTTTATAGAAATGTAATCGACTCTTTTGCCTAATAATGTTTGTTATTTAATATTTGTGATATATATTAAAGTTTATTGAAATGTAATCGACTCTTTTACCAAATAATGTTTGTTATTCAATATTTGTGATATATATTGAAGTTTATTGAAATGCAATCGACTCTTTTACCAAATAATGTTTGTTATTCAAAATTTCTGTTACCTGTTGAAGAAAAAAGAAATGTATTTATCTCTTTTTCCGAATAATGTTTGCTTTTGAAAATGTATCGAATGACTTTCAAAATCTTTATCTCTGTATTATTTGGAATTATATATATTCAACAATAATGAATAGCCTACACAGCTTATCAATACCGTAGTCGGTGACAAGAACGTACTGAGTGATAGCTGTGTTTGAATAAAGCTGGTTAGTAACATAAGGTAATTCCCCAATAAACCAACAAGTGGATGCTATTCCGTTTCTAATAGATTTTTCGATCTCAATATGGAAATTAATATGCAAAATATTGCTTGTAATTACCATCAAAACTTTTAACTTAAACAAAGTTAGCTAGTATTAATAATTAATTAAGTTAACTTAAAATATTGTTGATTTTTAAAGAGTATGTATTTTATTTCTAATTACAATTTATTTTAAGTTTTCAGTTAAAATATAATAACACATTAAAACGAGGAGAGTTGTAATATAAATTGTAAAAATATATGTTAAATAAGATTGTGCGATAAGATATGTGAATATGACATATGTTCTATTATCTAAATCTATTTGATTATCTAACAATTTAAACACCAATTTATAATACCATACCATGTCGTAAACCTTTGAAAACCAGAAAAATGTAGCAATGATAATTCCCTCCACACACATTTTTTTCGTATAGTGTATTATTACTATCGAAGTAGCTCGAAGATTTTTATTTTCTCAATTCTACAAAAATGTTTTGGCTCCATCTACTATTGCTAGAACACACATATATATCTGCTTTATGAAGAAGTGTTGTATTCTTTATCGTACTTCAAAAGCAAGGAGAACAAAGCGATGTCGAGAAAGGTTGAAAAATCAATGGGATTTTAGTATTATAACTCAAGCCGTTCAAAGAGAAATGAAATTCCCCAGACGTTCAATAGCACGTAAAAATCGTGTTAGAAATGGTGTAACGCCACCCTAAAGTGTACTTTGAGGAAATATTATCTTTCTTTTGAAGTCGTTTAATTAAATAAACACTTCTACTCTTTAAAGTTAATTTCTGCTACACCTACTGTTATTGTTTTAGTAAAATTAAAATAGAAAAAATAATGGACTTGTTACAAAAGATAGAAACTTTTCCACAGAATCCCATCGCTATAAATTCCCAGTTTATGCTTAAAATATCAAAGTTAATGGAGTTGAAGCTATAGAAGAAATTAACTTGAAGTAATCAAAACTAATAAAAAATATGGGACGAAAATTTTGAATATGGAACTTGCTTTTCTATAGTCGATTGGTTTTACTCTAGACTAAATTTGATGTAGCTTTGATTTTTCAAAGTATTTTTGAAATAATATAACTACTAATGTTTTAAATTGCCTACATTTAAATTTCATATGTGTATGTGTATCTGTATATAATAATGTTGAAACATTTATTTCATTATCAGTAATTTAAATACCTCAATCCCTGAATGTCTGCTTTTTGTTTTAAATGAAATACTGAATTAGAGATAAAGAACACAATTGACATTCCACTAATTTGTTCTTAACAGACGCAGCAACAAATCTTAATATACCAGTTTTTTTAACTTCAATAAAACAAAACCGAGCTTAATTGACTTTTCTGGTTCAATCTTTTATCTGTAGTCTTATCATAGATTCTCAAGTTAACACGTTGTGTACTTATAATATAACAATATACAGTCTCTCTCGATGTCTCAAATAAGAATAATTTACCCTCGCATAGTAGACTATTTATCTTGACTCGAAATAAACCAACAAAACAATTGTGTAAAATCTACTGGCTTTCTACCACAGTGTGATGCCTGTTCATCTTTCTTGCGTGAATGGTGAATGTATGTGCGTGCTTATTACAATAAAACACTAAAATTCAAACAATAAAATCTTGATTGTTCACATTGTTGATTCTAGCGTCTATTCTGTATTTGATAAATGAAACGGAAGTTCTTCCAAGATCGGCTTCTCCCCAAAGTGCGAGGAGAGAAAATTTTCAACGTACCCGCTTACTCCCGTCCAACATATTCAATATAATATGTGACATTTTCGCATAGTTTATCATTACTCAAAAGTGATATCTCGTTTCAAACTTATTTTTTGACGGTCAATAAAACAGATTTTTTTCCCCCTCTCAATCCAAATACTTATTTAAAAGAAAAAAAAATAGATATAACTTTTAAAATAATAAAATACAAATTCGAAATTAACCACTCCCCCCCCCCTTCACACACACACATACACATTAATAATAACATTTTATTAATGTTATCAAATATGTTGATTTCATAAAATATACAATGCGATATCTATAGGAGTTTACGTGAACTAGTTGGACCGATCTTAGTGTAAATTCTTTATGTAAAAAAATTGTTCTAACTAACTATCAATCTAATTCTAAATGTTTCAAAGTAACCGTTAAATCAGACTGACCGATTGTACGAGGCAAATAATATTGTAAATCGTCTTCACAAGCAAAATAATCTCACAAATTTAAATTACATGCATAATTTGTTTACGACGATACCAATGGATTAAAAAAAGTCTATTTTACAAACTTACATATATAAACTAATGTGAGCAAATTATAAATTTCATTCTTTTTAAATGCGTAATCAAGAATTGATTCCAATAAAACAAGTGACAATAGTAATTAATAAAATATTACTCTTTCTACGTGGTAAAATAACATACGATTACATTAGTGGAATAAAGAAAGTGCACTTTGCACCGATGGGCGGCTAACAATAGTGTGGACATGTGTGATGAGTACCCCAAATTTGACAATCTGCATATAAAATATGGCGGCATAATGTAGAGCTGTATTTCTATATGTAAAAAGAAGATCCCTGATAAAACAAAATACATACTTCTACAACACAGTAAAGTCAAAGTGTTTACAGTAACAGCATAAAGTGACTGTTATTGAATTACTGTTTTTAAAAATTGTTCAGTTAAGGTACTCCTCAGAGCTCTTGCATAATGCACGTAATATTTTTTTTTTTAACCGACATTTTGTGAACTCTAAGATGCAGTTAAAACTACTCACCTTTCTTTTTGCTTCCATACATGGTGATTCAGAGTCTGTTTGTCGTCTTTACATTGTTTATCTTCTACACTCACTTCATCACTGAACACTTTGTTTTTGTTTAAATATTAATCCACGTTATTATAATGAAAGTTTAAAGTTTAAGTGCTATTTTAAACCAGCTGTAAAGTTTTATTTTATGTTAATATCCAATTTTATCACCGTGGATAATATTCAAGCTGATATATTGTAACTTACAGGTTGTTAAATAATTTTTAGATGAAAAATAATACACGTTAAAACACTCCTATTTTATTTATGTATAAAAGAGTTTTTTTTTTTTTTTTTTTTTTTTATAGTAAATGTTTAAACATAAACTGGTGTGAATGTTTTTTTTCAGTAACTTATTAAAACCGATGTTCAATCATTCACATGTGGAAAACAACATGTTCAATAAAGGAAAGGTAAAATCACAAACCAATTTAATGATAATTTATATTAATTTATGATCATTTTTTCTGTTCTAAGACCTATCTCGTAAAATTATAACTAACTTACTAAGTAAGTAAATAAGTGATCCTTTACTTTAATCTATTTAAATATCTAATTATTATTATTTAATAGTAACATAATGAGCTGCTGAGCTAAATTGTGTTTCCAGAAGGTAAATCAACACATTGCAACCTAATTTCTTACTTTGCGTAAGAAAAATTAACGTTAAAAACTTAAAATATTTTTTTCTGTATCCTATATAAATAAATATTGAGCTTGACTTGTGAGATAATATTATATGGAATAAAACCTCAACACAAGATCTCACAAAAATTATGATTACTTAATCAAACGCGTTTCAACGACAAAGTCGCCATCTTCAGTGATAAATGAGCTACAATAACTAAACTCTAAATGTTATAGATTAGATATTGTAGCTCATGTATAACTAAGGATGGCGACTTTGTCGTTGAAACGAGTTTGATTAAATAAACGTAATTTTTGTGGGATCTTGTGTTCACGTTTTATTCCACCTGAATTCTATAACCTAATTGTGAGAAAAATATCTTTATAACTCGTCAAGAATGAGAACAGGTCTGCAATTATTTTTTTATTTTTTATTTGGAGGTTTTTCGTCAATAAGTACAAAAAACTATAAAATTCGCGACTATACAATAATTACTAAAAATTTATTTTAAATTGTACTATTTACAGATAGACAAATGTTAATATAATGTTTAAAAAAATATTCTTTTATTACATTAACGTGTTTTGTACATAAAAGAAATTCATGTTGTCTAAGCACTGGGTCGCGTGTCGAGATTCGACACAATAACGCACTTACAGGACGTACAGATCGTGTTAGCTGACAATGATAAATGACAGTTTGCATTCAACCTATTGTATTGTATATTACGGGTTACCACTGTACTGCAACCTTTATAAATCTATTGTGCCCCGAATTTCAAACTAAGTGTAATTCTGATTTATTTCAATTATATTGTCTTTCTTTCAATTTATTGAAATTTTTTTAAGTGTTTATTTTAATATAATAATACATCCACTAAGTGATAGAGGAAAACTTTTTATTTCATGTTTATCTTTTACGGCTCAAGTACAACAAGTTTAAAATATTCATTTTGTTTTTCCTCTTTTCTCACTTACGAACACATCGACTATTTATTACGGTTTATTTCAATTAGACCTTTTCGTATCGTTTCCAAACCAGTTTTATACTTTATACAAGAGCTTAAACAGGTCAAAAAGTTTTTTTGTTTAATTCTATACAACTTTCTGTATTTTTTTAAATATTATAATAAAATTAAACAATTTAATCTCATCTACTCCGTTCCAAGGAAATAATATTAAAAAATTATAAGTACGAAGTGTAGTTTATGTTAAAAGCATGTATATCTCGTGAATTTTAACCCAACTCAAAATTTTAAGAATATTAAACACAGTTTATGAGATAATCTAACTGTCTTTAACTGCAACTACGAATTATTATTAATATTAATAATTAACACTACTTTTACTTTGAACATTAAGACTTGATTATGCCAAAATGTAATATAATCTAGTGTAGACAACACAGCCCCACTACCTATGTACTGGGAATATTATTATTTAATGGAGATTAAAATCACCCTAAATAGCTACAACAAATATTATAGAAACTACTGGATGTCTTACTGGTTTTAGACATCCAATAACTTTAATATCTTGAAAGCGAAAACAATTTATTTTAAACAATCTATAAAACAAATACATATATCGTTATTTAGTTCTTATTTCATAGTCGAAACACCTAACTACCCTATTTCAAATTTATTAATGAATTAGAATCGCTGTAAAAAATGTTATATTTATAAATATTTTATATTTCATATTATAAATACTAAAAAAAGAGACTAAAACATTTGGTTAGGTTAGGTTAGGTTAGGTTAGGTTAGGTTAGGTTAGGTTAGGTTAGGTTAGGTTACTTGTAACAGTTGGTTGGACTGACAGACGAACGGACTTAATCTTTAAGCCGGTTATTAACTTCATATGGAACAACATTTATGTCGCCGACATCTTGAAATTTGTCGAAGTTTAATCCAAACTCAAATACGAACTAAACAACTACATTTCTATATTTTATTTCAATTGGTTAAGAAGTTGGGTTTCTAGAGCGTGAACAAACACAATTAATTATACTCAAGTATGCACAACTACATAAACATACACATACAATTGTAACTAAAGTGTAAAAAACACTATTTGAAATTTTGTTTATATAAATGGACGCAGGACCATAAAATTATGATTTTTTTTGTCTATCTTATCAACCAATGATTAAAATGTATGTCGTTATTAACAATGGTTTTTTTATATAACCACCTATAGTTTTCCCGTAATAAAACCCCGATTAACCCTTGTAAATTGTGACTCTTGCGTCAAATAAAACTGTAACATGGCATCATCATTAACACAATATCAAAAGTTTTCGTTATTATGGTTGTAAAATATAAAATAAACCATTATCCTACTGTGCAATTTAATTGGTTTTGATAGTGATGCCATAAACCATAATATACTGTTTATAGCAGGTCTACTAATAATCGAATGTGATTTCAATAATAGTGTATTTTCATTTTATCTTGGTTTACTCTCTCTCTCTCTCTCTCTCTCTCTCTCTCTCTCTCTCTCTCTCTCTCTCTCTCTCTCTCTCTCTCTCTCTCTCTCTCTCTCTCTCTCTCTCTCTCTCTCTCTCTCTCTCTCTCTCTCTCTCTCTCTCTCTCTCTCTCTCTCTCTCTCTCTCTCTCTCTCTCTCTCTCTCTCTCTCTCTCTCTTTTCCTTGTATTATTACTATGTGTAAATCAAAGTAATTTTGATTGTAGTTTTGAAGTGAAAAATTATGTCTGTACTTATTGGGGTTAGGTAGAAGAGAGGGTTTATTATCCCTAACCTCACCCTTAATAAAAGCAATTCTATTCGTCCAAAAATAAAGTCATTATTCATCCATTCATTCACTTTCTCTCTCTTAATATCAGATAAGAAGAAAGACAAAGATATATATATTCTTTTCAAACTAAGTGAAAGCAATAACATGAGACATGGCTCACTGTTTCCTCTTTACAATCCCACTTCCATAATACACCTCCTATCTTTCAATTTCTCTCACTCTTAGTGTTTTTGTTGTTTTTTCTTTTTTCAACTTCTTCTCTGTACATTTTTTTAATAATTTACGAAAACTGAGATCAGTGGTTGAATATAAACATGAGCTTTAAGTAAAGCCAGTCTCCCCCCCCCCCCATCGCAAGTGCCTATTAGTCTTCTGTCTATGTTTTTTTTCTTCTTATTTTTTCTCTAGAACTACTGACAAGATTACAAAGAAACTAGATAACTGTTTCATTGTTAATGTAGCTGGAATGACACAAACGAAGCTAGTTTTGAAAACATCTTGTTTATAGTTTTATTACAGAACAGTTTATAAAAGAACTCAAAGCAACATAAGTAATATTTCGTTGAATATGGCTTTATTTTCAATTGTGTCATTTATTTTATGCGGTTTTTCTAAAAATAAACATTTTAAATGTTACTTTACATTGATCTCCCTACTCTACTTGCCTTTATATTATCAAAGTATATTCTATATCTAAGACAATATTCAATTATAAACAATTGGATTATTAGAGCAATACTGGCGTCAGAATTTTGTGAAGCAACTCTTCTTAATCTTTAAATAAATACAAACTTAACTAATTTTTTAACTTTTGTTCAACATAATTTATCTAAAATTGTATGGATTACAATAGAAATATGACATTATTAAAAAATATCCTTCCTACTCGTTTTATTTTTTATTACAATGTGAACTTATTTAAGCTACTCAGAAACTCAAAGTGTAAATGTGTAAGATAAAATGGTTATTATGAAATTTGTATGAAATAAACAACAATTTTTTACAAATTTCGTAGTGTTATTAGTTATTATTTTTAAAAATGAATTCGCTTTTCAATAATTACTAACAGAAAAAAAATATCTCAAAAGCTTAGGAAATTACAGGTTTATAAAAATCTTCATTATTATAATAAGTTCTTAGTTTCAGTATGTAAAAAACGGAATAAATTACGAAAATGTAAATATTTTGAACTTAAAATAAGTAGTAGATATTTAATCCTCATTTATAGCAATTTATTTTTAAAATAACATAAATTTCATTCAAGATGAACTTCTATGTGAATCAAATTTTTCCCAGACAATACGAATTTACAAAATTATATGTGTGATTAAATATATTAATTATATATTATTTTTTCAAAAATACACAGAATTAGGATGTATTATTATTTCAAAATATTTGTTTAGATTAATATTATATCACTTTGAACAGAGCAGCTATCAAGTCTATTAGCATTCAAATTCCATTATTTTACTAAATGTATGGTAATGATATTAGTACAAATAACATAACAATATTTGCGTATTTGTATGTATAAATATTTACATAAAAGTTTTTGTTTATACTGTCCCCACTTTCGGATAAAAAGTGTTTGTGAGATCTCTTTTGTAACATATATTTAGTGTTAATACTTTGTATAAATTTAAAAAAGTATAAATAATATACAAAACACAATTCGGATAACTTGAAATATGGTGTAAATATTTGAAGGTGTATGTATTATAACTAGTAGTAATCACAAAGTTTAACTATGCATGTAGACACACATGCATACTATATGAAATTGATGAGGGTTCACGTGTTTGTACGTAAGTGAAATGACAACTTGTTAATTTGTATAGAGGTTTACAGACAGTTTAAGTTTCTAATATTTAGTTACTTTTATATGTAGAAAAAGTAACTATTCTATTTTGAACAGGGTTTAAGGAATCGAAATATATTTAAAGATGAGAGGCGGTCTTAAATATACAAGATGTTTTATATATCTATTTGTTATATATCTCTGTATTGAGCCAACACACATATCTTATCGTCAATTTAAAAGTTTATAATTTTTAAAGTATAACCTTAACTAATAATATGTCTAATGGTAAATTATTACATAAAATGTCGCTGTATACAATTCTTGCCAGAGTGTATTGTGTAATAATACTTAGACTTAATATTTTAACCATTACAATTAATTATCTTTATTATTTTCAACTCAAAATTATTGTAAATTTTTATTTTTTTAGATTTATAATATGTTAATGACTTTAACGATAAGGTTTCTTCAACTTCTATGGTTTTTATCTATTATTATGTTTCGTCCAAAAAATATACATCTGTTGTTTACATGTTTTTGATAGACAAAAATAACGGTAACTTAAGATTTTAAAATATCGGATTTTAATTTAACCATAATAATCGAAGTGATTTATGATTGTATATATAGGCCTAATACATTTTCAATTGTACCTATTTACAGAAAATCCACATAGTGATACTCCAAAATGCACGCAATGTGTGTACAAATAACAACGAATGACGGTATAATACAATTATAGGTTGACTGCTGGCGGCGTAGCACAGCTAACTGTTGAAGTAATGCGGGATCAGACGCTTCTTTTACACCACACCGAGCTTTGGCGAATACTTCCGACAAATACCGACTGCTACAGGAACGTTCACATACAAATAAATGTTCACCGTACTGTCCTTTTGTAAAATGTATGTGCTGTCAGTTTGTTCACAGGCTTCAAAATATTTCTCTTTTTGTCAGACATGGTTGTAAATGTCACGGAGCAGACATGTATTTGTTGCTCTCTTTTGCCTTTGTGTTTTGCGTGTTTCGCATTTAATTGCCTGATATTTATTATTTAAACTTGACTAGGTACTCCATTATAGCACACTTCACTTTAGTAAGAAACACTGGACATTCGTAAATTACTCAGATTAGTACTTAAATATATCTGCTGTACGTGACATCACATGCTAATTAAAATCTTATTGTAATATAGTAAAAAATTATAAAATTTAGCTTAGTAAGCGGAGTTTAATATGTTTTAAAATAGAAAATACTTTGTAACTGTGAAAAATATCATGCGAATTGCTTCTAAAAATGAGTAGTATGGAAAAATAGCGTTGTCCAGATTTGGAGCCGGCACTTTAATTATTTCATTTTATTCTGTAAAATTATCATTTTATATTATATATATTCGCTCGAAACTTTTTTTTTTCGTATGAAAATTATTCAGAATGAAACTTACAATAAAAATACGTATTCCTAAAATACCTATTTTTAATTGTTACATTTCAAAACACCATTTTCTTCAAATTCTCGTTTCACATTTACAGAGTGTTACAATCACGACAATGGTGTGAGAAATATAAGCCATATTGATGCTTAACATAAGCCATGAATTCTATATTGAATGAAAACTAAGCAGGCTACAAAAATAAATGTGGACTAGACAACAAATAACAATAAAGTGAGCTGGGTTTCGGAGACACCTTTTCTTCAGTTGAAAGTAGTTGGATTGCCTACCTTGCGCCTAACGTACAACACAAATCATTGTACTGCGATAAATTTCCCAAGAACAAAAATTATACACAATTTATTTGAAATACATTATGGCCCCCATATTTTATTAAAAACAAGAAGTAATAGATTTCTAGTAAAGATTTTTCAGTTCTGAGTCAAATAAAACAAACACAAAATATCAAAGTAGAAGAAAAAAACACGAGTTTCGTGCGTAATAGTAATAAAACTCAGGAATGTGTGAAATTACCGAGTAAAAATTGTTACATATACAAAACAAAATTTATAATATCAGAATTAACCAAAACAATTGTCAATAAGTTAAATTATCGATTTAGAATTGCGGGAAATAATTTTATATGACGTAGAAATGTAAAACGTTGAAATTTACAAAAATATATTATCAAAGAAAAAGATTATCAATTGATAATAGAGTTTTAGTGTATGTACTGTCTAACGAAGGATAGATTGCAAGGTGTTATCACCTCAAGTGAATGTCACATAATATAATCACAATCAGTAGCTTTAAGCATAGTAGAATTGAGGTGAGAGAACTAGGTGCCCTTGAAAAGCTGTTTCTATTCATTTGTTATCAGGTCTCATATGTCAGCACCAAAAATGTCACATATACACACATTTTACTCTCTCTTATAGCAGGAGAAAATATGATTTACTTTAATAATAGTACATTTAATTCTGATAGTTGTTTGATCATCATTTAAAACAAAATTAACTAAACAACCGTTGAAAAACGATTTTTTTCAGAATTGGTTATAATTTATTTATTTATTTTATTTTTGATATTTTTTTTTTTTGAAGTGATAAATTCTTTTGGCCTGTTGGGAACTTTTGGCATGGGGGAAAAAGTGTAAACTCGCGTCACGCAACGTACCGTACCCTACCATTCTGGCGTATATCTATCTATACAAGCGAATGTGCGCGCGCATACGCTTCTGGTCTCTCTCCCCCCCCCCCTCTCTCTCTCTCTCTCTCTCTCTCTCTCTCTCTCTCTCTCTCTCTCTCTCTCTGCTCTCTGTCTCGTAGAGCACAGAACGGGGATGTATTATGTATATAGTATATAGGAAGCATCGGCTACGTGTGTGTGTTTGTGTTGGCGTAAGTTAAGTATGTAAGCATACATGGGTGTTCTCGCATTTGCCGGTCTCCGGTTTGCTTGCCCGTGCGTGCCTGTGTGCGCCGTGTGCCTGTATAGAATTGGAGGCAACGAGCAGCCGACTTAGTATCCTGGCACATATTACATATTTATTTGTTGTTATTACACACCTGTTTGCACGCTCTTGCACAATACTGACGTTCGTGTATTTACTTTATTTTCTTGTATCCAGAGAGACATACTAAAGGGAATATTAGACTTATGTGGCATTTACCGCCCAAGTGACTTTTTATCCTAAATGAAGCTGTATCTCCAATAGTATGTGAAGCACGTCCGCATTGCCTATATCTATATAATTGTCATGTACGTTCTAATATTTGTGTGGGGGGGGTACTTGTATATCGTGGAAGGCAGCGGCAGCACGGCACGTTCTACTGGAGATCAGGGTGGTGCATAATAGGATGTACGGGGGGCGGGACATACACACTCTACTATAAAACTATACCAGTCTTCACTCCGTTCAGAGCTACAGATAGGAGATATTAATCGATATTGAAAATAATCTATATTTTGAAGGAAATAATCGATATTTTTAATTTAAATACAAACATAATTTACATAAGAGATAAGAATGAGTATTATATTATAAAGATACATGTACAATAACTGTTTTTTTTTGTTTTTTTTTTTCAAAAAACAAAATTAACTTAAATGGAATATTCGTTGTAAAAAAAAATATATTGTACCTTATTTTCCTATTATGTTCAAATTGATTTGAGAATGTAGATCGGTCAAAGAAGTTATCATTTTCAGCGTGTAGTCCTAAGCACACACAAAAAACCTTTTTCATCGAATATAATTGAATATTGTCAATGTGGAAACTAAGTAAACGCCTTGTCTTTAATTTCACCATTTTAATTAGTTTCCTTCTAATTTCTTGTTATCGGTAAATTATTATATAAGTCTTCTTCATTAACTTTTCAGCCAATTTTATTACATTTTCCGTGTAGTTTATTTTTATAAATCACCCAATTCGATTTAGTTATTTTGAAAATAATAAATATCTTACATAGACTGGAAAACAATTACTTTAAAAAATGTATTAAATCAAAATAATTGTCTGTCACGTGACTAATCACTGACTAATTACACAATGAAAACGTAATGAGTACACACACGTATATTTTATCTCGTGAGAATAGCGACTGAGGATAAATATCATATCCGATATCAATTATGAATAATTTTCTCATTTCATCAGTTCGTGTTAGGTTAGGTTAGGTTAGTTTACGTTAGGTTAGGTGTTGCATTATTAAAACATCAGTTTGACCTTATTATAAAATCAAGCCAGGGTTGTAAAATTGACTCAGGATCCTAAAATCAATTCGTGCTAGAAAAATAATTTTAGGTTCGTTGTCCAAAACTATAGCTAAGCTCGAAATTTAAATTTTAAGGGCTCCCACATCCCTAGATTGCGTTCAGTTGTTCATATTAGATTCCTCTACGTGAGATATAGTATTACTTATTAAGTCAGAAGGATTTCTTTTATAATTTGCTGGTTGACATCAGCAACGTCATGTTTGTATAGAAACTCAATTGTAGACTTTGTTAATTCAATTCATGCCACGTCTCTAACTTTACTATTGAATCCGGTAGTGAATGTATTTTAATGAGATTATTAAATAGTTACGATTATTCATCGATACGCAAATATTTAACTAAATTTAACATTTACTTCCTAACGATTATGCAATGTTGCATAAACTAATGACCTAATCTAAAAAAGGGAAACATTTGTGCTAACGGGTTTTATAAAATGAGCCATAAATAACAGTTCCAAAGTGAAAATGACACCTTTTAAGTTTTAAATTATTCCTAAGGGCTATAAATTCAATATGGGAGAACCTTAATAAATCAGCCTTCATAGTGCACAACTAGACAACTCTAGAAAGAGGATAAAGAAAATCACATTACAATCGGCCAGCCTTGAGTTTGATATTCCAGATGTAAAATAAATTATGTACAAACTCTCTCACTCGTACATAAACATAATATAATTGAAAACAATAATTTCATATTAAAATCACTATCTTTATGTATGTACCGTATTTAATTTGAATTATTTATTTCCCAAGAAAATACATTACACAAAATTTCATTTTTAAAACTAATCTTCCCTACAGGTTTTAATATTCCTTGTAAGTGGGAAGAGGTTATTAATTTAAAGCGGTTGAGGATCACTTCCTTTCTTTACATTATAAATATCCGAAGTTTGATCGAAATCAACAGATGTCAAAGAACATTTAAAATCAACATTGACCAAACTTAAGTATTTTACAACAGAGTCAAAAATGTTTTTCGGGAAGAAAGGATGTTATCGATAACTTTCTAAACAACATTTTCCCCCCTATTTTTTAATATGGAGAGACTCATGTTTGAGAATATTCGATCTCTGAATAAAAATATTTTGAACGAAATCTGTCGAGTAGTTTCTAAGCATAAATGCTGTCGAGCATACATATAAACTGATACATACCAGTATTTACAGATAAATGTACAGTACAATCATTCGTTTTTTTAGGAAACTAATACAATAGACAGGAAAATTTGAAAAATATCCACAATAACATAATCAACAATTCCTATATATTACAATATTCTCTTATGTGGTGTAGGAATGTAAACAATTTAACGGTTCAAAAAAATATACCTTAGTACACCTGTCTTCCTTTCGTGGTCCTGTAGGTTTGGAATCTCAATTTTTAATATTTCAATTTTGTTATTTTATATTACATTTTTCCAATCAGCATTAGAACTTGTTGACATCCATATTCATGTTTTATGATGTTTTGGTTTTATTTTTACAGTCTACAGACACAAACATAGAATACCAACAGATAGGTGTTGCACCTAAGATTTACCACAAAAATTTCAAAACATTATACCCAATAACTTCCGTCAAAAACTCGCTAAAAGTCATACTTTCCCGCCATTAATCTTGTGTAGAAGCACCCTGTCAATCACATGTTATTAAAGACATCTTCACTTCAATATTCCTTATTTGAAACTCACAGCAACGTTAGAATAAATATTTTAAAAGTGTGTTGTGTGTATGAAATGAATAAAAAATAATATTGGATATATATATGCTCTTTCTTTCACAAATATAATTAGTACATATTTATTAATAATTTAATAAATCAAGCAATCACATTGATGGGAAAATATTCAAGAGGTGTTGTCTTATTTGGTTTGCTTTAACTTATGAAAAAAAAAAATATATAAGAAATTTGCATGTAATCTATTATTTTAATATATAATTAATTGGCATACACAAAAATATAAAATATCTTCTTTATTTCATCTGATAGTATATACAGGATTAGATATAATAACAAAAATTTTAACAATTTACTCTTATAACAATTCTTTTCTTTAATTACTTAATAATGTTAACTTAAATTTACTAACTACAAATGGTCATTATTGTAAGGAACATTGCTATTATTACCAAAATGATATCAGGGTGGTTCTTTGATACTCAAGATTATTAAATATAAAAATAATATTTTTATAGAAACAAATTTAAGTTAACGGGAAAACCAAGCGTCTATAATCAATTTCTCTTTTTCTTTTTTAAAACAAACCTGACATATAAGTTACAAAAATTGATTACCAGTTCATACACAAGATGATTGTAGATTACTCGGATGCAGATTGTAATACCGAAGTTGTAACGATGAATGTTACCAAATATTCCGGGATGTCATCAAGAATAGATGTGGAGTTACTCGAAGAATTATTATTGTCAGAGAAGATATCCATACCACTAAATGAACTTGCACTTACAATCAGTTTATTTACTATATAAAATATCCTACGGGATAACAAAAGTTCCGAAGATTAATTTCGCAAGTAGCCTACAGTCCGACGAAATACAATAACGTCGGACTGTACTTGCGAAATTACAATAAAAAATTGTAATTTTTTTTGTAAAAAATTACAAAAATATCTCTTTATTGTTACAATCCTAATTTTTCCACAAATACCATTTAATAGCGACTTTATCGGGATGGCACTAATAATTATGCAGCTCTTTAAACGTCAGTCTAAAATATTTTATTTGATATGACGTTTATACCAAAAACAACTGTACTCTACACTCATTAACAAAATTGATCTTGTATAAAAAAAAACAACAACAAAGTAATTCAAACCTACGTAGAGACTGGCTAAAGTTATGTTTTTATCAGTCGAGTGCTTAGAATGAACTGCTTTTTACAATCTCGTTATTGTATGTGTAAAAGGAATTCCTCTTATTAAGTTTCTTTAAATTCCACCAATCAAAGCCAGAGTCCTTATTCGTTAACATATATTTTCAAACTAACCGTTTTGAAAATATACGTTTAACCCTTGGCCTAACTGTTGGAATTTAGTTTTTATTTCTTTACAAAAACTAACGGGGCCCTTGAAGGCCGGGCGCTTATTACTGGGCAAGGCCAAATACACATGTTTGTTGAATGTTAAAATGATTCTTCCTAACAACTTCTTTAAAACAACTATACAATGTCTGGTTGAGCTCTGAAGCCTGGACTACCTGCGGCCATCCCCAATAAACACTCTCCCAATCGGACCGGCCCGCAGTTGTTTCGCCAATGAGTCACCTACTGTTATCTTACTAGGAGGATATTTTTTTTTTTTATAAAAGTTATGGAAGAACTGATATCAAACTCGTCTATAGTGTCAACACATTTAATATCATTTTGGCTACTTTACTACTTTTACATTACAAAGTTGTAATGTAGACAAGTACTATTTTACAAAGTTAATACAAATTACTTCTATAAATTTAATACGAATAACTATTTTACAAAGATAATACGAAAAACGTATATTATCTGTTATCTATATAGCTACATTGTCAGACACCTATTGACATATCAAAATGTTTATTGCCGCACAAGGCAACAAACATTGGTAGGCCAGGTTTAATAAAATAACCAATAACATATTTGTTGCCGCACACGGTACATTACAGACTTTAAAATATAGTTATGAGCTTTAATTATTCTCGTAATATCCTAAACATATCCCTTAAACATCTATAACACACTAGTAAGAATGAATACTCATTACGACAGAGGCTCCGTCTTGTTGACTCGAAACTTTACAAGAAATTATATTACTGATATAATTTAAGGAAACATTTGGTGTAATTTGTGTACATAGAAACCAACTTGCAACATCTGGACGTTAGAATCCCTTTATCAAGTAAAAAATTTAGAACATGAGAAAAGTGATCAGGTGATCATTGTAAGCTCGCTTTTAAACAAGGTGTCTGCCATTCCTTGTATTTAGTTCTCTGATTTTTGGTTTTACCCGATCAAGTTTTTATAATTTAGTCTTAGTTATTTTAACTGCAAGTTTTCATTCTAGTTTCTTATTAGGCTATGTTGGCGTTTTTCACTTTTCTCAAGTTCAAGGATTATATCAATGAATAACGGGAGTTGATTTAAACTCTCGAAACGTCCTGTGTTAGTTTTTATATACACAAATGATGGCAATGTCCACTTAAACTGTATTAATACTATGAAAATCCATCATTATCAAATCACTTTAAAATCCGCATAAACTAGAAATAATAATCAGCTATAATAAGAAATATATAATCCATGTTTTGCTATTTTTGATGATGTTTGTGATAGGAATCACGGATCAGTTAATTTTGGGAATGCCCAATAGAGATGAAGTTATGTTTAATTAATCCAAAACTCCGATGATCAGGTGGTTCGTTTAGGTCTATTGGTATTAAACGATTTGGTTCTTCGGGAGGCATAATAGTGTTTGCCAAGATGCACTGTTACTAAACGTAAACCCTGATCGGGCAACAATATGTGTGGAAATATAAATTTCTGAAAAATTACCTTTCGAACTGTTCTATTACTTTCTATATCAAACTCTGAAAAGGGAAGGAGTAAGACTTTAAAGTTTCAATTTGTGTCAAATGAATGAACCACGATTAATATACTTTTTGTTAGTCTTAATAACCAACTCAAATAACACCTAACCTAGCCTAACCTAATATACTTTTTGTTAGTCTTAATATCCAACTCAAATATTAATATAACTAGTTAACATGAAAATGTCGTAAAGACATAAATATTTGCTACCATACATATTTGCGTACCACGTGATTTACATTAAAGCTCATTAGTATAAAACAGTGAATTTGACCTAGAGTATATATTCTTTCTATATCAAGTGGAGTGTACTAGTAAAGTGAAGTATCGGCGTTCTGAAAATTGCTGACTGGAAATATTTATCAAGTGGTGTAAAACAGGGATCATACGTTCAAGTTGGAACAACTTTTTATCATGCATACATTGTTACAACTTTTTATCACAGTAAATTGTATTTTATGTTCCTTTAAGAAGCCTCTACAAATTTGTAGTGTAGTCGTGATTATTCATTTAATTTTTACAATATTGCGTTTTTCTGCGTGGTCTTTTCTTTGGGGAGGAAAAAATGCGTAATTATTCAGATCTCTCGCCTGAGAGATACTGTGGGACTTACCCCGAAAGGCATACCCACTAAAAATACCTCTAATTACCCTAATGTTTTTATATGTTACTTTATGCTTGTATGGTAATCATTTCAGGTATTTTCAATAATCAATACAAATAGACATTCTAATACTACTCTTATAAGATTTGCTAGTTACATAATTTAAGAAGGAATATAGTTATCGATTACTTATTAGATACGAGTGTGTTATGTGACTCCGTGTTCTAGAAAGTAAACTTAAATGAACAAAATAAGTTATATTACTGATATGATTTATAGGACTTTGCCATCGTTGCGTATATACATGAAGTTTCAAGAGTATAAATCAACTACCTTTATCAAGTTATAAGTCTAGAATATGAAAAGAGCCTTCTTGAGAACTAAACCTCTATTACATAATCTCTTGTCTGCGATCTATGTAAGCAATCCAAACCTAAAGCTAGTAACATCAAACAACTGGTTCCCCAACTATTAAGGGTTATGTGCCAAACAGAGAAGTGCCCTCACGGTTTAGTATGAGAATCATTTTACTTTATCTACAATGTAAGCCGAAAAAAGCTGGTAGTAAATTTAGGGTGTTCCAAAATTTGTATTTTGTTTTATTAAAACATTTTAACCGGTTTTTCAAAAATGTTCCAACTATTTTAAAACGGGTTTACAACAAATTAACTTTTCAATACAAAAATTTCTAATTATTTGAATCTAATGTACAGGAAAAATGACAATTTTTACAGTTTGTTTAAGTGTCCCAACATTGACAAATAAAATATTACAGCGTTGAAAACAGAGTATATATCCTAGGATAAAATACGCTCTTTGTGCAAGCTGTTCTATCTTTTTGATTACGGTATAATGGATCACTACCCAAAATCTCAACCTGTTATAGTAGGGCTATATTGTTATTACCATATGACTTATTTTTTATTTACATTTTTAAAGCAATGTTTTAATCTAAACTCTTCAGGTTGTTAAGTTGTTTGAATTATAATAGATTTGGAAGTATTGTAATTAAAGTTTAGTTATATGTATTACAATCAAATCGGGTTTTCCTTTTTACTTATAATGTGTTAAAAAGATCATTAATCAGTTACAAATACAACCATAGGACATAGCTGGTAACGAAAGCGCTGACACCTTAACAAAAGAGGGACCAAAGACCTTCCCCAACCTACAGCGGAAGTCTCCAACTTCTGCGAAGACGACAATAAGCAGAGCGGTACAGCACTAAATAAAAGAACATTACTGCCGCCAAGCAGATGAGAACGGATAATATTAAAAGGTCCCTTATTAAGAGCACGCTCCACTAGCCGGTCGGTGCCGTCTGCCGCCCATAAGATTAATGCAATAGAATAATATCCATAAGTTCTTTGTTTTTAAAGATATAAATATAAATGAGGTATCAATAGAAAGGTATTGTACAGCTGAATGTGTTTTGTTGAACCAAATTTAAAATATCTTTTTCTTTTTACATGAAAACCTAAACAACATTTTTTTACTTTAGCAATTTTTTAAGAAAGTATCTTTTAAAGATACGAAGGATTTTTCTCACAGTATACATAAAGCAGTTTGTTCTCTTCAATAAAAAAATCAACGAAATCGGATGAAGAATGAAGGAAAAATATGGGTATCAACGAGAGTACTGTGACCCGAGTTTTCCTCCGAAAAGCGGACTGAAAAGCGCTGGAGTCAAAATCGAGTGACATCGACATTTTTGTCATATGGAACCTAGTCTTAAGGGATAAATCAAGAGTAGAGTGTGTAGCGGAGTTCAGGCTTTTAACCGGTCACGACTGCTTGCAGACCAATATCTACAGACTCAGCATTTCGGATTCAGACGTCCGTCCGCTTTAACAATGAACAACGGAATTCTAACCACCGTCTGACCATCACCCATTCTGGTCATACATCAGAAAATCTACTTGTCTACGCCTACTGGGAAGTACGACATCGGATGTCAGACGTCCGTCCGCTTTACAACAATGAACAACGAAATTCTAACCACCGTCTGACCATCATCTATTCTGGTCATACATCAGAAAATCTACTTGTCAACGCCTACTGGGAAGTACGACATCGGATGTCAGACGTCCGTCCGCTTTACAACAATGGACAACGAAATTCTAACCACCGTCTGACCATCACCCATTCTGGTCATACATCAGAAAATCTACTTGTCAACGCCTACTGGGAAGTACGACATCGGATGTCAGACGTCCGTCCGCTTTACAACAATGGACAACGAAATTCTAACCACCGTCTGACCATCACCCATTCTGGTCATACATCAGAAAATCTACTTGTCAACGCCTACTGGGAAGTACGACATCGGATGTCAGACGTCCGTCCGCTTTACAACAATGGACAACGAAATTCTAACCACCGTCTGACCATCACCCATTCTGGTCATACATCAGAGAATCTACTTGTCAACGCCTACTGGGAAGTACGACATCGGATGTCAGACATCCGTCCGCTTTACAACAATGGACAACGAAATTCTAACCACCGTCTGACCATCACCCATTCTGGTCATACATCAGAGAATCTACTTGTCAACGCCTACTGGGAAGTACGACATCGGATGTCAGACATCCGTCCACTTTACAACTATGAACAACGAAATTCTAACCACCGTCTGACCATCACCCATTCTGGTCATACATCAGAAAATCTACTTGTCAACGCCTACTGGGAAGTACGACATCGGATGTCAGACGTCCGTCCGCTTTACAACAATGAACAACGAAATTCTAACCACCGTCTGACCATCACCCATTCTGGTCATACATAAGAAAATCTACTTGTCAACGCCTACTGGGAAGTACGACATCGGATGTCAGACGTCCGTCCGCTTTACAACAATGAACAACGAAATTCTAACCACCGTCTGACCATCACCCATTCTGGTCATACATCAGAAAATCTACTTGTCTACGCCTACTGGGAAGTACGACATCGGATGTCAGACGTCCGTCCGCTTTACAACAATGAACAACGAAATTCTAACCACCGTCTGACCATCACCCATTCTGGTCATACATCAGAAAATCTACTTGTCAACGCCTTCTGGGAAGTACGACATCGGATGTCAGACGTCCGTCCGCTTTACAACAATGAACAACGAAATTCTAACCACCGTCTGACCATCATCCATTCTGGTCATACATCAGAAAATCTACTTGTCAACGCCTACTGGGAAGTACGACATCGGATGTCAGACGTCCGTCCGCTTTACAACAATGAACAACGAAATTCTAACCACCGTCTGACCATCACCCATTCTGGTCATACATCAGAAAATCTACTTGTCTACGCCTACTGGGAAGTACGACATCGGATGTCAGACGTCCGTCCGCTTTACAACAATGAACAACGAAATTCTAACCACCGTCTGACCATCATCTATTCTGGTCATACATCAGAAAATCTACTTGTCAACGCCTACTGGGAAGTACGACATCGGATGTCAGACGTCCGTCCGCTTTACAACAATGGACAACGAAATTCTAACCACCGTCTGACCATCACCCATTCTGGTCATACATCAGAAAATCTACTTGTCAACGCCTACTGGGAAGTACGACATCGGATGTCAGACGTCCGTCCGCTTTACAACAATGGACAACGAAATTCTAACCACCGTCTGACCATCACCCATTCTGGTCATACATCAGAAAATCTACTTGTCAACGCCTACTGGGAAGTACGACATCGGATGTCAGACGTCCGTCCGCTTTACAACAATGGACAACGAAATTCTAACCACCGTCTGACCATCACCCATTCTGGTCATACATCAGAGAATCTACTTGTCAACGCCTACTGGGAAGTACGACATCGGATGATAGAGATGTCAAGGATGGACGTTGGCTAAACTAAAGTATAACTTTATTTAAACTAGAACCAGAGATATTTTTTCATTTCTATAAAATATAAACACTGCATATTTGTGCACATTTTGCCAAGTAAATTATCTGAAATGTACTTTAAACAACTAAAAATTTATTTAAAGAAATATATATCAATTTTAGTTTATCGTAATTATAAGATTATGATTTCATCAAGCAGTACTTGAATATAAAAAAATATTATTGAAATTATCAATATGTACTCTGTATGTCGTTAACATATTTTTCGTATTTTCGACCCCATAAAATTATACAAACCATATCAAATATTCCACAATATATTTTTAACGAAAGTATTTTGTAATTCATAAGTTATTGAGACTATTGTTTGAAGAGACAATGTGTATAAGTTGAGTTTTACAGTGTTTGTTTTTTCAAAAGACTTGGAGACAAATGCCGAGCTTACCAAGATTCAAATGACTGAAATGAACGTGCTCCTGTGAATTGTGACTTGTAAACATATCCACAAAGATATGCATACGAGCGGTGCTTATATGTAAAGATTACAGTGTGCTTAAATGTAGGTCAAAACATTTATTCCGTAAGATTTAAACAATTAAAAACAACAGTTTATTTGTTTATAGGGTTTCTTCTCCTAACCCAGGTTCGTGATCGTTTAGAAATGGCTGAATATTTAACCTAAGAGAAATGTAAGTGGATTCTGAAGATAGATACATGTTTGCTACTAAAGGTGGCGACATTGTAGTTGAAACGTGTTTGTAGATCGTTTATTGTGAGAACTGTATTAATTTGAGACAAAATAGGGCTATACTTTTCCAAAACAAATTCAATTTTTTATGAATGAAGATGAAAAGCCCAAAATAATGGACCATGGTGCTGAATGTTCAACACAATTACTGTTCAAAACAACGTGAATCTGGACTGAAACTCATTATGGAAAAGTTAAATTTTGTATTATATAAGATCTATAATATGTTTCTGAGCTATTTATTTAAGCTGTACTTTGAATCTTCAATACATATGATTCCAAAAAGCAAGATAATCGCAGC
Source organism: Aphrophora alni (assembly GCA_963513935.1). NCBI lineage: Eukaryota > Metazoa > Arthropoda > Insecta > Hemiptera > Aphrophoridae > Aphrophora > Aphrophora alni. The sequence goes on from OY740768.1 coordinate 53,661,260, forward strand.
AATGTTTAGGGCAAAATCACTCATTAGTAATACATACGCGACAAACGTAGCTAAATATGGCTTATATATAGTGACATTAAAACCTCCAAGGCTGGGCCGCAATCGAATAAGCAACTTTAGTAGTTTGGTTTAGATCTCGGAGGCCTAAGAACAACACTCTTGAAAAATCAAAAATAATTAAAACTCTATAATCAATTTGTAATTTTACTCTGGTAAAGTTTACTATACATTATTGCTACACAAACAACAAAAATATTGGTGTAAAAACATATTAATACATACAAACAACAGAACTCTGTACTGTAGGTAGTCTTTGGACAGGAATTAAATCGTGTTTAGCAAATTATTTACATACATTCACATAGACACAAAAATTATATATATAATAATTTTTCTGCAAGTTGTAGATTTGTCAACGACCCACTAGATCGGCTTATACAACAGAGATCGCTTTATTTAACTCCCTACTTTTGATGTGTATTGTGAAACGTAAGGCTTCCAGAAACTTTCACGTAATCCTACAAAGTAGGACCTTCTACGTAAAGCTAAGGGAAATAGATCTTGCCATTTATAAAACTCATCCTTTTTTCAGAATCGTATACATAAAAGAGTCGAAGTATAATTTTATTAAACAACGCAAAAACATTATATAGACATTCTAGAAATACTTTCTTACACACACATTAACCACATAAACACATATATATATCTTAAAAAGTAAAACATTTTCAGAATATCAATGGTCAAGGTTAATTTTCGTATTTTTAAAACTGCTTTTAAATTTTAATTATTCCATACTTCCAATTTAGCTTACTTTTTCGGTTACTAATTTTTACAAATGTTCAACTCTTCATAACCATTTATGAGAAATTTTACCTATTAAAACAGCGGTATAATGGTTTTTTAAAGAGTTACCAGCAATAACTACCGAACCGTTTAAAAAAAATTTGATCACAAAACTTGCAACTGATTTCGAGGAAATCATTTCTTGTCTGATGTTGTTGTTGGTAACCTGAATTTTGTATTGTTATATGACGATTAGGATATCATTAGAAGCCACTAAATCTTGGTCACCATTGAAATAGATTGGGTCTATGATTTATGATGAATCTGTACGAGCAGACAAACAGATAGATCTGAATTTTGTAACAAATGAAACACCTTTTGAATTCAGGAAGGAAACAACGATTTTTGTTCTCCGACCCAAAACGTCTTTTATGTATCTATTTTTTTTTTTTTTTTTTTTTTTTTTTAATTAGAGTAACTTCCCGAAATAATGTACCATTCTGCAATTAAAATATACAATTTCAGTTCGAGAGTAATCGGTAAAATAAGAACACCAAGTTAATAATTAATTGAAGAAAATCGTTACACACATATATATATATATATATATATATATATATATATATATATATATATATATTATATTTAATTAATGTTTCACTCAGGTCCTCACTTATAGTGAGTAATGCTTGTGGTAATTCCTAGCTGGATATACTCGTATACCTTTCTTATAGATTTATATTAGAACTCTCGCTTACATCTTTCTTATAAGGTCTCTCATGACTATCTCTTCCTGCCATGACGATATTGAGGATTCGAAGGTTTAGACTCTCTATTTTATGTTCGTTTTACTTCTTTTTTATTGTTAAAATGACTGCGAGGTTTTTGTCTTTATAAAAATATGTAATAAATAATGTTTTACTTCCTGATTTGAGCTTTGAGCGGGGAGGAATTGGGGGTGTATAGCTAAACACCTTTGATAAAATATTCTGAACCTATTATGTTTAGTGATGAACCTACAGTCCAAGCTTTATGACATATTATACATTGTCACAATTTGGGCAAATATTCTAATTTAGGGAAATGAATGTTGAACGACACCTCAAGGTCAATGTTTTGTTTAACTTTGTTCAGGATCGCATTATTGGCCTATTTTTCATTACTAAATCAGCTTAAGTAGAATTGTCTACCTTGATATGTTAGAGCTATATGCTCTTCTCCAAATTGAGGACGAAAATTGATTTTTAAGCAAGACGGACAACCCCCACACTATGACAATATTATGCGTGATTTCTTGTTGTGAAATTTTCTCATCATTAGAGTAGAGGATGTGGACCCGACCTTACACTAATTGACTTTTATTTATTGTAGTATATTAAACCAAATATCCACAGTAAATGGATCCGGAACATCGAGCATTTGAGACAGGAAATTCAAAGCTGTGGCATAAATAACTCTTAAATTTAGGTAAGTATAGAAAGAACAGGAGATTGTTTTGCAGAGCTATCTACAAGACCCACATAGATCTCAAAATAAACAAGAAAAGTCATGTTGACCTTCTATTTATTTATGTTTCATATTTTTCTAAATGTATATTTGTAAATATATTTATTAAAAACCCTCACCCATGACTTTATGAACACACTGAAACCAAATATTATTTTAACCACTAGATTATTATTTCATGTTTAGATATCACGAGTCCCAGGAAGCTCATTTATTTCAGTCAAATTTGAATATCAAATCTCTCAGTAAGCTGAACATTTGTCTTCAAGTCCTCTGTCAAAGCTCGACAAGTACAAATTGCGGGATCTTCAAACAGTGGTTTCCACTACCTTCAAATAACACTTTGTATGACAAAACTGTGAAAGCTCGTCAACTTATGAATACTTCCGTTTAAAATACAGTCTACAATATTTGATATATTGTGTATACGGAGGGATCAAAACGATACAATGTCATTGACAAATATAATATAAACTATAATCTAAAAAGTCGATGTATTATTAATATGGATTTTTTTTATTATGCCCTTTCATAAAGATTTTTTTCATGAAAACTAAAAGTGTTAGTTGCAGTTGAATATTTCAAAATGTCAGTTCATGGCAAAACCAAGTTAATAGTAGGTAATTATAATCATACATGTGGAAATAAAATCATTCTCAATAGCCCTTGTTTCTTATAAAAACAATATATTATAACATTATATATAAAAAAAATTGACAGTAGACTTTGTTACATAATAAGAACTGAAATCAATTTAAACCAATCTTTTCATATAAACTAATTTTATTTTAAATATTTATGAGAAAGAAGGGCTATTGAGAATGCTTTCCTCTTTATATACGTAAAACCTTTTGTAACACCTAACCTAACCTAACCCCACCCACCCTCACAATATCCAATTCTTACTAAACAAAGATTAATAGATATTTTCTGAAAAATTTGTATCCTTCAAGCGGAACTTTACCTGGCTTAATATATACAGATTCCTATATGCTGCCCCTTCTGAAAATAACTGAAAATTGTGACGTAAAGGTTTTCTGCTAATTTTACAACCCCGAAGACAGACCTTGTAAAGTAGTCTTTATACTGGTACTTGCACTCTAATTCCTTCAATTCTTCACTTTACCGATTCTTCAATGACCACTAGGCGCCAAATTAAAGTGTCAAACCCCCCCCCCCCTCCTCAAATGTTTGCTATCTCTTCAGTTTGCTGACTTATAGAGCAGAGTATGCTTGATTAGCTCTTTTCTTTTGATGTAACCCGGCAAAAACCTTACCCGTACGGTTAAGTAAATAGAACGTATTATACATATCAAATCCAACAATACAGAAACTTATTACAACAAATCTAATGTTTTTTCATATACATCCACGTGGCGCACGACTAAACTATGCGTTCATTTCCTTTCTAAAAATAAACAAATCCTTTATAAGTATAGTGAAATTGATTGAGGAATAGGGTTGAGTTTTTCCATGTTAGACATAATATTTTTTCAAACGATTAGCTAGATCATAACTCAAAATAAATCTAATAGAAAATGTTTAATTTCTCTACCTCGTTTCAGCAACAAAGTCGCCATCTTCAGTGATATATTAATTTAAAATAACAGTGTATAATGCATAATTATAAATCATAATTTAGGTTATAATATTGTTACCTGTACATACTATAGCACTTTGGACGGGATCATTCCCTTTGAAACGTGTTTAAATGACCAAATTTAAACATTTAAACATAAAATAGAGAGTCCTAACCTTCGAATCCTCAATATCGTCATGGTGGGAAGAGATAGTCATGAGAGACCTTATAAGAAAGATGTAAGCGAGAGTTCTAACATAAGTCTATAAGACTATAAGAAAGGCGTACGAGTATATCCAGCTAGGAATTACCACATGCATTACTCACTATAAGTGAGGACCTGAGTGAAAAATTAATTAAATATAATTTTTTTTTTTTTTAAATATGTGTAACGAGTTTCTTCAATTATTAACTTGGTGTTCTTATTTTACCGATTACTCTCGAACTTAAATTGTATATTTTAATTGCAGAATGGTACATTATTTCGGGAAGTTACTCTAATTTAAATATTTGATTCTGATTGTGTTATGTCAATTTAATTATTTGTAGAAGTTATACCTTCCCTCAAGTTAAGCCCAATCTTCTGTTGAACAAACTAATTTTGAAATATAAACAATGCTCCTACATTACAAAAATGCACTCATGAGTAACCACAGGAACAGCTTATTACGACTAAAGTATATATGCTTTATATATACTTACGTGGATGAAAATGGATACACTATTCGCATGACGTCACCGAGCTTCAAATTAAATTCTGTAGATACAGTAACAAAAGTTGCAAATATAAAAATATAGTTCCGACATCACATTTCACAGAAATTGACATTAACTATATTTTACAATAAAAACATTTTAAGTGTAAGTGCTTGTGTACAATTAGAAACATATTAAAATGGGTTAGTCTAAACAATAATTTTATTAATAAACATAATTTTCTTAAAGCTGGGAATATGTAGATTAAATAAATCTGACTGATAGTTGAATCAAATAAAAAAATTTTAATAATATTATTACAGTCGACTAATAATTTATATTACAACCTACTAGTAATAAACTAATTTATAAAAATTTTAATATAATAGCCTACTTCTACTAAAAAACTAATTTTAAAAAAAATTAATTTAATAACATACTAATAAATATATTTATATAACTTAAATGCAATTGCTTAGGAATAAACTAATAAAGCCTAGTAATAAAATTATTTATATAACTTAAATATAATTGCCTATTACTAAACTTATTTTATATATAAATACTATAATAGCCTATTATTGAATAAAATTTTAGTAATTTTAACACAATATTAATCACTTCACTAGAATATGTAAACAGTTTTCAATCACTACAAACGTAAAAAAACCTACATTGTACACAAATTAACTGTACGCACATTAAATTAGTTTTCTTCTTTGTTTTTATATTATCGCAAATTTCTATACCACTATAGCATCGTATGGCAAACAAACAAAAATTCGACACTTAATGTTTTACTTCATCAGATTCTTTAATTTCACGGACCAGATTTGTTCAATTTCTGTATAAAATTACTGACAGGTGTGTAAGGCTTTCAATATTAAAATTAAACAAAAATTTGGTTCATAGTTTGTATAGTCCCCCTTCGGAAATCATATAAATGTATGGGTTTTTTTTTCATCCCTGCAGTAAAACTGCCCCATTTTGAAAATTTTAGTATCACTTGCCTTCTTATGTGCTCAAAACTTTCTAAAGCCATAGTTAAAAAGTTCCTCTATACACAAATTTCTACAATCTTTTCTTTTACTTCCAAATCATGAAATATACTTCGCAATCTATGTTTCCACAAAAATATCATCACAGGCTTTGATATTTATTTGTTTATGATCAAAAATAGTTTCTCGTGGAAACGTCTGTTTTATCCACTTCGTCGCCTAAATTGCACCTTCATTCCTTACCGTTAAATAATTACGTTCGTAGAAATTGAATACCAGAGAGAGAGAGGTTGACATGGAAAACTGTCTCATGTATATTAAAATCCTTTCTAATATAACCATATATCATATTGCACTACTCCATAATTAATAGAAGGAAATGTAGCAATAACAAATCAAATATAACATATTCTGTATATGTACTACTGTTTAGATCTTAGTACTAATATTTACAAGTCTATTTAAATGAAAATAACGCAAACGTACTGTGGCAAAAGGTCGACCGCTTTCTACTATATGAATGTATTAGCGTATTAGGCTCTTTTACACCACGTATAAAATATTTCTCTTCCAAACAAACCTGCTTCATTATACTTGATAATATGGAAATAATATGTTTTTAAGAATAAAATAACTGTATTTTACACTTATAAATAATAAAATAATGTGGTTATTGCTTATGTTACAAGATCAAATAAATATACCCAAAATAGACATGACAATAACACATGTTGAAGCAACCCGTGTAAAAAAACAAACAGCTAACGCAGATATTACGATTAATATATAGGTATATAATTATAGAATGAATGCTCCATTGGCCTAGAATATCATAAAAGTGTTATTTCCAACCTGCTTCCAATTTATAATTTTTAAACAATACTCTGTGTTGAAAATTGTAAATAAACTCTTAGGGAAAATATATTTCTCATTTAAATCACAGTTAATTGCCGCAAAACTGTTCTCGTTCAAACACTTTTATTTCGAATTAATAAACTCAAAAAGTTGGATAATTTTCAATAAACTCGTACCAGATGTTCTGTGCGAGAAAGTTATAATTAGAAGAAAATGTCTTTAATTACCTTCGGTTTAATGACTTGAGATATTTGGCAAAAAGAATGGCGAAGTTCCTACAAAAACTTTTCCCGTTTTTTAATTAAATAGTAAGAATTTCAGAGGCTAGTATTATTTAACTTTTGGTAACTTTATTAGATGAATGTTTAGTAATGTTTATAACTACTGTTTGCTTACTTTAATTCCCTTTTCATAATGAATTTATTTATAGAATAGTTTCATTGTAAAATGAAACATTACAATAAAATTATATAAAAAATATAGAATATATATAATAACCTATATTTATACAACACGTTTGTAGAAAATAAAAGCTAAAGTTAATAAATTCGACATAATATATAGAACTAACTATGCAGTTGTCAAATATTTAAAGGATAAATATCCAGAAATCTCGAAACTCATTAAACATTTTAAACAACTTCGAATGCACGAACTGATTACAGATTGCACTATGAAAGTAATAAACCTACAAAAACTGGATATAATGGGATACACTGTTATAATACACGTAACAAGTAAAAAATAACAATAATAAATTATTAAATTATTAAGCTCACACACTTCTATACTCGATCATGACGACAACATATCAGCGAAAAAATCAAAGTTCTGAAAGGCATTGGCAGAATTACCAATCGGCTACAAAATAAATCATCAATCTCTTACTTTTTTAAAGTAGGTCTACAAAACATGTATTAAGAATATGATGTGAATTTTATGATGGATCTGTATTTTTGTAATGTTTTGTTTTATAATGACCAAGCTTGTACATTAAGTGTTAATGTGTATATAATTATATTTTTTAATATATTAAAGTATGACGAATTCTCAAACAAAGAAAAATTTTATCCACTTGTTGAGATGAAGGGAAAAATATGTATTTTAAACCCGACCTAAAGACGAATATAAAAATCAATGATATCTCTAAATCATTTTAATAATATTAATCATTCATTAAATATAAATATTATCGAAGCTTCATTTTTTTCACCATTTTTCTAATAAAAATGCAAGACTCAATTCAATTAAAACGATAAATGTTGATGAGTCTCCGCTATGCAAAATAACAATTCATAAATTGGTCAACAATTGACAGGAAGTTTACAAGATTGATAAAAACCTAATAGTCGACAATCTTTCTATGTTTCAGATGATATGGGGAAAAAATAAATAGAAGTTTGTAACTTTCTTCAGAGATAATTTTATCTTGTGCTGTTAATTTTCTTACTCATGGAGCTGCTATGGAAGTAATAATATACCAATATCAAATCTCCCATTTATACTACCTCGTGTTTTGATAAACCCATGAACTTTCTAAAACAGTTTTTTTTTTTATTTTTTTTTTTTTATAAAATAAGTCGGACTTATTATAGCCTCCAAGACTACTAATGCTAACGCGCCTCATTATTTTAAGTGGAGATTTTATTGGGGAGGGGGTGCCCTTCAAAAATTACTGTTTCACTACGAAAACCAACATTTTGGAAAATATGATTGTGAATATTTTCCAGACACTCATAAAAATGGTTTTGATTCAACATGCTACTAACATCGAACCTGAATATCTACACAATATTGTGAATACTTCTTTAACATAGGCTAAAGTAGATTTCGTTTATTATCAATATAACGCAGCATTTTATTTCATTTACACAGGTCATTTCAATAACGTTATAGTAAAATTAAAACATTAGTAAATAAAAAAATATCATAAGTTATAGTAAATGTATAATTATAGTAAGTAATAATAAAATGAGATCAAAATTCAAACAATTTTGTGGTAGTAAATGTAACATATTAAGTAGCAGTAAATAAACTAGGTTTCATACGTATAATAAGTTGCAATTAAAACAATGTATTGCATAAAAGTACAATATATAATAATAACACCACCGAGTATATAACATTACCTACTTACATAGTTTCATTAAATTATAATTACATATAATAATAAGACCATAATAATCTAATTATAATAAATGAAACAATGTAGTAGGTAATGTTATATATTTAGTGGTGTGTAATAGTAAATCAAAATGTATTAACTAATAGTACATAAAAATAATAAAACTATATCACTATATATATAAACGGCTTTGTCCTGACTGACTGACTGAATGACTGACAGAGAATCAACGTAGAGCAAAAACCAACAAAGATATTGATACCAAAATTTAAAGGTATATTTGTATGAGGTCATAGACGCTCACTAAGAAAGGATTTTGCGAAATTTTAATTTTAAAGGGTATTAAATACAAAAAGAAAAACAAGTCAATTTCATTCATTTGATTTTAAACGTCAACATACACGCGCCTAGCGGCAAAAAGATAAGACTCGAATCAAAACAAATTCTAAATGTAATATTTTCCGACCCAATTATAACTAATCCAGAAAATTGTCAATCTAAAACAAATCAAAACCTATATTAAAATTGCGCCTAAGAATTTGATTAATCCATAAAAAATAACAACACACAGTTAAAGACAAGAAAACTTAAATAATTTGTTTTTATCTAGACGTGAAAGGTCAACTTGGAAAATAACCGAATTGAAAATATAACTCCGATCTTTCGCCGATTATAAAAATACAGAAGACCTAAAGACAGAATGAGATATACAGAAATACGAAGTAGATATTTCTAAATATAAAACATCACCTGAGTTCATATAAATATTTAATAACAAAGACATAATCTGTCGAAATATGAACGAAAATCTGGAATTAAGATGGCGACCATTAGAAGCAAGACGTTAGTTATAAAATACACGCCCACAGAAGTTTGTGATTGGAGAAGAATATCGCGGGACTTTCTTCGCCGATATGAATAGAAATTTTATATATTTATATCAATATAAGATATTTTTCTTTATCCTTTGAGAGAATTTATTTAACCCTATTCAACATTCTAAATTTTAATTGAATAATGTAAAATCATATTTAAATATATAAATTATTAACAGTTTCTTTAATAAGTAGGATCATAAATTACATTTCATCTTTCCCCCAAAAATAAACAAGATTGCATAAGAACAATGAACTTATAAAAACAATCTCTCTGTACGCCTTTGTTGAAAAAAAATAATTGAATAATTTTTTCAGTGTATATTTAGAAGCCATTAAGACTATATGGAAGCTTTTCTGGACTGTTCAGTTTTCCTAAATAATAGTATTAAAATTTATTAAATAGAACATCAGAAGATTATAAATTAAGGCTCTAATACTTAATCTATCTATCTATCTTCTATCTATATAAATAAAAATGTAAATGTGCGTTTGTTCAAAATCGATAATCTCAGAAAGTTCTTCACCGATTGCTTTGAAATTTGGACACAGTATTCCATTCGAATCCACGAGTGTTTTTATATACTTTTTGAAAAACTGTAGCATCTAATGAACATAAAAACAACAAAAAATATGCTCAATATTTAACAAAAATGCAAGCGCCATTACATATGTTTATGGACTATAATAATAACAGCTGTAGTCAACTGTTTCCTATATTTCCATTATCAGCTGATTTCAAACTTCAAACAACTGTATGTATTTGGATTTCTATCTGTATTTGGATAGGTTTTTGTGAACAACGACATTACAATAACTCAAATAACATTTTTTGTCATAACCTATTTTCATCATTATAATATTAATAACTATATTAAACCATTTGATTTATCAATATAAAATTAAAAATAATTAGGCCTAAAAGGTCATATTTTTATCTTTCTTTTAAAATTAAAAAATCTTAATAAATACAAAACATAAAATTGTAACAACTAGGCCTACAATTCAAAAAACCCATTTATTTTATAATCTAAACTGTATTACACTTCCAAAATTTATAATAACATAACTATATAATTAATTACTTCTAAGATAATTAATATATCAATATGAAATAAAAAACACTTAAAAGACAATATTTATATCTTTATTTTAAAATTAAAGAATCTTTATAAATACAAAACATAAAATTGTAACAGTTAGGCCTACAATTTAAATAAAAACTTATCTAAATGTTACATAAATAATAACTTTTTTAAAACAGGTTATTGTACACAATGTTATTTTCTCGGGAATATTAATTAGGACAGAGATTTTGTATTGTTATAAATAAAAGAGGCAATTTTCAATTTATAAAATATATCATTTACCATATTATAAATAGGCCTAGCCTACTATTAAATTCTAATGTCTTTTTTTTTTAAATTAGATTGTAACATATTGTTTTCTTAATTTTAAATATTATTATCTTAACGCAAGCTTTTATTGTTTTGTGTGTGTTGAAATATATGTTGGTTCAATCTAGGCCTAACTTAAAAATATTATTTGTACTAGCTGGACATCCGAATCAACTGTTTCATCAGTTATTTTATTAAATTGGCTGCTATGGTAATGAATGCCAATAGGTACATTCAAGAAATATGTATTGGTTCATCTTTCTAGGCCTAACCTAAAATTATATTTAATTTATTTTACCTACCTTAATGGCAACATACACACATAATTTATGTTGTTGTGCACATCTTTGGCATAGTACGTTTCTATTGATATTTATAAATTTCATCTTTCAATAGTAATTTTTTAGTTTTTCATAATGTTGTTTATTTATTGATACTACAGCTGCTAGACACTGGGTTTAATGCCCAAAGATTTTTTTACGATTTTCAAAATAAATTTACAAATATGGAATATAAAAAATGTTTTTATCAAAATGAATCCTACTCTATGTTACTCTGGGATAGTGTAGCTTTTTATTTAAAAAAATGTTTCAATTGGTTCCATATTTCCAACATAAAAATGTTTAAGTATTTCCCAATATTCAAACCAATTATAAGAATTGCGATTGGCTGAGTGAACGAGCTATTCTTGCCTCCAAGAACAAAGACGTCTACGAACTAAATAATATTATTCAGACTAAAATTCAAAGCGAGGTAGTCACATACAAGTCCGTCGACACTGTTGTAGAAGCAAATGAAGCAAACAATTACCCAACAGAATTTTTAAATTCACTCTATCTGCTAGGGATGCCACCACATTTAATGCAATTGAAAATCGGTGTGCCGATAATCATCTTGCGAAATATCAACCCGCCAAAGCTTTGCAACGGCACAAGACTTGCAGTGAAACAATTAATAAACAACGTCATAGAAGCAACAATCTTGACAGGACCTTACAAAAATGATGATGTCCTCATTCCTCGCATTCATTTAATTCCAACAGACATGCCATTTAAATTTAAGAGATTGCAGTTCCCAATTCGATTGGCATTTGCAATTACCATTAACAAAGCTCAGGGCCAAAATTTAGAATTGTGTGGCTTAGATCTAGAAACGGATTGCTACGTTAACCAGATAATCTGTATATATACACAAACAATGGAACTACAAAAAATATTGTGTACCCACAAGCATTGTTTAAATAAACATATTTTAATTTATGTCTTTATTTATGTCTTTTATTTATTTTCCATTTAACCAGATGAGCCACAGCAACGCGTGGCCGGTACAGCTAGTATTGAATAGAATAAATTAAATTTTATGGTAACTGGAAGGGGGTGAGCAGGTCGGTCCTCGTCCAGTCATTGGGTAGCTATGATTAGCGGAGGTATAAAGGTCTCACAGTGAGTGAACTGAACCCCAGCAGATGCTACTCTCACGGAAACCCCAAAATATTCCACAAACAAACAATGTAAATTTACCCCTTATCAGGGTTTGAGATATTTTTCAACATCGAAACTAAATTATCCAGATAGACTTAAGATTCACCAATGGTTAAGGGTTAACAAAATATATATAAAGAGAACAGATGAACAAAGAGGACTGCAATGGATGAATGATACACTTGAATATCATATCCTTTAAAAGGAAGGCGAAAGTGAGCATGTATGAGTCTTCACTACCATCAAACAACGTCTACCAATACCATCCTAAATTCAAAGATTTTCAAATGATTAATTCATCACGAGAAAATAGGGGTGGAAGTGGATTAGTAAGAATTTAGAATAAATTAAGACGAAAATTCAGGTTTAATATTTCAACCACACTGACGACTGCTTCTACAGCCCGCCAAAGCATGGAAGCATAACTTTTGGATCTAAATGCTAGTCTAATGAGCTGCTTCCAAATAAAGGAAAGATAAATATGTGTACTAACTGACTCAAGAGCAGCCATGGAAGCACTAGAAAGACAAGAGTGAGGGAATGTTCTTTACTAGTAAAAAATAACCTTTACACACTACTGTCACATTTAAAAACAAAAAGGAAACACATTATACTCCAATGGATACCTGCGCACTGTGGAGTACCTGATCCAGAGAGCGGATGAAATAGCAAAAGAAGCCGCTAGCATGGGACTAATCCACAACCCACTCGCGAGGTGTAGTACGATAGATTAACAATGAATAGACAGAGTGCCGTCTGAAGAACTAGAACTAAATACACCATAATTATACAAAACAGAAAAATTATACAAAATATTGAAAAACTCACATTATTTTAGAATTAAAGAATTTGGGATCTGCTAATAAAAAGTCAAATTTAAAAGTTATATTCATACCTGAACAATTTCATGTTTTATTGATATTGTTTATTCGGACATATCATACGTACATAAAAATAAATGTTTAACGTGTAAGGAAAATGAATCAACTCTTAGTATCAAATCGAAACCATAAAAAACATCAAACGTCTAACATACTCTAGTAGCCTAGGACTTTGTTAGGAAAAGTTATTAGGCTACATGTTATTTATCATTTTCAGATAACAATAGTTGATTCATAATCTCAAAACGTTGTGTATTATGTTGTATATATATATATACAAACGTCGGCAAATGTACGAATAAACTATACCAATAATAAGAACAATCCATAAATATCGAAAATATTTTAAAAACATAATAGTGTTATTTATTTAGGAATTAAGTTCCATGGAGATATACCTTAAACGAATTTTTAGTTATTTATTCAATGCTCGAAAATAACTATATCAAGTTAAACTAGAAATGACTAAAAAGATGTTATTCATATTTTTAAAAAAAAAAAATTTATCTTTGTAAATAAGATAGTATATATTTAAATTTGGAATAAATGTTCAATGTACTTAAAAATGCTGTAACATGATATTAATATCTTTGACACCTCAAATATAATAACTTACTAATTATCAATACCCAGAAGTAATAAAATTACTTTACAACAATCAAGTCTTCTTGTACTTTTTACACAGAGGTTTTGATAAATCTAAATATAAAGTGTATTCTACTTTTTTCTTTTTTTTAACAAATAAGTTAAATAAGCCTTTAGGTGTTTAAGAAGATATCTAAACATAATAAAGTACATATGATGACCACTGAAGTCATCATTTAAAGATAAAAAAAGGAATTTTTTATAAATATTACTTTTAATAAAAGTACATTTTCATGAGTATAATTTGCGAGGAACCCTTTGTGTTACATTCAAGTACATGTTACATGAACACATTGAGTTGCACCCCAGGTTGAACTTTAACACAATAACTCTACTCATCGAGATTTTTTAATTTATTCAAGTATCTAGTGTACGGAATTATTGATGAATGTAGGTTTTAACGAGTAGATGGGAAGGAGGAATAAAAGAAATGGAGTGGTACCTTCAAAGATACCTATAGTGAAAACTAGATTTAGCTTATTCTTTCTAGCAGCAGCTGGTCATGTGCAGTAATTATTCACAATCGTTGCATTTCCACAGTAACAAATTCTAAATATAATACGTTACTGAGCGATACGTTCATAATAAAATCCAATAATAGCGCAGCATGTATTGAAATTCTTTGTATAAAATTGTGAATAGATAGAATGAGACTCAAATGATAAAAATGTAACTATTCAGAATATAATCATTTATATGTATAATTACTTTTATTTAACAAATGATATCAATTAAAAACTAAATTAAATTTAAAAAATCAGAATTTTTTTAAATTTAACTGTTTTAAATTTTCTGATGTTTATACATTGGTTACCAGGCATTAGTTATACACGTAAAATATTAGGCACCTTGAGGGCTGTTTAACAAGTTCCTACTAGCTCATCATAGTGGCAGTGGTCGGTAGTAGTTTTAATTAACCTATTTGTAGTACAGTATATAGGAATCTAATAATCTAGTTATAATAGAAGATATTAATGTAAACATACAAATAGATAAATTTACATTCCATTTAATCCCTTAATGTTGGATATTGGTCTGGAGTCTACAATAATCAAAGAACCAACAAGATTAATAGCAAACGTTTCATTTATTGATCAAATATTTGTCAGAACTTGTAATAACTTTAACTTGGATTCCAGTGATCCGGGTTTATCAATTAATTTCTGATCACTGATCACAGTATGATAAGATTTAAGCTTCATGTACAAAATAAACATAACTTAGTTCATAGTCCAATTTCAAAAACTACTAGACTTTACATTATTTAATAAGTTATGAATTTACTTTTACAAAAATGCAATACGTTTGCAATTGCAATTGCTTTCATTAAGTTTTCCAAAATACTAAAAATTCAGAGTTTTTTTTTAAACTGGCACATATCTAGTGTCGTTCGATATCATCAATTTATAAATAAACGTCCCGCTCATAGAAACCATATGCATACTAAAATAATCTTAAAAACCAGTAAAAGTATGGAAGAATAAAAAATAGATGAACTATCCAATTTAATTAATATTTCCCTAACACAGAACTATCTTCAATTTAACAACGATCATTACTGGCAAAACAACTGATTAAATCATGGGGTACTCATTTGACATCTAATATGGCAGAAATATTTTTAAATAATACAGAAAACAACAGCATAATATAAGATATGAACAAACACAATACAAATATCGTCTATTACCAAAGATATGTAGATGACATACTACTTTTATACCAGTGTACAATAAGACTAATTCGTGTTTCACAGCATCCAAATTTAAAATTCACAACTGAAATAGAAAAGAATAACTAAATTATCAAGATTTAACCATAACAATATTAAATATAATTCACAATTTCAAAATGTTTATGAAGCTAACACACACAGGCCTTACTATCCACGGTTAGTCAAACCACCCAACACTGCAAAACCATGACAACTTATAACAACTTCATAGATAGACTCAATGCACCGATAACATAAACAAACTTTCAAACAGATTTACAAAACACAAACAAACAATTCTTTCAAAAAGAATTCAATATAATTAAATATATTGCTATAAATAATAAATACACACCATACCAATGATAAATCCTACCAATCGTCGACAAGGTTAATATTTAAAAAACAAGAATTGGAACGTAGAAATCTAATAACAAATACATTGTTTTACAGTATAATAAAGATTTAAACTGTTCCAGGTTAAACCTGATTTAACTATTTGCAGCCTATCATAAAATAAAACAAAATAAATAATGATAAACTTGAGAGCACAGGAATTTACAACATATATCAGGAGGTCCAATGAAATATATAGGACTAATCCTGGCAGATCCTTTAACGCCTTACAACTACTACTCAGTAAGAAAGTTCCTTAAACATTTTACGTCACTGCAAAAAAGGAAAACTGATGACTGCATTAGATCAATTTAAAATATATAAAATACCTCAGGTAATGGATTGTCAACAATCAGAAGATCGCAGCCCACTAGACATGTTTCATATCATTTTTATCGTCCATGTATTTGTGACTGTGATTTATGTATTACTGTGTTTTGTGTCGTTTTATGGTTTTGTGAATGTTATGTGTTGTATGTATAATGTTTTAAAGAATATTTTGAGTTAAGCTTTGAAACTGGATTCTTAATTCCTTAAAATTCTGCTGTATGTATTTCCACCCCTCATTCTTCTTTTAAAATTGCTGTGAGAGTAGACCCAGAAAAACTTTTCACATTTGGGACATCTTATTTAATTCCAAGCTTTGTTCAATTTATAGTTTATTTACTTTATTTTGTTTCTACGATATAGAACATAATACAGTATCTTGGGTTTGAATGGCTTAAATACCTGATATTTTAATATTTTGGGGTTATTCCTGATGTTAATTAATAAATTACTTTATATTAAAATGGTATTACGTAATTTACGCAAGCCTAATTATGTTTTGTACTTTAATAAAAATAAAAATTGTTGTGTAAAACTGAAAAAACCTTTCAGTTATCGTCGTCTTAGAAAAATAGAAGAAGAATATGAAGAAAAGAGTATAAAATAGTACTATCAGGAAGTAAACAAGAATTAGTCAAGAGATGCTGAATAGGAAAGATGAAAGCTCAAAACCAAGACTAGGTGAAACAAGAAATAGATCCAGTTAGGGACCCTAAAGTTGTCAAGCCCGTGCTAACTATAGTAAGCCCCTGAGGGTATTTTCTGTTTGTATTGTGTAAATAAATTTACCTTAACATTAACATTCCGTAATGATTTGATAATTTATTGTTACTAAAATTAAAAACTAATATTATATATTATTTTAATACTGACCTTTAGGCAAAAATCTATTAAACAGGGTTTTATTTCACTCCCCACATACTTTTAAAAGTGATAACAAAGCTATCAATTTGGTTCAGTTGTCACTTTAAAGAAAACGAACACATGTGGCAGAGGAAAATACCAAAATTTAGATTTACACGTTTGAAGAGAGTATCAAAATTAAGAGGAAAGATCAGTTCTAAAAATTAGCCATGAAAAAATGTGAATTTTTTTGTAAGTGTCATATGAGACTATTTTTCTCGCAATAACTCTTATTTACCACATGGATGTACTAAAAATTATTTCATTTTATTAAATTAACTTTGAGAATAAGTTTATAACATTGCTAGATGTTTTGTAATCTTGGCTTTTCAGTAGACTGTAATAAAGTATTTTCGCAATGATGAATTGTTCACATTATAAAAAACATAAACAATCATTGTTTTAGGCTTAAGTTCTGTTCTTAAATTTATAGATTTAGTTTTAGTTCCAACATGGCCCTACTCTACTTATACTGTGTGTGTGTTTTATTTTTATGTTATAGTTTCACAATTGATAACGAGAGTTGGTTTATACTCACGAAACATCGAGTATTAGTTTTCATATACAAATGACGGTAAACGTTCGATTAAACCACATTAATAAGACTGTAGTAATTACAACTAATTATCAAGTTGTATAAAAATAGATTCTATTATTAAAATTTAATTTTAATAAACCCTATTATTGACTGAAAATATTCAAAGTAATAATTACAAACCCAGCTATCGTTTGAGGACCAAAATAATAAACAAACAAATGACGATTGGTGTAAAGTGGATTCACGCTTAATGCTCCTTTGATTTCTATTAATATTTCTTAGTCGTTTTATTTAAAATATGGCATTTAGATGTTATATTTACTATATCATCATCATTGATGATGAATTAATGATTTCCTTTATAAAAGCTTTTCGTAGCTTACATTAAATGTCTCATCAATCTTCATAACGACACAAAGCTCTTTCAACATAAGGTTGTGTCAAGCATTGAATCTGGTACATTGTTGGTACAACGTCAAACTAAGTTAAATATATGTAACTAAAACTCATTTTCCTTCTCAACACAGAGTCAGAAGGAGGGAAGTTAGTGTTTGATAATCACAGGACATTACGGTTCCTTAGGAGAGTTACAAGTTTCCATGGACATACACAGGATACAATATCTTTGGTTTAAATAGCTTAAATACCTAATATTTTAATTAATTAATATTGAGCTTGACTTGTGAGGTAATATTAGATAGAATAAAACTCAAACACAAGATCTCACAAAATTTACGTATAGTTATTCAACATTTTTGATTATGTGAACGTAATTTTTGTGAGATCTTTTGTTCGAGTTTTATTCTATCTAATATTTTAATATTTTTAGTAATACTTAAATAAATAAACGAGGTGGAATTCGTTTAAAAAAATATTCCTTACTAGCATTTTCTAGTATTTTAAATTATGTATCCTGGTTTAGGTCATTAATCTTCACATTTATAAAATTTGAATGAAATCGGTAGAGCTGATTTTGAGAAACTACGTCTTTAATTACACATCCGTGGTCCCAATTTTGTGGTTTCTACCGATAACAAATTAACCGACATTTTTGGAAAGATGGCAACCAATAGGTTTTGTTTGTGTATCGAGCTACATTTTAGGAAAATTGGAATATTGTGATTCCGTACCCTAAGGTTTAGTTTAAAAACAGACACCATACGTCTGTTTCTCCTTCGACATCATTCCAAAAACTACTGTTTGGTCTTAGAGGACCTCAAAGGATGTTTCTCTGAAAAACTCAACATCGGTTTTTTACCCACTCCATAACTTTCTCTAACAACAAATATGTGAAAAAGTAAAAACTACAGACTACATACAGCACGAAATCTGTTATTCCGTGATTTATGTTATTTCCACCACTATCCATTGCATTCGCAATACAAATATTGCTGTCTGGTGTAATTAAACTTAGCCGACACTAAACCCTCAGATTTTATTTCCAAGGATGTAACACAATATCCTTATGATTTTATATAATTTATGAAAAACACTCATTTTTAAAAGAAGAAATACTTTTTTAATACGACTATCAATAACAGTCCCTAATTCCATGTACAATCAAAACAGCCAACTGATTACAACTATGGCTACTTAACTGCAATCCTCAATGAAGGATAACATTACTTATAATAATGAGTTCAACTTATATCTCTCAATGTTAATTAATTTCTTTTCTCTAATTAGTGCATGAAAAATCTTATAACAATACTTTAATATAAAAATATTACGAGGTCACCTAACTACAAGGACTTGTTGGTAAATTTAATGCGAAATAACCGTCTTCTACAACTCACCTTATTATTTTAGTTCCTTTTACTTCTTCACATATACTTAGTGTAGAGTTTATGATGCAAGTGAAGCAAGTTTAGACCTTATTTAAATATATAATTATGTTTAAAATCTAAGACTTTGTCCACGGTTCTTTTCATTTTTTTACTTGGAGCTTTTTTAGTTTTTCGATTGTGATGGATGTGTGAGAAAGTTTGTGCAATGGTTTCGCACGGTTAATTTGTAGATTTTAAAATATTGCACAACCACTGCAAAACCATTTCAAAATATGAAATGCCGATTTTGTTTTTGTTTTAACTTCTTTTATCTAACTTTTTTGCTTGATTCATTTCATTATTATTCTTGTATTTCCTAGAAAGTCAAATTTTTACTTTGAGTAAAAGGACTATGAAAATATAATGAGAATTTTAAAATTAGAGGAGACATCAAGACACGTCAATTTTGTTGAACGCTCCCTGTTTATTAGCCTCTTAATCCATATTAAATAGTCAATAGAAATGACAGATTTGAAATTTAATTTACTATTACAAATAACGTTTCATTTTAACAGAACTTACTGTGTTGTGTAAAGTGGGATTGTCACCATAGAAACGCCGAAATCGGTTTGAACTCGGCAACTCATAAAACAACCTAGTATGCTGAATGCCTACATAAAATAAGGTGACTGCATGCGAATGATTAGTTTGAGATGTGTAAGTATTATCAATCGGTTCATTGGTCAAATCTTATCTACACAATAAGTGCACGACTATATTACATACCCAGTGTACGACTATATTACATACCCAGTGTACGAAGTAAATGGAAGGTTTGGTAATCTCAAAATATTTCACCTCCGTTTTTAACTGATCTTCGCGTTTCATAACGTAGTGCAACTGAAAATTTATTTTCGACATATCGTATGGGCGTTGTCGTCTGTACGTATTAAGATAGGATTTGGTTTAGGAAACTGTTGTGTGCTCATGTAGATACTAGTGAAATTCAGTGATGCATGTAGTCGGTCAACCAGTGAAGTAGACAAGTATGCTTGTGTTTTCGTGTCCCTATGGCTGAAGTAGTAACTCGAGAAAGTGGAACATTACCAAGGCTCGTGGAACCCACATACTGGCGATTTTAAAAGATTATTTCGCTTTATACTGTGGAGGGGTTAAACAAATATCGTCTTAGGTAAAGTTGTGAGATGTGTAACGTCCTGAGATAGTGCGCTTTCTTAATTATAAAAAATGAAGAATATTAACAATATCTCGCCGATCCGTTATCAAAATCGAATCAGTAAAAAAAGCTTGGAGTGTCTCTAGGGATGGTATGGCTAATTGTAAGTGCTGTTGTAAAGTATTATGGTTCAGGCTGATGAAATTCCTCACTAATAAAATGAAATCGTTCGGGCAAAGGAATTATAGCAAAGCAAATATATCGATTTTCAACAACAACATAGTGATCAGAACAGTGGGAATTCTCAAAGGAAAACCCACTTAAAATGTTGAAGCAAATTGTGATGGTAAAGAAAAGTTGTATTTCCTGTTTTTTTTTAAGTCGGTGTTTTTAAGCTTGTCTTTTTGCAGTGCACTTTATTCGTAGACGATTTTAAATCCAATACCTTTTCAAATAATCCTTTGTATTTTCTCCAACAACATCTTTCATTTGGGAACTTGAAACTTGGCCAAATTGTCATGGTACGAAATTCATCTGAAATTAATTTCAGCTCACTTTTACTTCGTTGTTTTGCCATGTCAATGTCACTGATTTATGACATTTTATACAATAAGAAGGTAACTTGAATACACTAGTAAAAGAAAAATAAAACTCAAAAATTGTTTTAAACTATCTCACTCTACTGGATAAGACCCCTTATGATCTACCAATACAATTTAACATTTCCAACTTTTGAGCAATACAATTCGAGATTTTACTTGACTACATTGTATGATGGGGTTGGGTAAGTACCATGATTTCCCTCATTGTTTGTTGTACCAGTTGTGATGTTCGTGCATTACACATATTCAAGAGTAAGATTTCATGTTTCAATTCAATGTTTGTGCGATATTATGGTAAATATTTGTTTGATTAAGGTCACATCAGCTCTACTGGACCTTCTGTGTGCTAGACTAAATATAGAGCAGTACTATACTGCCATATATATAATATTGCACTACCCTAATTCTGTTAACAGCTTTGAATCTGAATTTGATAGTTTATAAATTGTGATTTTTAAGTGAAAAAAGTGGCTTCCGCAAGGAAAACATTATTTATTCTTAAGAAGTAAGGTATGTAGTAGACGATAAAACAAAAAATCTCGAAAATTAGGAACCTTTAAGTAAACAATTACCTAATAATTAATATGTTGAAGACACCAATTAGCCACATTGGCGAGTCAAAACCCTAACGATTAGGGATTTGTAATTGGGCCAATGACTATTTGAGATAGCGTATTCTCCTCCTAGTAATGAATGTAGTAAATGAACTTATTAGTTCTTTCGCGATATTTTATATAGTACTAATTCTAGGTTAATTTATTTTAGTTATAAAGTATCACATTTACAATTCATAAATAATGCAGCCATTGTTTACTACCAGTTGGGTTTCCTAGTGTAATAAAACATTCTATTACATTTAATTTCACTAGTCTAGGAGTGCCACAAAACGCAAATTTTGAGTCAGTTGTGTTTTAAATTTTTCGCGGACTTCAAAATATCCCATAAAGTTTAGCACCATAACTTTGTTTAAGCAATATCTAAGTCATAAGTATGCCACACATAACTTACTGATACTGGAAGTGACACAACTTATTGAGTGACTTAGTGAATAGGACTTTCCAGTTTTTTAAATACATAGAAAAGGTTAGGTCACCTGATTTGAAGCCAGTGTAGAACACCCGGTTTACTTTTTCCCAGGATGAGTGAATTACATTCTTCAGAATTGAAATAAATTATTAACGAAATCTATAACTCAATTCTACCTTCAACACAACTCTACTCTAATGGTAAACTGATTCTATCCCCAGGTAATTAAGTTTTGGTGTTAAATATTAAATTTCTAACTTTTACAACGATAAAGTTCATCAACACAACCGGAAATACAGTTTACAAAACAAGTGAAAGTTTAATATCCGTTTGGTAGGGGAAGAAGCAAAGATGATATCCCTATAACGAGAGACTACGTCAACTTAGCTCATATTTATATCTTTCAATTAATTGTTTTCAACCCTAATATACATGAATGGTTTTTTAACAAGTTCTAAATAAACAACTTTGTTAAATTATTTTTTCCGCTATTTTAACTTTCCCTCATATAGGCTACGTAAGAAGATGATTAAACATTACGCTGAACATAGGCTCTACTAAAATGTATGATAAATTTACGTTTAACTTTTTCCGACATAACTTATAAATCGGAAGATTTAATTGCAATTTTTTTAAAGAATTCATTTTGAGCACGTATAAAAATAAAAAATTCAAAATTTATTTCTTAGAATATGTTGTGTCTAAATTATATTAAAGTACCTTGTCTGTGTTACTTTCTAGTTAAATTTATTCAAAAAGCAGTATTAGTAGAAACCGTATTAATAAAGTAGTATTAGTAGAGCTGTTTTACTAAAGTAGTATTAGTAGAGCTGTATTACTAAAGTAGTATTAGTAGAGCTGTATTACTAAAGTAGTATTATTAGAGCTGTATTACTAAAGTAGTATTAGTAGAGCTGTATTAGTAGAGCTGTATTACTAAAGTAGTATTAGTAGAGCTGTATTACTAAAGTAGTATTAGTAGAGCTGTATTACTAAAATAGTATTAGTAGAGCTGTATTAGTAGAGCTGTATTACTAAAGTAGTATTAGTAGAGCTGTATTACTATAGTAGTATTAGTAGAGCTGTATTACTAAAGTAGTATTAGTAGAGCTGTATTAGTATAGCTGTATTACTAAAGTAGTATTAGTAGAGCTGTATTACTAAAGTAGTATTATTAGAGCTGTATTACTAAAGTAGTATTAGTAGAGCTGTATTAGTAGAGCTGTATTACTAAAGTAGTATTAGTAGAGCTGTATTACTAAAGTAGTATTAGTAGAGCTGTATTACTAAAATAGTATTAGTAGAGCTGTATTAGTAGAGCTGTATTACTAAAGTAGTATTAGTAGAGCTGTATTACTATAGTAGTATTAGTAGAGCTGTATTACTAAAGTAGTATTAGTAGAGCTGTATTAGTATAGCTGTATTACTAAAGTAGTATTAGTAGAGCTGTATTACTAAAGTAGTATTAGTAGAGCTGTATTACTAAAGTAGTATTAGTAGAGCTGTATTAGTATAGCTGTATTACTAAAGTAGTATTAGTAGAGCTGTATTACTAAAGTAGTATTAGTAGAGCTGTATTACTAAAGTAGTATTAGTAGAGCTGTATTACTAAAGTAGTATTAGTAGAGATGTATTACTAAAGTAGTATTAGTAGAGCTGTATTACTAAAGTAGTATTAGTAGAGATGTATTACTAAAGTAGTATTAGTAGAGCTGTATTACTAAAGTAGTATTAGTAGGAGCCGTATTGGTAGAGTCGTATCAGTAAAATCGTATTAAACAATCGTAATAGTAGAGTTGTATTTTTTAAATGTAGTGACTTCAGTTCATAATTATGTACAATTTTCAAAACAGCTAGAGTGGATAGAATTTAAATAACGTATCATTAGTTCGTATACAATATATACTTACGAATTGTTACCCAGAGAAAAAAAACAATATTAACATGAATTTTATTCGTTTGCATTATAAAAACGCAAGCCGGCGATCGCATTACAATTCAATAGACAAATAGGCATATGTGTTTATCTCCCACACAGCCTGGTTATATAATCTCATTTGTTTTAACAATTGGACATTTTCAGAGCCATAATTTTTCCCTACCATTCATTAAATGTTGTAAGTTACCTTCTATTCGCCAGTGGTGGTAGAATATATGGTGCACTGTGATATATTACCTGCAACAAAAAACAAAACAAAAGACATTATATTATGTGGCAACATCGTGTTTTTTTAAAGTAAATTTATGTTATAATAATTACGTTTTGGCCACATTCAGGATAAATCCAATATATTCAAAATTATTTAACTTTATATTTTCAATACGTTAAATATCGTCGATGTCTCCTAAACTAAAGTCTCATCTGTTTGGAATCAAAGATTAAGAAAAATAATTGCTCACAATAATCGATAGGAGGTAAATATTTTTATTTTCTAAAATGTTCATTAAAGACATTCCACACGTCGACCGAAAACTGTGACCTGTACAGATCTATCGTGTCCCTCTACATCTTCTAAAACAGTTTAATTATAACCCCAACTCATTTAAAAAGTGTAGCACATGAAGGGGGTTAAGGGTAGGTATCTCCTATATATTAATCTGGTACTCTGAGACTTCTAGCCGTTAGTGCATTACTGAGGAGGCTGTTTGCCCGCTGCAAACATGTTATGGGTCATTCCCTAAGCCATTGAAGATTCTAAATGTGCACTTTTTTTTTAAATTGTATTTATTTTTTACAATAACTATAGGCAAAAAACAAAATTACGTTCTAATTAAAAATACCATTGGTCTACTAGGTCTTCTTTAGAGGAATATATTTCACTTCCTTCTCAATTATGTAGAGAATAATTACATAAAGATAACGGTAAATCAACTTACGTGGACTTTCTAAATGTAATTAAATCTTCAGGCTAGAAAATACAACTTTCTCATTTTTACAATATATATATATATATATATATATATATATATAACGAAATAGAGGGCTCCCAAAAGGTCAGTGCTCGACAGGCCATAAATTGTGAAGAGTTGAAAGGGTTGATAGCTAGAAAAACTATTCTAACGTCAGCCACGGACCTCAAGGAGTCAAATAAACCATTCAAAAGACAATGCCTTCAACCGAAATTATTTGAAAAGGACCAATGAAAGGAATTACATCATTCTAAAGTAACGTAAAAGATTTAAAAAGTAATCGTCGTCATAAAAATGTGTGAAAATAAAAGTGTATGAAGAAAAGAAGATTCGTCGAAAAGATTAAGGCAAATCAATCCATCTACTGGCAGTCAACGCGGGAACCAAGTTCCAAGAACCAGGAACATTGGAGCTGTAATAGAACTTCACAGTCGATAAGTACAAATCAATGGACAATTTCAATTAAACAAACTACCACCAAATTCTATTTTATATTAAGTAAATTATAGTCACCAAAGAACCTAACGAGCCCGTAAAGAGAAAGTAAATTAAATTAATAAATAATTAATTTCAGTTAGCCGGAGCATTTTATCAAAATAATTAAAAGTAAAAATTTAAAAGTAAAAAATTCTGATGTACTCTTATTTCTTTATTTTAGATTAAGACATTGTAGAATAAGTAACTTGTAATTAACTATGTACTTAGAATAAGTAGTAGATTAAGATGTTAATTGTATAATTATTATTAAGTGCATCAAATTTGAACGATAATTTTTTTTTATTGTAAATGATTTTTAAACTTTAATTTTTCAATTAAAAAAATAGTTAAAACCTACAGGTGTCAAAGTTATTTATTTTGTTAACATTGGCATGAATAACGGGCGTATATGTTTAGGATTTGTTTGCCTTTGATCTTTTTACGTTAAAACTTATTTCTTAATTATTATCATGTACGATAAAATTGAGATAAATAGTTAGGCCTATTTGTTCGATTACCAAAACTTTAGCCCCACCCTTTGATGGATTTCTGAACACATTTCCCACGCACAAAACCGTTACAAATTTTGTTTTAAATTCATTAAATAAATTATGACACTGGGTTATAAACAGTATTTCTCTTATAAGCTAACATTACATTACCAACACAAATCTAAATATTGTGACCAAAAGTAATACAACAAAAAATACACATTGCAACAGAAGAAAAATAAAATACTTTCTATATTTAATTTCCGAAGTGTTATTTTTATTTCAAAATTGTTATGTGACGGTGAATTTACTTTCATTTTTGACGGCTCATTTAAATATATTTATGTGTTTTTATCTGAAAAAAACTACGTTTTTCATAAACTTTGAAGAGTACGAAGAAATATGGAAATAAAATAATACTTCCAGAATAACTAAAGAATACCATAGTGATTAGTAAAATAAAAATAACTGGTGAACTCTGTCGGCCTAAACAACCCTCACTGCGCACACACACAGTACACACGCGCGCCCTCTCTACCTGCAACTCGACCCTAGCTAATGGCCATCTACCACCTTTATATAAAGTTCGTCTAGTACAGTACATGAACTGTGTGAGGACGAATAAAATCGTAGGGTTGAGGTTTGTGATTTAATAATGAGAAAATGTAAAGACAGTAAATTTTGTTAGCACTACACTGTTTTCAGATGGAAGCTACTTCCATGCCGAATGGACATGTAAGAAGGCATAATTGCAGATATTGGAGTGATAAAAATCCACATTGGTCATTATAAAGCCATACCCAATGACCCAAGAAGGGCTGGGATAATTGGCAACAATATTATCGGTCCAGTCATAATAGATGGAAATACAATTTAACCGAATTTTCCTATAGTGAAATGTTAGTGTGTATTGTTATATAATTATATAGAGTATAGACCATTAGGTCTTAGGTTTTTTTTATATATATATATATATATTTACTGTTTCTGTGAACCAATATCTCTCCCTACGCTTTGTGGATGACCTTTAAATAAAAAATCATAGAAAATATAGGCCTACAACAAATCATAAAAAATGAATCAGAAAACAGAGCGTTACAACTAATAGATCAAATTCTTCCAAAAAAATACCTCCGACTGTGCAAAAATTGGTCTGCCAAATGTCAACAATTAAATAAATTACAAAGACATAAATAAATAATCATATGTGAAATAAAAATGAACAAGCTGTTTCAATTGCTAACATGTATAAGAGGTTAAATAATTAACGAAAAACAATTGTTGATGGAATTCTACTTACATACTTAGCAGTACATGCTTTTTAAAATTCTTTTTTAGGGGGAATTCCCCCTATAAGCGACAAGTATGTTATAATAATAAATTGTATAAGCTATGTAATTTCCATAACATAGCCACTTACATTGTTAAGGTATATACACTCATAATAAATACATGACGGTACCTAGCCTTCTCATTCACCCAACCAAAAAAATTGAACCCACACAATATTAATTTTTTGCAAAATAAAAGAATATATTTTTAATATTTAAAAATAATACTATAAAAACCTTTACCATAAATCGTGTTTGATTGAAAACGAATTTTAAAAGACTGTGGTCAAGATTAATTTTCATTTTATAAATTTATTTATTTTTGTTATTATTAATTATTATTATTATTACTACAATTTTCCATTTATTCCAGAACTGTAACTTGACATTTTGTATTGTTTTTAACAATATTCAGATTTCATCAAAATTTGAACAAAATCAGTAAAGACAAGTTTGATCAATTAAATTTTTAATCTGATAAGTTATTTCACGAGCCTAAATTTTTGAGGAATAGATTAATAATTTTTGTTTTAAAAGCGAATTTTATAGAATTAGACTTTTGTTTTGGTCTTTTAGCTATCATCAAATTTAAAATTACCATAAAAATTTTAAAAGTCTTTAAACATGGTCAAAATAGCCCAATACCAATTTTGGTCAAAATCGAACCATTAGTGTAGAATGCAGCGGACTCCACTAAAGACAGAGGACGATCGGCAGACAGACGGTTTTTCTTGTTTGCTCATATGGCCTCAAAACTGATATTTAAAAAAAGTAATTATAAGTTTGAGTTTTTGTTTCTTGCAATAAGCCTCTAGTTAACTTTAATTATAAATTTACAAATTATGCAGCTGCAACGAAGTTCCTTATTGCTGAACATGTTCCACTCAATACATTTTGAACGTAATGTTTGCTCTCTTAATTTAAATCCGGAAACTTTCAAACAAATTATAATAACTGGAAATTAGTTCAACGTGCTTTGAATTTTGTGAAAACTTAGTTTCATTAAAACTGATTGAGAAATAAAATGTTTTCAATTTTCTGTAAAATTTTCTATAAAATAAATTTACAATACAGTAATAAATTATTAGAAATTCAGTTTTTCCACGAATTGTATTTTAATATCTATAATACTTCTACATTACGTGACGATGATGTACTCCTTAGTAGACATACCAGGGATTTGGCCCCAACATGGGCTCTTATGGAGTTATTCTCGACCAATCAGAATCGTCCATTTGGTCACGTGACCACTTCTCGTCCAATCAGAATGCTCCATTTATAACTTCAACTGCACAGCCGCTTCTCGTCCAATCAGAATGCTCCATTTATAACTTCAACTGCACCGCCGCTTCTCGTCCAATCAGAATGCTCCATTTATAACTTCATATAGGTAAGAAAGGGGGGTCGCGTCGCTTTCTGCTACCTCGTTTCGGCTACCATTCCAAGGTCAGGTGTGTTTAGACAGACAGGTTCTGACTGGTCTATGTCAGCCGGATTGTACAACAGTGCGTAACACGGAGGTTCCTCGGGCCGACCCAACGTTTGACTCACTGTCTACCAGGGTGTAGCACATGTGTTTATGTATCGTGTTAAACCTAAAAGATTGTTAACCTAGACTTATTAAAGTTCCTACTTTTGCCTAAACCTCTGCTTACCACAGTCCACACGGGTGTTAGTCTTGCCACTATTTAACAACCGATTTACCAACCAAAATATACTTTTACCAACCGATTTACCAACCAAAATATACTTTTACCAACCGATTTACCAACCAAAACCAACCGATTTACCAACCAAAATATACTTTTTACCAACCGATTTACCAACCAAAATATACTTTTAGCAACCGATTTACCAACCGAAATATACTTTTAGCAACCGATTTACCAACCGAAATATACTTTTTGCAACCAATTTACCAACCAAATCTTGGTAATTTTATCTACGGTTTGGTAAATCGGTTCCTAACAAACGTTACGACGTTCACATCAAATATCTTCATCTCTACTAAAAAGAGTTTTGGTGGAATGGAGGTAACAAATTACAAAGAATATTATTTTAAAACATTTATTTATTTATTTTTAATTACAAGCACAGAAAACAACTCTTTCTTTGTGCTTAATTGCAGTGGTTTTTATCTTGTCCAATTTAACATTAAATTTATAGTTTTTTGAATGATCAAAAGTTGGTCAAGAGAGAGAGAGAGAGAGAGAGAGAAAGTAGAATTAATTTGATTACACTCACTGCTTAGTTTATTTTTGACACATAGCAACAACATATATGTTAAAATACAAGAAAATATAATAAATAAAGAAAATATCAGTCGATATGTAGGTTAAGAGGAGATTATAACTCAATACTTGATATAAATTTATAAATTCCTGAACGATCAAAAGAGAAAAAAAGAAAGTGATCTAACCCAATACTTGATACAATTTTAAAATATATTTTTATAAGTCAACAAATAATCTCTCAAAGTCTGTTTTCCTAAATTTTATAATTAACAAGAAAATATACTAAATAAAGAAAATATCAGTCGAAATGTTGAATGATCAGAAGTTGGTCAAGAGAGAAATATTAATATTCTTAACATAAGCACCAAACTAACCTTTCTACAAGTCCTCGAATTCTCTCCGCATTCTCTGCAATATATCCCCGAACTTGGTCGCTGTTGAGTGTAACATTGATCCATTGGCTCTCGCTAGGCTGGTTAGGTTGGTGAGACATCTTCACTCTAACTGTGATAATTGAAGTCTTATCCGACACTACTTATAGTGTTAGCGTTGTGAAATAATGGATAAGTTATAGCCGACCCCGAAACTCAATGCATCAATTATTTATACCGTGCATAGCGATTAACATATATTTTAGTTCCGTTAGATTACAAAATTATTCGCAGTTTATCATATTCACGATTTCCTTGAATGACTTGTAAAGTGAATAATTGGCAATTATTTATTGTTGTCGGAGATGATTGCCTAAGAGGAAATAAATTATTATTGTTAACTTGCCCTATGTGAACTTTCATTTTGACCTACGTGACCTTAGATTGTTTTGTATTCGTAAATAACTAGCAATTATTTAAATCGTTCTACTTTGTGTTGGTGAGAAAATATCTTTTTGTCTCCCAGGCTGTGTACTGTTGACGAATGTTCAAAATTTGCATATTTGACTCCGACTTCATCATTCTACTTTGAGCTGTTGACTGACTATGATTAGTTTTGTATACACATTACTCTTTATTTCTCTTTCTAACCAATAATTCGAAACATACAATTCATCTAGATTTTGGAACTGCAAAATATAACGGATCTTATGTCTGTAATCAATTTGTTTGATTCCACACACTACTAATTCTGTCCCTTCTTCTAGCTCTTCCAACCGACGACACTCTCTTGGAATAACTTTGCCTTTTATTTCTTGCATGCCAAGGGTGGATACTTGCTCCACTTCGTCCTGGTTGTAGGGGAAATCTTCTGGTTTTTTCCAAGCATCTGTTAGTGGCTTAAGATCCTCTATCTTCGCAAAAGAATGATTATTAAAAGTGGTAAGTCCATTCGTCGTAAATGTAAAAATTGTTTCTTCTGTCGCTAAATGCACAATGTCCAGGTCGTTGTTGGAGGTTAAAACAAACCCCTCTTTTTTTAAATTTTGTTTGTCGTTGTAGACATCCATTAGCCACGATTTGTACTTTCCTTTAAAGAAGTAAACACTTTTACTCCCATCTCTTTCTGCGAGTATTCCAACAAAGGCATATTTCGCTTTAGTGTTAACGGTAAATGCGGACACCTGGTAGTCTGCATGTATATCTAAATTCTTCCAAGTCTTGTTAAAATATGAGCCCATCCGCTCTCTTGTCTCTCTAATAATTTTCTCTTTCTCCTGCATTTCTTTGTATTCCTCTTTTAAGGAAGCAGCATGTTCCATGTATTCCAATTTTCTCCGTTTTAAGTCAATTTCTTCCAGTTCCAGTTTTCGTTTCTTCGCAGACAGTAGGTAAACGGTGGAGAATGGTTCTGTCTCCTTTATATTGTAGGGTTGTAGCCTGTTTGTAATATTCGTTCTCTTCTTTAAAATCTGTGGAATAATATTACTCGTTGGAACCATCCCACAGTTCTCGAGGCTTACATCTTTACAAATCGCCGAGAAAGCAGTACTAGATTTCGAGAAGAATGTCTCGCCACTCTTAATGTAGCACTTTTGCACCACACTAATATGCTCTCTATTAGCGACATCTTCCACAATCTCCAAGTAATTTACAGGCAAATAGTTAAAACTATATGCAGAGAGTACGTAATTAATTTTTTTTTTTCCTCTGGTCTTGGTCGCTTGGTAAAGTAAGTTGCACCCCGGTTAACTTCCTCGTGTTACTGTTTCCCCAGTAGGCATATTGTAAAAGATTATTGTACACTACACAGCAACTGTTCTGGAGACCGTCAGCTAATTTCGTCCACATTTTAGGGATGGCAACAGAGTAAAACGGGGCTTCCTGGAAATAAATTTTGCTGTCTTCCAGGAGCGTTACACAGCTGTCCAGAGGATGGTCGCCGCTACCGTTGTAGATCGTAGCCTCCAATCTTGTAATGCCATGCTCCTTACCCAGCGGGGACAGAAACGTCTGTCTTAATCTGGAGTCTGGACAGTTGACAAAATCCACAATGTGGTTACCAATTTGTTTGTTAACGCCAGGACTCGTAATCTGGCACACAAACTTGTTGTAGATTTTTACTCTTGCACCAGTAGGAGTAATCCAGGTTAGGCAATCTATCCCAACAGACTTGTCATTGTTAACAATTGTATTGTAGTTTTCTTTGTACTGGTCGCCTTGGTAACGAAAGTCATGGTCCTGTACTAAATGGTCACACATCTCTCGCTTGTTAAAGATCCCCACAAAATCTTGTGTAATGTCCAAATCCATAAGGTAGAAGTCGTGGGCTTGCAGCTCCAATAGTATTTCGGGCATTTTTTCCAGTGGAGTAGCCAACTCAACATCCGCTAACTCTACCTTGTAGGGGATTGCAATGGGATTTTTAAATTTTTTTGCAATGGCTTGCATCCCATCTGCTCCAATAATAGGCTTACATCTTTACAAATCGCCGAGAAAGCAGTACTAGATTTCGAGAAGAATGTCTCGCCACTCTTAATGTAGCACTTTTGCACCACACTAACATGCTCTCTATTAGCGACATCTTCCACTATCTCCAAGTAATTTACAGGCAAATAGTTAAAACTATATGCAGAGAGTACGTAATTAATTATTTTTTTCCTCTGGTCTTGGTCGCTTGGTAAAGTAAGTTGCACCCCGGTTAACTTCCTCGTGTTACTGTTTCCCCAGTAGGCATATTGTAATAGATTATTGTACACTACACAGCAACTGTTCTGGAGACTGTCAGCTAATTTCGTCCACATTTTAGGGATGGCAACAGAGTAAAACGGGGCTTCCTGGAAATAAATTTTGCTGTCTTCCAGGAGCGTTACACAGCTGTCCAGAGGATGGTCACCGCTACCGTTGTAGATCGTAGCCTCCAATCTTGTAATGCCATGCTCCTTACCCAGTGGGGACAGAAACGTCTGTCTTAATCTGGAGTCTGGACAGTTGACAAAATTCACAATGTGGTTACCAATTTGTTTGTTAACGCCAGGACTCGTAATCTGGCACACAAACTTGTTGTAGATTTTTACTCTTGCACCAGTAGGAGTAATCCAGGTTAGGCAATCTATCCCAACAGACTTGTCGTTGTTAACAATTGTATTGTAGTTTTCTTTGTACTGGTCGCCTTGGTAACGAAAGTCATGGTCCTGTACTAAATGCTCACACATCTCTCGCTTGTTAAAGACCCCCACAAAATCTTGTGTAATGTCCAAATCCATAAGGTAGAAGTCGTGGGCTTGCAGCTCCAATAGTATTTCGGGCATTTTTTCCTGTAGAGTAACCAACTCAACATCCGCTAACTCTACCTTGTAGGGGATTGCAATGGGATTTTTAAATTTCTTTGCAATGGCTTGCATACCATCTGCTCCAATAATATTGCATACGCGTTTCGCCATAGGTCTCTTTCCATTCAAAGGGAATGGTAATTTTACTTTTACGCCATGTCTTGCGGAAACAAAATCCGTAAATTTCCCACGAAGATAACTGTTAAATGCTCCACAGATATTCTTCTTTACGAGGCTCTTCCCTTGTTCGCAATCCGAACTGTCGGTTATTTTAACAAGCATTATGTTGTCGCAGAATGGTTTTGTAAGCGGAGTTAGTGGTTTTATATTAACTCCAGACAGCAACTCTTCTCCTTGCGAATAATTAATATTTCCAATATCTGTTACCAGGTTGTTGTTGTGCAGATTTTCTTCCAGAAGCCACAGTCCAAATCGTTCGTTGGTTGGTTTAATCCTACTACCCAAGAGCTCGGAGACCTTATACATCTTGGAAGGGGCCACGTTCACTATTCAAGCTACTAACGTAAACTGAGCTATCTCAATCTAATCTCCTTTCTTAAACAGTTAATCGCGAGTAGTACGCATGCGCAGTAACATTGTTACGCACTGTTGTGCAATCCGGCTGACATAGACCAGTCAGAACCTGTCTGTCTAATCTAAACACACCTTCCTGTGACCTTGGAATGGTAGCCGAAACGAGGTTGACCACGTGACCTCCCCCACCCCTTGGCCCCTCCCCCTTTGGCCCCTCCCACCCCTCCCCTTGGCCCCTCCCACCCCTCACCTTGGCCCCCCACCCCTCCCCTTGCCCCTCCCCCCTAGACCCCTCCCCTTGCCCGCCATTTTCTTCCCCCTGCCCTGCCCCTCTTAGGTTAGGATAGGTTATGTTAGGTTAGGTTAGGTTAGGTTAGGGTAGGTTATGTTCGGTTAGGTTAGGTTAGGTTTTTAAGAGAATGGTTGCCACACCCCTACCAACCTCCACCACACCCCTACCATCTCCCGGGCGTGTGGCAACCATTCTCTTAAAAACCTAACCTAACCTAACCGAACATAACCTACCCTAACCTAACCTAACCTAACCTAACATAACCTATCCTAACCTAAGAGGGGCAGGGCAGGGGGAAGAAAATGGCGGGCAAGGGGAGGGGTCTAGGGGGGAGGGGCAAGGGGAGGGGTGGGAGGGGCCAAGGGGAGGGGTGGGGGCCAAGGTGAGGGGTGGGAGGGGCCAAGGGGAGGGGTGGGAGGGGCCAAGGGGGGAGGGGCCAAGGGGTGGGGGAGGTCACGTGGTCAACCTCGTTTCGGCTACCATTCCAAGGTCACAGGAAGGTGTGTTTAGATTAGACAGACAGGTTCTGACTGGTCTATGTCAGCCGGATTGCACAACAGTGCGTAACAATGTTACTGC
Source organism: Aphrophora alni (assembly GCA_963513935.1). NCBI lineage: Eukaryota > Metazoa > Arthropoda > Insecta > Hemiptera > Aphrophoridae > Aphrophora > Aphrophora alni. The sequence goes on from OY740768.1 coordinate 53,696,084, forward strand.
GCATGCGTACTACTCGCGATTAACTGTTTAAGAAAGGAGATTAGATTGAGATAGCTCAGTTTACGTTAGTAGCTTGAATAGTGAACGTGGCCCCTTCCAAGATGTATAAGGTCTCCGAGCTCTTGGGTAGTAGGATTAAACCAACCAACGAACGATTTGGACTATGGCTTCTGGAAGAAAATCTGCACAACAACAACCTGGTAACAGATATTGGAAATATTAATTATTCGCAAGGAGAAGAGTTGCTGTCTGGAGTTAATATAAAACCACTAACTCCGCTTACAAAACCATTCTGCGACAACATAATGCTTGTTAAAATAACCGACAGTTCGGATTGCGAACAAGGGAAGAGCCTCGTAAAGAAGAATATCTGTGGAGCATTTAACAGTTATCTTCGTGGGAAATTTACGGATTTTGTTTCCGCAAGACATGGCGTAAAAGTAAAATTACCATTCCCTTTGAATGGAAAGAGACCTATGGCGAAACGCGTATGCAATATTATTGGAGCAGATGGTATGCAAGCCATTGCAAAGAAATTTAAAAATCCCATTGCAATCCCCTACAAGGTAGAGTTAGCGGATGTTGAGTTGGTTACTCTACAGGAAAAAATGCCCGAAATACTATTGGAGCTGCAAGCCCACGACTTCTACCTTATGGATTTGGACATTACACAAGATTTTGTGGGGGTCTTTAACAAGCGAGAGATGTGTGAGCATTTAGTACAGGACCATGACTTTCGTTACCAAGGCGACCAGTACAAAGAAAACTACAATACAATTGTTAACAACGACAAGTCTGTTGGGATAGATTGCCTAACCTGGATTACTCCTACTGGTGCAAGAGTAAAAATCTACAACAAGTTTGTGTGCCAGATTACGAGTCCTGGCGTTAACAAACAAATTGGTAACCACATTGTGAATTTTGTCAACTGTCCAGACTCCAGATTAAGACAGACGTTTCTGTCCCCACTGGGTAAGGAGCATGGCATTACAAGATTGGAGGCTACGATCTACAACGGTAGCGGTGACCATCCTCTGGACAGCTGTGTAACGCTCCTGGAAGACAGCAAAATTTATTTCCAGGAAGCCCCGTTTTACTCTGTTGCCATCCCTAAAATGTGGACGAAATTAGCTGACAGTCTCCAGAACAGTTGCTGTGTAGTGTACAATAATCTATTACAATATGCCTACTGGGGAAACAGTAACACGAGGAAGTTAACCGGGGTGCAACTTACTTTACCAAGCGACCAAGACCAGAGGAAAAAAATAATTAATTACGTACTCTCTGCATATAGTTTTAACTATTTGCCTGTAAATTACTTGGAGATAGTGGAAGATGTCGCTAATAGAGAGCATGTTAGTGTGGTGCAAAAGTGCTACATTAAGAGTGGCGAGACATTCTTCTCGAAATCTAGTACTGCTTTCTCGGCGATTTGTAAAGATGTAAGCCTATTATTGGAGCAGATGGGATGCAAGCCATTGCAAAAAAATTTAAAAATCCCATTGCAATCCCCTACAAGGTAGAGTTAGCGGATGTTGAGTTGGCTACTCTACTGGAAAAAATGCCCGAAATACTATTGGAGCTGCAAGCCCACGACTTCTACCTTATGGATTTGGACATTACACAAGATTTTGTGGGGATCTTTAACAAGCGAGAGATGTGTGACCATTTAGTACAGGACCATAACTTTCGTTACCAAGGCGACCAGTACAAAGAAAACTACAATACAATTGTTAACAATGACAAGTCTGTTGGGATAGATTGCCTAACCTGGATTACTCCTACTGGTGCAAGAGTAAAAATCTACAACAAGTTTGTGTGCCAGATTACGAGTCCTGGCGTTAACAAACAAATTGGTAACCACATTGTGGATTTTGTCAACTGTCCAGACTCCAGATTAAGACAGACGTTTCTGTCCCCGCTGGGTAAGGAGCATGGCATTACAAGATTGGAGGCTACGATCTACAACGGTAGCGGCGACCATCCTCTGGACAGCTGTGTAACGCTCCTGGAAGACAGCAAAATTTATTTCCAGGAAGCCCCGTTTTACTCTGTTGCCATCCCTAAAATGTGGACGAAATTAGCTGACGGTCTCCAGAACAGTTGCTGTGTAGTGTACAATAATCTTTTACAATATGCCTACTGGGGAAACAGTAACACGAGGAAGTTAACCGGGGTGCAACTTACTTTACCAAGCGACCAAGACCAGAGGAAAAAAAATAATTAATTACGTACTCTCTGCATATAGTTTTAACTATTTGCCTGTAAATTACTTGGAGATTGTGGAAGATGTCGCTAATAGAGAGCATATTAGTGTGGTGCAAAAGTGCTACATTAAGAGTGGCGAGACATTCTTCTCGAAATCTAGTACTGCTTTCTCGGCGATTTGTAAAGATGTAAGCCTCGAGAACTGTGGGATGGTTCCAACGAGTAATATTATTCCACAGATTTTAAAGAAGAGAACGAATATTACAAACAGGCTACAACCCTACAATATAAAGGAGACAGAACCATTCTCCACCGTTTACCTACTGTCTGCGAAGAAACGAAAACTGGAACTGGAAGAAATTGACTTAAAACGGAGAAAATTGGAATACATGGAACATGCTGCTTCCTTAAAAGAGGAATACAAAGAAATGCAGGAGAAAGAGAAAATTATTAGAGAGACAAGAGAGCGGATGGGCTCATATTTTAACAAGACTTGGAAGAATTTAGATATACATGCAGACTACCAGGTGTCCGCATTTACCGTTAACACTAAAGCGAAATATGCCTTTGTTGGAATACTCGCAGAAAGAGATGGGAGTAAAAGTGTTTACTTCTTTAAAGGAAAGTACAAATCGTGGCTAATGGATGTCTACAACGACAAACAAAATTTAAAAAAAGAGGGGTTTGTTTTAACCTCCAACAACGACCTGGACATTGTGCATTTAGCGACAGAAGAAACAATTTTTACATTTACGACGAATGGACTTACCACTTTTAATAATCATTCTTTTGCGAAGATAGAGGATCTTAAGCCACTAACAGATGCTTGGAAAAAACCAGAAGATTTCCCCTACAACCAGGACGAAGTGGAGCAAGTATCCACCCTTGGCATGCAAGAAATAAAAGGCAAAGTTATTCCAAGAGAGTGTCGTCGGTTGGAAGAGCTAGAAGAAGGGACAGAATTAGTAGTGTGTGGAATCAAACAAATTGATTACAGACATAAGATCCGTTATATTTTGCAGTTCCAAAATCTAGATGAATTGTATGTTTCGAATTATTGGTTAGAAAGAGAAATAAAGAGTAATGTGTATACAAAACTAATCATAGTCAGTCAACAGCTCAAAGTAGAATGATGAAGTCGGAGTCAAATATGCAAATTTTGAACATTCGTCAACAGTACACAGCCTGGGAGACAAAAAGATATTTTCTCACCAACACAAAGTAGAACGATTTAAATAATTGCTAGTTATTTACGAATACAAAACAATCTAAGGTCACGTAGGTCAAAATGAAAGTTCACATAGGGCAAGTTAACAATAATAATTTATTTCCTCTTAGGCAATCATCTCCGACAACAATAAATAATTGCCAATTATTCACTTTACAAGTCATTCAAGGAAATCGTGAATATGATAAACTGCGAATAATTTTGTAATCTAACGGAACTAAAATATATGTTAATCGCTATGCACGGTATAAATAATTGATGCATTGAGTTTCGGGGTCGGCTATAACTTATCCATTATTTCACAACGCTAACACTATAAGTAGTGTCGGATAAGACTTCAATTATCACAGTTAGAGTGAAGATGTCTCACCAACCTAACCAGCCTAGCGAGAGCCAATGGATCAATGTTACACTCAACAGCGACCAAGTTCGGGGATATATTGCAGAGAATGCGGAGAGAATTCGAGGACTTGTAGAAAGGTTAGTTTGGTGCTTATGTTAAGAATATTAATATTTCTCTCTTGACCAACTTCTGATCATTCAACATTTCGACTGATATTTTCTTTATTTAGTATATTTTCTTGTTAATTATAAAATTTAGGAAAACAGACTTTGAGAGATTATTTGTTGACTTATAAAAATATATTTTAAAATTGTATCAAGTATTGGGTTAGATCACTTTCTTTTTTTCTCTTTTGATCGTTCAGGAATTTATAAATTTATATCAAGTATTGAGTTATAATCTCCTCTTAACCTACATATCGACTGATATTTTCTTTATTTATTATATTTTCTTGTATTTTAACATATATGTTGTTGCTATGTGTCAAAAATAAACTAAGCAGTGAGTGTAATCAAATTAATTCTACTTTCTCTCTCTCTCTCTCTCTCTCTCTTGACCAACTTTTGATCATTCAAAAAACTATAAATTTAATGTTAAATTGGACAAGATAAAAACCACTGCAATTAAGCACAAAGAAAGAGTTGTTTTCTGTGCTTGTAATTAAAAATAAATAAATAAATGTTTTAAAATAATATTCTTTGTAATTTGTTACCTCCATTCCACCAAAACTCTTTTTAGTAGAGATGAAGATATTTGATGTGAACGTCGTAACGTTTGTTAGGAACCGATTTACCAAACCGTAGATAAAATTACCAAGATTTGGTTGGTAAATTGGTTGCAAAAAGTATATTTCGGTTGGTAAATCGGTTGCTAAAAGTATATTTCGGTTGGTAAATCGGTTGCTAAAAGTATATTTTGGTTGGTAAATCGGTTGGTAAAAAGTATATTTTGGTTGGTAAATCGGTTGGTTTTGGTTGGTAAATCGGTTGGTAAAAGTATATTTTGGTTGGTAAATCGGTTGGTAAAAGTATATTTTGGTTGGTAAATCGGTTGTTAAATAGTGGCAAGACTAACACCCGTGTGGACTGTGGTAAGCAGAGGTTTAGGCAAAAGTAGGAACTTTAATAAGTCTAGGTTAACAATCTTTTAGGTTTAACACGATACATAAACACATGTGCTACACCCTGGTAGACAGTGAGTCAAACGTTGGGTCGGCCCGAGGAACCTCCGTGTTACGCACTGTTGTACAATCCGGCTGACATAGACCAGTCAGAACCTGTCTGTCTAAACACACCTGACCTTGGAATGGTAGCCGAAACGAGGTAGCAGAAAGCGACGCGACCCCCCTTTCTTACCTATATGAAGTTATAAATGGAGCATTCTGATTGGACGAGAAGCGGCGGTGCAGTTGAAGTTATAAATGGAGCATTCTGATTGGACGAGAAGCGGCTGTGCAGTTGAAGTTATAAATGGAGCATTCTGATTGGACGAGAAGTGGTCACGTGACCAAATGGACGATTCTGATTGGTCGAGAATAACTCCATAAGAGCCCATGTTGGGGCCAAATCCCTGGTATGTCTACTCTCCTTTTTACATGTCCAAATAATCTAAATTTTTATACTAAAAAGTGCACTAATAACTAATAAGTTAACAAACTAATGTAAAAACTAAGGCTTTGAACTTTACATTACAATCTGTCTACTTTAAAAACATTGCAAATCGTACTTAATTTGACGCTCTTTTATGATATACGATTGAAAAAGTATATAAATAAATATTTAAAAAATGTAATATACTTATAAATTAACTTTGTAAAATGATTAACGTATTTGATGACAAAAATATGTTATTAATAACACATTTTTACATTGTGAAATTAGTACTCCAAACAATACAAAAGTTTTAAAAATAACATTGATTTACATAAAGAAATATTTGTTAAACAAGAGTTAATGAAATGGGTATAATCTACACAAAATCACACTTTTAATTTATCACATTATTTATTTTATTTTTTTAAATTCTGTTTTATGCTTTTAAACGCCGTTAATTGTTTATTTAACTCTAACACAATTCTTCTTATAGCAAATAAATCAATTATTTCGTCTGGTGTTTCGCTCCCTCCTTCACCTTTTTGGTAAGTTTTTCTGTTAACCAAAAACTTTTTTGTCTTTTTCTGTTTTTTGTCTTTTATGTTGGTAATCCTTCTCCAAACTAAATTTTGGAATACGTTCTCCAGTTTCAAAAGTGTGTTTCAAACTCAGCTGTCGGCTCCGTAAGACCTCAGGTTGATAATGAACTAATCCAATATCTAATCAATATTATATATATATATATATATATATATATATATTGGTGAAAGCGCCTAGATGAGGATACATGTTTTTAACTTTTTTACAATCGAACCATTTATGTAACTGAAACCATCTAAACACATGTTTTTCCTCAACATAAGACTTGTTGTTGTTTTTGTTTCGAAGTGGCATTATCAATTAAATTTTCGTTATTATTCAAGAGACTTTCTTCTTTTAAATCACTGTCACGTGCATTTCTCTTTATTTCTGTTTCCCGTGGTTTTTCTTCCACTTGGAACAGATGTTGCTGCTAATACCATTCCTATGATAAATTCATCCTCAGTTTGATGGGTGTTACATTAGACCCGCAAAGATTATTTTTTCCTTGAACGATTTATCTCAAAATTTTTGGATAGATATTCCAAAGGAGTTGGATGATCATTACATCCAACACTGCTCTAACACTAAAACAAAAGATTTGCAAACAGTCTTGATTTAACTTTGCCGTCAAAATGTACGTTATATTACTATAATATTTTTATATTTATTTTTTCAAATCACCATCTAGAACCATTAATGATTTTGTTAACATAATAATTACTCCTTTTTGAAAAAGTTGAATCGTCTTATTTTTTTTTATTGCATGTCTTTTCCTCCATCGTATTAATATCATCTAGAGGTAAATTCTTCCAATTTTTCGTTTAAGGATATTTTTATCCTTTTTATTGTCACTTCTTATTTCATCCAACCTTTTAATATCGTCTTGAAGAGCTTTCTGCTGTTCTGAAAGATGCAATCCATAGCCACACTGTAAAGTAATACTAGCACTTGAAATTCTACTATTCATTACATCAAAGCAGTTGTTTGTAGATTTTATAAAATCTGCAGCATGTTTACAAAGCGATTCATTACAAAGTTCATAACGTCTTATAATGCAAATGCAGTTGTTGTATTAGACATCATTTGCTCGGCTAATAATACTATTGCCGTTGAAATTATTCATAATTTATGTGTTTTGGAGTTAATTTGTGGTTTTCCAGATTTTTTGTACTTTGAAAAGGCATTTTAAGTGGCTCTGGTAAATTCTGCGTCCTATCTGATAATACAAAACCTCCATCAATGTACCAATTGCTGATCATTTTCCAGATATGTGGAACTTCGGCAAAAAATAAATAACTTTTTCTTTGTTATGTCCGAAAAGAAATAACTTAGGTTATTTGACACGTTGTACTCTTTTCATATGACAACATTTCCACATCCATAGTCCGAAACAACTGCAAAAATTATTAAACCAAAGTAGTACAATGTTTGTTGATACTGTATCGTCTAAGCATGCTTTTGTCATTTTGAAATCGAAATCTATAAATATCGGTTGTATTCAAGCGGCAAAGAAAGATCTGATCATTACAACCTGAGCCTGAGAATGTGGGTCCAACATTTTACCATTTACTGTGTCTAACTCATAAACGGGCATAACCTTCATTTCGTCAAACTCTATCACCACGAGCTTTTCAGAACTCTTTATTTTTACTGTAGCAACTTCCATTAGATTAACAACTCCAGTCAAGACTCCATTAAAGTTTAGTTTTGCTACCCATTCTTTTAAAGTAGTCAAGGATGGTAGAAAAGTAGAAAAGCATATCCAATTTATATCAAAGATGAATATAACATCTTTTACTTAAGTAACAAATGAAGAAAGCTTTGCTAATACCTTCAGTGCTCCACAATTTTACTTTCTTCTTTTCATTCAAAAGAACGTCTGAAAATACACTTCTGAGAACACTTTTCACTTCTCTGGAAACAGTCTCTTTCTTCAAGATATACATTCTTATTCTAATTTTTTTAAGTTTTGTGTCTTCTTCTCGCTTATATTTCTCAATAAATTCTTTCATATTCGTGTACTCCAACTTATAATCACATTTTACGAGTTCAAAGTTTTCACTCACTCTTTTGTCACTTTCTTCCGTATTTACGGTGCAACAAAGAGTGTATAATTTCTTTTCGTTCTTTTTCATTAACCCTGCCTTTCCTTTCAAGTTTTTTTATAATTATCATTGGAAAATATTTTTAACTAAGTAATAGTACTCTTATCAATATATATCTCATAACTTCAGGATGAATATTTCTAACAAAATCTTCGGTTTTAAAATGTTCGGAACAAACATATGACGTGTTCGGATTCCACCCCTCTCTTCTTTAATTTATCGTTTTTAGGAATTCGGAAATAAGAAACACAGTCAGGTCTATTTTGTGTGTTAAAATAGGACTTATAGTCTGGCTGAAGCTCCATGGACTCTAGCCGATTAGGCGACCCTCACCACTACACACATACACACACACACACGTGCCGGGGTGGGCCCTGAACCCTATTATGAACGGTCTACTGAATTCTCCACTACCTGACTGGAAAGCGCTTCTTATGAGTTTTTCTTAAGAATTAAAATATTACATCCTATTACTTTAAAAAGGAAATATTGTGTGTATCTTTGTGCCTAATTTTTTCGGATCTCGGAAAGGGCTCTAACGATTTTGATAACATTTTTATTTATAGGTGTAGTTTAGATTTTAAATGCACCTATACAGTTGTATTTCGTGTAAAATGCAATTTTTCTAGAAAACTGAATTTAAAAGTTGAAAAAGTTTAACATAGGGCCTTATGGGTTGCCATGTTGGTTACGAAATAACAACGAAAACGTTAACAAAGAATCATATCAGCTGGTAAGCCACTTCCGCCGTACCACTGCCATTATAATACCATAGAGATGATATGGGGTTATCTCAAAGGATACCTCAAAGACCGGAACAAGACTTTTAAGTTGCCTGACGTCCAAAATGTCTTCATGGAAGCGATCAGCACCGTCATGCCAGAACAGTGGAAAAAGTACGTGGATCACGCAAAGAAATCCTTTGACGCCGACTGGACAAGTGAGGGCTAAAACGACTCCAGCGTACAGGACTTCATCATCAACTTGTGTCCAGATGACTCCGATGACGAATCAAGTGACAGTGATGAGAACATATTTTCTAATGAGTAAACAATGAAATAAAAACGCTGATTTTATAAAACTTTAGTTTTATTTCAAACCTCTTATATTAGTACACATCAAAGCCACCTAATATAAGACACATCACCATAATCCTAAATATATTACGTAAACAATTCAATTGCTCACGATTTTAATCTAACTTAAATCATCGCAATAAAAACGAGAAAAATTTAAAAAAGACATGTTGATACTTTTTACTGGCTCAGCCAGTGGTGCGCCGCTGCTGGTGAGTGCGCGTGCGAGGGCGAAGGGTCGCCTAATCGGCTAGAGTCCATGGAGCTTCAGCCAGACTATACACACAGCTACAGCACATCGCAGCTCTGCATTTTTTGTTGTTGTTGTTTTTTCCTACACAATGCACAGTCATTCACACAACACACAGAAATACGAAATACTGAACAACGACAAATAGTTAAACACTCCCAATCTAACACGAAGGGCTTATTTATCAGGAAAAATTACACTTTATATTTAAACAAGTCAGAGGCTATAGTGCTACCAACAAAACAAGTTCTGGGCCGTGGCAAGGACTGAGATGACGTCACATAAACCTTCCCCTACTACACCTCGTCTGTCTGGCTCACCTTCCTATTCCAAACACCTTCTCTCTTGCTTGACTAAACCCTCGTTTCCATTCCTACAAGTCACAGGCACAATTCGCACGACACACCCTAACCTAACCTAACTTAACTTAACTTAACTCTTATTCACTTACGACCCTGCCGCTATTAAAGTATTCAAGAGCTATGAGTTTTTATTTTGTTTTATTCTTTTTTAAGACGGTGATAACGAACAAGAATGTTTTTCAGCTTTAAACACCCAAAAAACAATAAATAATATTAGGCCATACTAAATTTATTTGAGTATATATATATATATAAAATAATAATAATATATGCTTTATTTATACTTCTTCAGAATTACAACGTTTCATAACATACATATATAGCATGGCTTGCAGCCGTCTGCTAGGTTAGCAACTTACATTCATTCATTCTTAGAGAAACAATAATTATTTTAAAAGAAACAGAATTATAAACTTACTCCTACTTAGACAAACAAACAAAATTACCAATAACAAAGATCAGCACAACCCAAAAGTATTTTCAAAAGTTAAATTCTTTTATTAATGTCCATCTGTAATGCCATGCTTGTTCAAGATATCTACACAATACAACCCAATCCTTACCATTCATAAAGTCCTTGAACTCTGACAGCGATAATCTTTCTTTACCCAGATAAGATTGTCTATATTGAACCAATATCGGGCATTCTGCCACAAAATGGTAAACATCTTCGTTCACCCCCATATTACACAACGAACACATATAATTTCTCCCTTCAACCCACGGTTTAAAATTTAAATGAATTAATTCAGCTCTACACTTAAATGCCCATTTTATTTCCTGCAACTTATACTTATTTTTTTTATTATTAAAATAATGTTTTTCCCCTAGGTTAAAATCTAGACTGGAGTAAATTTTATGATATTTCCCATTTGTCGCTAATAGTGAAAACTGTTCCCTCTGTTCCAATTTGATTTTATTCAATAAATATTTTAACTGACTATTTTTTAATTTACAGTTATTTTTATCCCACAGTTCTAAATTATTAACCAACCCCACTTCGTACTTAGACCCCAAACGTTTCCATTCTTTAAACCATGAAATATTACAGCTCACTATTCTTTTGGCTAAAATTTTAGGCAACCTGTCTTCCGGCATAGCGAACACTTTAAACAAATATCCGAAATGTAGCTTCAATGTATACAAATACAGCTTATCTAGTCCCGTTTCCAGATAAATGGCATAAGTTGGCGTGTTTAAAGGTAAGCCTAGCAATTTTTTTATAAAAAACCTAAATACTTTTTCAACACTATTATATTCCCTATAACCCCAAACTTGAGCTGCATAACTTACTGTTGCTCTTTGAACTGCTTGAAAACCTGATAATTTTACAGTTAGTGGAACGTTTTTACATCCAATTAATTTAGACCAAACACAGTTAATACTAGCCTTGGCCATTACTAACTTAGACTTATGATGGTTCTCGTAAGACAAATTCGGAGTTAGGTCAAGCCCTAAATATCTATAACTGTTTACAATTTCGATCTGTTTTTCGTCAAAGGTCCATCTTTCATTAGTTGCCAATTTCCCACCGTTTCTAAAAACCATCACTTTCGATTTTATTAAGTTTACAGTTAAATTCCACATGTTGCAATATATATTTAATTTATCCACCATAGCCTGAAGACCTTATAGTTATTATGTCCTCCTGGTGAGGAGGACATAATAACTATATCGTCTGCATAAAGCAGCACCCGAATACAAACCCCATCAACACAACAGCCTCCCCCCAATGCCTCATGTAGATCATTCAAAAAAAGAGAAAACAATAATGGACTCAATAAACATCCCTGCCTTACTCCAATTTTCGTTTCAAAACAATCTGACACACCAGTCCTGCACCATACCCCAGCTACAGTTTCTTTGTATAAATTTTGAAGCACTCTCAATATCTTTGTTGAAACTCCTAAACATGATAGTTTATAAAACAATGTATTCCTATCTATTGTGTCAAACGCTGCCGAGAAGTCTACAAAAAAACAATAAAGTTTACCCTTCTTTTTAGCTAATCGTAAATTAATCACACTTACAAGATTAAATATATTGTCCACGGTTGAATAACCTCTTCTAAAGCCGGCCTGATACTCATTAAGAATTTTATGTGTTTGTTCCCAATTTGTAAGCCTATTCAAAATCATCCCAGTAAAAACCTTTGTTAGGGTGTTCATAAACGAAATGCCACGATAGTTTTCTGCCCTATTCACATCACCCTTTTTATACAAAGGGAATATAATACTTTTTTTGAACGAAACCGGCACTTTTCCCGTTTCAAATATATGATTGAAAGTGTCCAGTATCCTTATCAAAACACTGTCTGGCGAGTTCTTAATAAACTCATATGGTATACCGTCAAATCCAGGAGCCTTATTATTTTTTGCTTTCGCTAGCACGATTTTAATTTCTGAAATTGCAAATTTTTCGTCAAGCATAGAATCAAGCACATACGGCTGCGCATAACTAATCTGCATTGCACGAGAGCAAGTGTTAAACAAGGTCAAGAAGTATTCAATCCAATGACTCACTTCAATGTTCGCACCTACTCGGAATTGCTTAGTTTTAAATGAATTTATTAATTCCCATAGTCCCCTAATATCTGTGATTCGTCTAAATGACTCCTCAATTGAACGATGGTAATCACTACGTTTCCCGGCACACAGTATTTTATATTCCTTATTTGCCTTTAAATACGCATTTTTTGTGTACTGCGAATTCGTTCGGCGAAACAAATTTAACAACTTAAAAACCCTATTCCTTAATTTCGCACAATCATTATCAAACCATTTTTGTTTGAAGAATATCCTTCTAGTTTCTGAATTACCCACGGTTACACCCCCATATGCGGCACCTCTAATAGCCACAACTATTTGTTCTATCAAGTCTTGCGGATCATCAGCGATGGAAAATTGTTGTAGTCCAGCGTTTATTTTATCTGCAAAGAATTGTTCGTCATATCTAGTCCATTTAAGTTTCGGCAATAAGGGAAGTATCACTTGTTGTTTGTTTATTTGGCCGCACCCAACCTGCAAAATAACTGGGAAATGATCGGATCCTACATGTTTACCTACTTTAAAATCTTTAATACAAAATAAACAATTTGTCGAAATCGCCGCATAATCAATTACGGAATTACCTGCAGCACCAACAAAAGTAAATTCTCCACTCTTATCACCGCCCGTCCTTCCATTTAAAACAGTTAACCCAAAGTCTTCCCAAAAATCAATTATTTTTTTCCCACGTGAGTTAATAATTTTATCTTTAGATTCCCTTAACCTGAAAATATTATCTGAGACACAATCTTCCGCTACTAAATTTTCTATGACCTGCCTATCTGCAATCCGTGCATTATAATCACCAATAATAATAAAGTTTTTGTCAGAGTTCTCGGACATAACACTATACAATATTTCAAAATTTCTCTCCCAAACATTACAATTCAAATACAATGGAAATACATATATATGATTATCACTATCCATTCGAATTTCAATAAAATTAATATCACTAAAACTACAGAATGACATTACGTCTCTAAAAGTAGAACTTCTTTTAATTCCTATCAGTATTCCCCCCATTGCCCTACCAAAAGCAGCCACTCTGGTTGCATAAACCCATTTCAATTCAAAATTACAAAAATACTTGTTAAAATAATCTACTTCTTGGTCACCAACAAATGTCTCTAACAGAATAATTATATCAAAATTAACAACTAAATTTAAAAGGTCCTTATCTTTAATTTTGGATTTAAGTCCCGCTACATTATAGGATAATACATTTATACATTCACCTACATCTCTCTGAACTCTTACGCATCGCCGAGAATTGGTCCCAAGTCCTCATTTCGAAGCTGTTCCAACAGAATCTTCTGACTCCTGGACTCCCATCACGTCTCTACTGCCACTCTTAATTCTATTATCAGATAGTTTCTTGACGAATGCACTGAAATCCATTCGAAAGAGCTGCTTCAGTTTCTTAACTCCATCTTCTTCCTCCGCTATCAGCTGATCGTCCTTCCACGTAAATGAACATCCCTCTACTACCATTCGATCAAAAATAATTGGTATTTTCCGATGTCCAGCAACTCGTTCTATTTCTTTTCGAAGTTCCACCAAACGACCTCTCCTCTTCCTGACTGCCAGAGAGTAATCCCGATGAACGACATAACCAGTCCCCTTCAAATTTCTTGTTTCGGCCATTATCCAGTTAATATCAGCATCTTCCGGAATGTGTGCTATCACTGGTCCGTTTATCTGATTCCTAGGTCCAATAGGATGTGCACGATTCACCCATATTCTGTCGTTTGTCTTTAAAACATTTATACAAAAATCTTTTACTATTTTACAATAATCATCTCCTTGTTTATGTGTCAGACCCTTAAAAATTAAATTATTTCTGCGCGAACGCCCTTCCAAATCGTCTAACCTATCTATAATATGTTTTTGATTTTCACGCAGTTCTTGAATTTCCTTCTTCAATTCTAAATTTTCCACTTTAAGCAATTCTAGGTCAGCCGATAACGTTTGTAAATCTTCCTTAGTAGCTAGCGACGCCAATTTCTGATCTAACAAACTGCCCAGCGCCTCCATCAATTGAGAATGCGTCATATCTCCAACTTTCTCCATATTACTTATTTTAGACGATCTCTTGTTCTCACTATCCACTAACACCTCCGGAGATGAGTTTGCTCTAGAACGTTTAAAACCTCGATTTGTCGTTGGTGTAAAAAAATGTTCAATTTTTGAATTAGGCATATGTTTTCTAATTTAGTTGAATCAGTTTAAATAAATATATAAATAATAATGAATAAAGTTTCATAATATATAAAATAAACCAGTTTGTAAATTTTCTTAAACTATGCAATACTAAATCACCGTATTTGTATAGAAGACTCTAAGCAAACAAATTGACTGTTCCCAAACAAACAAACAGAACCAAGACAGTCCACTCCACAGATTATATCTCCTTATCTGCACAGACCAAAGATCAATAATTCATAGTTTCAGAAACAGTATCTTCATAACCTCACTCTTAGATTACATAAAGTACTTACGAATATATTCTCGCACGCTCCAAATATCACAAAACAAATAATACACTGTAATTCACCATGAAAAACCAACCAAGTTGAGTCAAATCAAATCGAAATAAAACCAGAATTTCCTCAAAAAAACCCACAAAAACTGCAGAGCGCATCAAACACACAACTTTCCTGTGCCAGGCCACTGTTGCCAACCTTTATTTGAGTACATTCTTGGCCATTCTAGCATTGCCTTGTCTTCTGCTAACGTATTTCTGATGAAAATCATTTTTGAAAGCTATTTACGTACTTCAAATTAAGTAAATAGCTTTTTAAATGTAGTTCAACCGAAACACGTCAGCAGAAGTTATGCCAATGTTAGAAATGGCAAAAGAAGGTAGCCTACTCAAATATTTTTAGCAAGAGAATAATAAAATTATGTCTTAATCATTTTTTATTAAAAGCCGTGTGCAACACTTTGCAAGGCTATAAGCTCACTTATAGTTTGGCGGGTATGCAATCCCGAGGTCCTAGATTATCTACTCCTTTATTAATCTAATCTTGAGTTAAATCTCTGTCTTTCTTCTTACCTAACAGGTCT
Source organism: Aphrophora alni (assembly GCA_963513935.1). Lineage (NCBI taxonomy): Eukaryota > Metazoa > Arthropoda > Insecta > Hemiptera > Aphrophoridae > Aphrophora > Aphrophora alni. The sequence goes on from OY740768.1 coordinate 53,711,445, forward strand.
CCCTTCGCCAACCTTTCTTTTTTTTCAGACTTTGACACTATTACAGTATTTGAGTGCCAGGAGTCTCATATTTATACTCTTTTTCTTCTTTCCTTCAAGCGATGATAATGGAGAGGTATTCACCTTTAAATAACAGAGAGGGAAACAAGAGAGATTTGATATAAAAATTAAAATCTAACACAAGATTACATAAAGAAAGGTTACCTCAGGATTGCCACAACTCTACTCAGTAAAAGTGAGCCCTTGAGAACCCATCTCGAGAAAAACCCCATCCTACTGGAAATAATTTGAAACCCGTTTTAGTGGACTAGTCATAATTTTGTTCCGAAATGACTCAAATTCTATATTTATACATGGGCACAGAGAAGAGACATGGACTCTCTTGTTTAGTGGACATGGACTAGTAATTATTTTTTTTATTTTTATTTTTTTACGATGTTTACCGAGAGGTTTTTTACCTTTAAAAAGAAAACAATATGTATGACAATATGTTCTTATAAAAATGCAATACTTTATATATTAAAAATTCTTAAATTAATCAAAACCTATATTATAGTGACACCTATACGGCACCTCTAATATTTAACTTACTTTCAAAAAAGCTAAAAATTTGTCTGCTCAAGTATTACTGGAAATGTTAAAAAAAAATTTGAAATTTAATTCCCCAATCAAAAACTGGCAAACATTTGACAGATTAAATTTTACAATTATGAGACTGTGTCTTTCTATCTGGTATCTTTTAATATTATTAAATTATTTATCATTTTTTACCTTTGATGGTCCTGTGTTCAGTCGATATGCATGACTACAGTTTCAGACTACAATAGAACTATTTGAATGCAATCAGACAAAGGTAAACCACCAAACGTAAAAATAAAAAATAATTTGTTAAATATTACAAGTGGTCCAGGTAGGAGGATTTACCAAAACTTTAAAAAAAATAATAATAATAATTCTTTTTTCGATGTATTCCGATATATTTTAATGATTGCAATTTTAACTAAGAATGGCTCTAATTTCATTACATTGAGTTTCAATTGTAAAAAATTCTTCATCAATAACGAATGAAAATCACCAATTTACACAAAAAGAAAACAAAAACTGTTTTATTAATTATTATTGATTAAATGTGGTAAACATGATTAACATGTTTAGTAATTTTATTAAGTTATCTTAGATACAATAATTAATATTGTTTTCAATGTATCTCACTTAATTTAATTTAACCCTGGTAATGTATTGGTGAAAACGACATGAAGTGTTATCATATTACTTTAATTTTGAAGTGTTTGAAATGTATTTAAAAGAAGTTTGAAGGACCTTATCTGAAGGTCCATTTATTAGCTTCCATATAGTTGGTACATTTTGGGACATTTAAGTGAAGATTAGTTAATAAAATTAGGACCTTAAATCACTACAAAAACAAGTCCAGTGAGATCCCACACGTTAGATACTATGACTTTAAAGACATACATTTTCATTCACATTTGCTTAAACCGTTATCACGAAAATGAATATATATGACTGTTATGAGACTATATAAAGAAAAATAAACAAATACTGTTTTATTTTATTTATAAAGTACTGCTTGTATATCCACACTGAATTTTAAAGAAGTTGATATGAAAAGAAAATATCACCATAAGGAGATAAAATGTCTATTTAAAAAAATAAAAGTAAACTAGATTACTCGATAGATTTGTTTACATCAAAAACTTGTATTACTATTACTTGACTATATGATGTTCCCATACTTCGCAATGGTTCTAATACGTATATTAATGTATCGAACTCATCTTCTAGAGGTAGTTATTATTGAATGTGTTATTAGATTTTTCTCTGAGTCATCAAAAGAAACACTTAACCTAAACTAACAATATCTAAAACTCAATTTCTTCCTTCTTAACTCTTCTCTAGTGATGATTTAAACTCGAAACTGCTATTTCACTGGATTGTTCAAGTAGTTGATGTTCCAACATTATATTTCTAACTTTTTTTCAACGATAAAGTTCAACAACAAAACCGGAAATACAATTGACAATTCAAGTGAAAGTTTAATATCCGTTTGGTAGAGGAAGAAGCAAAGATGATATCCCTAGAACGAGAGAAAACGACTTGGTTCATATTTATATTTTTGCAATTTGTTTTCAACCTTTAATGTATCTGAAGGTTTCCTTGTCGTATTTTTATCTTTCTTTATTATACGAAAGAGGACAACAAACATTAAACTGAACGTATTAATAATGTTTGATAAGTTAATCTATTGTATATCTATTTAACCTTCTTACGGAATAACTTTCATGGATATATCCGTTTAGAATATATGAACTTGTATTTGAATTATAATACACACGTGGTTTCAGTGTGACGTTATCACTCCATACATACATTAAATCTGTACACAATTCTAATCCTTCTACGATAACAACAAACTAGCATATCCTGCTTTATGCTCATGTCCTGGAGTTATTTGTTGAAATCAGAAGTGTAGGTCTAAGTAACGAAAATGACCTTTGGTCACGTATGTTTTATCAAATGTTATAGTTTGTGTTTAGTGTTTATGTACAGTGCTCTATACACCTTCGGCGTAACAGCGCTGGAGACTAGTGTATTAGCGACAATAGAATTGATCAGACTTCAATATATATATATATATATATATATATATATATATATATATATATATATATATATATATATATACTGATAATTATATGCAAACACAAGTAAAATGTTTAATACATACGATTTTATTATATGAATGTTCAAAGATATGAACATAAAATATTTCAATATTTTTAGGATTACTTGTTATTAAAAAAAGGATACGTCAAAATATATTGAAATAATTTATCATTTTTCTTTGAAAACTAATTTCTGATCTATTTGGAGAAAAAAGCTGGAGTATTTGATTTTTATACAAAATGATGCATTATTTTTTAAAGATTGAACTTTTTTGAGCTTAACATTTTACACTAATAATAAATTACTGTAATACGTTCACAAAATCATATAAAAGCTGAGTTTTATCAAAATAGTTACATAATCCAAAAAGTTGAATTCATCGTCTTGAAAAAAGGGAGGGGGAAGCATAAAATAAAAACATCTTACCTTCGAATACACTAATAGTGTCGGGGTTAGAGAGAGAGAGGGAGGGAATGATAGGAAAGATGAACCAAAGACTAGATTAAGAAACTTGTAAATCCAGCCTTCGGGATTGCCACTATCAATGTTCTCTGCATGGAAACCTGATAACATTAAAATCTGTGTAAAACAAAGAACTTAAAATGTAGGACTATCGCTTTGTACTGACATTGACACTCAGGTCCTCACTTGCAATCCTGAAGGATCATAGCTTGATCTACCTACACCTTACCCTTGGATTAGATCCTTCACTTTCTTTCTTAACGGGTCTCTGCCAACTTTTGTTCTTTTCTGACCCTGAAGAGGCTAAGAATCTCTAGACTATTTTGTATTGTTTTCTTCCTTTTTATAAATTGGTTAAATTGAAACTTGCATAATTAATTTCTATCTAACCAATATTAATTTAAGGAGAGAAAACTGAATTTAAAAAATGGTAAGTAAACTCAATTTGAAAAATTGGACCAATTTGGTCAAATTATCCTCAAATGAATCCTCCCTTCCTAAGATTGCAAACAAAATTGTTTAAATGAATATTGCGACAAAGTAGTAATAGGCATAAAACAAACTATAAAACTACATCTTCATATATGGTATGATTTAAGAGGTATAAAATATGTTCGTTATTTTTCCACACCCATCCATAAAAACTAAAAAATTACTGTTATGGTTAGGTTTGCTGCAAGTAAGGAGGGGTGTGTTACACTGGCTTCTACTCCCCTCCTCTCCTCCCCCATCTACTACATCACCACATACGTTCTCCTCGTTTATTTTTTATTCATTTTTCTATTATTCTAGTTTATTTTTTATGATATTTTTTTACCTTGAATTTTTTATTTTATGATGTTTCTAAACATAATGTATATGTTTATGATTATAAAACATAAACCATACATCTTAACACTTAGAAAAGTCATTATAAAGAAACTCAATCATTTTTCGTTTGAAAATATTTCAAAATAATAAGTATTATAAAAATAAATTAATAAATATTAAATATAAATTAAACACGAAACAAATTAACACAACTAATTATTTATTCCTAAATGAGTCATTTTTCATTTAAATGTGCTTGATACAATTATAATATTGCTAACAACTGTACCGTAACATTATAATGGCTGAGTTGATTCACCATGATATAATTGTCCTATCCAAGTATTTTTGTGTGGCAATTCGAATGTAATTCAGCATATTTTATTTCCAAATTTTTGGCCATTTAACGAGCAATGTACGAGTACCTAAAGCCATCACTTGCAGTAATAGACGCTAGATCAGTTTTCTTTCCAATTGATTTGTCTTAATTTCCTAAATACTGTCGATTTCATTGTCAGTTTCTAAGTTGTAATTAATTCTAACAATACATAACACCTATATTTGGTCATCTAGTATATGTTTTTATTATAAATTTATATATACAATGCTTATAATTAGTGAAATTTGTATTTAAATATTTGAGTTCTGTGTAAATCACGATAATAACTGGACACTCTCACAAGATTAACATTATTTATTCTGTTTGTTTGCGAACACTTTTCACGAAGTTGTCGATAGATGGCGTTATATATCGTTTCGTCAGTTTCTGATACAAGACACATGAAAACTACCTTGTTTCCCTCAACTCCTTTATGTACCCAATGTAAAGTTCAAGGTTTTCCAAAGACAGAGCGTTGAGGTTCTATCAGCATTACCAGCCCACACTGGATTTAAAACCCTGTAAGTTGCTAACGACAAAGTAAAATCACGTTTTTTACATATCACTATTTCCCACTAATAATCATCCTATTGCAATAATCTAAGAACCATTGTAAAGCTAATACTCTGTACTTAAAAATTCTTATAACCAAAAATTCATAAATCACAAAATTTAATTTAATAAATCAGTAAAGTTATTATACATTTCTTCGCTACCAAAAACACGATAACGGTCGTCGCGACAGGAGACCAAAATGACGACATATTTGTCTGTTTGTCACAAATCCACAAACTGTCTGTCAAACTGTGTTGTAGTAGTTTTCTTTCTCTTTCGAATGGTGTCTTACAAATTATCGTCGCTCTCATAGTCAGAAAGATAGGTACAGACATTTCAAAATGTCATGACGAAATCTATTAGTTCCAATGGCATTTACGAGAAAGGCAATTTAAGTTAAATATCGATTAGTAGTATTTCGATTTTTTTTAACGACCAATATATCATTGGAGACGAAGACATCCAATGATATATTGGTCTATCATTGGTACATCAGACATATCAGTGGGGCAAATATTTTGTTTGTAGACTACTGTGTACCTTCACAATTATTATGGTTTCTAGGCGGAAATTTAGCCATTTTATTCCATAACAGTAGAAACGTAGTTTGGTTGTGAATAGTTTTTTGAATTTATTTTGTAGTTTTTATAATAATTTATGTATTGTGTTTTGTTTAGACAATTCATAATATGATAATTATTGTTTTACGTGAGTATTATTATCTGACAGATATTTCAAAGTAAAACATGGTGAGGAATATTCTGCATTAAAAAGTATTGCTGCTGGAGTCCCTCAGGGTAGTGTCCTTGGGCCTACTCTTTATTTGCTATACACAAGTGATATCCCAAAGAATGATGGAGTTTTGACAGCCACAACGCGGACGACACTGCCCTGCTTGCTACTGGACAAGATAAATATGGAAACAGCTACTGGCAAGTTGCAATCAGCTATCGATAGCGTTAACAGCTTGACTAGGAAATGGCGCATTAAACTAAATGAGGAAAAGTCTACTCATGTTAACTTTACTAACAAGCACTGTGTGTATCAGCCAGTGATAATTAATGGGAAAACTGTTCCACGTGCAAATGAGGCAAAGTATCTAGGGATGACTCTGGATGCTAAACTTCGTTGGAAGTCACACGTAAAAAAGAAACGTGAACAACTAGGAATGAAGTACAGACAAATGTACTGGCTTATTGGTGGGAACTCTGAATTGTCCGTACATAATAAACTGCTTTTATATAGACAAATCTTAAAACCCATCGGGACTAACGGCGTTCAGTTGTGGGGATGAACGGAAAAAAGTAACATCCAAGTAATTCAGACATTTCAAAATAAAGTGCTTCGTAGTATTGTCAAAGCACCATGGTATGTCCGCAATAGAGATATCCATCGAGATTTGAAGATGACTTTGGTGCACGAAGAGATACAAAAGTATGCTGGAAATCATGTAACCAGACTCCGTGATCATCAAAATGCAGAGGTGGCACATTTGGTCAGCAACGTTGGGACGTTGACTGTTGACTTGGTGCAGGATTGATACACGTTATCGAAGTGTTGCATTGTGAAGGGCGACTCTGGACGTTTTTTCACCACACAGCCAGTTACATCAGAGAAATATTGCTAGATAGTTGTTAACTAGTTGCAATTGTAAATAAATAAATAAATTTTAAAAAATAATAATAATATAATTTTTTAAAACGTGAGTATTATTCGAGTGGAAATTATTACTTTCAGAGTTTTTTGTTTGTTATAAGCCTAGCTTAGAACTCCAAACGATTATTCTTAGTGTAGGTACATTTTATTATTTTTTTAAATTATTTTATTAGAACAATATGGAACAATTTTTTCTAAGTAATGGTATATTACAATAATTGGGTTTGAATAAAGTAATTATTTTTGTGAATTTTTCAAAACTTTTGAGTTTTGATTGTTTTTTTTATAATTTTTTGTATCAAATAAACTTTTTTAAATTGATATAATTTTGTTACCAACTTTTACTCACAATTACAATATGTAAAAGTTTTTTATATCTTGGACAAAATTTAGAAAATATGTTATATAATATATAGGCCTATATTCTTTTTTCTGACATTTTGGATTCGGTTGCTGCACATTTTTTGATTCCTGGCATACTATCTCCATAATTTCTACTTCTAAAATGTTTTCATTACACAAATGAATTGTATGTATCTCTGTAAGAAAAATGGTATATATTATATCAAGATGTGTTTTGGATAATAATACTATATTTGGTTAATTTTTCAAAATAAGCCAAACTTTTCACCTGACATTTTACTTTTTTCATAAAATTTATTTTTCAAAATGTTAGTTTATTGAAATGATATATATATATATATATTAATGATTTTTACTCACAAATAAATTATAAAACTTTGTAAACTTGAAAATATATATATAAAATTTAAGTTATATAGTGGTCATGGACATTTGTTTGAGTTTCTACTTTTTTACCGCACATTTTTTGATTTCTGACACGTAATTAACTCCACAATTTCTACTTCTAATATTTTTTTTTCCCATTACACCATGAATTGTATATATATCTAAGAAAATGCTATATAACAAGTTTTGTTTTGGATAATATTAGTATTTATGTTAATTTTTCAAAATAATGTTCACTATGTAACTTTTCAAAATTGATATTTTTTTCTAACGATTTTTACTCACAAATAAATTCAAACACTTTTGTATAAATATATTTCTTGAAAAAATTAGAAAAATTTGGTTATATGGTGCCCATGTACAATTTTTTGGAGTTTCCACATTTTTTGATTCCTGACATACCGTACTAACTCTAAATAGATTTACTCTTCATAGAAACTCTAGTAACAAGCAGAATAAACACCCTAATTATCTTTAAAATACAGTTACTCTAATGAGCATTAAGTAAAGACGTCAAGCAAAAAAATATTTAATGCAGCAATTCAATGCAGACTAGTTGCATTTTTCTATATTTTAGTCTCTCTAATATTATGAGTCTGTTTATAACAATGTAAAATCGTAGATAATAAACGAAATATCTTGAAGTGGTGTTATTTATAAAAGAACACAAGATTGATGTGACAAGACAACAAAAGAGTTTGAAACTATTGTTGTTTAGATTTTTACAATCTTTCTGAAAGGAAATAGGTTGTAAATCTTGGGTTGATAACAGGTAAACAAGCTGGTGGTTCATGAACAGTATATGACACATCACGGACTTTGTTTAACAATAGAAACATTTTTAGTTCAATATTGTATCATAAAACTAAAATACAATAAGACAACACAGCTCAAGACTCGTATCATGGGTTGTACATCTAGACTACTGTATTATACTATCCATTGAGTGTTGAGAAAGATCTGAAACTAATAATAGCATCAAACAAAATAAGAATTGAGCTCCACTTATTGATCACATTAACACATTTACTGCGGTAAAAATGACCATTAGGGTTGGTCAATACTAAAATTTTAATTTACATGTTCAAACTGTAATCCACTAACATCTCATCAAATTTAACAAGTTTCTAAATATTTTTCCTGAAAAGCTGGAGATATAAAAAAGTTATTGCGCCACTAAACTCACCATTGAAAAGCAGTGTATAACATAACAATGTTCTAATTCAATTGACTTAAATTCAAGATGGCCGACAAAAATGTTAACTACTGTAAAACGTAGAACGAGTGATTAGGTGTAAACATAGTTTAGTCCCAAATCGATATGACGAAATTTGTCGGCAAAAGTAGAAATATACGAAAACCATTACCTGTACAAAACATTTACAAGTTAAATAATAAATAAATGTTTTGTTAAACCTATCATTAGGTACTCATTTTTATTGTTGGCCACAGAAAAATCAAGTTATAGAAAAACAAAGAATAATTTCTTCGTAAATTATTAAATTATCTCGATTTTGTTTTGTTATTGCGGGCAACAATATGTATTATAACGAAAAGCATATTTCATATTAACTTTATACATTTAATTAAGGAACAGTGGTATATTTTGTTGTAGCTAGCAAATAACTAAAGAGAATTAGAGAAAGCGGTTTGGTAAAAAAGAAGGGACTATTCGATTGTCACCGTGTCACTTACACAACAATAAAAAAAAACGGAGTAACGAAAAAAGAAACAGAAAAATCAGTTAAGAGTTTAAAAAGAGAAAGTTCTTATTTAGTTGGTTGAGGGCAAACTGACGCTTTTCAATCATTGGGTAAAACAAAATTGGTAAGTGGGGGAACACAATCAACAAAACTATCAGTGAGTGCGAAAAGGTTTAAGTTTTACTTCAATGGGAATTCAACCAGCACATGCCGGCTAGGTCCGCGCAGGTGTGGAGGGTTGAGTGAGAGAGCCGGAGAGGGGAGGGGGATGAGCATCTACCAGCTACATACCTGCTTCCTGCTTCCACTCACATGAGTCACATGTTCCTCTCTCCTAAGCATAATATAAAAATTAATGAAAAATATTCCATACTAAACAAATAAATTACTATGTTATATAATTTATTATTTCGTTTAAATTTTATTATTTATTAGGCCTGTTTATTGTGATTACATACTTGAGAATTATTTTACTCATGAAAAAAACATACGAACATAAAAGGTGTTAAAATATACGCAACGGGCAATGTATACACTAAATAAAAATACAAACTTGCAAAATAAAACGCACGTACCTTAATTAATGGTATGGATGATAAGTTCTTCATGTAGGCCTATATAAAAATATTTTAAAACGCTAAAACATTTAGTAGTTTTCTATGATACAGCGAAATTGTTTTGTCTCATTCTGTTACAACATCCAGACTAGTAACTGTCAAAATCAAGCACCCTTATACCAATCACGATCACTATTTTCATCTTCATTTATGCCACTCTGTAAACTTGCAATAGATTCATCGTTTACATTGCCGTTAAGTGATATGATGATCCTATCGACATTTTCGTCCATAAGTGCATCCCGATTCCAGTTGTAATTGTTCAATATTTTAAACATGGTAGCAGCACTTTTTCCACTTATCACTTGAGTATTCAGAGAAAAGTTTTGTACGCGCTTCTTTTTTTTTACATGCTTTTAGTTAAACATTCCTCTAATCGACCTTTAATGTCACCCCAGACAAGTTCGATCGGATTTAAATCGCAGTGATATGGTGGTAAACGCAACACTGGATGTACTTGCATTGAAAGACATTTTATCAATGATGTATATTTTGGGGAAGGGCGCAGATTTCACTATTAATAGCAGTTCAGCTTTAGTAATTATTATTTTTTACAAACAAATCAATAATTTGTTGTTTTAGTGAAGAGCTTGTTGATTTCTTATCGGTTTGTTTATTATAATAGCTCGCAATGTCAAGTATGACGACACTACTTGGGGGAATGTTCGGTAATAGAGCTCCTGAGACCGATTTAGAAAAATTCCTGAAACTCATCTCATCGTGATAATCATTTGGCTGTTTAGTTTTTTTTATCAGATCGCCATATCCGCCACCTCCCTTCTGCGTGTCCGACTATCTCCTGTGAAGTGGTTCTGCGCAGTCTCTTCTTAGTTGTAGGCCTCTAGCACGACAGTCCTTAGGTAACAGTTCACTTCAAAGATGTTTTAAAAGTTTAATAATCTTCATATAATAAATTTCATAGGGAGCCAAATGATAGTCTGATCAAAGTATTATCATCATAGTTCAGTCATAAAGTCGTCGTAATGAGAATATAATAGGAGTTCTGTGTGTCAAGACAAGGTTCGTGTCACTAAGCATCAATTATCAATTTTATATTATCCCCACGGAATTCTAGTGGCACTTTAGAGTTTCGCTGAAGTACATTAAGTAATTATATTTAAAGCATCAGACGCGAATTGGTAAAGAAAGGTTCAATTATTATATGGTTATTCGCTAAGTACCAAGTCATCAGTCAATTGTATTTTTATAGAATAATTGTGGTGAAAGAGGTGTAAAGAAAAAAATGTCAAGTGATTGTGCATTGTGTGATGTCATTTAATTTTGTATATTTAATTATTTCTTGAAGTTTAGCTACATAATTATGATGCTTTGAGTTTGAGTGAGTTGATCCTAGTAGTTATCGAGCCCTAAATATAATAGCATTGACAAGAGAGCATAGTTTGAGCGACTTGACCCTAATAATAGTGGAGCTTCTGTCTTCTGTCTCACTCCAAATATACTAGTATAAACAAGAACTATAGCTTAAGCGACTTCCTAATAGAAGTGGAGATTCTGTATCACTCCAAGCATACTATCTCAGACAAAAGAGTATAATGTGAGGGACTTAGCGCTAATAGTAGTGTAGCTTCTGTATCACCCCAAGCATACTATCTCAGACAAGAGAGTATAATGTGAGGGACTTAGCCCTAATAGTAGTGAAGCTTCTGTATCATTCAAATCATACTATCTGAAACAAAAGAGTATAATGCAAAGGACTTGGCCCTAATAGTAGTGAAGCTTCTGTATCATTCAAATCATACTATCTCAGACAAGAGAGTATAATGTGAGGGACTTGGCCCTAATAGTAGTGTAGGTTCTATCTCACCCCAAGCATACTAGCACACACAAGAGAGTATAATGTGAGGGACTTAGCCCTAATAGTAGTGAAGCTTCTGTATCACTCCAAGCATACTATCTCAGACAAAAGAGTATAATGTGAGGAACTTGGCCCTAATAGTAGTGCAGCTTCTGTATCACTCCAAGCATACTATCTCAGACAAAAGAGTATAATGTGAGGGACTTAGCGCTAATAGTAGTGAAGCTTCTGTATCACTCCAAGCATACTATCTCAGACAAAAGAGTATAATGTGAGGGACTTGGCCCTAATAGTAGTGAAGCTTCTGTATCATTGAAATCATACTATCTCAGACAAGAGAGTGTAATGCAAAGGACTTGGCCCTAATAGTAGTGAAGCTTCTGTATCATTCAAATCATACTATCTCAGACAAGAGAGTATAATGTGAGGGACTTGGCCCTAATAGTAGTGTAGCTTCTGTATCACTCCAAGCATACTATCTCAGACAAGAGAGTATAATGTGAGGGACTTAGCCCTAATAGTAGTGAAGCTTCTGTATCACTCCAAGCATACTATCTCAGACAAAAGAGTATAATGTGAGGGACTTGGCCCTAATAGTAGTGAAGCTTCTGTATCATTCAAATCATACTATCTCAGACAAGAGAGTATAATGCAAAGGACTTGGCCCTAATAGTAGTGAAGCTTCTGTATCACTCCAAGCATACTATCTCAGACAGAAGAGTATAATGTGAGGGACTTGGCCCTAATAGTAGTGAAGCTTCTGTATCATTCAAATCATACTATCTCAGACAAGAGAGTATGATGTGATGGACTTAGCGCTAATAGTAGTGAAGCTTCTATATCACTCCAAGCATACTATCTCAGACAAAAGAGTATAATGTGAGGGACTTGGCCCTAATAGTAGTGAAGCTTCTATATCACTCCAAGCATACTATCTCAGACAAAAGAGTATAATGTGAGGGACTTAGCGCTAATAGTAGTGAAGCTTCTGTATCACCCCAAGCATACTATCTCAGACAAAAGAGTATAATGTGAGGGACTTGGCCCTAATAGTAGTGAAGCTTCTGTATCATTGAAATCATACTATCTCAGACAAGAGAGTGTAATGCAAAGGACTTGGCCCTAATAGTAGTGTAGGTTCTATCTCACCCCAAGCATACTAGCACACACAAGAGAGTATAATGTGAATGACTTGACCCTAATAGTAAAGGATCTTCTGTCTTACTAATGCAGACTAGCACACAAAAGAGTATAGCTTTAGGGAGTTAACCCTAATAGTGGTGGAGATTCTTTTTTAATATGGTGTCAGTTATTTTTCCTATATTATAACATTTTGTGAAAACAAAAATGCTATCAATATTTATTTTACTATTTCGAAAACAAAATTAATAGCAATATTAATTTGGGGTGTGTCAGACCCCGTGTCACCATATGGGTAATTATTTTTCCCGTCACCAGCTGAAGGTTAAGACTGTTTTCATGTTCTAGCACTAGTTGATTAACATTTTCCAGTCATTGAATCCGGTAGAAAAGCGCCCGTCATCAGAATGTCCAAATACCAAACATAGAACATGGAAAACGCATCCTTTAGCTGGTGAGTAAACCTGCCATGTTCTGTTTTTTGTTTCACCATTTTGAAATTTTTGAAAAACAAGCTCTTGGACATGCAACGAATTTTGTTTAAATATCGAAAAAACCGTTATTTTGTATCACCTCTTTAGTGCACACATGTCATAATCTCGTAGTTGTTCATTATATTCCATAAACCCCGATCCGAACTGAAAACAACGTTTGTCCTCCCACTTTCTAAATCTAGTTCCTCTCCAGGTTGATTTTCATAAACACCCTGTTGCAGGATCGGTTTCACAAAAAAACTTCCTAGAATTCAGAATAACAAGAAACAGAAGATAAATTTTCACTCTTGTTTAATTGCTATTCACAATTCCACACTTAGCAGTGCGTGAAAAAAAGGTCGTTACTTTATATATTTTGAATAAAACTGGAAAGGGGTTGTGGTTGTAGTGTGGCGCAGTAACAGTGTTGCCAAATCAAATTTCAATATTTTCAAGAATTCTTAGTAATGATTAATGATTTTTAAAACAAATACCGTTTAAATATAATTTCAGATTATTTATTCTACATTCATTTCAGTGTTTAATTCACTAATCATATTTGGTCACTTCCGTAGAATTGGCAACATGGGACCGCTGCTAAAACAAAGCTCTCCTCAGAAGGCTATGAGCCCTCACACCGTATCCGCTTTCACTTCCATAGAATCCCTTTCCAGTTTAAATCCCACTATAACTTTATCATTTCTTTCATCTTTTTCTTCGCCCTTTTTTTAAACTCTGCGCCGCTACGTTTTGGTTTTTTGCTCATGGCTCATTGTAGGCGTAGACACAGACACTACAATGTAAAAACACGATGATAATTATTTTAACAATTAACATAATTATTTTTAAAATATCATTATCTTTATCTTTTTCACTAGTTTTTCTTATTGGAGATCAACTGGAGTACATTTTGAGCAACATTTTGATTACAAAATATGTTGAACAAATATTTATAGTCTACTGTACATTAATCGTAAATATTGTTCATAGTAGGCCTATTAATATGTCTCTCCACTTCATATTGGAGTCCACCGGAACGTGTTTAGAAAAATTATTTCAAAAAAATGTATTGAAAAATACATTTATCAGTGTAAATCAATATGTAAATTAATTAGCATTCTAATCATATATCATATTAATCACTGGAAAAAATATGTTGTCGCTGAAGATTTCAAGAAAATGCTTCAAATATGAATAAAAAATTAAGCTTTGCTTATTACCCGTGCAAACAATAGTTATTTGTGCAACTAGTGAGCAAAGTGAGCATTTGCCTCACTCGAGAGAAATCCTTACTCACGAGCCGTAGGCGAGCGAGGAATGGTTTCTCGAATGAGGGAGGCGATTGCACTTTGCACTCGAGTTGCACATTATATTTTTCCTACAGTTACCATAAAACAAATAAATTGGTAAAGAAACGTAACATATTTTTACACAGAAGTGAACTTTTAATATGACATTTAATGTGAAAGTAGCATTAATAAATCAGAAACAAAATTATAAAACAAAAAATAATCTCCTTAAAAATGAACACAAACACCCTAAAAGAATTGTTAACCAAAGAATTACTTATAGAAAGACAAATAACACAAGCAAACAGTTAAAAAAAAGTAAAAATCTTTGATTTTTTAGGTTCATACCCTACGGACGATTTTTTCAAGAAAGCTATAAGTTTTTTGTAACTACCAATGTTAATGTTATGTTTGATTTGAATTGTGGATTTAAGCATTGAATAAACGCCCCAAAGAGTAGAAGATTTATTATTCTTTGAATTTTCAGCAAAATATGCTAAAAGTACATTTTCCGTTGGGCTTTTTACATTCTTACTTTCACACCAGGAAGTAAACAATTCATACCTTTTTTCATATTTATGTTTTGATTCCTCTGGAAGAAGATTTAGAGACACATTCCTCGCCACATTTTTTAATTCTTCTGGAGTACAAGATTCTTCTGGTGAACTATTATTACTAAAATCGTCATTAACGTCCATTTTGCGACAGCAAAACCACCTTCAATGTTTACAAATGGCAAATCAATGAAATGGTGGCTTCTGCCGTGACCGGAAGTGTTGTGACAAATACAGCAGTACAACAGCTGACCAGCTGATTTACAGCCAGTGCTGCCAACGTATTTCGCGCGCATACGACCTTGTCTGCATGTTACGCGCTCACTATTTCGTGCCTTCACGTTGCAAATCTGGAGTGAGACAAAGTAATTAGAGTGAGACAATGTTAACATTGTCTCACTGATGAGCGAATTGGCCACTTTGCTTTCTCAAATCAGTGAGAGAACATGTACATTGTTAGGTAACTGTAGGAAAATATTGTTATAACTTATTACTTCAGAACCTATGAATTAATTTCAATTTAAAAAATACTAAAATATAAAGAGATATCATAACTATATACAGGATAAAAAACTGCATGAAAATCATATCAGCGGTTCTTGAGTTATAACCTAAAAATATTATAAACTGATGTGATCTTCAATATAAATAGAGCTTTATTAAATAACCAGTCAGTCTTTTTATCGTTTTTTTTGGTTTTTTTTATAAATTAGGCCACTATGTAAAGATTGATGTTTAATTCACAGTCAACTCCCCCCACCCCACCCCAGTTACGGGTAAGCTATTTTATTACTTTCATAAAATGATTTAAAAGTTTTTGGTTTCTAGCTCATAATTGACGTAGGTAAAGTCTATCGCTAATTCGAACCAAAAGATTTATATAAGGTTGGAGTTTTATAAAATTCCAACATTAACCATAATTTTCATAAAATTTGTCATTTTTACCAAAATCTAATCAACACTTGGAACTCACTAAATTGAACACTTTTAAATCATTCTGATCACCCATAGCGATCATTATAACTGTTTACCATAATCCTATGTTTTACACAAAAATCAAGGAATGTTGTCCAAAATATAGGCTAACCATTTAACCACCACCACATGTTAGTTCCATCATTGTATCTTTGTTGTTGTTTTACTGAATAAAAATTGTAGTAATTTAAAACATGTTGATGTGAACTTTCATGGTACTTACCCAGTCCCACCATACAGTGAAATACAAACAAGCCCTATAACGTAATGTAGAGAATTTGGTCTCTTGGACCTCCTATAATATAATGCAGAGAATTTGGTCTCTTGGACCTCCTATAACGTAATGCAGAGAATTTGGTCTCTTGGACCTCCTATAATATAATGCAGAGAATTTGGTCTCTTGGACCTCCTATAATGTAATGCAGAGAATTTGGTCTCTTGGACCTCCTATAACGTAATGCAGAGAATTTGGTCTCTTGGACCTCCTATAACGTAATGCAGAGAATTTGGTCTCTTGGACCTCCTATAACGTAATGCAGAGAATTTGGTCTCTTGGACCTCCTATAACGTAATGCAGAGAATTTGGTCTCTTGGACCATACTGTAATGCAAAAAAGTTGGTCTCTTGGACCTCCTATAATGTAATGCAGAGAATTTGGTCTCTTGGACCTCCTATAATGTAATGCAGAGAATTTGGTCTCTTGGACCTCCTATAATGTAATGCAGAAAAGTTGGTCTCTTGGACCTTCTATAACGTAATGCAGAGAATTTGGTCTCTTGGACCATAATGTAATGCAAAAAAGTTGGTCTCTTGGACCTCCTATAATGTAATGCAGAGCATTTGGTCTCTTGGACCTCCTATAATGTAATGCAGAGAATTTGGTCTTTTGGACCTCCTATAATGTAATGCAGAGAATTTGGTCTCTTGGACCTCCTATAATGTAATGCAAAAAAGTTGGTCTCTTGGACCTCCTATAATGTAATGCAGAGAATTTGGTCTCTTGGACCTCCTATAATGTAATGCAGAGAATTTGGTCTCTTGGACCTCCTATAATGTAATGCAGAAAAGTTGGTCTCTTGGACCTTCTATAACGTAATGCAGAGAATTTGGTCTCTTGGACCATAATGTAATGCAAAAAAGTTGGTCTCTTGGACCTCCTATAATGTAATGCAGAGATTTTGGTCTTTTGGACCTCCTATAATGTAATGTAGAAAAGTTGGTCTCTTGGACCTCCTATAACGTAATGCAGAGATTTTGGTCTCTTGGACCTCCTATAATGTCATGCAGAGAATTAAGTCTTTTGGACCTCCTATAATGTAATGCATAAAAGTTGGTCTTTTGGACCTCCTATAATGTAATGCAAAAAAGTTGGTCTTTTGGACCTCCTATAATGTAATGCAGAAAGCTGGTCTTTTGGACCTCCTATAACGTAATGCAGAGAATTTGGTCTCTTGAACCTCCTATAATGTAATGCAGAAAGCTGGTCTCTTAAAACCTCCTATAACGTAATGCAGAGAATTTGGTCTCTTGAACATCCTATAATGTAATGCAGAAAGCTGGTCTCTTGAACCTCCTATAATGTAATGCAGAAAGCTGTCTTTTGGACCTCCTATAATGTAATGCAGAAAGCTGGTCTCTTGGACCTCCTATAACGTAATGCAGAGAATTTGGTCTCTTTAACCTCCTATAATGTAATGCAGAAAGCTGGTCTCTTGAACCTCCTATAATGTAATGCAGAAAAGTTGGTCTCTTGGACCTCCTATAATGTAATGCAAAAAAGTTGGTCTCTTGGACCTTGTAAGCTCTAAAAGGCTACAATTTTATTATTACTTTCTCGCACATATTGTACCTAGTGTAGAGAAAGTTATATCATGGAACATAAATCGAAGTCTAATGAAAAAAAAATAAAAAATCTTTTGAAGGCCTCTTGGGTTGTAAAAAGTGGTTTTTGGTTTTATGTCTTGTCTGGGTTCTCTGCAATGTTCTACAGCCCAAACACGTGGCCCGAATTTAATATGTGGGTATATTTTGGCCATATCTCATAATAGATTACTATTTATTTTATATATTTTTTATTCTCTTTCAATTTTGTTGATAACTCAAAACTTGGGGATAGCTGCCAAAAGAAAACACTAAATTAGGATTTTCTATTAATCGACTCTTTTTTAAACCACACGCGAAAAACGTCGATTCGTCAAAAAAAATCGGCCATGGTTCTTCAATTACGTTCAAATTTTAATGAAATTGAAAATTAATTGCGCAAATCCGTGTGTAAAATCGCAATTAAAAATATTACTGTTCAGGAAAGATTGGCAAAAAAGAATAATGAATATTTGACTTCTGTAATAAAACATCAATCATTTTTTACAATTTTTATAACATACAATAAACGTGAGAACTAGTTTATTTAATCCACAAGCTAAGCAAATTTAGACCATTTTAAATGACAGCGTTTTTGGTTCATTTTCACCTTCTGATTGACAACTACCATGAACTGACTTTTTTGTGACCATTAGTTTTTATTTGGTTTTGGGAATGGGAGAGGTAAAAATTTGTGTAATGTTTTTCCACCATTTATTATTGTTACTCTAGTGTTATTAACAATATTTACAGCTTAAGATTCTTTTGCATGGGTTCATAAACTTTTAAATCAGCAGTAAATGTGTTAATCGCTATTTAAAAACAAGTAGAAATATATTTCTGAAAAGCTCAATTTATTCATCCTTTGTTATATCATAATTTAAATATATCGAAAATAATTTCAAATAATAAAAATATATAAAACATTGCAGTTGTTACAAAGTATTATTGTTTTTGGTATATTTGATTTATTTTAATTGTTCTAATGTAAATTCAGTGTTGACCTCCAACACAACCATACATGTCTTGATAAGTATTATCCTCAGTTGTTATTCATTGATAAACATAAATAACGACTATAAATTAGCAGTAGTGATTAACAACCGTGCTTCGAAATGGGATATAGGCTACTAAAATATTTTTCTATGCGTAACATATTGTCCCACGTGATCTAAATATTCTAGAATTCCTAGGAATGTGACTACAAGTATCACAACGGGTCTCTAAAGGGGAAGAAAAACTAAATAAATACTGTAAACTTCATACATGTTAAATCATTGTCATTTTAATATTCACAGTTAGTAATAAATTTTAGATATTCAGGTGTACTTGAAGTCATCTAATCGTACTAAACAAAGAAGCTACATGCAATGACACAGTTGAGTTCATTGGTGTGGTCTGAAAAGTCTGGATAGTGTGTGTAAACAAAACAAATGTGAGTTAAAGGTCAAATTAATCAAATACGCAGTGAAATGAAAATATAAGACAACCACCAATTTCACAAAAGGTGGCGACACAACAGCTAAGAGCGACAGAGAGGGTGATATAAACGCATCCGGTAGTAGGTACTGTTTGGTTATGACGAGTGATGTAACGAGGGGACAGCGGGGTGGGGAAGGGTCAGCGGTTGGGACATCGTTGCCAGGGCAACAAGACGTGTACTAGCCAAGGCCAACATTGCTAACTGCGTACATGCATTGAAAAGATCCGTTTAGCAGTTCGTATTTTCTTGCTTGTATAGTAATCAATTTTGATGATAGGTACCAAACAGCTTCATAACAGGCCTCAAATAAGCCCTATGCACCCGTTATTGTCATTCAGGTGCATGTTTTTAGTATGAGTGACAACTCGCAATAGTAGACGCATTCCTTCCACTACACTACTCTTGATCTCCTAACAAAAGTCTTATGTCACCTTGGCTTAGAGTTTTCCCGCCCTTGGAAGTATAACTAGGATTACAGTGTACAGATCACAATTGTAAATTAGAAAAAGCGAACTAAAAGAGATATTGAAAATAAGTTTGATTAAAATTGTTTGAATAAAAATTTTTTCTGCTATTTTATTTATGGGGGTCAGGTATATGGTTAGTAGAGGCTTTCATATATGTACAGCTTTAGAGGCCTCAAGGCCGAGATACGATACTAGCGAATCTAGTGGAGACTTTTTAAAATATCCACAACTACGGAGCCCGTCCAAAACATAATTACGAGATTCAGAAAACCTGTGTAAACTAACTTACTGTATAGACCCCTTGATCTATCAATACAATTTAATATTTCCTAAACGCCCAAAAAAACACTTTTGGTCATAACATTTATGTATCTGTTTGACTGGGTAACATGTAGTTGGGTATCATTCGGCACCCTTTACCTTTTTTTAAAAGAACTTTATACCAGAATGTAACATAATTAAATATAAAAAGGAGAATAATTTTTCAGTATCTTATTTGCAAATTATAAAAAATTGTTATGTCATTGTAGACATTAATTTATAGACTTGATTTACAACCAATTTGATTTTGGTTCATATTATAGTTGGTTGGGCTTTGTTCTAAAATAAATACTTTTTTTTTTTAAGCTGAAATGCAAGACGTTTACGTTATAGATCTATTTTGTTCACTTATTGTGTACGTAATTTAGAAACAGTGAAAATGGGAAAATTCAATTCAATATTCTCATAGAAATATGATTTTTTGTAATATTTCTAAAAATATGCTTTCTTATAGAAGGAAAACGGAATTGTGATTTCTATATAGGATTATACATTACAGTTGACTGTACTAACTACAAAAATTATAAAATGAAAAATATTGATTTTATAAATGTGGGGAAACAAGTAATTTTTGTACATTTTACAATCCACTAAAAACAACTAAAGGAAATCAAATGGATTACGCATTGTGATATCTAAAATTTGTTTGACTAATGTGTCTGTGTCACAACACTGGTTTCATAGGGTGCTTCCACTTCTAGCCTCCCCCCCCTCCATGCGTTTTGACCTCATTCCATTCCACTCCTCAAGCCTATAGACGTCCTTGAAATTGTTGCATAGGCCTTCACAGCTACTGTACTATATTAAAAAGAATTTTTAAAATATTTGTTTTTACTTTCAGCATATAAGTTACGTGATACGAGATAATATATTTTTTATTGTGTAAAATGTCCATTTGAGGGGTTACTGACTCTAAAAGAAGGTTTTTAGAATAATGTCTATTTGTATGTCGGGCCTTCCCCGCTATGTCTGTATGTGTAATAACTTATACTTGAATTGAAAGAGCGACTTAAAAATTTACAAATTGTCCTATTAATAAATTTAGGATGGATAATTAAAAATTCGGGAATACTTCCCAAATTATAAGAAAAACAAAAAAACCAAAATAATTTTCTACCAATCGGTTGCAAATATAGCATCCAAAATTCAATTTATAATATAGTTTATACGATTTATCCCCATTCAAAATATAATTTGTAAGTTATTGATCCACAAGATATGGTGTTCTCCACAATCTCTATGTATGTATGTAGAACCATCAAACATTGTACTAGTATTACCGTAAGTACGTGACAACGTGTGTGCAATGTTTGTTTGTCATGAAGGTGGAACAGTAGAATATTATATTAGCTTCCCATTACATTATGTGGAATGTAAAGAAGGGAAAACAAAATATATAAATTAATACTACACGGTTATACCATGAAACACAGATACAAAAAAGAGGCTCGGTCAATTTTTAAGTTTTATTATCAGTAAGCTTTTTAAAATGTTTATTTTTGTCCTTGCAACTTATGTATTTAGTTTGGATATATAAGGATGTGTCTCAAGATTTACAATGATTTAAATAATTCTTCTAAATTAGAAGGAAGCAAATAGTTTCTCTATGATGTAAAAAAGGCTAATTTTTTAATTTAAAAATACCGTAAAAGGCTAAAAAGCTATGCCTATTCGGCCTACTCCTTGATAACAACATTAGCGGTTTCCCCGCCTGGGGTCGCTGGAATCATTTTAACACGCCTCATGAACATGGATGACGCATTTCCCAGACCCTTCCACTTACAGTTTTGAAAAAAATAGAGTATAAAACACGAAGAAAATTCGTTGGGACAGATTTTCAATGAGATAATTTGTAATTTTTAAATAAATTCTTAAGTAAAAAATTAAGAAAAAAATCTGAGTAATTGCCTTTTTTTTGTTTTGAATTATTTTAAAACGAGATATAATCATAATTTTAGGGAAAAAATGGAGGAGTAATGTGATTAACGTTTAAACATTGTTCCTATGTGACTACAAATTCAATATGGTAGGCATCTTTACCGCCCCTTATTAAAAAAAAAAGTAATATTTAATGTAACAGCAGATATTTCTTGTTGAAACTCTATGTTCAAGGATTAAATAGAGCAATAAAGCTAAAGTTTCAAAATAAATTTTGAAATATAAAACGACCACCAATTATTCCAATAAAGGATGGAAAGGTATAAGAGCGACAAAGATGGTTGATTTAGACGCATGCCTAAAGTCTACTAAGCTTAGCTTTTTCCCGCCCTTAGAAATGAAACTAAGACAACGGCCCCCGTGCAATAAGGTTGCTAGCACAAACAAGAGAGTATTCCCTCTTGTCTTGGTGCTATTCACAGATCTCCTATGTCCTGGCGTTAGACTCATTCTTCAAATGTTATTTCACTCCTACAGAGCCTTAAAAGACCAAGTCATTTAAATAATGCCAGATTGTATTTTAAGGACGTTTATTATGGATTTGGCAGTAATAATATTTCTATAGTTAGATAATTTGAAAGATTCCCTATTTCATTTCTTACTCGAATATAAAACTTAGAGTCAATGAGATCTTATGCATAATAAGAATGAAAATAAATTCATTATATTTGTTAAGTTTGGATAAGATAGTTTTTCCTCGTCAATACCTCGTTTAGACAACTATTTATCGAATTGACTCTTTTTTTTAAATTGGGATAATGTGGAGAAATCTTAGATTGGTATCTATAGTTGACAACATTTAAAGAGTCTTTTATATATTAAAATTTCCATTACGTAATTGCTTAAAAGTTATGTAAATTTATTTGAGATTGTTAATAAAAAATGTAGGGAGTTTATTAAAATACCTTGACAATGCTGTAACTAGCGAAACCATGATCGGCAAGTTTCAATAAATTTGTGGTTAGAGTAAAAAATAAGTGTTTTTATTTATTTTTTATTAAAGCATAAAATAGTAATAATATTGAAAACCTTAAGGAAAATCAGCCGTCGAGTTTACGAGGTCGGTCGAACTCTTTCCGAAAGTTTTAACAAAAAAACCCTCCTTTTGGGCCAAATTGACCTTCATAGTGCCCGATTAAACTATAGAAGGATATACTTTCAAAAGTCCCTTACCACACTTGGGAATAAACAAAATAACAAAAAACAAACTTTTTGTCAAAAGTAAAATGTTTATTCGTATTAGACCCTTATAGCTATTAGGCTACAACAACAAAGTTGTCATCTTCAGAGGGAATACAAATACGAATAAACATTTTAGGCTACTTTTGACAAAAAGTTTGTTTTATGTTATTTTGTTTATTCCCAAGTGTGGTAAGGGACGTTTGAAAGTGAATATATTGTCACCACAGTGCTCTGGTCTTTGTTTATAGAAGGATAGCTAAAACCATTTTAAGCTGTAGAAATGATCTCAAAATTGTGACAACCATCGTTTTAAGGGGTTCATTACAAAGTTCTAGAAGAAAAAAAAATCTTATTTCATTTAGCTTCCTCATCAGCTTCCATTTAGAAAGGTGTAAAATAACATGCTACCTCATAATGAAATTTTCAAGAAATAACAATTTAGACTTTTAAAATGTTCCACTAAAAAAATGTTGGTAGCATAATAAAGATATTTTAATTAAGTTGTTATAATCGTTTTCGTTGTTACTAACCTAATTAACTGACATGGTTTCTTCGATATTTCTGTTGCAGTAAATAAATTAATAATGTATAATATAATATACAAGGAAAAAAAAATTCTTAAAAGTCCAGTTTCTTCATCATGGACTATATATAACAAGTCTGATATACAAAATAATAAATATATAATAATTTCAAAAATGGGTTTACAATTAATTGTTAAAAATAGGTTTCAAAAAACATTCGCTATAGACGCTATAGACAGTAATGTTTGGTGGATATTTTGTTTCCGATGAACAGAAAGTTAATACTGATAAACACAGGCATAAACACATTCAGAAAATGTTGACAATATAATATTGTCTTGATAGTGAACAGTGTTAACACTACAGAGGAAATGAAGTAGACAGAAACAAACTTGTGATGAGTGGAGCAGGAAACAGTTGTTTTCATTTGTTTCAAGGTCGGTGTTATCAGTATTCCTACCTTATGAAAGATCAACACAATAGAAGTAGTTTCTACTTCCATTATCATATACAGTATCACTAAATTAAACTGTAAACAGGCTTGTATGTATTGATGAATTTTTATCAGTTTAAATTGTCATATGATGTCAAATATGTACAAACTTTAGACGAAATTAAATCTATAAATAAGTAAGAACTATTTAAACATAGCGTCGGTTATAAAGTCATATTATCTTTTATTTAATAAACTAGTGGTTTAAACCAGGCTTCGCCCGGGACTTCTAACATATGTTATTCACGAATAAATGTTGAATATGATCTTGATTTCAAAATATTCGCAAACCCGTCTGCTAGCACCTAATTGAAGAATCATGCACAAGACCATAAAAATGATTGTAATAAGTTAAATAAAGTATTTTTACAAAGTAGAAATTTACTCAGTTAACTGTACCTTTTTTCAAGATGATCCGGAGCTATAGGATTGTGTGGTAGTTGGAATATAAGGAGATAAACCTCAAAATATAAGAAGTAAATTATTCTTTTTATTGAAAACATTCTAATTATTTATAATAGTCTACTTGTTAATTAGTCTTGTTGTCAATTTTCATTTTGTTATCTGGGGTATATTATAATTTTTTTTCCGGATTTCCTACTCGAGAGCAAGCTAGGTATAATTGACCGTGGGAAACAGGAATCTTTGAGACTTATGCCGCAATACTTTAAAGTTTGTCCCTATGGTTTATCTGGATTATTATTAATGTGTAACAAATGGGTCTGACTTTTTATTTTACAAAAGTTAACGGATTAATTTTACAATTTAAGTCTCTTTAATTTGAATGGTAATTCAGTTGATATCAGTGGTATCTGGGGATAAATACTGTATTTCCTTTGTATTTTTCGGTCATAAGTTCGGCCCTTTTATCTCCCAATGGACGCCCTTAGAGACAAAATGGAAACCTTCTTCACGGATGGGCAATAGAAGACTATCACACCATATACCCCCTTTGATTGTACCGGGATTCGTTTTTGAGTTTTACCGGCACGCACATTCTAGACTTCCTTTTATTATTATCATTTTAGAATATGAAGCAATATTATGTGTAAGCTAATAAAATAAAATATCTAATGTAAGATATCTATATTAGTATAAAAGAAGTCATTTCCGTATATTCAGCCAAAATATTTACATTAGTTCCATATTTTTTTTAACATTTGAATATCTGTTATTAATCAATTTTTCTGGTTAACAAACATGTCCGACTATTAATAAAACCGTGACAATATGCGAAATTTTCAGGTAACATTCCAATATTTAATATTCAACATTTTATTAAAAATACCTAATTTTAAAACAACTTTTTTGGGCTAAAAGGGTGTCAACAGAAAGCTTAAGAAAGGCCTATTACACAAACTGTCAATCAATATATCACCAAGAAGTTCTATCCTAACACTTGGTTATAGTATGGGCTACTATACGGGCAGAAAAAACGCGACCGAAACATCAGGTTAATCTCCACCGAATTTTCGTAGACTTTACGAGCATATATTTCGGCCTGAATTCTACGCCGAATTTCGTGGTGCGTAACTATACGAGCGTTTTTTTGGACCGACGAAATGCTTGTTGTGACCTTATATCGTATTTTTATAGTTTATTCCGTACCAAAATGGATGAGATAGATATCGCTTGTGTTGGTGCAGTACATTTAAAGAGTTGTTTGCAAGATGTTATGTTTTCAGAGAAGGAAAGGAAATGGTCAACTCACCCACTTTTATCCCAATCCCCGTCCATTGCCTTTCAAACCTCAAGCCAACATTGTGATTTAATAATTTTATTACTATATTCCTTACAACTCACGTCGTAAAGGGCTGGTCGTTCTTCTACTTCCACAATAAACCGTTCAGTGTCGAACATAATTAAAACAATAATAGTTGAATATAACCTTACTTGTAAATTCCTCAACTTGGTTTGTTTTGATTCTAGGTTCTGCACAGAGCCACCAGGCGCGCTTTTGTTTTCGGTCGGAGTTCTGTCCGTATAGTTTGATAAGCGGAATTTCTGCTGGCCGAATTTGCGCGTCGCTTGGCGTAAAAACCGCCTCTCCGCTTACTGACGCGTCTGTCGGCGTGGTCAATTCGGTTCTTATAGTTTGGACCATCCATAGGTAACCAGGAACACAATGCTTACGCTTTTCTGCCGCCGACATTCGGTCGCGTTTTTTCTGCCCGTATAGTATGGCCCTTAGGAAAAGTTACCCCCATCTACAATCTTTATAAAACAAAACTATGCGCCCTCAAAAAATGCCTATGGCGCACTTTTGCCATGTCCCTCTTCTCTGGGCAACCCAGTTTCAACACGTAGGCCTACTTTAAGGAAAACAAAGATCCCCTAACCACAAATCCGGTAATAAAAACTACAATTACTGTATTAACTAGTTATGTTTATTATACTAGCCAATATACATTTCGATGACATTGTCATCATCCACAGAAGGTGAGTTGGCTAAGTGTAAGAAACCAAAAAGTCGGCAGTCTCTTTCTGCAAGACGCAGGCTTTCAATCGAAATCATTACTATAGACTATTCGGCATCACTTTTTTATGATTATATACTTTTAACATTTAATATATACATAAAAAAACCTACGGTGCATTTGTTATTTCTCACGGTTTACTTATTTCTCTCCCCCCCCCCCCCCAATTTACCCAGCGACCTTCTCCGGACCTGCGCCCTAGCTGGAGACCGTATGGGAAATCAGGGCTGTGTAATATACATTTTTGTGATGGGTCAATAAACCGATGTCGCGTGTTTAACGCTTTAAGGTTTCTCAAGTCCAAAACATTGGGATGTCGTTGCACTGGTTTACATCCCAAACGAATATTTAAACATTTCAAGGCACCTGCCATAAGACAAACACGACTCCAACGGTTTTGATAGAATTTAGCCCCTAAATACCATAAGAAAACGTAGTCTACTCGTCTTCATATCTCCAAATATGCAGATTCCTCAGTTATCGGCAAACAAAATAATAACAATAGGCGTCTTATAAAAGACGAAATTTCTCGATATTGACTCGTTCAAATTGTAATGAAATGTGAAGAATTTTGAGCCCAGACCCGTGTGCAAAATTGTAAATAAATAATTATTCAGGAATAATTGGCAAAAAGTTGACCGCCGTTATAGGATTTTAGTCAAATACAATTTAGGCCAACGCGTTTATGGCACAAGCGTGTTTAGGCCCTATAATATACTGTACATATACATATTTTTTTCATAAACGGCAGGCATGATTCATTTCCACTTTTGATGGACAACTCCGAACCGACAAATTTTGTTTGGTTTTGAGGATGAATAGGTAAAACCGTTTGTGTGATATTAATAACAATTAATTTATTATATTATTGTCCACTCTTATTATATTGATGACAATTGCTGCGAAAGACAAGAGAGGCAGACAAGATTTACTCTTTTATCTGTCCCCGAAGTATTTAAAGATATTTCTACTTTATATTTTATCCGTCCACAAGTTATCAAGCATTGACGAACTTTTGAGACACTCTGTATATAAAGAAATGCTATTAAATACATTGCATGTAAGGTTATGTATGTTCTTGGGTCAAATTTAATGTAGGCTTACTTAAAACTTAATCTTACTTACAGTGGAAAGTTCTAATCATTAAATGCCTATATGACTTTATTTGTATACTCTTGTTATCAGGAATCAATTTAGATAATTTCTGTACATAAATATTCTCCTTATTTATCTAAGATTTTATCCGTCTATCAATATACAAATGTAGGCCTATCCTTCACAATGATGCAGTTGGTTGTAATTTCTACCGTTTGATAGGCCTATTCAGGGCCGGATTTAGAAAATACAGGCCCCTAGGCTCCACCTGTGGTGCGGGCCCTTGGCTCGTGGAGCATCGGGGGGGGGGGGGGGTTTGGGGAGTATGGAATAATTTGAAAAATTAGGTGAAAATTTTGATTTTTAAAGGAATTTGCACCAAATATTCTGCATTGTCTGGCCAAGAAATATTAATGCTTCGTCAGTTATAAAATAATTTTTGTACCCATTTGGATGAGAAAATGTAAGACATTAGAAAACTTTAATATCGTTAATTTATAACTCAGGTTATTTTAGGTAAAGATAAGCCACAAAAGTAAACATAATTTTAACACTTTATTGTACGTTGGTAAGTCTACAAGAAAAGTACAAGTCAATATTAAGTACTTATGAATAAATCTTTTTTTTAAATATTAAATGTACTGCGAATCATGTTCACTTCAGTCACTCTTGCTGATTGGTTTCCGTCTAAGCTTCTCTGTAATGAAGGCGTTTATGATGTGCTCATGGTTGACTTGTCTCAGAACGTCGTGTTCTATACTAAGCAAGGCCAAAAAGTTTAGCCTGTCTTCTGACATAGAGGTCCGGAGTCTGTTCTTGATCAGCTTCAGCTTAGAGAATGATCTTTCTGCAGAGCAATTAGTCACCATCAAGGAAAGGTACATTCTTAACGCCACTTCTACATTAGGAAAGCAATCTTTTACTTTGTTTTCCAACATAAGTTGATACAGTCACCTTTCTTTACTAATGTGCTTTTTACTTTTCTCATATTCATTTTTAAACTGGTTGGAAAAATTCTTGAATTGTAAAACTTCGTTGCCCAATTCTTCGTCTAGATCTTCGTTGTAGCTGTCTACTAACGTTTTGCTTGCTGCTAACACCTCTTCATTAGAGAGCATGTCCAATATGTTAAGGAACCCAAACCTCGTATCGATAAGTTCGTATGCTTGAAGCCTCTTTGTCAATACACCTTCAAGTTCATCTATGACTGTAATGAAGCTTTGGGTCCGAAATGTAACAGATGGCGTTAGGTCAACTTCCGGAGCTTGTACAGAGTCAAGAGGAGCTAAACGTACATTTGTTTTCAGTTTACGTTTTGATTCAACTTTATATTGTAGACAGTCAGTTAATTTGATAGCTTTCTGCTCATACTCCTCGAAACTTTCCCGTTTACCTTGAATCAGGCTTCTCAAAGATTTCAACAGTGATGCGGCTGTGTTCACGTCGATTCTAGGGTTTTGTAAAAATTCACTAGTTTTGTTTAGTGGGGATGGGCGAGGGGGGATGAGTCACAGTCAAGTATCAACATGAACCCCTATTCGTTGATAAATAATTTTTTTCGAGGCCTAACGCACTCTATAGGATTTTTTATTATAGGCCCTTCACTTTGCGGCGCTGCTGTACTGACAAAAGTAATGCTAAAAATTAAATGAGCATATCATCGTGTTCCTTATTAAATTCCCTGTATAACCGTATATAGTTTATATTTAATAAACATTTGGTTAAATGCAAAACCGATGGAAGGTAAAAAAAACATGGTTTTGCAGCCGTTTTTCATAAACACGCGTCTTTGAATTTGCGCAGTGTAAACACTAAGGGTGCTAAACAATTTTCCTATTAGGGGTTTATTAAACAGTATTATTGTTAACAACATACTCAAGTTTCGTAATAAAATAATCACTACAACAACTGTTATTAAAGTTTTTGTGAATTACTAGAATCTTAATTTTGGGTAAGAATACAGGAAAAAGGTTTTTTATGGAACTAACTTAATAATTATGTAGAACTCAAAAAAATTCAACTTATACAAGTAAAATTATATAATTATACAGTATATAAATGTGTTTAATAAAGGCATACAAGTGATGTAATCGTTCTGCTAATTTGTGCAGCGAGTGATACTCTGGGCCCAATACAAATAGACCACCCTCTCACTTATTATAGCAGCAATAATTGTTTTCTTCTATAAATTTAGTTTTACACAAATTGCATTTTGTAGTTTTAAATTTATTTCCATAAATAAATCACGTTTTGTCAACGTTTTCTCACCATGTGTCAATATTTATAGTCGTTACTTTACCTTTTAATTCATTGTGCACTCGTCCATCACCGCAATCTTTGCATTATCTTTCACAAACAAACAAAAGTTTCCCAACGCCAACGCCAACGCCAACGCACCGCCAACGCATACTTTTGTACTTATCAAAATTTATCTAAACATAGCAGTCTGTGTGTAAATAAGCTGTGAGATCTCTGGCTGTCTATGAATTAGTTGACAGTATTTAATAGGTGTCGGCCTAAAAGAGTTCGTTTTTAGATTTTTAAAATTTTAAGGTAGAATGATTTTATAAAAGTTATAAGGTAGAAGAATTATATCAGTTAGCCTCAGGCATTATGGATAATGTGCCAGAAAATTTGTGGAAAAACTGTGTCGAACATGTTAGGAAAATAGAAAATTAATATGTTTAAAGTGAAAATTTAGTTGACATTGCAGTGGAACCCATGATAGTAAATGTAAATGAGCCGGAGTCGAGTGCGGATAGTGCGAGTGGAAACTCGAGTGAAAGTGATTTAGATTAATTACTGAAATTAAAATTTTAAAAGACCAGGTTTGATATTTTAGGATTCCTACTCTACAGATGGCATGGATTACAGACAGGTAGCCTACGCCTATTTATTTTTAACTAATAATAATTTATCCGTGTATTATAACTACAGTATCGCTTTCCTTTCAATGGCACTGCTATATTGTAAAGTCACGTGTAAACTTGAATCTGTTGACGCTGAACCCAGTATAAACTGACTGTAGCTGGCTGATCAAAAACGTGCTTTGTTTAAAATTGTACAATAAAATATTTGTAATCCAAATTACAATGTCCACTCCTTCATTGGAGTTTATTTACATATTTTAAAAATGCCAGTGAAATTCAGAGATTAAAAGAGTAGCTTTCAGATTTGTTACTCGCTCAATTTAAAAAGAAAACCTTAGCCAACAAAGACTTTGCTTAAAGACTAAATTAGTTCCCGATTAATTGAAGTAAAAGTATAACACGAGATTCTCGATATGTATCAACAATTAATTGAACTCCTTCTTTAGATTCATTAAATAATGTACCGTGAAAATACGCTATTAATAAATAAACTTCTTTAAAATATGAGGTTGATGAATAGAATCGTACGATTATGCTATACTATATTGTATAGGCTAAGTCAATTGTTTAGTTTTTGCTACCACCGGAAACAGGAAACGTATTTTTTTACAAAAAAATATAAACAAGTCTCCTTCCTTTTTGCTTTTCCTGTGTCAAGTTTGATGTTTACTCTTTAGGAGTTGCAGCATGTTCCAGCTTTGGTGAGGTTGTAATGCTTTATTACTTTTTGTAGAAGTGGTTTGGTATTAATTCGTATCAGATACTTTCTAAACAAATGAGGACAATTAATTCAAACGCTCACAGTTTATAATGGATTGAGATTATAAATGACATTGAAACATCGATTTTTATTTTCGCTGATAATACTTACGTCTGGTTTGAATTACCTTCATTTGTAGGATACTAACTTTATTCCAAATATAAGACCATAACTTGGATTTTTTGAAATTATTGTGATTTGGACGAAAGTTATAGTATTTATGGATTTAAATACATAATTAGACGTCAGTTTTTACGTGTTAATAGTAAGAGATTCGTGATGACTACAAAACTGGCCTCGGTTGTTAATGTACATATTATTTTGTTTCAAGCGTGTTTGTATTACAATAGTAACTGTTAAACAAAAATAAATAAATATAGCAGAGACAAAAAAGTATGGGGTTGAGTAGACCCTCATAAACCCAAAGCAACCATTGCCGGACTTGAGCTTAAGTAATTTATTGCACCCCCTGTACTTTAATGTCCTTTATACCTATTCCTACACTCCCAAACTTCAAAACACCCTCAATTTACCGACTTGTTTTACAATTATTGTTTGTTTTTCTTTTCCCGCAAACAGCAATAAACCAAACTCAAATTAAATTTATATTTCAAACCGTGAGAGTCTTCCAACATTTGGATTCTCAGGAGTAGAGGCTCAAAATAATAATTTGTCTACATTACAGTTAATTTTTCAATGTAAAAATAGTAATGTAGCCAAAATGATATTAAATGTGTTGACACCATTGTCGAGTTTGGTATCATTTTCCAAAACTTTTTTAGTAGGTTTCTAATAACTGATTAAAATAATAATATTGTGTTTTATAAAAAGAAATTATATCCTCCTAGTAAGATAACAGTAGGTGACTCATTGGCGAAACAGCTGCAGGGCTTTCGAGGAGGGTTTATTGGGGATGGCCTCAGGTAGTCTCGGTTCCAGGGCTCAACCAGACCTAGTATAGTACTCCTTGTCACCCTTGCATAAAGGGTCCAATCCACCCCCTTCCTTCTACTCTTAGCAATACCTAAAGCTCAAGCTAAATTACTTGTGAAAACATTAACACATTTTATGATCTCTCTTTTCACAGAGGAAACTTGTCTTTGGTGGCTATTGAAAAAAACATTTCTTTAACAAAACGTGTTTTATTTGTAATCCGGAAAACATGAAATAAGAATAAGATTTCAAAAAACATTTCACTTTGCGTTTGTCAAAATGTTATCCACAAGTTGTTGAACTACACTACCCTCAAGGCTCAGACTAGGAGTGTGTATTGTGTAATGGGATGGGCGTGTCCTCCCTTCTACTTGCTTTCCCTATCCTGACTTGACGATATAACCCATTCCAAGAAAATTAGGTACACAAATTACTGCTTAGCTACATTTAATTCCTAAAATTACAACTTCGTGACAGACTGCATCTCACTTATCTTATGATTTTGCCTAAAAACAAACAAAGTATAAAGTTATGTAAAAAGTAAGTTTATGTAATTATAGCCTGTAAAAAGTTTTAACATAATAAAAGTAATGACACAAATATTTAAAACGTGAAAAATTTATATTTCTCGGCTAAATGAAACTTCCTGCAAAAAAATTGTACATATTATTTTTTTGATAGATTATTTTTTTACAATTATATTAGGCACATTCTAGAAGTATTCGAATGCATACTGGACGTACGGGTTAGGTTACTTGAATATCTAAGAATGGCACGTAATATTTACTATATTTTTGTTGGAAAGGTAAACAGGATGATAAGGGGATCCCAAGAAATACTTTCCTGCCTTCCTCATGAATTTGTTTGTTGATTCCAAGAATGCATTCACGTGATAACTTTAAAGCATAAGCAACATATTTCTTAATCCGTCTTTCACATGGCCTATTTCCCGCATAAAATATTCACTTGGTCGGTTAATAGATGTTGTGCTTAGTGTGATGATGAGTAATCGTAAAGTGTTAAAGAGTCAAAGTTATGTAATTCATGAAGAAAGAAGCTGAACACGGAAACTTAGTGAGAACACTAAACTATCATCTATTTGTAAATTTTATAATAATAATTTAATATTTTATTTTATTTATATGCATTTTAATATGCACCTTGTGTACTTTTGTGAACGTTGGTAAGCGGGTGAAGGAACGTAACAGTGTTTCTCTGCAATAATCCTTGGACAGAGGGTGGAGAGGAATAACACTGCTTTTCTGCAGCAGTCATAGAATCATGAGAGTAATGTCCTCTGAAACAGTTCTTGGACAATGTTGAGACAAGGTTGAGACACGGTCGAGACAAGTTCGAGGGGTATAAAACGTTTCTCTACAGCAGCCCTTGGTCAGCGGGTGGAGGAACGTAACAGTGTTTCTCTGCAATAATCCTTGGACAGTGGGTGGAGAGGAATAACACTGCTTTTCTGCAGCAGTCATAGAATCATGAGAATAATGTCCTCTGAAACAGTTCTTGGACAATGTTGAGACAAGGTTGAGACAAGGTCGAGACAAGTTCGAGGGGTATAAAACGTTTCTCTACAGCAGCCCTTGGTCAGCGGGTGGAGGAACGTAACAGTGTTTCTCTGCAGTAATCCTTGGACAGTGGGTGGAGAGGAATAACACTGCTTTTCTGCAGCAGTCATAGAATCATGAGAATAATGTCCTCTGAAACAGTTCTTGGACAATGTTGAGACAAGGTTGAGACAAGGTCGAGACAAGTTCGAGGGGTATAAAACGTTTCTCTACAGCAGCCCTTGGTCAGCGGGTGAAGGAACGTAACAGTGTTTCTCTGCAGTAATCCTTGGACAGTGGGTGGAGAGGAATAACACTGCTTTTCTGCAGCAGTCATTGAATCATGAGAGTAATGTCCTCTGAAACAGTTCTTGGACAATGAGACAAGGTCGAGGGGTATAAAACGTTTCTCTACAGCAGCCCTTGGTCAGCGGGTGGAGGAACGTAACTGTGTTTCTCTGCAGTAATCCTTGGACAGTGGGTGGAGAGGAATAACACTGCTTTTCTGCAGCAGTCATAGAATCATGAGAGTAATGTCCTCTGAAACAGTTCTTGGACAATGAGACAAGGTCGAGGGGTATAAAACGTTTCTCTACAGCAGCCCTTGGTCAGCGGGTGGAGGAACGTAACAGTGTTTCTCTGCAGTAATCCTTGGACAGAGGGTGGAGAGGAATAACACTGCTTTTCTGCAGCAGTCATAGAATCATGAGAGTAATGTCCTCTGAAACAGTTCTTGGACAATGAGACAAGGTCGAGGGGTATAAAACGTTTCTCTACAGCAGCCCTTGGTCAGCGGGTGGAGGAACGTAACAGTGTTTCTCTGCAATAATCCTTGGACAGAGGGTGGAGAGGAATAACACTGCTTTTCTGCAGCAGTCATAGAATCATGAGAGTAATGTCCTCTGAAACAGTTCTTGGACAATGAGACAAGGTCGAGGGGTATAAAACGTTTCTCTACAGCAGCCCTTGGTCAGCGGGTGGAGGAACGTAACAGTGTTTCTCTGCAATAATCCTTGGACAGAGGGTGGAGAGGAATAACACTGCTTTTCTGCAGCAGTCATAGAATCATGAGAGTAATGTCCTCTGAAACAGTTCTTGGACAATGAGACAAGGTCGAGGGGTATAAAACGTTTCTCTACAGCAGCCCTTGGTCAGCGGGTGGAGGAACGTAACAGTGTTTCTCTGCAGTAATCCTTGGACAGAGGTTGGAGGGGAATAACACTGCTTTTCTGCAGCAGTCATAGAATCATGAGAGTAATGTCCTCTGAAACAGTTATTGGACAATGAGACAAGGTCGAGGGGTATAAAACGTTTCTCTACAGCAGCCCTTGGTCAGCGGGTGGAGGAACGTAACAGTGTTTCTCTGCAGTAATCCTTGGACAGAGGTTGGAGGGGAATAACACTGCTTTTCTGCAGCAGTCATAGAATCATGAGAGTAATGTCCTCTGAAACAGTTCTTGGACAATGAGACAAGGTCGAGGGGTATAAAACGTTTCTCTACAGCAGCCCTTGGTCAGAAAAAAAGAACATAAAATAAGGACCCCTAAACCTCGAAAAAAACTAATAACGTCAGGGTCAGAATATAACAAGAGTTGATCAAGAGAGAAGTGACGGGAAAGATGAAAGGGAGGGATCTAACCTAAAGGTGTAGGTTGTTATATTTATAA
This sequence comes from Aphrophora alni, assembly GCA_963513935.1. Taxonomy (NCBI): domain Eukaryota; kingdom Metazoa; phylum Arthropoda; class Insecta; order Hemiptera; family Aphrophoridae; genus Aphrophora; species Aphrophora alni. The sequence continues at coordinate 53,746,935 of OY740768.1, forward strand.
AAAAACTATTCTTATTCAATACAGTTTATTTCAGAAATGTAAAAGTTACTCAAAGTAAAACTAAACCAATATGAAGGATTGCACTTAGGTAACCAACTTTAAGATTTTCCCTTGTTTGTTGTCTAAAGGGAAAAAATCTCTAGGTCTTCATCGCGTTATAGAAAAAGGAAGAAAAAATCTCTAGCCATTGAATACTCTAACAGCATCAGAGTCGGGAAAGAACAAGGGAGACCTGACAGAAAAGACGAAAGAGAGGGATCTCACCCAAGACTACATGAAAAATGTGCTTGGTCCTCGGGATTTCGACGCCAGTAAGCACCAAAGCCGCTGAGGGTACCAACTTTTAGAAATCACTCAAAATATAGTATTTTTTTCAACTAAGCCTAATAAAAAACATGTGATCTGAAATTTATAGACTATAAAATAAATTTACGGAATTAGTAACGTGGGGGGATCTTTTTATAACGTAACGGGGGTTAAGCTTTTTATTAGATGCTACATTTTCTTAACTATATTATTTATTGTACGCCCGTTGTTAAAACGTGTAGCTCACAATTAATTTTAATTTTTTTAAAGAGAAGTGGTAATGTTTATTTTCAAGTTTACTATATTTAAATTGGGGTATTCGAAAGATGTTTGTATTTATAAATATGTCATCTCATAACCTAAAAAAATTTGTTTATATTCAAAAGAGTCATTATATTCTAAGAAATAATTGGCACTAACTTTGTGAGTGTTCATTTCTATTAGAAACTATAGCCGGAATCAGATGTTCTTAATTAACCTTACTTAGCCTTGTTTATACATTAGGCGCTGTTATGACTGAGAACGATGCATATTACGAATGAATGTAACAAAAGAGGTACATGATGCAATTTCAGGCTGTAGACCAGCGATTCGCAACCGGTGTGCCGTGAAATTATTTCATGCAGAGTTGTTTAGGAATAATCATTAAAGTTTGTATTTGTGCATACAATGAAACTTCCCCGTTATACAGGGAATTAATGTATTCCCCGAAAAGGATCATGCTTTTCTGGCCTTTATAGTGCTTCTAAATTTTCCCAAAAATGGAGACGGACATGAAATTGATAACCAATGGGTCAGTTGAAACTGCGGAATAAAGGACAACAGACCATATAAAATATCACCCTTTTCTAGGAAACTGTAGATGTCTGGAAATACACATTACAATGTCTGTTCTGTAATTATCTGGAAGTTGACTTCCTGGAAACTAGGTCTGCTTTTATCTGTCTTACAGCAGTCGTCGACATCCTTTAATTAAGAATTGAGTTTCAATAAAGTTCCCGTGAGAACAGTATGTATCGTCCACTGCACGAAATCGGGCGGGTGGCTGAAAATGCAGTGTTGCCACATGGCTCGTGAAACGGTCAGAACAGCCCGTATTTTGTACTAGTATACAAGTTTCATTCACAAGAAAATTATACATTGAGTGCTTAATATGATTGTTACTTTTAAATAATGTCGATTGTAGAAGCCAATCGCAAAGGTAAATTTTACGTATTAAATTTATATAAACAATGGTAAATAATGTGTCACCAAGATAACAGGGGCGGTTGAACCTGTTATGTTAAGGTTTACAGGAACCTGACGCGAGGTAAAATAGGTTGGGAATCGCTGCTGTAGACTATTTGCCGTGGATTACTTTTAAATATGCTGCTTGTGCCTTGGAATTTGATGTGCCTGGGAAAAGAGGTTAGCTAATTTTTGAATTCTCAAGATACCGTATGTGGTATTGAGAAGTTAATGCACAATTTGCGGTAAAATATTCCGTTTAGGTCTCCCAATGACTATATTATTGATAGGCTAAGATGCAGATAAGCAAAAACCAGGACTTGATAAATTGTCAGTTGTGTAGCCTACTTATTGTGAATGAAACTGTGTAGGCCTACATGAAAACTAAAATTTTGTAAAAAAATACCGTTTCGGGTTAAAAATTAAATTTAATGTATTACTCTATTTGAAAAGAATAATAGAGCTAATTGACCTAAACAACTATTTACTGTAAACTTTACGATTAAAAATGACTGAAATAAGATCGAATTTGTATCTACAAACCATGAAAATGTGTTCTTCCTGAATATTTGGACGTTATAACCTACTTTATCCTATTTTATAAAATAAGTTAATTTCGTTTACTCGCTAGGCCTGACTTTTGCTTATTAACTAAACACATTCACGCTGGAATTGGAATAAAGCCATATTACTAACGATAGACAAGTAATAAAACAAAAATTTGCTAACATAAAACAGATAAAAAGAAATGTTGAGAATAATAACAAACAACCCAACAGGATATTAAAGATTCCTAGAAGTTTAGCATACAAAATAAATACAAGCATTCAAAAAGGTAAAACATAGTGGATATTTAAAATCATGATGTTTACAGCAGATATAAAATAATACTAATAATAATTAGAACCAATTACGTAAATAAATATCATACTCGGCTTACCTGACAATTTTAACCTCAACTACACTTATCTTTGGATTCGTTCTTACAACAGGTAAAAGAAGTATTTAAAACAACTGAAATAGTAAATTACAAACTAAAACTAATCATTGTCATACACTAATACAACGTTTAAATGTATACAAGCACATTATTACAACTATTTTAACTAAGATAGTACACAATAATATTATATAAATTACAATATTATAAAACGTTTTCGTCATACTGCTTCAAAAACAGCTGTTTTCAATACATGCGTTGAGATGCTAAAGTTGTTCATTTAGTCCAAGGACCTAAAAACATCAGTTGAGGTCGAAGTCATCATCTGTTACTTCGTTCATACGATTTATTTAACAATTAATTGTAAAGCATCTAAAATTAATAACAACTGATACTCTCGATTGTAAACAACTGTTAAAACAGCTGTAGGTAAACCGATTTGAAAGTAAATAGGTTATAACATTTTAGTTTTTGTGAAATTGTTTTCTTATGTTATTTGCAGTATAACGAAAAATATAGTTCATCACTTGGATCAAAGGTAAAAGAATCTTTTCGATTCTCACTCATTTTCAGGCCTCGGCCGTTAAACTTGAGCTTGTATCAAAAAGCTTCACTTTTGGTCCTAGTGTAGAAATATACTATTTCGTTTGCCTACTATTATTCCTGGCATCGTAGCCGTATTTCGCAAAATACTATCTGTATTTATGTAGGTATATCTAGACATTTATGTACAGCGTCTGTTTTTTTTTCAGAGATTTTAATTTTGTAACTTATTTTTATAGAGTTAGAAGTTGGGGGGGGGGGGCGGTTGAGAGAGGTAGTGTTACAGTTCAACGTTTTTACTTATCGGTTGACGTAAAAATAGTATAAAATGTGTAGGCCCTACATACTTCAGCAGTATCGTTTGAACAATTTAAAATAGGCCTAATAATAATGCAATGATTATAACAAGTTATTAAAATATAGGTATATTTTTTTAAACAATTGAAAGAGATAGAAATTAATGTGTATATTACTAAATAATTATCGAGTTAGATCCGTACAGGTGGCTCTGCTCCACTTTCGTCATACTGGACTCGTCGCCCATAAGAATAATGTACACTGGAGAAGTTGTTGGATGTCAATGTTTATCTCAGAACTATCGATGAAGGATCATTTTAAAGATCACGTGAACCCGGATGTTTCCCTTTTTTTCCTTTTTTTTTTGAAATAGAGGGCTCCCAAAAGGTCAGTGCTCGGCAGGCCATAAATTGTAAAGAGTTGAAAGGGTTGACAGCTAGAAAAACTATTCTAACATTAGTCACAGATCTCAAGAAGTCAAATAAACCATTCCAAAAGTCAATGCCTTCAACTGAAAATGTTTGAAATGGACCAATAAAATAAATTGCGTCGGTCTCGAAATAAGGTACAAGATTTAAAATGAGCCAATGAAGGAAGAGGATCGGAAGAAAGCATTTTGAAATTAGAACCTATATAATATAGGGGTGGAAGAGAAGCACACGGGGTTCATTCTTTTTGGTTGTTACTGATTGAAGGAGGGAGTTCCGGAGCAAGTGTTTCTTTAGTTAGTTTATAAGTAAACTACATATAAAGTACATCAGATTGGACAATAATTGATTTTGATTGTAAATGTTTTTTTAAACTTAATTTTATAAAGGAATAATTATTAAAGAAAAAGTTAAATTCTATAATAATATGTGTTGAGGTGAATTTGTCATAATATGTTATTTAATATAAGACCAACAAACATATTTTTCAATGCATAAAATAAAGTTAGAGGTAGTTTATTCTAAAAAATTGGATACAGTGTCAAAACTGGTTTCGTAAAGTGAAAGAAGAAAGAAATACAGTAGTTACTGTAAATTTCGTACATGTACTGGTAATTTAAAAAAAAAGTAATATTCATAGTGTATTAATCAATTTTAGATATTCGGATGTACAGTCTGTAGGTACTACTGTAGTATGAAGAACCTCCGATTGGCGAGCCCGAAGCAGGATAGGATAATGTGTAGGGTGTGTAAACAAGCAAATGTGAGTTGAAGATCAAAGGCATCAAATACGTAGTGAAATGAAAAAATAAAACAACCAACTAGCAATTTCAATAAAGGATGACAAGGTGTAAGAGAAACAGAGAGGGTTGTTTGCACGCATGCGTAGTAACCCTTCCTTATGTTCACTAAGCATAGACTTCTCCGCCCTTGAAATGAAACTAGGACCATGTTGTGAAACGGCCTCCGCGCAATAAAGGTGTTAGTAATTCACAGATCTGTCTAGCTCTTATTTACAAATCTGCTTTGCCCTGGTGCTAGTGTCAATCTTCCAATTTTATTTTACTCCCGCAGAGCCTTAAATCTTTTAAAATTCAGTTAAAACAAAACACATAAGTTACTTTGTTTAAAACACGAAGGCAAGCAACCACAAACACACGCACACAAGGTCCCTTGACTTCAAATAGTGTTTATTTGAATTAACATACGCGTTATACTCAACAGCCTAAACAGGTGTGCCAATTTTTAGGCTACTACATCTGCTATTTTACCCCTATCTTGAGGTATTTAAAAAAAATATATAACTCAAAATTTAAAAATACCTGACATTAAACCAAACCAAAGTACAAATTTAAACTGCTGAAAACTATTGGTCGCCAACTAAAATAAATGTTTGATGACTCAATTTAGATATTTGTTGGTATTGCCTGAGGGGGGGGGGTCTTACATTTTAATAAGACAACATTTGGACATTGAATTATGTTGATTCAGTCCAAGTGTGCCAACGGTGGGGTAGGGAGGAGGGAAGGGCCCTTAGGAATTACATTTTTTCAAGACACCGTTTAGACGTTGATTCAGTCCAAGTATCCCAATCGAGGGGGAGGAGATTATAGCGTGATGTCTTTTTAATCCGATCCAATCTGATCCGATTTCCTAAACGTAGGAAGAAAGTAGCAAACTGTATAGTTTGTAGAATGATCGTCCTTACAAAATGTAATCAGATTTAGGAAGGTCGAGCGGCCCTGTGCCCTCCCTACTTGATTAGCCGACTTGGGAGAAATCCCTCCACCTTCCTTCTTAGATCAGATAGTGTGTAGCGCAGTCGGGCTTCGTTTCTGATTTGTTGTTTTTTCTTTTTTCTTTTCTTCATTGGACTGGAAGTTGTTGAAAGTGTTTTTCATTTTGTTACGAGTACAGTTGGTAGAATTGCTGAACACGAATGTAGAGAACATTTTATTGCATTGTTGGAGCCCTATGAAATAACTGCCACCTATGGAACATCAACAATTCATATATTCGAATAGAGATAGCCGTAATCATGCTTATAATGGCCTTCTTGAAATTTAGAAAAAAATAATGGATGAGGATACAACTATTCCAGAGTTTCAAAAATAAGTAAATAGACAACATAAAACAAGAAAGCAAAAAATGTACACACAAGCTGTACTTTTATACATTTTATTTCATTAAATATTCAATAATTTCAAATTCGTTGATATTTAAGTAGGCAATATAATACCCTACCACTTGAATGTTTTACAACGCAACTTGTAAAATATTTAAAACTGGATTTAAGCCCAATTATGGGAACAATATTTATGTAAACTTTAAAACATATTTAAATGTTAGTTAGGTAATTTAATCATAATGTACATCCGATAAAGTAATTACGGAAGTAGTTCATTTAAAGGAATAACATTATCTTATATTTTCTGGCTGGGGCTTTTGAAGAATTAACACTGTTGTAAGAGCAATCCCGATTTTATGAATTATCGAGTCACAAAAACTGTGCCATTAAGAGGGAGGTCAGGATTCTGAATCTAAATTTATGAGATGGAAGAAAGAAATTAGGACAGAAGAAAAGTCGAGAAATGTTATCAATACACAAAATTATCTAGGAAAGTTTGAAATGATCAATAAATCATGGAATTAGTGATCCAATCCTTTCAACTATAAAATGTGCAAAGACATTGCATAAATTTGGTTACTTACTCACCCTTTAAAATAAATAAAAACAAACCAAAACTAACGTTATCAAGAATATCATTTCGGTAGGTCTCAATCAAGTAGTGAAATTGAACCTTGGACGCTATTAAAAAAAAAATCTATATATTTCAATAAGTGCCTAAACTTATTTTGTTTTGTTCGTAAATTAAAATTTGAACGAAATCGGAAGAGACGATTTTGAGAAAGAAAGTAAGTATTTTATTACAACTCCATGATAGATTTTTTTTTTATAACGATAACTCACATATCGGCATTTTTGTAGAAATGGATAACAGTACGTTTTGTTTGAGTTCTTAGAGCCTACACTGAAGCAAAATTTAATGAAGATGTAATTTTGTATTATTTTTTATGGCAGCTACCTCTAAATTTCGAAGTATCAAAAAAGTTTCGAAATATAGACAAAATGCCCACACACACTGAATTTGATTAAAATCGGTTTACGCGTTTGGACTGTAGACATTATACCATAAACCCCATTTTTAACCTTAAAGAATTTAATAGTATAAAAATAATGAAAGTGGAAAAATAACAATAAAAAACTTCACTTTACTTTGACCAGATCTGTCTTTCCCCTCCCCGGACTCAATTTCCCTTTCTGCTTTTTTCTAGGTGAGGAGTGGTAATCGACACTATTGGAGGATGAAGGGCGCTGGGCGCTGGTGTAGTGTGGATGGTAACCAACCACCAATCAGTTACTTTATCCGTGTGGAGGTTATGATCTTACTTGAAGTGTGTTGTGTGTTGTAGTACCCAGTAGTCAGTGGAGTAGGTTGAGTCGCAACAGGTTTACCAGCGTTATCTAGTTTGTTATCAGTTTTATTGTTGTGTCCAATCAACACAATGGCCAGTGTTGAATATGACCAGAGTTTCGATGATTCTGTTCTACTAAAATTGAATTACAGAGAACTCCAGCAAGTAGCTAAGCGATTTAAAATACCTGCAAATTTGAAGGTACATAACCTTGAATTTATTTTTTAGGTTTTGTAGGGCTAGCGTTTCCTTATAATTTTAATTCTCCATTTATTGTGATAAGTTAGTTTATTTGTTTAAATAGTGCTAATTTTATTCAGTTCTATATACGAGTTATAAGTATATTGACACTTCCACTTATAATAAACAAAATAACAAGTTTTATTTAATTCTTATGCTACATTGGGATATGAACCTACAAATGTATGACCCCCCCCCACCATCAGGTCCTTTATTTTTACGTTTTTCTTATGCTGTTCATAATAGATACATAGTTTATACAAGTATTACTGTGATTCCTAAAAATGTGTGTATAGATTACCTGTAGGAAAGTGGTCTTTACAAAAATGCATGTTAAACAAGCTTTATATCCTGTTTCTAGGGATTTTGTTTTTATGTCAGAAAGTACACACCTAATGATATAATATGATGTAAGATAAAAAAGAGTTCTAAACCCTTTATAGCGAAATTATTTTAGAAATTAAAAAAAACAATTCTATTACTTTTTAAGACATTTATTAATGCATATTATTTTACTAATTGTTGACCTAGAAAAAAATTAATGAAATGCAGGCATAATCAGGCATAACCTCTAATCTATATAATGACCATATTAAATTTTTGATGAATAAATTAATTGTTATAGACATATTTCAGCTTGTTTGTGTTTGTATACTTGTGTACTTTTTTGAGAGTATGCAACATTTGAGTTCGATTTATTGCCTAGCTATTAAATAATAATGTAAGTTGAATAAATAGGCCTTTTATGTTAATTGTTAATAAAATGTCTAGAATTAATTTAATAGTGATTTATTTCTACAGTTTCATATAATATAGTAGGCTATAGAGAAATGATTGTAGCAGGTCAAAAACAAACTAAATAATATAAATATCAGTATAAGTTGTTACTGTATACAGAGTTATTGCTATTTAAAAGGGTTATTATTGCTGATATAGGTAATGGTGATTATTGGTTTTAGATCCCCCCCCCCTATTAAAAAAAAGTTGCTATTGAAATGATGTGAAGTGTTCTACAGCACAAACATATAGACTGATTTAATAAAATTTGGTATCTTTGGTGCTTTTTGAAGTGAATACTTCTTTTCTTAATTATTATTTTATTTTTTTGTGGTGCAGTGAAATTGAATTAAAAGGAAAGGAAATAAGCGATGTGCATAAGCAGTAAATAAGTCTGAAATCAGTGGACTATTCTGTAATTCTGTGTTTGAACAAACCTAGGTAAATATGTGTAGCCTATATATGTTTTCCAAGCGATTTAAGTGCAAAATTTCGGCAATTCTTCAAAATAGTGTTTTCCCATCAATTCGATGCAAGAGGTTTTTTATCTCTCAATTCATTATTTACTAACACTCATCGAAATTTAGAAATTTTTAACATATTCAATCGTATAGCCTTATCGAATTCATTCATAGGCGCATGTGGACTTAATTAATTTCTATAGGTTGATATTACTACAGTTGATAGTACTACATGGTTTGGTTGAAGTTTTAGTGAAATGTAAAGATTTACCTAACCTGTGTCCAAATTGCAAGGAAAAGAATATTCAGGAATAATTTTCAAAAACACTTATGAACCTTGACTGAGGTAATTAAAAGATTCATTTTAATAAAATATGGATTCATTTTAATAAAATATGGTTTATGATGATACTTTTATGGCGAAAGAAACAAAGTAATCAAAGAAACAAAGTTTAGGGTGTATGTAAATCTTATGTTCAAAGATCTTTCATTTTCCCTTTTTGACTGACATCTTCAGAGCTGACCAAAAGTTTGTACCATTTATTTTACTATTGTACCCAACTAACAGTTTTGGGGACAAATAGTTTTGTTTGGTTAGTATTTCGATTGTAAATGGGCGTGTGAGAAAGTTTGTGCTGTGTTATTCGCATCAATCTTAGTCTATTATGGTTGTAAGATTTTTTATTATAATGACTTACATAGGCTAGATTGATTATAGGAAAGGTGATGGCCTATAATCCTTAAGAATGGTCTTTTATAAATTTCACAAAATAAATATATGGAGTGATTCTACGTCAACATGGGTCTTTATTTTGTTTCCAAAATAATTTCATAATCTGTGATAAAAAGAAGTGTAAACCTAAATTTTTAGCCCTTATTATGAAGAACTCTCTGTGCTACATACTTTTCTGTTTCAATTTTTTGCCAAAAAGATGAAAATTTGCTTATTGTGTTAAAAATGGACATTTGTTCTAAATTTTATTTTATTTTTTTGGAGATGTTTTCAATGGGATATTTGATGGAGAATCTAAATCGGTGGGTGGATTTTTCACCTGAATTTACCTGATGTTTCAAGATTTCTGGAGGAAAAAAAAAAGTTTAATTCAAATATCTCCAGATTATATCCTTGTAGGCCTAGGCCTAAACATTTTCAAGCCAACCATAATTTTGTTTTTTGTATATGTTTTTTTAAATCATATAAACTTTCTTCTGTTTTTTTTGGGGGTTTAAGTACCGTAAAAAAAACCCCAAAACTTAAAATTAGCTGTTTACCCTATTCGAAATTGAAATTTTCATGCTAATTACTCTTCTTCTATATTTTGTTTTTAGAATATTTTATAAAGGATTATCATACTTAGGTGTAACTTTAACTTTAAAAAGGAAATAAAAAACAGAAATAAAATAGTTTATTTTAAGGTTTTCAGTTTTTGCTATTAATTAAATCGATATGCGCAATACACATACTTTGTAATGGGAGTCATCTTTTTTGGGAGGAAGGGGGTTAATATAGCCTAAATAGGATATTGTTTATAAACACAGGTTAAAAATATATTTTTTTAATTTTGCCGATTTTTTGTATATTTCCATTTAATCAACAAAAAATAATAAAAAATAAAGTAGTATAGTTTTTGAAATTAATAATAATTAAAAAAGAAAAAGTGAAATAAAGAGTTTATCTAACTGCTTTAGAAATAAAAATTGTTTAATCAAAAGAATTTTCAAACGAAAATGGACAGTTTTATGAAAATCATGGAATTTGGACATTCAATTAATCAAATTTAATAAAGTTCTTTACTATTATTCAAGTAGTTGCTCAAGAAACAAGGTATAATTCATTCCATTATGTTTGCTTATAGCCCAACTGGATTGTTAATAATTAATTACCTCGTATTGAGGTGTTACTGTCGAACAATCCTTATTTGTTTCGGGTAAGGATCAAGTAAGGATTGTTCAACAGTAACACCTCAATACAAGGTAATTAAATAGTAAGTATAATTCATTTTGGAGGAAATGATTGAAAAATTAAATGTTGAGGTTTCATTGTAAATAAACTGTTGTTATTTATTCTTTATTTTATTTTCTCAATGCTCATGTAAGACAGTATGTTATACTTCATTTTATAATACATAAGCTAAATTTTAAAAAGAATACTGTTACTGGAATATAAGTGGAATAATAATGATATCAAAAAATTCTGTCACTGGAATATATAAATGGATTAATTATAAGTAGTAATATCAAATAATTAAAATAAGTCATAGTAAAAGAAGTAATAATACAGAAGTAATAATGGAAAATAATCATTCAAAGTATGTATCTACTATTTTTTAAATGCTTAGTAATTCCTAAAACTAAGTAAGAATTTTCTGCTTTAAATTTATTTAAATACTTTTGATCAACTTGGGCCTGATTTAACTTTTTTCTTTTAGTTATTTTTACTTCACACAGTATGTGTGGAAAATAATGCTAAAATACAGAGCTGGGTTCGGAAACAGATACATTTTTTCAGCAGTATATAAAATAGAAAGTGAAATCTTAGACTCTATATCATGATCATTACTAAAAATTATAATACCTAAATACCATGTTTTATTAATAATAAAAGCTACATATATATTTCACAACTTTATATATCTTTCAAATTATAAATTAATGCATAGTTTTCATTACAACTAGTAGTATTCTTATTTTTTACAAAAACCCGATGAAAAGTTCTTGTTCCAGGAATAGTTTTAGCTTCTGGTAACTTATTTGTTTGTTGCAATATTATTTCTTCTTCTTCTTGATTTCTGAGTGATAAGAGATTATTAGTATATAGAATTAATACTTATCAACTGTTAAAAAAATCTACTCATCCTGAAATAGTGAAGAACATTATAAGAACATTAATTGAAAATTAATTTGGTTTGTTCAAGCGCAGAATCACAGAGTAGCTGACTGATTCCTGATTAATTTACTGTGCATAGCATTTCTTATTTTCGTTACACTTTTCATTCCTCTCAATTTGATTTCACTGCATCACAAAATTGGTGTACTGGGTGTAAAGAAGTAGGTATTCACTTTAGAAAAAATTACTGTCGTGGGTATATTCTTCAGTGTTTTTTATTATTTGATTATATTATAATTAAAGCTGAAACAGTATTTGTTATTATTATTATAAAGCATTTGAAGTCTAAAATTTAGTTTGTGCATTGATATAAGTTGAAATATCAATTTTTAACTAAAACATTAATAACTTAACCCTAGAGTGGATGGGTGGAAAAATTTACGTAGATGGATGGGCTGGGTCTGGCAGATCCATAATGAAAAACACATTTTTTTTTTCCATGTAACAAATTTTTTCTCACAAATTATGGTATTTTCTGAAAAATAGAAATGATTTGAGTAATACTAAGTTGTTGTCTAATTCATCTTTTACTTCTACAAACAAATTATATTAAAATACTAAAATTTTACACAAATTTATCATAAAATATTGAAAAATTACTTAAAAATACTAGTTGAATGAATTAATGGTATAAAGTACGATTTAAAAAAAAAAGAAAAAGATATTAGTCACACAAAAGAAATTAAATAATACATTAAATACAACATGAATGGTTTTCTTATTTCAACATCTTGAATTCTGTCATTTATGAAATGAAGAACTTACTTTGCACTGCAGTCTTCGCATACTATATCTGCATGTGAAAGGCATTGCTTACAAAAATACGTAGTTTTACTGTCCTTGCATTTGTAGTATCTTCCTCTTTTTCCTTGCTGAGGTTCTTCTCTTTCTTGAGGTTGAAAGCCAGAGATTCTTGCAGCCAAGTTGCGTATTTCTCGAGGTAAGTTACCATGTTGCGCCCGTAGCAGCATGTTGGGTTGAAGTAGTAGTCGTCCTAGCTCCTTTAGAAAGTCTCGTCTTACTAAGCCAGGTTGCTTCCCCTTTACAACTACATATGCATTTAGAGCACCTATATTCATAATGGTGTAAAACAAGCAAGACGCCATCGTTTCGTGCCTCTTGCAACTGTGTATTCTACACACATGGCGTCGACAACATCAACGCCACTTTTTGTAGCATTATAGTAAGTAATTATGCTTGGTTTCTTTTGATCTCCTGTATCTGTATCAATTTCATAGTCTCCGTGCATTGTCGAGAGTAACAAAACACATTTGTTGCGTTTTGGTACATATGAAACCAAAGTCATGTCTTTTTGAAATCCAAACAGGCTGGAACATTTTTCCTTTTTAGTGTTAGCTAAAAAGGACGGTGGTACATGATGCTTGTTTTTTTTTCATAGTACCTACAATAGTTAATTTGTTGTGATCAAGGAGAAGGTCTGTTGCAGTTTCGTATGGTGTGAACCAATTGTCGATGGTTACATTTCTATTACTACCTTTGATAGGTCTTACTAATCTGTCAACAATGTCTTTGACCTTATTGCTTATGTTATGTGGGCCATCGGGTTGTTTTCCACAGTAAACTTCCATATTTTTCACATAGTAAGTTTTAGAGCATACCAAATTAAATACCTTTATGCCATACCTTTTAGGTTTTGAAGGTATATACATTCGAAACCTGCATCGTCCGCGAAAAGGGACAAGTGTTTCATCTAGAGTTGCACACTCAGAAATTGAATAGTATTTATTGCAATTGGAAACAAAACTCAACTAATTCTCTCAAGGCAGCTAGGTTGTCATGCCTCTTCCACATATCTCTAGTCTCAATATCATCAAACCGAATACATCGTGTAAGAAATTAACATGCCTGCTCGGAATATTTCGACCCCTGTCCCATCAGTACTCCAAAACTCATCAAGGTTCATTTTACTTCCATGTAGAACGCCACTTATGTACAAAAGCCCAAAGTAGGCTTTCATCTCTTCGATTGTAGTAGGCCTTGCTAAGTTAGGATCGTTTCGATAATTAGGTCTTACTTTATTTATGAATATGTTAGTCGATCCCACAACCAAATCAATCAGAGGCTCATTGAAAAACAAGAACCAAGCTTCAAGAGGGTTTTGGACATTCATGGCTTCTCCTATGGCTCCAGGCAAATGTAGCAAAACAATGTTGTGGGCTCTTGTTCTAACATTTAGGTTTCTAAAACACTTTTGCCATTTTGTTTTTTATCTTTTCCTAAAAAATACTCCCTCCTGCGCTTATGTGGTGTAGTGGAAGTGCTTGGTAAATCTAAATTACCTTCAGTGTTGCCACCCTCCTCATTGCCACCGACCTCGTTGCCGCCAGTTTCATCGTCGCAATTCTCATTGCCACCGATCTCATCCGAATGGTCGTCAACCTCTTCACTGTCGATCCCAAACTCACTTTCAGTGTCATGATCACTGTGTTGCTTAAAGTCCGGATCAGCATCCGAGTCATCAATTTCACTTTTAATGTCATCTTCTAAAAGTCTATCGATTTCACTATTGCGATTGATATGTTCACGGTTCATAATGCTGAGAGTCGTTAAACTCAGTTTTTAAAACAATAGCTTAGTATTAATGAAAATTCAAAACTCATAACATAGCACATTACTATCATAAGCACATAAAACATCAACAAACGCAAATGACCAAAGGCAAAGAAACAGTCACACGGACGGGTTGGACCTACTGGACCCAAACGTGTTTCGCTTCACTGGCACAAGCACACTAATGCTCGGGGAGTGGTGACAGTGCACTCAGAGCATTCTATAGGAAGATTCAGAAAGCTTTTGGCCATACCAGCCCGCTCCCCAACTTGACCTTGAGCACTCGACAAAAACAAAACGTCTGGGTCTCGCAGACCCAGCGCATCCATTCTAGGGTTAATGTGAGATGTATCAAGAAATTTCCAAAATATTTTATTTTATTTAGTTGCTGGAATGTTATTACTCTTGTGTAACTATTGATAACTAATTGTTGTTTTAGTTACTCACTGGGTGAAACAATAATTAATAAATGTATATAATATAAAAACATTAAGTAAAACACTTCACCTCAAACTACAGAGCTTGATTATATACGTAATTAAATTATTTATTATAAGAAACGAAACTTATCAATTAATATTCACTAGTGGTTATATTTGGAAATCAATAGATCTATTTTTAAAAACCATACTTCCAACCTAAATGAACAAATGATAAATGTTCTTCATATTTATTATATTCCTATTTTAATATTTCTAATATTTTTGTTTCAGAAAGATATAATGATTATGTTAATTCAATCACGGCGAGATGGGAAGGAAAAACCAATTGACGAGTTTTTCACCAAACGAAACGAGTTGAAAGCAAAGAGACAAGCAGAAAAACAGGAGATAATGCTGAAAGGTCCAGAAAATCTACATATAATACAGCCTAAACTATGGAGAGGGCGGGGCAGAGGAAGAGGAGGTTTTCAGTTCTCACTAAATCGAGTACACAAAAATCTTGAGGTACATTATTCTAAATAGCATGTATTTAAATTTATATTATGAATTCTAAGGAGATACAAAAAAATATATTTTGTTGTCGATTGTGGTGCTGTACTGAATCTAGAGATTTCCATTTCTAGAGATATTGTATAGTACTTATATACTCTTGACATTATATCGAATCTTGAACTGTACCTTTCAACTTGTCTTTAGTTTCAGTAGTCTTGTCTTGTAGGTCTTCAGTTTCAGGTGGTCGCTCTTCTGAAGTTCTATACCAATAAGAAAAATTGTCAAATATATATTGTTATACTGTATATATATATATATATATATACACACACCCCCCCCACACACACACACACAGAATAACTGTTTCCACTACAACATGATTTTTTAAAGCAATTTTTCTATTTTCTCCACCAAAATTTTGAATATTTTCTGATGTCACAGAACAAAATCGTTCAGATTGTTCAACATCAAATCTGTGGTACTGTATTTTGGTTTTTCATGATTCTCCAATGTTTCTTTTGCATACTTCTAATTCATGAACTGTTTCTTGATTAGAGACCCAAATTGTTGATAACCATGATGACCAAATCTACTTCCAAACAGGACATCTTTTGCAAAGTGGACCTTTTAAATAATCCGTGTAACTAACCAATTGTATCGTACATATCCAATGGTGTGGATATAACAAGTGTACTTATAGGAAATTGGTATGTAGATGCAGGAAACCAAGATTCACTGAGATCCTTCCTCTTTTCATCATTTTGAGGGGTTTGTTTTAAATATCTGCCAACATTACGTTCATACATTGTAGGGATTTCAGGGTCAACTGTGAAATTATGGAAAATTTAAGGTTATTTATGATATTTAACCATGAAGCAATAATTGACTACCATAAAAAGTTAAAAGAAAATTCTATTGATGTAAATTTTATAATTATTTGTAAAATAGACAATATGAAATTGGCTTAAAGGCATATCGATTAACTTTACATATTCGAGTAATTAAAAGAAATATATATTATATAAAAAAAAAGTTTAAAATCAACCCTTCGCAAGCTGAATAAAATTTGCATTATTTCACCTCAACGCTGAAATAACTTAAAAATTTTTTTTGTTTTTTTTTTCAAAGTTAATTTTTGTTTTCGTTTTGTATGTGAAAGGTTAATTAAAAAAAAAACGTCATCATTGGTAATGGCTACATATAACATTTTTTTATTACATACAACAAAATAGTAAAAAAATACTAAAAAAAATTTGTTTTTATTAATTTTTGTAAATTGGAACAGTTATATTGTGAAATAATATATAAAAACAAGGTAATGTTAAAAAAACAAAAAACAATACTTCTTCAAAACAATGCTCAAATGCAAACACGGAGGTCGTCGCCTATCGGACTAATGAGACTGCGAGTATATCCGTTATCCGCTCTGTAGAAGCTATAGAGTGTGTGCGCCGCCGGGCAATTCCAGACAAAATAGCGTCCCCCTCCACTGCCTCGAGGCGTAGAACTTTCAACAAAACGTTTTTCTATTTCTGAATAGACAGCGGACATGCCTCTGCATTCTACAGGAGCTTTGATGAACTAATTAACTAACCATGGGCTAAAATATATTTTTGCGACTTTAATCGTCATTCGCGTTTGGGTTAAAGTTTACCATTGCGGCTATACTCGTTTGCCGCGTGGTAAGGGTTAAGATTGTGACAGTTTGACTGAAATATGAATTAATTTTCATATTATCCAATACGTGAAATCATTAAAGAGGAAAATATTAAGTAGGATGTGTTACTAACTATGTATACTTCAATCTAAGTTCTAAGTTTAGTTCTATAAGAACTAAAGTTTAGATTTTTATTATAAAACAAAAATTTGAAATTTAATTATAAATTGAACAATTAAGGCTACATATTAAATTGCAGTATAATTGAATGAATTATTTGTTGCATCTGATATATCCCATTAATATCTACTGTCACACTGAACCAAGGTATATTACGTACAAATAAAAGATTTCAAAGTATGCTATGAACATTAAAAATCAAAATAATATTGTCAATATAAATTTATTATGCTGGTGGTTAAAATTTTTGTGGTGTTGAGTGTGAACAAACAGAAGCAGGAGGACTGTTTACATGAGTGGAAACAGTCATGCTTGTGCTGCTGTTATCATGGTCAACTTCACATTTGTTCTTTTAAAATTACACTTCATTTTAAAGCTAAAAGCAAAGGTAAACTAAGATCAAAACAAAATTCTTTTTACATTACAATTAATTATTCCGCTAATGTTAGTTTATGGTGGAATATGTTGTGAATGATAGTGATTGCTATAGAAAGTTCTGAATGTTAATGTGCTCATTACAGTTTTATAATCGATATACAGCCTACTTACTGTCGATATACATATTATCAATATTCCTACTATTGACACATTGATGTCAAATCTTGGCAGAAATTAAAATTTTCTCATTTTTTTCCTATTTATTTTTATTATTTGGTTTTCAGTTTTTTTACTACAAAACAGTTTTTACAAACCACTTTTTACTAAACTTTATTAACTGTTTAATGTATAATAGAAGTGGTTTGTTGAACCAGTTGAACCCACCCTTTACTTACATGCTTATAGTACGACCGTTTAACTGTGCGCGCAGGCTGGTGGTTGGGTTACAAGGCGAGAGGGGGTGCGGGGGCTCTTTTCTAAAAACATAGGTGTTTTCAGTTGAAACCTTCGTTGCCGGTGATAGATTATAGACCCTCACTTTCACCGTCCATCCGCTGGGCTACCTGACCCATTTTGTTTTGTTACATCATCTTAACCCTAGATTACTAGCCTACTCTTAGTTCATTGTTACGTGATCACTATTCATTCGTAAATTTTACTACATTCTGTTTTTATTTTTATTATTATTTTTTTAAACTTTACTTTAGTGTTGACTATTTTTTATATTAAATCCTTTATTGTTTTTAAGTGTTTTTAAAAATATTTAACAATGAACTCCTACAGAGTTTAACTGTTTAAAAATTTCTTTTACCACCACTACAAGTACGTTTAAAAGAAATAATTAATCTGGAAAAAAAAATCGAAAAAAATATAAATATTATTTTATTGAAAAATTAATCGGATATTCATAAAATACATCATTTATAAGTGTTTAATTTATATAAAAAGAGAAAAATGATTTACAATAAGTTCACTAGGTAGAATGCCAAAAATGCCAAAATTAAAGTCCTGTCTTCACTGAGAATCACATTCCTTGCAATGATTAATATACACTTAGTAGCTAAATCAAACACTTTGAACTCTAAAATCACTATTTACACAATAAACTATTTACAACACTAAAAACTAACAATATAAAACAATAATTTACATAAAAAATATTCAAACACTTAGTAGTTAAAACTTTCGCAAACACTATTCTTTCGTAAAATATACGACGCGAGCTTGAGTACGGTAATAACGGTTCAACTTTGAGCTTAGCCGAAGAGCAGGAAAGTAAACAAAAAGACAGAGCGTGTTCGTCTTTTGTCTACGAGTTCTCAGAATTTTACAAAGGACGAGTTGAGGAGCTTGAGTAATTGTAATAAGAGTAAGTTTATCATAACACATATATTTAATTCTTGACTAACGGGTTTCGTTTTAATTTATATTGTTGTAGCCACACATGCATTTTTCTTATTGGAATCTAATGTTTATTTTAATTGTTAAAACAAAGTCTATTAACATAACTTACATTTATTTATAAATATATTTAATTCTTGACTAACGTGTTTCCTTTTAATTTAGGTTGTTGTAGCCACACCTGAATATTTCTTATTTAAATGTATGTTTATTTTAATTGTTAAAAACAAAGTCTAATAACATAACTTACATTTAGTTACAAATACATTTAATTCTTGAATAGCGTGTGTCGTTTTAATTTAGGTTGTTGTCACACATACAATTTTCTTTGATAGTACGTATCCATTTAAATACTTTATAATTATAATTTGTATTTATATTTATCATAATGAAAGACATGCTAATATGATTTAGTATATTTAATGGTAATTATATAGCAGAGTAGCCTCACTTCAAAATCAATTTTTAAAGGTTTTATTCGTCAAATAAATGTTGGAAAAATATTTTATTATCGAAAAAAAGTGTCGATAATAATTATATGTGTAATACTACACTAAAAACACTACTGATACACTAAATAATCATAAAATAAATTGTATTTACCAAAATAATATAGACAAAAACACTAAACAACAATTCACTGCCGGGACGCAGCAGTAAACGTCAACAGTTGACAGCTGCTCAATAAAAAAACAGTTGTCTTTTACAGGCTTGCTAACATTGATTTTTCATATAACCACCGATAAAATTGTGCAAAATGAACAATGTGTCTTTTACCCAGAGTTACTATATAAAATACATATAGTTTGGATAAAAGTTATATCAATTTTAGCAAACCTTGTTTAATTAGATCGCGGTCACGACTTTAGCACTGTGGCCGCGGCAAAATAGATCGCGATCGCGACTTTTAGCACTTGGAGGGTTAAAAAGAACTTAAGACTATAGTCCTAATTATAACTATCCTATTTCCTAACACACCTGTAACAAAAATTATTTCTGCAGTGGATAGTTGATATGTATGTGAGAATAGAGGGCACAAGGTTACATTTCATACGACAAAATCAAACAAGTCTTAAGTCTGAAGTTTACAACAATTTAACTGATTATATAGAATTGAACCCCAATGCCCATATAGTTCCCTGTAGAGTAATATTACCATCGTCATTCAATGGTTCTCCAAGAAATATGTATCAGAATTATTATGATGCAATGTCAATTGTGCAACATTTCAGAAACCCTTCTTTCTTCTACAATGACCTGCAATCTAAATTTATCTGAAATAGTTACCAATATTGGTGTAGGTGTGAGTTAGCTAATTTTTGACCTGATATTGTTATGCGCGTATTCAAGTGCAAACTGCAATTAATTAATTGAGGGCCTTACACTAAAAAAAAAAATCTTCGGAAAAGTTGAAGTACTCATTTATACAATTGAATTTCAAAAGAGAGGATTGCCTTATGCTCATATTTTAGTCTCTTTAAATGAAAAATATAATTTTTTTTTAACGCTACCGATATTGATAAAGTTGTATCTGCGGAAATTCCTAACATTCAAAGAGTAAAACACATTGTCCATGGATTGTACCTAATCCAAATTCTGTATGTATGAGAGATGGAAAATACACAAAAGATTATCCAAAACGATTTATTGAATTTACATGCGAATCATTAAAAGGATATCCATTATACAGAAGGTGTGATAATGGTATTACTGCTGAAGTTTCTGCTAGTTGCCTTGAGAATCGTTATGTTTTTACATACAATCCATATTTACTAGCCAAATTTAATTGTCATATAAATGTTGAAGTATACACTACAGTTAAAAATGTTAAATACATTTATAAATACATGTAATAAAGGCTATGATAGTATATCTGTTGAATTAGGTTCAGAGAGAAATGAACCATGTCAAGAAATAGAATTGATGAATTTCAACATTTTTTTTAATTGACTTTATGTCGGATCAACTGAAGCTGTATGGCACATCTATTAACTACCAATGCATTTTCAAACATGTTTTCATCAGACTTGACATTCATTTACCACATAGACAAATTATTTACTTTCGAGAGCAGGACAAGAAATTGAAAACGCAAGACAAACAAAATTATTAGCATTTTTAAATTGAATTTTTCAGATCCGTCAGCGCATAAATATAAGTATAATGAAGTTCCTTTGCATTATGTATGGGAAGTTCCCCCAAAAAATGGACGGAGAGAAGGTGTGGAGGTGATAAAATCATTACACGCATGCGTATAATCACCAAAAGAAGGATAAAATAAGCACTAAGCTACAGTTTCAAATGTATTTATTAACTTATTTAGCTACAATTGTTTCGCCTTTAATTTAAATGCCGATCCTTTATTTAAAAACATAATCTATTGGTACCGTTATGTTGACGATGTTTTGTGTTTGTTCAATGGTACAAAAAGGCAATTACACTCTTTGTTTAAAACTATCAACTCGATTAACAGCAACATTCAGTTCACTATGGAAGTAGGTGAAAATAATAATATTAATTTCCTTGACCTGAATATTAGTATCAGCAACAGTGCTCACACATTCAAAATCTTCAGAAAACCTACTTACACAGATACCGTAATACCTGCAGATTCGGATCACCCTATTAACCATAAACATGCCGCATTTCATAGCATGTTACATAGACTCATTACTGTGCCTCTTTCACCTGACGACTTCAATTATGAACTGAATGTTATTAAACAAATTGCTGTTAACAATAAGTATGACACTTTGTTAATTAATAATATTCTAAGAAAGAAATTAAAACGTAAAGCTGAAAACCTTGTCCACCATAACGTTAAAATTGATAAAGTCAAATATTGTAAAATGTCATACATTAACGGAATTAGTTATAAAATCAGTAATCTTATTTCTACTAAATGTAATCGTTTTGTTGCCTTTAGTGTTAATAATAATTTAGGAAAAATGTTAGTTAATAATAAAGATAGAAAAGAAAGGCTAGAAAATAGTGGAGTTTATAAAATTTCTTGTCAGAATTGTGACTCTGAGTACATAGGTCAATCAGGGAGATCGATCAATGTTAGAATTAAAGAACATATAAATAGTTGGAAGCATGGGCTTAGTAACTCCAACTTTGCTAACCACCTGTTGGACTCGGTGAGATTTTGATCCTAATCTGAATGTAAAATTATTACACATTCAAAATAAAAGTATTAGACTAAATAATCTAGAATGCTTAGAAATAAATAGATCTATATTACATAAACCTACTTTTAATTTAAATGATCAAATTTTATTAAACTCTTCACCACTTCTTAAACCAATAGTGTAACATGTTAACCATTCCCCTTCCTACCTGCTTGGGTTTTCCAGCTATCCTTTCCATTGTGTTACTTCCGGACCTGTCTCTCTGTACTGTTAACTTTGTTTAGGCTTACTATTACCATTAGCCCGTAGATGCCGCAAGGCGAAACAATTGTAGCTAAATAAGTTAATAAATACATTTGAAACTGTAGCTTAGTGCTTATTTTATCCTTATTATGGAGTTTCAACAAGTAGTTACTGCTGTTACAGTTAAATCACCAAAAGACATAGAACTTTTGCATTTAATGTTTGCTTTTATTACATGTCTGTGGCCCAAAATCATATGAGGATGTTAGAACATACAATGGAATAATACACACTTCTTTTGTTACATTTGTGCATTAAATGTGCCAGCCAATGCATTGGCGTTATGGAATGAATTTAAAGTATATCTTAGTGAAGATTTTTGAGGGATTACAATGAAGAAATATCTTTTAATAGAGCTGTATTAGAAATTGAAGATATTTTTAATGTTCTTCAACGAAAAAACTTAATTAATACCCTTCCGTTAAGTAGCACACGTTCTCCTTTAATTTCAACATGCACTAACCTCAAATTCTGTACATTTCGGTTATAGGATCTGTTTCCGCGAGAATAGAACGAATTGAGACATCCATTAGAAGTTTTGACTTTTTTTTTCTAGCCTGAAATTCTCAACTCCTTCAACAGTTAACTTAAGCCTAACTGTCCAAACTCCCTTTTTGTAATACCGTTTCCAGTTCTGAATTTACTTTAATCCCTTTTTCTCAGGGAGAACACGAACAAAATTATGAATTTATTTGATTTAATCTTGGGTGTGTGTTCTTAAGAATGTTATGAGTACTACACCTTATCTTTGTTGT
Source organism: Aphrophora alni (assembly GCA_963513935.1). Taxonomy (NCBI): domain Eukaryota; kingdom Metazoa; phylum Arthropoda; class Insecta; order Hemiptera; family Aphrophoridae; genus Aphrophora; species Aphrophora alni. The sequence goes on from OY740768.1 coordinate 53,769,829, forward strand.
ATCTTCTTGTATCTTAGTGTGTGGATTGGGATATAACACAAAAATTGTAAATCTGCTCTTTACATAAAAATAAAATTAAAAAATCAACCATTTATTTAGAAAACAAACATAAAAACTGAAATCTTTTACTGACCAAAATAAAATAAAATATTCTTTTCTTTTTAATACAAATCTTAAATATATGAGTAGGTGGCTTTTCTTTTTTGTTAAATTAGAAAATTAATTTTCCTTTTAATTACTTTACTTGTATTCAAAACTAAAATTTAATTTTTGTCTGACAATCTTTCTCAGATCACAATGTAATTAGTGTTCAGGATTCAAGTATTTATGATTTAATTTACTATCTTTAACAAATGTATATATTCAACATACAAAATCCACACACACATGATAAATTTTATAATATACATGAAATATTTTAATAACATAAATTTGTATGAAAGTCCCATGAAAATTAATCAATTTAATTAACAAATTCTATAACAAATTCTATGCTAGATAAGTAGTCTTTGGATTAATTTAACGATATCAAATTAGATTGTCTTTTGGTTGATTACTTTTGGTGCAATGGTTGAATACGTCAAAATGTTTTCTTTATTTTAAAAATACAATATCTCTGGGAAGGGGAGCTCGTGCTGGCCAAGAAATCCTGTCTTATACGCAAAATTATATACAAAAGAAAAGTTATTTAAAATTTGATATATTATGAAGAATTTAGTTGAAATTGTTCACTATGTTGTTTCGTTACCAGTATTTCTAGGTTCAACTTCGGTCGATATGACCGCGTAATTCACTTTTCCTCGCACACACAAAAAAAAACCACATCTTGCTCTTTCAGCGTTTCTCTCAGCAGTCTCAAAAAGGACACTACGGTATTTTCAAGCTTGCCGGCTACAACTGCATTGATTTGAGTCGTCCATTCTTATTTACCGGTGAATCCGTTGTTAAGGCAACGAGTTCATTATGTCGTGAAATTATTTTGAGTGTTTTAACCTTTTAGCCATATTTTAATTCCAAAAATGATTTGTAACAATTTTAATTATTCAAATAAACACTTTATCGAATTATTACTTTACATAATCTTTTTTAATATAGGTCAAAATTTTACCACGTAATCTACACTCTGGCTTGGCTACAATTAGAATTCAAAATGTCTAACTTTCTGATTATAAATTATTTGATAATGGCCTAATTTTACAAATTCTTTTATTTTACAATATACCAGTATTTGTATGGTTTCTTACATTTTTTGAACCCAATTTTTAATTTGGGAGAGGTCGAGAGGTTATATGTATTCCCTACTTGTTTATCAGACTTGCTTCTATTAATTTGTACCATTATAACTCTGTGACTTTCCACTAACACTTGGAATTGATAAATTTTATTTTTAAAATGTCAAACCTTGACTGACAATTGGTGATCCTGGGATCCTTGGGTAGAATCTGCTGCTGTTGCCTTTGTTTTAAGCTGTTTATTCCATTAACAAATTGAACATGGCTGTGTAGCGATCTGTTTTATCATTTAACTATTTCATTTGATCACTTTACCACGTTTTCATTAATGACGTTACAATACCATTTGCTTTCTAACTTCACTAGAAGGGATATTAATTTATTTACTTTTCTTCACAACTTTTCCCAAATTACCTATTTTAACTTTTTGTGAATTAAAACTGACTAAGGCTTTACTATTTCCTAACACAAATAATTTAATTTAAAATTCTGAAAGAAACTGGCGTGAAGTTAGTTGCTTTCACATTTTAAAAAAATTATAAGAGAGTAACCTATCGGAGGTTATGTGGCCCTTTATATAGCCAGAAATTTCCCATTTTGTCTACCAATTTTTCTCCCTTGAGGAAAATATACTACTATTGCATTTTAAGCTAGTTGAATGCCATTTCTCTGTACTCTAAGTGAGTTTAGTTATGTTAATTCTATGTTGTGTAATTGTTTGTTTCCTGAAAATACCTTTTTAAAATTAATTTACATAATTATCCTTGTCTGTTCTCAACTTGGCTTTAAGTTGGTATTCAGTCTCCTCCCCGTTTGACGTCACCAATGTATGACATATTTGACTTTGTATCCTGTAAGTTGAAATGTCCTAAACTCCATTGTTTTTCTCCAAATTCATTTAACAATTTACTTTTCAGTTTTTTCAATTTAAATTGGTACTTTTTTAGCCTTGCTTCAGGCTAAAAATAAAGATATTTTGAATTTGTCATGTAAATAACTTGGTTTACCAGTTCCCATGTATTCGCAGAGAACAGATGAAACAAATGCTATTGATCCAATAGAACAAGAGTTTCTGTTTTGTCATCATTATGAAACAGCAAATATTGAACAGCATAATTTAATTGATCTTGTGTGATTTGTGAAGTTTTGCATCATGATCTGGATCTAATGTTTTTTGATTAACCGCTCATGCAGATTATGGAAAATCATTCACACAAACAGTAACCATTCACAAATTAAATTTGCTTAATCTTCATTGCATTTCAACAGTGTTCAGTGGCATAGCTTCAACTCTATTTCTTGGAGGTAGAACTTTACATAATGTGTTTAAATCACCTCAACCCATTTTGGAAAATCTGTATCAAATATTACCACAAATAGTAGCTATGGATATTATATAAAAATATCATCATTGATTATTATTGATGAAATATCTATGTGGTCGCTGCAAGTGTTGAAAATCATAGATAGATTATTGTAGGACCTATGCGGTGAAAATTATAAACATAAACCATTTGGAGTGAAAATGATAATTCTGTGCAGTGATTTTTGGCAAATCTTACCAGTTGTCCCACATGGATCACGTGCAACTTTAATTGAAAATTATGTAATGAGTTGTCATAAATCTGTTTATTTTCATAAAGTAACGTTTACTCAAAATATGAGAGCCTTACCAAGTGAAATAACATTTGTCGAATTCTTGAAAAAAAATTGGTAATAATGAAGCCCCACAATTCAGTTTGATGATAATATTATTGAAATACTTCAGCAAATAATACGAGAAGAAAATAATATTATTAATGAGGTGTATGGAAATATTTTAAAAAACATACTCTCAGATGACATATTGAAATCAGACATTTTAGCATCTAAAAATGATGATTGCACTCTTATTAATATGTGTATTTTTAATCAAAAACCAGGTAAACAGAAAACATATCATAGCTACAATAAAATTAAATTATTAACTATCCAGTAGAGTATTTGGATTCTTTTAACTATTATTAGTTTTTCACCACATAAGTTAGTATTGTAAGTTAATTGGATCGTTTTACTGATCACAAACTTAAATACAAAAAAAGCATTAGTCAATAGAACAAGAATGCGCATCAAGTGTATGCACCATAATGCTATTGATTATGAAGTTTTAACTGGAATCATACACAATAAGAGAATTTTGATTCCACGTATAACTTTAACATATTCCGGCAACTATTTTACCATTTAAGTTTCAAAGAACTCAATTTCCAATTACAGTACTACCTCGTTTATCCGGACCTCATTCAACCGGATGTCCGGATTATCCGGATCGATCCGGAACAAAAAATAAAAAATTTAATCAAGGATAAAATAAAGCAAAAGCTTAAAGTTTCAATTTTTTTAAAATAATTATTGTATTTTGAATAATATTTTAAATAATATTTATAATATTTTGAAACTTTAAGCTTTTGCTTTATTTTATCCTTGAATATGGAGTTTCAACAAGAAATATCTGCTATTACATTAATGTTGATAAAAATGTGATTTCCTCAACACTACAGTGTCGCCTTGAGGTATTAGGGCGGGTTGTTGATGCACTGGGAAGAGAAAGTGGAGGAGCAATGACCTCTGCGTCACCATCCCCCTACCCCGATGCGGCATGACAGTGACCTTGTCTATTGTCTATGCCGGCGGGTAGTCTATCACGTGCTAGCGACCGGAATACATCATTACCCTATCGTGCTGTGCCGTGTTTAGTTTCTTTACATTTTTGATCGGATACGGTTAATAGTATTATATTTGTGTGTTAGCGTTTGTGCGTGGAAATGGCGACGAAACGAAAACGTAATGTGCTTACAATGTCCCAAAAGTTAGACGCATTGAATCGTATAGACAGGGTCGCATTGAAACGTCACACCAAATTAAAACAGAGGAAGATAAATGTCTTTTTTGTAAATAACAACTAAACCCTGTGTAATTTAAAAGCATGTGCAAATATTTCAGGTGTGTAAATAAAATGTTTTTCGTCATTTACAGTACATTGTGTAATTTCGTGTATTGTGTAAATTGAATGACTGTGTAAATATTGTGTTTTTTCATGACTTATAAATGGTAAGTTATCATTTTATATTTTGTTTTATTTATCTTTCTATAATTTCGGATTATTGGATTTTTGATTAACTGGATCACTTCCGGTCCCAATTAGTCCGGATAAATGAGGTTGTACTGTATATCTGCATTTGTGGTGATAATAAATAACTCTCAAGGAAAAATATTCGAAAGAATTAGAATTTTATTAAGGCAGCCAGTTTTAACACATGACCATTTATAAGTTCACAGCAAGTAAGAGTTCGATCATTCAATGGTTTGAGATTTTATATTTCTGAATTTAATGGCCAAGGGCATTTAGCAAATGATGAAATAGTTTTTACAAAAAACATTGTTTATACAGAAGTTCTGAATCATTAAATTCACTTTCAAACTATATTAGAATTGAAAACAATGTAGCCTATTTTATACTTTTATAAATGTGAAATCTCATTTTTATTAGCGTTTACTTGATTCAATCATAATATGAAAAAAATAAAACTAGCAATGAATTATATCAAAAAATAAATAAAAGTACAAGTTGTATTGTTTTTTTATATCAACTGTTACTAACAACATTAAATTATAAATTTCATAGCTAGCCTATTGCAGGGCATTATTACAAACAACACAAGGCAATGATGTATTTGTACACGTTCGCAGCTTCATATCTGATGTAAAGAACAAAATTCAAAAAATTATATGTAATGATAATGTATACTCTTGACAAAAGAACCCCAATAATGTTCAAACTAAAAAAAGTTAATGAATTACAGTCGAATTTTGACCTCTAATAACCAATAAAAACATATAATATAAAACCACTAACAAAGCCATGACTTTGTAACCTTTCATTCCCTGTGGATAAAAAAACAGTAAAATTAATTTATAGTTTAATGGGGGCCATTCTATAAATAAGCATAGACTTTAAAATTTCAGGATCGTAGGATCTACGAAAGTCTACTTTCTAGTCACAAACAAACTACAGATCTCTTTGGAAATATCAATTTTAATAATATGGTATTATTCTTCCTGAAATAAACATGTATCTGAATATTAATATTTTCCTTATAATCCAACATACAAAATAAAGCATTGAAATCTAAAAGAGGCGCCCCTGAAAAACACATAAAACAATCCTTAAATACTATAACATGAGATACAAATGGATAAATTTTAAAATTTCAAGTCTTTTCCTATCTTTAAACAATTTATAATAATATTTTTCAATATAACATTTATCACAATCTATCTGATTGTCCTTTAAAAAAGGGAAGTACACAAAAATCGTCCAATGACATTAGTTAATGAAAAGTTGCTATTTTTATAGGTATATTGATTGATAATAACGTGAAATATTTGTCTACTCTTCTTACAATTATTATCTTAAAATTAATGTTAAATACTTTGGCTTTGAAATGTTTTAGGTTTGTTAAAGTTTTAACATAGGCATCTATACCAGGACACAATCACTGACTTTATTAAACTCAGATTGTTGAAACGTCGCTCTGGAAAATGGTAAGAGGCGATCTGCCTGGTGAGAAGGTTCCGCAGTGATGAGAGAGTCAACATGACCACTCTCATTGAAGGATGAAGAGCTAGTATCCTCTCCAAAAATTAAACTAATCCCTTCCAACCTCAAAATACTGGCAATTGGTTGAATTAATGGACTAATTAGAAACATTCTGACGAAACACATCGGCGCACTAACCTACTGCACAGACTCTTAATATTACTTTTGGGGAAACTATTCTTTCTTAATTATTTACTTATTTTATAATAAAAATATAAAGTTTACAATGTCTTTTATTGAAAATTGTTTTGTATTATTTTTAATACAATATTTAAATTTTCCCATTCATACCAGTCATTTACTCGCAATTCTATAACATTTACTATTTTCGGAACACTGTCTGTCAGTTCAAACGAAGCTTTGAATATAAGATCACAATACGAGAGATAACACAAGTTTCCTGACTTCATATCTAAACTTAGGCCTACGCTATAAATTGAATCACATACTAACCCAACGTAGAGACCCAAAAATGTGAAATGTTTCACACTCAGCTTTATCAGAAATAGTAATTGGCTGGCAAAGTTTTTAAACTATACTTTCAACTTTCATTATAGCCGTAATAAATATAATGACAATAAATGTAATATTGTACTGTAATTTATTTACCAAAAAGTGATAAATTGTTTTGCTTGGAACTATTAGTTATATTCTTGTATAATTTGTACAATATTTACTTAATTTTAGATGACTTCACATCACAGAACAATGTACCCAAATATGCAACCCATGTCACGACCACAAGGGGCTGTCATTCCAAAGCAACAGTATCAGCAGGAAACTATAAATCCTCAGTGCTATTCATCGTTTTGTCATCACTTTAATTTGCAGTATCCTAGTTTGAATATGACCGTAAGTCTTACAGGTTTTATATTTGTTTATATGGTTCAGATTCTTTGGATGTTAAAAATTTACATGATTTAAATGTTCAAGTTTTCCACAATATTATAAAGAACTAAAAGTTATCTTTTGGTAACTTAACTGTGTTGCAACTTTTAAAGCATCTCAACATTAAACCAAAACTTTTTTAAATAAATATTTATGGTAGTTCTGGAACAAATCATTTACCACTTTCACCAACTTGTTTCTCAGTTAATATATTAAAGGAAGTGGTGGCTATTCAACCTCTCAGATGTACAATCACAGAAGTTTAACTAAAAATTAGAGTACTAATTATAGTAGTTATACATCTAAGCAATCTAGACCATCCAAAGTTATTTTATGGAACTAACTATTAGTAAGAGTTTAATAGAAGGACATAGCCTATTAGTTTAGATTATGTATGGATAGGAGGTACAGGCCTCCTAACCACTTAAACAGTGGTTCTAGGTATTACCTAGTAGTTCACAAATAGGAATACACACAAAAAACTAAAGTTCTGAAATATTTCATAAACAAACTACAGAACAACACATATCCTACCACACATTTTTTGGCGAACCTTAAACTTCCATGAATATTTTATATTTATTATTTACTAATTATTTTAAAATGTTGAACATAGAAATATGATGATTTAGAACTTTTTGGTGTGTGCACACATATCCAAACATTTATAACAAAAGACATTTGGGTGGAAAAATAATATATAAACATTTATAACATTTGTAATATACATCTCCTCTTTTTTGTGCACATATGTACAGTAGAGTCCCATTAATCCAGACTAGATGGGACCAGTTCATCTTGTCCAGTTAAATATAATTTGCCTTAAAATGCATATTATAACACAAGTTTTAGATATGGGTGAAACTAAAAATAATATCGATATATTTTCTTTCCTTACAGCATAATTATAGTTTTAATAGTTCTGTATATACAAGTATAGAGCCAAGTTTTTAACCCTCCGAGTGTTCCTCAACTCGCTAGCGGGTCGATTTTCAAGGCATGGTTTAGTCTTAACGACAGGAAAACACATATTTTGCAATTCAACATTTCACCCACTTAGAATCGTCCTATCGCAATAAATAAAATACCGTTGGTAAGTTAATGTTCGGTAGATGCATAATCATGCAAAAAAAAAAATATCACTAAATGTTATAAATAATATTAAAAAAATTGCTAAAGTTTGCATAATTTTATGCGTAAAATCAAAGATTTGAACTGGACGGTTGTAAGTAGAAATGACGCCATTTTTTCTCAGATATTCACAAATCTATTTATCTGTCAAACAGGTCGACCATAACACTGTTCTGTAGATCACATCTTTCTCTTTCGATCTGTGCTTTCCAAATCTTTCTATCAGTCATAGATCGCGAGATATATTTATTTTACCAAAGTAGTAACCAAACTCATTTTTCATTCGGTGCAGTTTACTAAATAAGAAATATCAATTATTACTTCGATATTTTGTAACGAACTTTAGACTATTTTTTAGAAGAGAGAACAAAATTAAAAATTAAAATTCCTTATATTAAAAGTACACAAGTACTTGATAACAATGTATTATCAAAACAAAACCTATCCAAATTAAAATGATAACACAAATAAAAATATTATTATCTATTATTATAATAACTAGAGCTTATTTAGGTTCTAAACGACTTCATAATTTATTCCACAAAATATTTAAACATATTTGGTTTGATTACCTTTCTACCATATCCAGTTATATTAGGCCTATTTGACTCAGATGCTTCATTGGTAATACTGAGCTTCAGGTGAGATTTTTGTAGAACTTCACTTCCTTCCAGGCCCTGTATTAAATTTGAATCATTATGTTTAAACTGGTTTACATTGTCATCAAGGCCTGGTACATCTAGATCACTTACACAATAACAATGTTTAAACTCTCTGCTAAAACTGTACCTAAATTTTAAATTTTACTACCTTTCTACTATGAAATATTTTAAGTAAATAAGAACTAGGAATGTTGGCCATGCCAACAACCTGACCTGGTTCCCAAAGTTTCTTATGAATATTGTTAACATAAACATTATATCTTACTTTAAATATTTTCCCAGGTATTACTCTACTATTATTATAGTACTGGGCAGATTTAATTTGTCTTTTTGTAATTTCTTTATGCATGACGGACTTATCATAGGTTTTGGGAAATAACTGTTTGTTAATTACAGGTATTTTTGTTCTCAGGATACGCTGGCTTATTAACAACATTGTCGGGGATTAACCCTTTAACTCACGGAACTGTTTTTCGACACTAAAATGTCGATATCCCTATGCTCGGTTTTGATATCGGATGAATAAACATGGTTTTTGCAATTCAACATTTCATCCACTTAAAATGGTTTTATCACAATGAATAAAATACCATTGGAAGGCGAAAGTTCCATAGATGCATAATCATGCTAAAAAAACCAATAAAACATTAATAATATTTAAAAAATTGGTAAAGTTTGCATTTTTGATGTGTAATATCAAAGATTTGAACTGAGTACTTGTAAACAGAAATGATGTCATTCTTTCTCTAGTATTCCTAAATCTATATTTCTGTCGAACAAATCTACCATAATACTGTTCTATAGAGCACATCTTCCTCTTTTGATCAGTGATTTCCAAATCTTTCTATCTGTTATAGTTTTTAATATAAAAATAAACAAAATCAAGAATTTTAACATGTTTTTATACGCTAAAAATCACATTTTTTTTTCCAATTCAACATTTATACTATAAAATATTATTTTATCGAAATGTATAATAGATCACTGTAAAGGAATGTTTCAATCTTTCATAATCATGAATACCAAAATTCCTCTCACGAAAGATAAAAAAACCAAGAATTCGATAAAGTTGAGTAATACTCCGTGAATTGATGCACCTGATGTAACTGTGGTTATATAGAAAAATGTGTACTCAATGATCATATAATTTCCAAAATGGCAATTCTTGTCTACATACCACAAGTTGACAATATTTTATAGTATTTTTCTTCCTCTTTCGAACTACAAATTCAAAATTAAGCTATCTGTAATAGTTTTCAAGATTTATTACATTCTTTATAGTAGTAACCAAAACGATCCAGACTCATTTTCTTTTTGGTGCGGTTACTAAATATGAATATCAATTACTTACATTGATATTTTCTATCTGTTCTTTACACTATTAGGAAGATGAAATTTAGATCTTTCATATGGTAACCACCTTTTTTACGTATTACACTTATTTTAGATGGTTTTATCTGAAGTTGTGGTTGTATTGGCTTGCTGTCCTAAATATGTGCCTAAACAGTAGTCTTTTGTGTGTGGCTAGATATCTTTCTGTTGTGTAAACTTATTTTGTTATGTACAGTTATTTATTTATTATAGTTTGTTTATAAAAGTTATAATATGTGTATTATTGTTAGTAGAGTTTATTGTTTTGAGTGAATGTTATTGTCAGGCTTATCTAGTACTGAGTCTAGTTGACAAAGGTTATGTCAAATTTGGCATAACTTTTTAGGAAATTTCTATTTGTTTACACAAAAATAAGTTTGTCTAATGAAAATTTTATAAATTGATTATGTTTTTACCAAAGGGTATATACATTTATATAGGCCTAAAAAAAAAAAAAAAAAAAAAAAAAAAAAAAGGCTGTCATTTGGCTTTTGCCTTCGATTTTGTAAGAATTTTTGATTTCTGAGATACTAACTACAAATTTTTACATCTAAAATTTTTTGCGTTACACACATAAAATCTATGTACCTTTCTGAGAATAATAATAATAATAATAACTTGGGTTTTGTATAATAATAATATTTCTGGTGAATTTTTGAAAATAGGCCTAACTTTTGAGCGAATTTTCACTTTTTAAGTAAAAAATAACCATGTCTAATGAAAATTTTATAAATTGATTTTTCCTTTTTCACAACTTTTATCCAAAAATATATTACAAATCTTTAGTATTATTTGAAAAAATTAAAAAAAAAACCTTTTTCTGTGGAATTTGGCTGGGCTATGAAAGAATTTTTGGACATATATATTTTTTTCATTACCCATGAAATTCTATGCACCTTTCTGAAAAAATGATGTAAAGAAGTTGTATTTTCCGTAACATTACTATTTTTTTAAAATTAGGCCTTACATTTTTACCTTATTTCGTAAAACTTTTTTTGAAAATGTAACAAATTAATTTTTTTATTTAGTAACAATTATTCACAATTACATTACAAAACATTTGTATATCTTAAAAAAAGTGATAAGAAATTTAATTTGGTTGATATAGGTTTTTCTGAATAATGTGAATTTCATTTTTTATTACCTAACATACTTACTCCAAAACCGTTTCATATAATTTTTTTTATTACATAGATGAGTTCTACACATCTTTCTGAGAAAAATGATGTCTTATAAGTATTACTTCTGTGCTAGTTTTACATTTGATTTCGACACATTCTTCCCACTTTGTATAGTAGTCTATTATATTCACGGTGACCATATTTTTACCAGTCAAAATCGGGACAAACCTACTGTTGCACAATACCTATATGTTTTTTTATACATATTTGTAAATTTGGAAAATAACGAACAAAAACACAATTTTACATTATTATTTATTATACTTTATTGCACAAGACTTTGAAATATTTATATAATGTACCTATACAACTCAGGTAAAGAATTATGAAAATTAGACTGTTTGAAAAAAAATATTTACATGTAATTAAGCAATTAAGGGTCTAACAATAGGGCTGGCTTTTGTTCCAATCATATTTTTCTGTAGAAGCCAAAGCTTTCAACAAGGTCTTGTTCTTCCTTACTTTATCATACATTTCTACGCATGAAAGATTACAATTCATTTGAATGATTAAAAGTGCCTTTACGCATTCAATTGACATTTGACTCTTCTCTGACGTCCAAAAGTTGTTAAGCAACGTGTGGGTGTTCTCGCTTTTTCAAAAAAGGATATTCCTTTTGGAGATCACTATTAAAAGAACATTTTCTCTTCTTACCTTTATCGCCACTCATTGTTCAACTTTCAAGTAGCTCATGCCAAACGGAACTGTAACCAAACCACTCGCTAACTAAACGATAACACTGCTGTGATGTCAAGTACGAGTGCTAGACTGAGACAGACTGACCCTGACGTGACGAGACGAGAGACGAGACCGTAGCAGACGATTGTGTGGAGGGAGGGGTAGTAGTGTCTAAACCCGGCTGGAGAACTATTGTGTGCGTGATCTATGCGCTGAACAAATGTGCAAAATATCTTCTTACAAAAATTACTACTTTTTCCTCAGATCTTCAAAAATCGGGACAAATATATTATATTTCGGGACGCCGGGACAAAGCTCTATAAATCGGGACTGTCCCGATTTTTTCGGGACGCATGGTCACCGTAATTATATTCTGCTAAATCAACATCAACTTTACTGAAAGGCACATTAGGTATAACATGAGAAATTAAGTGTTCTTTTGTCTGTGCATTCATGAACTTTTGACAAATGTTACATTTTGAGATTACATTCTCTGTATCATCAGATAATCCTGGCCAATAATTAATATCTCTAGCCATAGACTTAGTCTTTTCCATGCCCAAGTGGTTCTCATGTAACAAATTAAGCATTTCAAATCTTTGACTACATGGAACACTCACTTTTATCATTTATAAAAACAAGATCATGTACAAACAGTTCACTACACTTATTAAAATAGACTTTGGCATCGTAAGGAACATTTTTCTTATTTATAGGCCAACCTTTTATATAATACACTTTAAATAGTCTTTAGAGCTAGATCATAATTTGTTGCTTTTTTATTCATTTCTTCAAATTTTTTATTATTTAATATTGCTAGTTCATGTGCTATTTTTAAATCTAACATATCAACATATTTAGAATCATTAAGAGACAAAGACTTATTTACATTTGTTCGTGATAGAAGGTCAGCTATAACCATTTTCTTACCCGGACAGTATTTTATATTAAATTATACTTAACTAACTTTAATTTTAATCACTGTAGTCTTGGTAACATTATATTATGTATGGGTTTTGCATAATGCTTTCTAATGGTTTACAATCATTATATACAACAAACTCATTGCCATAAAATTTGTGATTGTATTATTAACTGCATAGACAACGCTTAGAAGTTTTTTTTCCTACTTGAGCATACTATTGTTCTGCAAAGTTTAGACTACGGGATGAAAATAAAACTGGTTTCCCCACTTGTTATGAGACAGCAACCTTTACCTTAGAGGAATCAGCATGTATTTCGATAGGCTTATTTTTATGAGAATCATCAATTGACACTCCTCTCGAGCTAAATGTATGGCCTAAAAGTATCTAACTTCACCTAGCTTATATTGTAACTTCCTAGGATTAAATTTTACACCTTAGCTATGACCTTAGACATTACTTATCATGTAATTCAGGAGAGAATGCGGCTATCAACAAATCATCAAAGTAAACTGTAACAATGTCAGAAAATATTTCAGTATGAAGTTTTTGAAATAACTCTGGCTGTTTTAAGACCAAACGGTAATCTACAAAATCGATAGCCCCAAATGATGAACTAAAAGTACATATGTTATTAGAGTTACTATCTAATTTAACATGATAGAACCCACCCTTAAGATATTACACTAAAACAACTATTACCAGACAAGTTAGACTTTATTTCTTGCATAGTAGGTATTAGGTAAAGTTCAGGCTTAAGTACTTTATTAAGTTCGGTTGGATCTAGGCATAGACGTAAGCTCTTGTCAGACGTCTCTACTATTACCATATTACAAACCCAATTTTGGAAAATCTACTTTACAAATAATACATTGCTTTTCTAGATTATTTATAGTTTGCTTCAATTTAGGTAACAATGTTTAAGGCACTCTCCTAGGGGGTCTAGCCACAGGTCAGTATTATCATCTAACCCTCCTTTATTAAATTTTAAACTGGATTAATTCTCTTAATCAAACCCAATTTTATACATAACAATAAACCCATTAATGATATACATTTGACATTATAAATTACAATAAAATTACTTCTTTTGATGATATATTAACCTTATAATTTAAGTTAACTAAACCTTCAGGTTTATTTTTGAAACCTCTATACGATTCTATTTTAATATTAACAGCTTTTGGTATTAGGTCTATTTTTACAGATAACCATTAGAATATGCTTAGGCACAATATTTATTTTAGCACCTGAATCTAACTTAAATTCTACTGTATGTTCATTGAGGAGAACTTTTTGAAACCAAACTGATTCGTCTTTATTATTACTAACACATTGACTGCTAAAATTTTTTGTGCCAACATTCATTAGTGCTGAAAAATTATTTTTTAATATTACTTACCAATGTAGTAGAGAAGTCAAAATATGTCATTTGGTAATATTCCCATCCATTAGATTCATAAATAATGACGTCATAATAGAGCGGTCCAAATATGCACTATTTATACTTTATATACACTATGTACATCACCTCCCACCCTCCCTTTCTGTTTTTACCTATTTAGGGCGTGTGGTACTTTTCGTAGCATGCAACTGGGCACAAAGTAGGTTCACCAGGACACTGAGCACATATATACACTGGTTTTGGATTCTTTTCTTCCTTCCTGGAGGCATACTCTGCATCTAACCCTCACAAGTTGGCTTTTTGCATCCCTCTTCAATGTTTTAGACAGAACGTGAGCAGCATTGCGAGGCATGACAGTCTGGTTGGGGAAGAAGCACTTTAATTACTTGGAGGTGGAAATCATAGAAGCTCATTTTTGAATCTATGTTGGCAAAGTTGTGAAGCTTGTATGAATTTACCATAATAATCTGGATAAAGTGTACAAACACTTTTTTGTACCATCGCAAAGACTTATGTACAATCGGGTAGTATGACATGAGTTTTGACATGGGTAGTATGACCTCAGGAAATAAAATATTTTAAAAACTGCAGGCTACATAACCTAGAACTAGGGTATAACAGTTTTGTGCTAGAAAAGACAAAAATATGATTTATTACTTAAATAAATTTACACTGCACATAAAAAATCAAAGGAAAACGGGTGCAAGCAGCGTCAAATTTAAAACCTCGCTAAAAAGCAACAACACTTTGGAACAAAAAACTGGCACCACCACACAACAGCATAGGTACATGCTGAATGAATAACAACCTCATCAGTCAAGAGCTGTGCTCACACTAACAGTTATTATTAGAATGGAAGGGGAGGCCGAAATCAACAGCGCAGCATCTGCGAGAAGCCTGAAGCGGCCGAAAACGACCGTGCCGCAGCGAACGTGTTAAAGAAGAATTTACATTATCAATTTTAAACCCATTCTTTGGTTTATCAGTTGATACTACGTCACTCACAAATTTACATTTAGGGTTAGGCCAAGTATTTAGGTGTATTATTTTTAGTACACCTTGCAGAAAAATTATTATAACCATTATAAACAAAACACTGCTTGCCGTAAGGTGGACTTTCTGCCCTAACATGTAAACTATTACATTTTTTTGGCATAGATTAGTATCATCTACCTTATTGTTTGTTAGGTTTAAGCTTATTGTTTTTATTGTTATTCTGAGGTTAGAATGTTTTTTTTTTGCCACTCTTTCACATATTGCACTGTAGTTTTTTCAATAAATAAAGATCAATTGTTGTACGATTTCTCTGTGAAGTTGTATGCTGCTTTATCCTTTAGTAGAACATTTGTTTGCTACTTACTGCATTCAACCAAATTACAATGTTTGTATACATCTTGAAGCTTGAGATCCGGAACACGTAACAGCCTTTCTTGTAGAATTTCATCACTTATACCGACAAGTCTCTGATGAAAGAGTCTTCTTGATTGCCAAATTCGCAATAAGCTGCTAATTTTTTTAATCAGTAAGATAAGTGATTCACCCTTTTGCTGAGTACACTTAAAAACATGTATCTTTGGTATACAATATTTTTTTGTTGGAATGAAGTATTCATCAAAAGCCTTAATAACTGGGTCAAAAGTTAAAGTTAAAGTTAATGAAATTTTTAGGATATTGTTAAAGCCTCGGTTCCAATTATATTCAACAATTGTTGCTTCTTTAACCACATCAGGTTTGCCTTCTCCTTCACTAGTCTTAAGAAAGAGTTGGAATTGATTTTTGGACAATGTCCATTCTATTGATACATGTTCATTTATAATAAATGTTCCAGGTGGTTTGGAAGATATTTAAAAAACCGAATTTTTAATTATTACAATGTTCAATTTAAGTTAAAGTTTATTCATAATATAGGCTAAATACAATAGCCTATTATGCTAATGTGGCCAAAGCAGTTTTAGATAGAGATCGTCCCAGTCTTTGGATAGGCCGTAGCATCAGCTTCATGAGCTTCTAAGATCCCCAGACTCAATTGTTTACTATTTTTTCCTATGAGGCTTTTTAAAAGAAAAAGTTTATTCTCACTTTATAGTAACAATGATGATTTAAATGAGGCTTATTGAGAGGAATTAACTGTTGATACCTCAGCAATTTTTTAAAAGCACTTATGACTTTTCTTTCATTTCTATCAATGAATAGTTATTGATGGACATCAATTTGAATAAAGGTAATTAGGGTCATTAATAATATATTACTGTTATTTTTTTTACTTAAAATTAAATTTTATACATTTCACATGTTATCTGCAAATCAACAATTTTTAATGTTTATGCGAATAATTTTTATTCCGCCTTTGTGATTGACCATAAAAAAAATGAAACTTTTGGGTATTTAAAAAATATATCTATGTAACATAACTGTAAAGTGTCAAGCTTGTAGAGTGCTCCATTTATGTCACGCATTATAATAAAAAATAGCGACTTTTTTACGGTATATGCCAAATATTCCCTCCTTACTCATATACATATATATATATATATATATATATATATATATATATACACACTTATTTAAATATATATCACCTATTTTGAGTGTGTACATATTTAAATATTTATACTATATACTCCTCTTCCCTTAATTGAAACCAATCAATGTTTCTATTTGTCAGTTTGTCCTTGAATAAAATAAAACGACCAACAATCAAAATTTATTTGGGTAAAAATTAAAAATAGTGTTTCTCAAGTCTAATATTCCAATGTTGTGATTTACAGATGCCTCTTTTACCACTGTAACATGTGAAGGTAAAGTTAGAGGGTATGAGGCAAGATGGTCAACTTATTTTTCACGAATTATATTTTATTTATTTAATCATTGATGTCATAAGTGCAAAGGACTTGTGAGCTATGGTTATTACAAGGACTTATTTGTCTTAAAAAGAAGTAAATAATTAGCCCGTTTTTGATGCTATTGATATTGTATATCTGTTTAACAGTTATTGTATACAGTTATTGCTTATAGCAGTTAATTCAGAATAAAAATGTAATACAGTAATCGAAACTGTGTTTGATGATCAACTTCATGGGTTCAAGAAGTTTAATATTAGGTTATCACATTTGAAACTTTAACTCATTCAATAATTCGAATTGTTATGTTCTTAGGATGTACATGGAAATAGCTATGAACGTGATGTAAACATAGGTCAGCAAGAACAGTACTGTAATCAACAAAACACAAATGATTTTTCCAATTCGGATGTTATCACACGAAGCAGTTGTTCTGAGGAGGAAATTGATGTTGGTGTAGAAGATCTAAACTGTGTTAGTTCAAATAATGATATAGGCAATGATGTTAAACAAGAAACTGATGATATGGTTAAGGTACTTGTTGCATTGATATTGATTGAAACAAGTTTTTTCCTGGTTGTAATTTCTACAAATGGTTGAAAATTAATGCATGTATTTAAACAATAGATGTTATGTGTGAGAAGTGTGGGTATGACAACTTTCCCTTTGTGGTGTCCGCATGATGAGCAGAGTTTGATTATTTCCTGTAAGATATTCTTTATGTCAAGTAAAGTGAATGGAGTACAGAGATTTGATTACAAACTAAATTGGTCATAAAAAGATTTATGAAAGTTGGATTGTATGTTACTACCAATAGTTTGAACTTTACAACTTAAACATGCAAATGAATCAACTTATTGAGCAACGGTTTATGTTGTAATTGTTTAAACACATCTGAGCCCACTTGAAACCTTACTTAACTTTAAAAAACAAATTAAAAGCAATAAGCTTTCAAAACCTAAAAATTGGATTTAAGGCTTATAACAAGAAATTGTGATAACTAAAGTATCATATGAACCCTTGGAGATTGACCAAAGGAATTTACTGGATACACTTTTTATGAGCGTTGTAACTATGTTTTATGAATGTTTGTAACTGCTGTTTGGCAATTGAATTTGAGACATTTAGGGTGGCGTAAATGTAATATGAGGAATACTGATGTACCACTGTTATCAGACTCCTCATACAGACAATCCCAATCATACCTTGGAATAGACCCTTTAATTGGAAATGTACAATTTTTTTTGATGTAACTTGAATGTTGCTGCTCAGTCTTTCCCACTTTTAAAGTGGAATAAGGTTATACAGTGTGCAGTGTTATATTATTGTGCAGTGTGCATGTATTATTTTATATTTTATAATTACTTATTCTTGTACATAATTTTACTTTATTTAAAAAAATTGTTAATTGTGTTCAAGATACTTTTTTTTTAAGTATTGAAAATAATACTTATTTGTGTTCATTGTAATAGTGTTCACAAGTTTTTTATGAGAGTACTTTTTTTAAAGAAATGTTTATCAGATCAAAAATAAATATGAGTTGACAATATCCTTACAATAAACGAACTTGTGAATTAGTCAAATAGATAAAAACTTATTGAAAATGGCAGTAAAAAATTGCTAACAATAGAAATTACGATTTCTTTCTTATTTTCAATATTTTGGTGTCATTTTGTTAATAGGTGGTTTGAGGTTTTTCCAGATGTAAAAAGATGTTAACACTCTATTGGTTAACTTGTTCATTTGAATTTATTGACAAATATTATACATTTCTATGAAATCTACTATTTTAATTTACTAATTTACATATTTTAACACGTACACCGAAACATGATTTTTTTAACACTAACCGAAACATTAAGTCATTTTGACCGTTTTGGTTTGTTCTTCTGGTTTTATTGTGTTTTCTCTTTGGTTAAGCTCTAACATCGTATAGTTAAAAGCATATAGGGGTAATATAATAAAGTTTACACATTTTGAAATAAATAAATTTTTATTTGACACAAAAAACAAACTATACTACTATTGAAAAAATTCAAATTGCATTTTTTTTTTATATTAAACATCTATACCCTAGGACTAAATGAAGATATTTGAAATGTAGAAAATATACTGTAGTAGAGACACATAAGTATATACATTTATATGTTGTTGTACAAGTTTACCAATGAAGTAAACCAATTGTCTGCAGTTACATTACAGTTACTACCTTCAATCACTTTACACAATCTTGTAAGAGACTGAACAGGGACTGGCATCTATTTTTCCTTTTCAGACAATCCCACACCATCACTGTTTTTACCAGTATAAATGTGTGCATTTACAAGGTAAGATGTTTTTGAGTCTGTAAGGCACATCACTTTAATTCCATATTTTTTTGGCTTCTTTGGCACGTACATACGAAATGCACAACACCCTCTAAAGGGAACAAGCATCTCATCAACCGTGACAAACTCAGATGCGCTATAAGCTTCCTGACTGTTAGAAATAATTCTGTGAAACATTTCAGAGTGTTTTCGAACCGTAAAGTTGCAATCAGGATATTATAGTGCTTTACAGACATTGTTGCACGAAATATGGGGCGGCTGTATTCATCTTTTGTGAACATGGATACCATTTGTTCATCATTTGACCTTAGAATTGACGAAAGTAACAACAAGCCAATCAGGGCATGTACATTGGTGTCTCGGTAATTGCTTTTGTTTGTGTTTGAAGAGAGATTCATCCTAACCATGGCCAACTTTTGGTTAGTGTATGTAACTATTCTTGAAATTATATCCTAATCAAAGAATAACCCCCAAATTTCACGCTTATCAGGGCTGTTGCCTAAGGCTCTTGCTGGTGCTCTAATTGCTGATAGTCTAGTCATAATTAAATTTCTTGCTGGAGTTCTTACATTTCTAGGAGGTTGGTTGCTTTTCCATGCGTTTGGGAGTCTGGTTTATTGCTAGTCATAAGGTTTATTTCCTAGTTTATAAGAGGGCTGAAACTCATATGAGCAGCTACTGCTGGCGTTCAGTTCACTGTACTACGAAAGGATGTAATACAGCTATCCAGGGGCAGGACGTGGACCAACCAGCTCACCCCCAAGAACAGGAAGAAACTCTCCAACACATCCTTCTGCAATGCCCTGGTCCAGAAAATGCTCCTAGAAAGATACTTAAAGCGAGACTTAAAGAAAAATGCACCCTTGAAAGAGTACTGTCGAACAACACCTTTTGGCGACTTGCTGCCCTTGTTTATGAGAGACACCGTGTGGTTGATATCACTTGATATCAGATACACGCACAAGAAGTAAGAAGTAAGTAAGGAGTCTGGTTTCATTCTTTTTCCGGATCACTAGGCCTCATACCTTGACTAGAACTAGGACTAGCCATTTTATAACTAGAAAAATTCAAGATTATGACTAAAACAGTAATCTACAACACAGACCACTATAGACCGTAAATCGAAACATACGGTATGGTTGACCGACAGCCACAAGCTGGTAACCGAAACACACGGTAAAACTGACCGACTGATTTTGAACACAGAGCTGGTCAGGGCGATGCTGACAGGCAAACTAGACAGTGACGAGCTAATAAGCTATAAGTGCACTCGAGAAGAAGGTATGGGGAGGGGCAGCCATCAAGGCCACACAGTTTAGACACTATTTACATGTTTCGGTATACGTGTTAAGTTAATGTTCAAATTTATACATAACAAACCTCCTAAATTCTCAACTTGTCTTAAAATTTTAGTTAATATTATTTATAGGGAAATTTTCTTAAAAAATTAATAGAATTAAAATTTATATTGGTGCTAAGTTGAAGTTTAATATTTGTTGTTCAGTACTTTGATTTCTAAGTTCATAAATTTCCTAAATCTAAAGATTTTGTAGTATATTGAAGGTATTCTAAGCTATTCAAAAACATACACACACATGCACACAAGCACACAAACACACGCACGCACACACACACACACACACACATGTGCACACACACACACACACAGCAGAAGTTAAGGACTGAGGGGATTCCTTATTCCGTAGTACGACGCAGGGAATTAGGAAGTGAGGGGATTCCTTCTCTAACAGTACACCTATCTTCATATAGTCTTTGATTAGATTCCTATCTTTTATCTTTCCTCAGGTCTCTCTTGACCGATTCTGTTCTTTTCCCACCTTGATTAGAGTATTCAAGTGCTTTTACTATCTTTTCCTATTTTTTTTAAAGATGATAATGATTGCAAGGTTTTTGCCTTTAAACAGCAATAACAACAATTATATTCCTTGATTAATTCTGTTTACACCATTAGCATATTCCTATAGAAGGCTGTTATCTCTGTGCTTATGACAAGGCAATTTTAGACATTGTAATCAATCTAAATGGCAGAACACATTAAAAAAAATGAATGAATAAATATCGTCTTTTAGACATATATAATTACAATGGAAGTATGCAATAAAAAAACTTGATACTGTATAAATTAGTCTGGGAAATTTTTGGCTGAATCTAGAAAAAATACATCTAAGAAATGAATCCTGTTTTCGCTAATGAAATCTAGATCATATTGAGTTTTTTCCTTAATAAAACTCGATTTTCAAGATCTTTGTATGCTCTTTAATTTATGTACTTAAATTTTTTTTACCAATTAATTTTAATAGTAGGATTTTTATATAATAAAAGAACAATAATGTCCGTCTATGTGACTTTTTTAATAATAAAGTAGTTACTTACTTTATAATCATATGACGCGTTTCGGAACTCGTTCCATCTTCAGAAAATCGCTCTACTTAGGTCGTTAAAACATTAAAATTAATTATTACACAACACATATATCGCAACACATATATACATACACGCGCACATTAACACAGAAAATATCAACGCGTGTGCACACCATCGAATACGTTTAATACACTGATCCCTAACCTGCAGTACCGCTTATTGTTTGTGTTTCTTATCTATTCCTCTAGCATGCATAGAGTGACTTGGATACAAACACAATGAGGTTTAAAATAGGATTTTTAAGCTGTAAAATAAATAATCAAGCATGAAATCGGCCCAGTAAATGAGTATTTCAATCAATCTGTTTGTAGGAGACATTAGGAGCAGACCAGAGAGTTGGTGTATGTCTTCCTTCTTTTAGTTCAACATTTTCACGACCAAAGATGCAAATGAATGGTGATCAATTAAAGATTAAAGAAGAGTTGGATACTGATTTATTAAAATGTACAGATTATTTAGGGATATTAAATAATAATTTACTTGAAAAGGTATGATTTGTTAAGAGTTGATGATTATATGCAAGACACAGCTTGGGATTTGCAAGAATGTTCATAGAACTTACTTTTATATCAAGTTCAGTAAATGTTTGGGTAATACACAAATTTGAATTAAGAATATTTTCGTAAGCTTTTTGTATAAAACAATTTTGCATGACTTTATAGTTGGTTAATGATGATACTAACCCAGTTCAAAATATATCAATGTAATGTTTAAAACCTGCTGGATTTTACACATAGGTTAATATTAGTTTTGAACTATTGATTTTGATAACCCTTCATTAGAAATTCCTAATAATTTAAATATAACTGGGGTGCTGGTTAAAATTTTTGAATGCTTCTTTTTTCCTTTTATTTTTTCTTCATCTTTCTACCTTTTACAGCTTGAGTGTTTCTTTTCTCTTTCGAGATTTTCAGTGTGCTTATCGGGGATAACTCTGAAAACGTATTTATTAAATCTTTTCCAGTGGAGATAGATGGCATTATAAGCATTGGTAGAGACAATTTTCTTCTTTGACTTATCAGGCCTCAATGACACATTCATTGAATTTGAAGTTGGAAGATTCAGCCAAGATGAAAGTAGATGGAGGGGCATTGGTGAAGGCGGTTTCGTTGTCTGCTGATTTGAAGATTCTGGAACATTGTACACAGGAAGCATTATGCTTGTAAATTGGTAGGAGCAAAATTATTTCATTTAAATCTGTCTGGGTTCAAAGGAACTATTCCTGCTAAATGAAATCATGTTAATGCTTTCTCCATCGCGGAAACTTTAACAAAGATTCGATTTAACAGTTCTGCCATGTCATATTCTGTAATTTTCTAATGGCCACTTGATGATAAAAATCTCACTTGTTTGTACAATTCATTTTTCAGTGGTTCATAGAATGTTAAATATAAGGGTTAAATTCTATGCATGGCTTAAAGGGGCTAAACATATATCTCAGAATTCATAGCCCTCAAGTGAATGTGATTATCCAATATCAAAAGTACTCGATCATCCCATGTTGCCTTGGGATGTTTTTGGAAGTGACAGAGTCATTTAATAAATAATTCTGTATTAACCCCCCCCCCCACGCCTTTTAACATTTGTTTGTATAAACCACTGACAGGTCTGTTCTTTTCCAGCAAAGGAGACATTTCTTTTGTTTGTATAGTATATCGTAACCAATGGCATTTAGGCAAAAGATAGCTGTTATTGTTCTACTCAGTTCACCAGAGGTTGTAGCCCGAATACATTTTACTCCTGTAGGACCATCAATTTGTGGGCTGTCATTATACCGATCTTGTTCATGTTATAGGTTCAAATGTGTGTTTTTATTATTGTTAATTGTATTTTCCATATTTTATAATTGTTAGGTCGTTCCAGGCCAATTTTACAGCCTTGTAAACATGTTATGTTGTCAGTTTGTTTGTTAATCTGTATTAGTCCTGTTATTGTGTTGTTTTGTCTTTGCATGTATAAAGGTGGAGCATCTTCATGCTCAATTTTGTGAAGGCGAAAATGACCGCAATGGTTTTTCGTCTTAACCCCCCCCCCCAAACTAGTATCTTCAGAGAATTATGTAACTTACATCAGCTCACAGCATCCTTAAAAACAATAACCACCTATTACAATTATAATTCATGAATTTGTCTTACACAGCATGTATCACTCAGTTAAAGTCTGTTGTTGAACTGCTTGCCTCTTGCTTTTCTTATCTAACTCTCTCAATACACCATACAATTTATGAGATTCAATGTTTATCTGTTTATTTATAACATTGCAACTACATAGAGTTTTATTTTTATAAATATGTAAGTTTTACCAAGCATTCTTACATTTTAAAATTTTTGCATTGTATCATCAATTACACCATATATATATGTTCAGTATTCAAAATATGCTTTATGAAATTTGATTTTTGCTGTTGGTCCAGCTTAATGACTGCAATATGCTGTTTATATCTTTTTACAAAGTCAATAGTTTGTCCTACATAAACTGCAGAGCAAATTTTACACATCATTTTATAAACTTGAGAATTGTTATATTTATCGTTATGGTCAATCCCATTATTTATTTTTGACTCCAAATTATAACAGTTGTATATGCTATATTGACGATACATCTTTTCCTAATTAAATTTGCAATTCTATATGTTTCCGGTCCTATATAATGTAATATCACATATTTTTCTTTTTCAATTAGTTTTTCGTTGGCATTTATTAGCTGTATTTTACTATTTTAATATTGGTTTATTATACATTTCATCCTTTATTTTTTTTGCATAAGGTATCTATCATATACGTGGTTCGTATCCAATGAACATGGCAATTTGCTTGATATATTTGTATTCATCATTAAAATCTTTTAAATTTAGCGGTAGTTTCAATAATCTATTAAACATAGCTCTATAAGCCGATTTTTATGACTTACAGGATAGAGCATATATTATAGCTCTTGTTGTATATGGAAACTTTCCTGATGTATGTTTAAAAACTTAAAATTACCAATGTTTACAAAATTTGTTAATTATTCGTTTATTGGCATAGGAGAGAATACAGGTGGGAATAGATTATCTAAATATAGCTATGTTATTTGCTCTTGCTGGTGGGGGATATCTTTTTTGATCTATCCACTTTGATATTTATTCCTTATAACTTTTACTTAATTGAGCAAACAGGATTGCTTTACAGAACTTCATTGTTCACTTTCAACTCTTATCTTTCTTAGTTCGACACATCTTGTGAGTCCTTTCAAAACAGTTCCTCCTCCCTCATTGTTGTATGATTTTTGATATGTCTGTCTGTGGGTATATTGCATGTATGTATGTTTATATGGTAGTATTTGAATACATGTGATAGTAATTAGCGTATATGTATATGCATGTTTGGGTATGCTTGTAGGTATGGGTATGTGTATATATATTCAACTTCTTCCATTGCATATATATTAGGAACGAATGTATATTGGTAAACAGCCTGCACACCCCTGTAGGCATAAATTGCTGTATTTAAATTAGTATTATTTTCTTTATGTAAATTATTAGGAAATAAATTGTTATTTATTGTGTTTTTTTTTCACTAGTATATTATTATTATTATTAATATAAATGTATAGGTCTGCTCATTTTAAATAATAAATCATATATTACTGTATGGTATGTGATTTCTGGACCACTCTACATGTTGATATTGTATTTTATAAACTAAATTTAGTAATTTTTGTTAACAGGATAGGTACTTAACAATTTTTCTTATAAATATGGAAATAATTCATATAGTATACAATATTCATTTTTATTAATTTTTTGTATAAATGATTAATTTATGTCTATGGTTAAAACTGAGAATTTTTATCAGTTATTCTTGATGGTAAAATATGTTATTTTAACATCTCTGTTTCTTGTGCTTATATTTTAGATGAATCAAGAACAGAGTACAGATATTCCAATATTTGAAACTCAACAAAATTTGACAGCTCGACCTGCTGATATGAATGTATCATACCAACAAAAATCCTGCATGTTGTCATCTACAGTGTACCAACAGCAAACTGTAATGCAGACTTCTCAAAGTGCCATTGTTCCTAAAAAAATTAACAAGTTACCTATATTTTGTGGAAATAACCGAAATAATTTTGCGGAAACAACTTGCCAACAAAATGTCGTGAACTTTTCTCAACTTCAACCTATGACTTCACCAACGAGATCAACATCAAATTCTGGTTTTGATTCCGAAATTGACTCTCCTGTTATCAATATGCTGGATAAACTACTAGAATGGCAGGTAATGAATTTTTAATAATAAATAAATTCTATTCATATCTTAATTAAATTAAAGATAAATAATAATATTTCAACAATCTTCTATAATGTATATGAAAAGTAAAAATTGTTGTCATGTAAAACAGTATGTGTTTCATCTAGATAAGGCTAAAACTGTACTGCATTTTTGTTTGTTAAGTAAGTATTTATTTTTGGCAACAATATGACTCTTTTAGTTATAAATTACAATAATTAATTAACATGTTATTATGAATTATGTTAGATATTGGTTTTTATTTCGGTCAGTTCTAGAACTCTTAAATTATGAGTTTTATAATATATTTTAAAGCCCTAAGCTAAAATATGGGATAATGTTCATTTAGAGTTTAAAAAATATATATTTCCTCAAACTTCTTTTTAAAATATAGATTCTTTAAAGACTCTTTGGGTTAAGTAGTACACAAAACAAAAAATCGAGTAATTTTAAACCTAATTTTTTTTTTTCAAATTAAAAAAATTGAAATTAATGTGGCGAGTTGGTTTCACTTTTTATTTTATTTGCATATAAATTGGTTTTGTTACATATGAATCACTAGGCTATCGTAGAAAAACAAAAACAAAAATCTGTTGGTTTAATTTCACAATCAAAAGTACTGGGTAAACAAGGTCCATGATTCACATTGCAGATTGGTATTGCATGGCTTAGTTCTGGGTCATTGTTTGTAACATCATACCATTGATGATTTCTAGGCCTAGTCATTGACACTGTTGTAGAATTTTAATAAATCATATCTTTTACAACTCCGTACAATTCAAAAAAGTTTTCTGGAGCTGATTTGGAACACTCTAAGACATTTCTTGACAGTTCCCACAAGTGTTCTGTTGGGTTCAAATGTGGTTTTCCGAGGGCAAGTACATAATCTTAACACTTGATTATCAGTCATCGTTGAAGCAGTGTGGTGTCTTGTGTGTTAGTATTTCATTCAAGCCAACATTCTATGCTCTTCTAGAATGTTTTCATGAATCATTGACATCTAAAGTTGTCCTAGGCACAGACACTAAATTTGTGTGGGCTTTGTATATAATGGCTCCGTAAAACTTAGATAGACACCACTTAAAGGTCCTCTGGGTGAGTTGAAGGCTTCTACAATTCTTGCCCCATTTTAATCTCTACACGTGTTACAATCTGGGGTTTTTAACTAACTCTAGTTTTGTCTATAAAGAGCAGATACTACTCCTGACAAATCCTAAAATATGTTCACAAAGGTGTATTCTTCTATACACAAAGAAATTGTAGAACTAGTTATTGGAATAAGAACAGAATTGTGCTACCTAACAGAAGCAGAGTAATGCAGACTGAAAACTACCTAACTACCTAAGTTTTAGTAGAACTTGATCTGTCAAATATGATTATATACAATCTTTGGACTTGGAACCTGTCCAAGGTAAGGAAAGGTAAAAGAGATATGTAAACTAGAGTTATTCAACCTTAAAATGGTCTAGGTTAGGTTATGAAATATTTTGATAAGATAAATATTAATTATCAACCTTCTCATATCAAAGAAATAAAATTTCAATTAAATTAAATTTGTGGTGAAATAATTTTGTCCACAAATATATTGAATATTTTAAATGTCTATTTTGGTATGAATAGTTCATTTTAAATAATAACTGTAAGTTCTCACATATGGGGTATTTACAGAAAGCATGAACTTTAAAAAAAGAAGAGTTTTATTGGGGATACTATTTCTTGAACTACTTTTCTACAGTTTCCACCAATATTGATAGGCATTAATTAGTCTTTATGAAGCACCAGTTTTTATACTCCCTCATTGTAGGACGAAACTGCTTGAGATGATTGCCAATTCACCACTGCTGTTTTGATCTGTTATCATAGTAGAAACTCTGATCACCAAGGAATGCTTTAGATATAGGAAGAAATCAAAATCTCTGGCATTAAATCTGCGCTTAAATTTTTGTGCAGTCATGATTCGATTAATTTTTTATTATTTTTTTTTTATCAGTAGATAAAGGAGAGAAATGTGTTCCAGCAGCACAATAATCAGGATTTATAACCATCGTGTAGGAAAGGTTGAATCCGTTAAAAATATGCATTGTTTACGTCGGTTTCCAACCTCAACCGCAGAATCTGAACGATAAATAGAGGAAACCGATGAATACAGATTCACTATTTTCAACTCTGGGGAAGGGGGACAATTTCTCATATTCAACATTAAAAATTTACAATTTCATAAATTTATTATTTTTTCCTTTCTTTATACTAAACCATATGTGCGAGAAATTAAAATGTGAGAAAATTGCAAATTTTTGTCCAGTAAGATGTATAATATGGGAAATACAACAAATGCGTTCCAGGTCAATTATTTTTCCCACCACCGTATTATATTCACACTTAGTTTGGTATAATATCAGTGTTGGTATTAGGCTTGATGCATTGGACCGTTGACGCTCTGTTTTCAACCTTGTCTGTGTTTTTCTCTGTCACACACAAACACACACCCAACTTTGTGTTTCTTTCAAACTTTTTTTATAACCACTTTTCAAGTTGTCAGATCATGAAAGACATTTAACGCGAGTACTGTGAACGTAGGTTTCATCAGGAAAAATTATTGGTCGCTCTTAAAGTTTTTAAGTAACTAATTCTTTTCAATCATATGTAATTGATTAACTTCTACTCTCAATTAACTTTTTCTCAATTAACTTCTATTGTCGTCAGTTTTTCTGCACCGGAAACCCATATTTCTAAGATTTTTGTGCAAGGTTTCAGTTGTGAAATTAAATTTAAGTTCTAGGTGCTCGGTTCTTGAAAGTCTCATTAGTGTAGTGATTTTGAATACGGTAGGTTGTTATATTTTAAATGGTAATTATACAAAACTATTTTGACTCTATAATACATAGATCAGATGCAACTGTTGTGAGTCATGTGTTTCTCTTCCTCTCTAAGTTCTATATCTGTTGGTACCACTTACTATGTCCTAGAGTTTCTATTGTCCATTTTACAGCCTTGTTTGTGTACTAAAATGACATATTGTGGTAGGCATATACGTTGCTTGGGATTATTTTCTGTTATTGGAAGGTATGTTTTATTTATTTATTATTGTTTGTAGAATTTATTGTTTTGAGTGAATGTTATTATCAGACTTATCAAATACTGAGGCTGTCTAGAGATAGGTTATGTTATAATCTGGTCTAACCTTTTTAGCAAATTTCCATGTGTTTACATATAAAAATAATTTTGTCTAATGAAAATTTTATAAATTAATTATGTTTTTATCAAAATATATGCAAAGTGTTTATAAATTTATATAGGCCTATCTATAAATAGAGATAGGTTATGTTATATCTGGTCTGACCTTTTTAGCAAATTTCCATTTGTTTACATATAAAAATAATTTTGTCTAATGAAAATTTTATAAATTGATAATGTTTTTACCAAAATGTATGCAAAGTGTTTATAAATTTATATAGGCCTATCTATAAAAAAAATTTTATATGGTGTATATACCCTACCTATTTCCGTGGAATTTTGCCTCAGTTACAGGGTAATTTTGTTGATTCCGTACATAATAACTCCAAAATGTTTACATATAATTTTTTTTTTGCATTACACACATAAAATCTATGTATCTTTCTGACAAGATAAGTAATAAAAACTTGGGTTTTGAATAATAATTATATTTTTGGTGAATTTTTGAAAATAGCCCGAACTTTGAAGCAAATTTTCACTTTTTACGTAAAAATTAACCATGTCTAATGAAAATTTTATAAATTGATTTTTCTTTTTAGCTACTTTTATCCACAATTATATTACAAATATCTAGTAATACTTGAAAAAATTCAAAAATAATTTTTTGTAGGTGTACATTACCATTTCTGTGAAATTCTTGCCTCCGTTACTTTTCAATTTTTTGCTATTTTACATAGTAACTTCAAATTTTTTACATCTATTTTTTTTTTTTCACTACACAGCTTTATTCTATGCACCTTTCTGAATATAATGATATATAGAAGTTGTGTTTCCATAAATATTACTATTTTTGGTGATTTTTTGAAAATAAGTCTATCAATTTCCCTTTTTTCGTAAACCAATTTTTGAAAATGTAACAAATTAATTTTTTTTTCCTAAATATATTCACAAATATACAAAACTTTTGTATATCTTGAAAAAATGTGGTAAGCAAAGTTACAAATAATTTTATGTTTATATTTTTGTTATTCACGTAGAATTATAGAGGTTGGTAAAGTTAAAATTTGTTTTCAGAATACAATGACTCAACCAACTACCATAGATTTAAATTTTGAAGCAAACATCTCAAGATTTCCAATGGTAACAAACATTGAAAAGAAGAAAGCATTAGAAGTAGCCAATGACTTCAGTTGTGACAAATGCCAAACTAATGCAAATTATATGGAAATGGTGTCTAGCGAGGTACAATCGATCATGAATATCAATTCAAATCCACCCAGGACATATATGTATTCAGAGACTCTACAGCTATCGGGTCATGTAAATGATCAAGGAATGTTAAGGTAAGCAATAAATTTAGCAATTAGACATTTCTTTGCTCATGACCTAAACTAATGAGTTAAGGGATAGGGAAATAAAATTATGATTCTGAAATAAAGTGGAAAAAATGATCTTCACATTTCATCAACAACTGATAGGATATGGTTTGTTTATTTTCATTTTTTGACTAATAATTCACCAACCAGTGCGAATGGGCATTTTGTCTCTAAATGAATTTATATTTTATCCTTAGTGATTACATTTCAGCAAAAGTGATTGCCAAAATATTATTATTACACTGGTAATAATAATATGGACAGATACTATAGGATAGCAAAAAGGTGACTGTATTGAAATTTGAATGACTAATCCGATATAAGTAGAAGCCATTTAAAAATTGAAAAATTACAATGTCCATTAGGGGCAGACATGGATGTCATTTCATTTCTTTAATGTTCTTTAGACCATTACAAATTATATAGATCTAGTTCAAGTATACATATAAGAAAACTGAAATAAAAAGACCACTACTCGTGAATGTCCTACATCACGGTAAAATGCTGTCCTTTAAAAATTCTGTTAGAGCCTTTATTATTTCATCAGGGTTTATATCACAAGCTTTGATCAATTCCTGCAGGCGTTCCAAGGAAAAAATAGTGTTCCTTTCACAGTCTAAACGTAATTTCCATTTCCTGGCGCACATGTTGCATTTCCTAAGGTTGATTTGACTTAATGTCCTACAACGGAAATTCGTTGTATGGGATTATATTTTGGTCAAAAATGAAAAAGATCTAAATTTAATCCTAATACAAGGATTGGCTGAATTGTAACCAACTTTACTGCTCAGAGCGAGTCGGTGAAACTGACCTGTGGCTAGGTCTAAAGTCAACTTTTGCCTACTCGTTTTGATAATAGAATCGTATGTCGGTAGATTTTGAATAAAAAATTCACATTTGATGAATTATGAAAATATGAAAAGGATGTGCAATTGTAGTACAAGTTGTACGCAATACAAAATTAATAAAACTAATTCAAAATTAATAAAACTTGGTTAAAATCATATATGCCTAAGAATATGTAAGTCGCAGGGTAATCAGTAAATAATAAACCCCTAAACAAAAAAGTGTGTAGTTGAGTGCGAAATTACGTAAGACAGGAAGGTCAGACAGCATCTTCGTTACGACCAGTACAGGGCCGGATTTCCCAATAGGCCCGGGCTATGGGCGCAAGCTCCCAGGGGGTGCACGGCCGAGAAAAAAAAAATCTAGAAATAAAAATAAATAGTCATAACATATTTTTTGAATTGATTATAAAAAAATCATTCTGATTTTGAAGTTCATTGGAACAAATAATTGTTGGTAAAGTTAAACTATTTTTCAACATTACGCATCAACATCGTTACAACATTGATCTCAAACACGGGAGAACTGGCTGTAGGGGTGTCGTTAAGCGGTACACATCGTATTGCCACTGCCACTATGATGGCTCGGCGCGTGCCAATGTTATTGTCGAAACACTGTCAGTGTCACGGTCATTGACCCCTCCCCAATTATCGTCCATTCTACTGTACATCTATTGACTTAAGAAAACATACAAAATATCTAGTTTTACTTTATATCACAGTTTTTGTGTCACGTTATCACTAATGACTGAATTGAACAAAACCTAAGTTATTAACATAGCTTTGTTGCGGGAATGCTCTGTGGGTTGGATAGTTTTGTTTCAGTCCCACAAACATGAGCTCACTATTTAATACATAAAATTACTAAAAGTGTTTTAAGACGGTATTTTGTTAAGCCCAGAACCAAGTAAATTACTCAAAAAACTTGCATAGGTAAAATTGCACCGTGGAGTGGTGTTTAACCCTCCAAGTGTTGTATGTTAATAGGGTCTTAACTCTTGCACGCTGAATAACAATTTAGGCTATTTACTCATAACGTGCTATTAGGAAAAAAAATATTTTTTTTGTAATTGTTTAAAGTTCTATTTGATTTTGGGTTCTTACAGATATATTTGGTAAAAAAATAAAAATGTAGATTGGCTTTAAAATTATTTTTTTATTTTTTTACAGATTAAAACAAGAAAAAATACTTAATTTCACATTTTTTACCGCCCTATGAAACGGATTTTATTTTATTTTTATATTTACAAATAAATCATAATAATTGTTTTTATATAAAAGTAGGCCTACTATTTAATTCAAAATGACCTGAATTTCATCAAACAAATAAATTTTACTAAAAAAATATTTTGAGAAAAATCAACGTACCGTATCAAAAATATCTTTCTACTCCTCATAATAATTACCTACATTCAGGACATCAAAAAAATTACTGATATAGACTAAATATACATATAAACACACAAACAATATTTGCAGATAATACTGTGTCCATAGAAACTGTCTATATTTAAAAATGTATTATGTAGTTGAAAAAGATGCATTCATTATTTCATCGATAAATTGATCAAATCCATGGTAGTCAGGGTTTGCCATTTTTATAACTAGCCTATTTTACACAAAATAAAAATGTATATTATAACCTAAAATATAAATAATACGGCCTAAACAAATCAACAATGAACAGCTATAGCAGTGATAACGCTGACACAAAACATTTCACAACTGACAGTCGTAGCTTACTAGAACGAGAAATCAGGGTATACGCGCTGGGACAGAACACAAAATGGCGCCTGGTTGCTATTACAACCAAATAAAGTCCAACGACAGGTGATTGAGAACAAATACCGTATTGGGAGTGTCACTTTACACCAATAGGACATTTCACTGCACTCTATTGGACTTTAAACGAATTAAAAATACCTGCAGAAGTCAAATAGTGTTGAATCGAGATATCCCGTCATACGCGTTACCAGTCAAGTTGAGGGTTTCGTGAAATCCCGTCATACACGTGCTAAGGGTTAATGCATTAATCCATAATATCAACTGAAAAATTCATAATATGATTTATTTGTAAATATAAAAAAAATAAATAATCAGTTTCATAGGGCGGTCAAAAATGTGAAATTATATAAGTATTCTTATTTCTTGTTTTAATCAGTAAAAAAAAAAAAAATAATAATTTTAAAGCCAATCTACATTTTTTTTTACCAAATATATCTGTAAGAACCTAAAATCAAATAGAACTTTAAACAATTACAAAAAATATTTATTTTCCTAATAGCCTAAATTTTTCGTTATGAGTAAATAGCCTAAATTGTTATTCAGCGTGCTATGGGTTAAAACAAGTAATATACAGTTAGAATATTCTACAGTTGTTACATTTTTTAAAAATAAACGTATAAAAGTTAACTATTGCGGTAAACAAAATAATAAATTTTGCATATTTTTGTATAAAACATTGAACAATTACAAAATTGGAAAGCAATTTTTAAAACTGTTTAACAATATTATTTATTTACAATTAACTTTTTAAAAATTATTTATTTATATTATTATTGTGTAAACTGTAAGATGAAAGCATTTTGAAAGCAAAATGAAAGCATTTAAAATCTGTTATTGACAAGTATTGTTGTTGGGGCCGTGGTCCTACATTGCTTTTGTAAGCCAGCCAAGCATTTACAATGTAGGTGCCAAATAGTAAATGTATGTACTGCAACTTTATGATACCATCTTAGTGTCTTTCGTAGTGCTGAGTTGTACAACGACATTTGATCAGCAACATCGATGCTGGGTTTTTGCTCATTGTACTCTGTTATTGCAAGAGGCTTGAAATTGACATTTCCTCTTTGATCCCGCTTTCCAGTTTGAACCATGTCGACTTGATGTTTATGTGCAATTACTCAACGCGTTTACCACCACTGAGTCATGTGTTACCAACATCACAGACCTAAATTATCCTAGGAAATCGATCAAAAGTGTGGTCGGCCAATCGGCCGACACGTCAAATTCCCAACAAAATATAATATTCAAAATGCCGGGCCGATCGGCCGATCATTTTTTTGAATGTTTTGTAAAACAATTTCTCAAAAAATCAGTTCTCCATATAACCATAAGACCATATATATACAGGTTATGTTATTAAAATTGTTTATTTAAGTTGGCACTGTATGATAAAAGTGGCACAACTGGCTTGGCACGTGTTAAAGGGGAAAAAATAATAATTTGTTACATTTTCAAAATAAAAATAACGATTTCCCCTAAAAAGTGATACTCTGACGGTTGAGGTTGGACACCTCGACAATTTAGGCGTAATTAGTAACTTTCTAAAGCTAGGCCTAAGACAAAATCATTAGATTTCACTAAAACAATATACTTTACAAAGAATAACACACATATTCACTTGTATAATCAAGTAAAACACTCAATATAAGAAAATTTGGTTATAGCCTAGATTTCAACATACATTTTAGGTTACCTTAAATATAAAACCAGTTGGAGGGTTAAGCAATTAACATATAGGCCTGATGTAATTTTTTAATAAAGGTTTTTGGGGAAGGGACTTTAACAAGACTAGGGGGCGGAAAAAATTATTGGGCCTAGGGGCGCCAAAATGCTAAATTCGTCCCTGGACCAGTGTATTTATTTCGGAAACTCAACAAAATGGTGAAGTTTCAAAACTAAATCAAAACATGTGAAAAATTAAAACTGAAAATTACGTCGATCGTTGCATAAGGAATTACGGGAGAACGGGTGGACCAACAAACATCATGCGAAATTCTTGTGAAAACTGACGCGAAGGACTACAAAATGCCGACCAAGAAAAAGTGAAAATTATCTCAGGAAAACTGTTAGAAGAGGTTAAAGAAAAGACAATAGAGATTTCTACAGTAGTAAGTTTTGAGCTGCAGAGTTCCAATCTCAAGGACTTTGTGACGTCGAAATAGGCGGAGCTATCGTATCAACGGACAGTTAAAGTAACAAAAATTTAATTAAATTAAAATAATTCAAACAAAGGATTAAAGGACTTGAATAACTCATAAATAAATATCTTAAGCACTAGAACTAAAAATAGCGCAAAAATAACATCATAAATAGGAAAATAAGGAACTATCGTATTATTCCTATGAGGGAAGAAAATTGGTAATGGAATACAATAGTTTTTTGGCTATAAATATGGCTGCTCAGGCTCTCAAGAGTCTCTCTCATAAAAAATTGTTACTAGAATGTAAGGGGTTACTATGCCCGATGGCTCTCTGGAAAATAAATTTTTACAAGGCGGTAAGGGCCCGACAGAACAGTGAATCTAACTAATTAAGAAGAATATAATTAAAATTCATAATTAAAAATTTTGTTTGGAAAATGTTGAAGAGTCATTGCTAAAACAAAAGTATTTAAATGAAAATAAAACAAAAAGTTTAGAAAGTAAAATGTGGAATTATTGAGTCATCAGTGAGTTCTGGAAAAAGTGAGAAAATTTCAACATCCAGTGTTTAATGGGAATTAACAGAAACTTACTAAGAGAAAAATGGATCAATCTTAACATCATTACAGCAACCAGACACCAGAGGAGTAAACAAATTCAGCCATACAGGAGCAAAATTAACAGGATCTTCAGGACGGCGGTCAAGGTTTGAGAAACCAACTAAATTTCTTTTCTTATTATGGCAAAGTTGGCCAAAAGTTAAAATTAAATTCAAAGGTTACTGATTTTCCTGGGATAAAACATTTAATGTAATTTAATGAAAATTGTTTAGGCTAAGAAATTTAATATCTGTGTGTGGATATATATTTTTTATTGTAAGTAAAATAAGTATAATATTTGTATGATAATCCTGGACAACTGATTAGATTGTTAACTGAGAAATTAGTGTTCAGCTATTAAAGAAAATAAATTCATAGATAACATAGTAAAGTAAAACGTAAGTTTATTTTTAAATTTAATTAATTGCATGTCTGCTATCAAAATAAATAAAATTAGTAAAATAATAAGTTTTGCCAGAGGAATATTTTTATAATTATATAAGTTAAAAATTTGGAGTTATTTTGTTAATCAGACGAGATTTGATTTTGTTTCTTTTATTAAAAATAAAATCAATGAGTGTTAATTTCTAAATATCAAAAACAATGACTTGTCTTTTATAATTATCCACACAGCTTTGTTTTATGCTTACAGGAAATATTACTATTTAAAAAGATAAAATATATTGTATTTAAGAAAGGTATTCTCAAGAACACGCTCCGAAGGGATAAAAAAGATAAATAAAACTAAATGTGTTCTTTCTGAGCGAAAGGGTTAAAGTAAATATAGTTACTGGAAGTATTATACAAACGGGGGGTACCGGCAGTTTGGGGTGACAAACTGTTGAAGGAGTTATACAATCCAGGCCAGATAAATTATAGAAGCCTAAACTTCCAGTGGATTGGATAACTCATTTCTTTTCTCGCGGAAACAGATCCTGAAAGAAAAAATTTCAGGATTTGAGACTAGTGCGTATTTTAAAAGAGATAGGGGAAGCGTACAGTTTAGGTCATAAAAAAGTGTTAGAGTTTTTTCGTTGTAGTCCATTAGGAGCAGACTTGCATGTTATTTCATTTCCTACCCTCCATCTGGTAACTGTCGATGAATGACGGATAGTTCAATTAAAACACTTATTTTGCAATTCAACATTTCGCCCACTTAGAATCGTCCTATCGCAATAAAAAAAAATACCGTTGGAAAGCTAATGTTTTATTTTCAGAAACACTAGAATCAATTTCCATCTGAGTTACATTGGCATCAACATCATCATCATTGTCTTCATTTTCAATTACTTGATCTAGTTCTATTACGACATGAGGTGAACTCTCTCTTTCTGGAATAAAGTCAACCTCACCAAATCTTTCTGGATTATATGGAAAGATACCAGCTGCTTTAAAACCAGATACACCTTTGTGCATTGTTGCCACCTTTACATAGCGGTTTTTTTGCATGATTATGTATCTACGGAACATTAGCTTTCCAACGGTATTTTATTTATTGCGATCGGACAATTTAAAGTGGGCGTAACGTTGAATGGCAAAATACGTGTTTTTTAGTTGGTGAAGTGAGCCGTGACTAATGAAGCGACCACTTTTAGGCAAAAAGTGGTCGATCACCAGTTGGAGGGTTAATCAAAAATCCGGATAATCCGAAATTATAGAAAGATAAATAAAACAAAATATAAAATGATAACTTACCATTTATAAGTCATGAAAAAACACAATATTTACACAGTCATTCAATTTACACAATATACGAAATTACACAATGTATACTGTAAATGACGAAAAACATTTTATTTACACACCTGTAATATTTACACATGCTTTTAATTTACACAGGGTTTAGTTGTTATTTACAAAAAGTCATTTATCTTCCTCTGTTTTAATTTGGTGTGACGTTTCAATGTGGCCCTGTCTATACGATTCAATGCGTCTAACTTTTGGGCCATTGTAAGCACATTACGTTTTCGTTTCGTCGCCATTTCCATGCACAAACGCTAACACACGAATATAATACTATTAACCGTATCCGATCAAAAATGTAAAGAAACTAAACACGGCACAGCACGATATGTTAATGATGTATTCCAGTCGCTAGCACGTGATAGACTACCCACCGGCATAGACAATAGACAAGGTCACTGTCATGCCGCATCGGGGTAGGGGGATGGTGTAAGCATGGGACATCTCCAACCAAATAAAAAATAAATTAAATATAATTTAAGTATTTTAGCAATTAGATAAATAATAGTAATAATTAGGAATCTCACATAAAAATCAAAACAATTAATAACAAACATAAAAAACTTTAATTTAAAAACATTTAAAACAAATAATTAAAATCAATTAGTTTAAATTAAGCGCAACATATCAATACAATGCAACACCCTCTAGGGTAAAATTGAAATACCAGCGGGTTGCAATGCAACTAAAACTATGAAGCAATTACAAACGGAAAACACATCAATTCCAAGAATTTGCCCAATGCTCGCCATGCTTTTCAGTGGGCGTGCCGTTTCGGCGACACAACCGGGGACTTCGAGCTTGGCGTCTCTTAAGGTAGGACGTATCTTCGGATCGCTCTACAAAGTTTTCTCATAATGGAGCGTTTCAAATTATCAAATATATAAATCGTCGTACAGTGCAAGGGTTATTAGAAAACATGTGTTACATATAAAAAACTAATTCGTGAGCAAAAACAATTAAACAATTATTTTATGTAATATGTATCTGAACTTGGAGAAAGAACTGAATTTTTGTAATGTAATTTTCATGTGTAGGATTAGTAGTTTCACAAAATGTGATATGTTATTTTTTTTGTCTAGTTATTAAGTGTCTGAATGACAATTGAGATATGTTTGTTAAATTCAAAAAACTCATGAGAACTCTGGTTATTAAAAGAATTTTCAAAACTTTAAACATGTGTCAGTAGAAAAATAATTGAGTATATCCTAGCACTCACGTGTCACGGAAATTTGCCTGGTAAGTACAGATTGGAGCCTGAACCTTGAATCTTTTTATTTAAAATTTGGTATTGATGTAACAATTAATAAAATCATAAAATAAATAATTAACATTTAATATTTTTAAAGAAATTGACTAAACAACTCTTACAAAAATGACGCCCGAACAAAGGGTTAGCTTTAGATTAGACTTCATTAAATTAAATTCTTAAATTAACCTATCAACTCTTACAAAAATGGCGCCCGAAAACATGTGCTCCAATCTCGAAATAACAGGCTTATTGAAGTGTAGCGTGATGTTTGGATATACTCAAACATTCAAAATTGTAACTGAGGGATATTAAAGATTACAACAAATTTATAATTGAGATTTTTAATAACGAAATAATTAAGATGGAAATGGATTTAGAAAAGTTAGACGAATCAGGTTTAGGTACTAGTTTCACTGAGTTTGAAAACATGGCAGAGGTAAAAGTGTTAGAGGAGGTTAAGTTGCCTAAAGATGAGAAATCATTATCAATAAATGACCTGGTAGGATTACTAACTAGTTTTAAGGATGATATTAAATTAGATTTTAAAGAAATGAAGGTAGATAGTGATAATAAGTTTAGACAATGAAGGGATGATATGAATAATCAATCTGAAAAATGTGAAGCCAATCTTAAACTATTGAGTGAAAATTTTGACAGTAAACTTGAACAAATCATGGTTGAGAATTTAAGTAAGAAATTTGACACAGTAATTGATAACTAAACTAGGACAGGTAGATAAACAATTAACTTTTGAATCCAAAATAGGAAGTGACATTAAAACTAATTTTGAAACCTTAGAAAACAGACTAGCTTTTAAATGTAGTGAACAAGATATTGCAATAGACGATATAGGCTGTAAATTATCCAAAGAAGTTCAAATATTAAGGCAAAACGGTAATTATGGCATTAAGCCATCACTATGGTTAAAAGAAGAAATAATAATTAGGGAAGATTTTAGGAGGCAGGATCAAGTAAATAAAAGTATTTTAGTAAAGGAAAATTTAAAAAAGGAGAGAATGATGTCACAAAACTATATTGGGGAATCATATGCAAAAGCATTTAAAGAAATAAGGGGTGAAAAAGGGGTATGTTACAAAAAGGAGCCGGTAGTTAGAAAAGTATTAAGGTTAGGCAATAACCATAGGAAAAAATTAATGTTGGAAAAGGTGTTTAGGTTGGGTGTAAATCACAAAAAGAAAGAAATAATAAATAGGGAGACAGTCAAATTCAAAACAAAATTATAGTGTACCGAAGAAAGACAATAACGAAGCTAATCATACTATGATGTGTAGGTGTAATAAAATTTAATGTAGACTTGAGTCATAATGCTTT
This sequence comes from Aphrophora alni, assembly GCA_963513935.1. Classification (NCBI taxonomy): domain Eukaryota; kingdom Metazoa; phylum Arthropoda; class Insecta; order Hemiptera; family Aphrophoridae; genus Aphrophora; species Aphrophora alni. Next base: position 53,810,071 of record OY740768.1, read on the forward strand.
TTTGAGTTAAATAAAATAATAAAATTTTGAGTTTAAATAAATTTCTGAATAAGTTAAGGTATAAATTGAGATAAATAGACTAAATTATAATGGTAAGACTTTATATTAATTAAAACTAGGACAGTTTAGGCTAAATTAGGAGGAGTATCCTAGAGTACATATTCACCAAATTCATAAATTAAATAATTTTAAAATGTACGAGGTTTTGAGGGGGTCATTAATATTAATGGGTTGGAATAAAATTATAAGTGAACCAAAAAAGAAACTTCGGAAAACAGTGTCACAAGGGGTCATTGACCAGAGGTCATTTTGGGGTTCCTATTGAATTGAGTAGATATTAATACTTAAACTCATTTTGGCCAAAGGAAGGTGATCTCTGTGTTGACATAAGTGTTTTATTGGTATGATCAGAAGGACATAGGAAGAGGTGAAAATGGTTCAAGGGGTAAAATTTTAGACATTGATGGATAAAATTAAAAATAATTTACAAATCTTTTAATTTTTTTAATGCAAATAAATAATAATAATAGGTAGTGATAGATTTAAATTAAATAAATGAATAAATAAACCAAAATTAAAATAAGATATATCCTTAATAACTATTAATTACCTTATTTAGAGGTGATGAGGTCGAACAATCCTTATGTAGATATGATTACTATATCTTCTTCATATGACGCGTTTCGACTATTATTCAGTCATTATCAAATAAATATACAAAAACAAACTCATAAACAACACAAAACACACGTTCAAGATTTTCACATTTAAAATCACTTTACACAATTTAAAAAACTTTATACATGTGCACACGGATGACGCGCGTTGCGTTTTAAATAAGGTAATTAATAGTTATTAATTATTTACAATCCAGTTGGGCTACATACATAATAAAGATATATCCCTTTTAGGCCAGCGTTGGAAATTAATATTTGTACAGAAACAAATATGAAGCTTAAATTAATAAAATTAAAATATTAAAATAAGATATATCCCATTTAGGCCAAACACTAGAAATTAGTATTTGAGGAAAGAACAAATACGAAAATTTAAATAGGTGAAACATAATTTATAAATCAAATACTTTAGAAATTCATGAATTAACAAATTTTTTTTTGATGTACAAAATTTAATTTTACTCATAAAAATTTAATAAATGAACATACTTTTAATGATTAAAATAAAAGAAACTTTTAATGTATTGATTAGAAATATAAATTACATCTGACATTGAACAATAATGATATGGTTAATGTTAATAACAACATGATGATGATGAATGATGATGAATGAATGAGAGAGTGAGTATTATTTTATAATAATGCTAAAACAAAGTAAGAATTACATACAGACATTCATTGCACCAAAATATAAGGACTTGTCCTAATAATAATTAATCGCAATGAATGTGGAAAATGATGCTATGTTGCTTTGTGCAAAATTGAGAAGTGACTGTATAATTTGGATGGAAAACTTTCCATTCAAATTACTAAGTACCAGGGTGTAGCCGTAGACGATCATAGTTCGACAGGCTCCTAAAATTCTATGTACCGCTACGGTGATTTTTGTTTGTTGGTGTCAAAGAACCTTCACTAATTAAGTAGGAGATTTGTGTTTGTTGGTGTCAAATAACCTTCACATATCACTACGGTGACTTTTGTTTGTTGGTATCAAACAACCATCACTTATCACTACGGTGACTTACGTTTGTTGGTGTCAAATAACCTTCACGTAATGTTAAATGTATATACGATAACGATTAAACAGGTTAGGTTCACGATAATAATAATAGACGAATAAATTAAGCTAAGTTATTTTTGTAGTAAAGTTTTTCTTTCTCTTTTTTATAACGTTAGGTAGGATAGGAAAGTAAATAAATAAAGTATAAATAATTAGAATGTTTTGTTACTGACTGTAAGAAGATGGTAAAATTTTTGACAAATATAGTGAACAACGGAAGTCATAAATAAGATTTTAAATACATTAAAATAATAATACAGAACCTACAATATGGCTAAAAGTAAATAACTAAAAGTAAATGAATAATAGTAAATTTTTTAAGAAAATGATGATGTTTTGATGAAGATTTTAAGTAAAGAACAAATGGATTATGTGAAATATAATTAAGAAGAATAAATAATGAATAATTTTTTTTTTGAAGAAATGATGAGACAGTATGGATGAAACTTTTAAGATGGAGAGTGATTTCAGGAAAATAAAAAATGGTTTGAATCAGAACTTAGTATTTGGTAATAGGGATTGTAAATGAATAATTAATAGACAGTTTTTTTAATAGATCAGTGAGATGAATGAGATTTTTGAGGGGGTCAATTAGTTATGTCTACGATAATGTTCTGCGATGAGTTTTTTCTACGACAAATATAGACTAGGGGTTCCAATGTGACGCTAGATCTTAATGATGTTTGACGAGATTTTTCTACAATTTTGCTGCGTTGATATAATAGACTAGGGGTTCCAATGTGACGCTAGATCTTAATGATGTTCGACGAGATTTTTCTACGATTTTGCTGCGTTGATATAATAGATTAGGGGTTCCAAAATGGACACTAATACTTAATGGTAATTTTTAGAGATTCCAAAGGGAATACTCTCATTTTAGGAGTGTGTTGATTTTTAATAAGACAAGAGAGTCTTAATGATTAGCTGATTTATTAAAAATTTTTTTTTTCCCTTTTTATGTAAGTAGGCAAAATACCAAATAACTGTTAAGTATGTAGTTGAGATAGATTCCTGAAACCAAAGGTAGATAAAATTAAAATAAGTTTAAACGTACAATAAATAAAAATGATAGGGAAATATGAATTCTCAATTATAAATTTGAGGGATGGGTTTTGTATTTTTGATTAGGGAAGAAATTTTCTTTTTTAGCCAGATTTAAAAAAAATAATGATTGTATGTATTAAAATTTTAAAAATGTTATTTTTTTTTTATTAGATTGTTTAACATGCTATAATAATAACAAAAGAAATAGATTTTGAATTTAAGAATGTAACAATAACAACAAATGTAAATGATTTTGATTTTTAAATAAGGTAACAAGGATGATAAATAAAAAATGACCTTGTAATGATGAAAAAGTAAATTATAAAAAGTTGTAATATGAAAAGAATGATAACTGATTTTATTAATGAACAAATATTATGATGTATTTTGAGCTGATGCTAATATGTGATGTTTGAAACTTATGACATGAAAATTTAACCAAATTTTATTTGTATATGACTTGATGATTTTATCTGTTGTTCACATATAATATATTTTAATATTTTTCTGTTATGACCATGTTACAATTTGAAAACGATTTTGGGATATATGTCTTGTAATATGATTTGATACTTGACATCTGGTTCTTCATTTTGGATATGTTTTGAACAAGATTGTGTTGTATTGAAACTTTGTAAAAGATTATTTTGTGATGTATGTTTTGTAATATGATTGATAGTTGACATTTGACTTCTTCATTTTGATGTATTTGGAACAAGATTATGTTGTATTGAAACTTTGTAAAAGATTATTTTGTGATGTATGTTTTGAAATATGATTTGATATTTGACATCTGATTTCTTCATTTTTGATATGTTTTGAACAAGATTATGTTGTGTTGTAACTTTGTAAAAGACAATTTTGTGATATATGTCTTGTAATATGATTTGATAGTTGACATTTGACTTCTTCATTTTGATGTATTTGGAACAAGATTATGTTGTATTGAAACTTTGTAAAAGATTATTTTGTGATGTATGTTTTGAAATATGATTTGATACTTGACATCTGATTTCTTCATTTTGATGTGTTTTGAACAAGATTATGTTGTGTTGTAACTTTGTAAAAGACAATTTTGTGATATATGTCTTGTAATATGATTTGATAGTTGACATTTGACTTCTTCATTTTGATGTATTTGGAACAAGATTATGTTGTATTGAAACTTTGTAAAAGATTATTTTGTGATATATGTCTTGAAATATGATTTGATACTTGACACTTGATTTCTTCATTTTGAGGTGTTTTGAACATGATTGTGTTCTGTTGAAACTATATAAAAGACATCCATGTGATGATTATGTTATTTTTGAAAATTTGTAACACTACAAAAAATTATGATGTTGTTTTTGAATTCGATGTAATACTTGGCAAAATTTATTGTGTTATAGTTTTTTAATATTTTGCATTTTTGAAATTGTTAAATTATATAAAATTTTTTCGAAATTGTTACTAGAATTACTCTTGTTCTCCGTAAAAGGTGGCAAGGGGTTGGAATGTCCCAGCTTCCATGTTTTTTTCTTCGAGATTCTTATTACTGCGTAATGCGAATCTCGAAGGAGGGGGTTTCTGTAAGCATGGGACATCTCCAACCAAATAAAAAATAAATTAAATATAATTTAAGTATTTTAGCAATTAGATAAATAATAGTAATAATTAGGAATCTCACATAAAAATCAAAACAATTAATAACAAACATAAAAAACTTTAATTTAAAAACATTTAAAACAAATAATTAAAATCAATTAGTTTAAATTAAACGCAACATATCAATACAATGCAACACCCTCTAGGGTAAAATTGAAATACCAGCGGGTTGCAATGCAACTAAAACTATGAAGCAATTACAAACGGAAAACACATCAATTCCAAGAATTTGCCCAATGCTCGCCATGCTTTTCAGTGGGCGTGCCGTTTCGGCGACACAACCGGGGACTTCGAGCTTGGCGTCTCTTAAGGTAGGACGTATCTTCGGATCGCTCTACAAAGTTTTCTCATAATGGAGCGTTTCAAATTAACAAATATATAAATCGTCGTACAGTGCAAGGGTTATTAGAAAACATGTGTTACATATAAAAAACTAATTCGTGAGTAAAAACAATTAAACAATTATTTTATGTAATATGTATCTGAACTTGGAGAAAGAACTGAATTTTTGTAATGTAATTTTCATGTGTAGGATTAGTAGTTTCACAAAATGTGATATGTTATTTTTTTTGTCTAGTTATTAAGTGTCTGAATGACAATTGAGATATGTTTGTTAAATTCAAAAAACTCATGAGAACTCTGGTTATTAAAAGAATTTTCAAAACTTTAAACATGTGTCAGTAGAAAAATAATTGAGTATATCCTAGCACTCACGTGTCACGGAAATTTGCCTGGTAAGTACAGATTGGAGCCTGAACCTTGAATCTTTTTATTTAAAATTTGGTATTGATGTAACAATTAATAAAATCATAAAATAAATAATTAACATTTAATATTTTTAAAGAAATTGACTAAACAACTCTTACAAAAATGACGCCCGAACAAAGGGTTAGCTTTAGATTAGACTTCATTAAATTAAATTCTTAAATTAACCTATCAACTCTTACAATGGTGACGCAGAGGTCATTGCTCCTCCTTTTTCTCTTCCCAGTGCATCATCAACCCGCCCTAATACCTCAAGGCAACACTGTAGTGTTGAGGAAATCACGTTTTTATCAACATTAATGTAATAGCAGACATTTCTTGTTGAAAGTCCATATTCAATGATAAAATAAAGCAAAAGCTTAAAGTTTCAAAATATTATAAATATTATTTAAAATATTATTCAAAATACAGTAATTATTAAAATATTTTGAAACTTAGAGCTTTTGCTTTATTTTATCCTTGATTAAATTTTTTATTTTTTGTTCCGGATCGATCCGGATAATCCGGACATCCGGTTGAATGAGGTCCGGATAAACGAGGTAGTACTGTAAACATAATAATATATGTACGTGTTTTGTTCAGAAAGAACAGGAGAAGCTGAAAATAGTATAAAAAATAACATATACAATTTTTTTCTGAAAAAATCTAAAAAACCAAAAAAAATTCAAATTTTTATCAGAAATTTCAAAAGCAAAGTTACAGTAAAATTAAATTATTTTTTTTAAAAATCATATATTGTAGGAAATTCAATTACCTACATAGAAATGTTTATAAAATAAAAAAATCTTATCACCAAAATGAATTATGTCCAAAAATGCAGTACGCTGTAAAAGTAAAAAATTCAGATTTTAGTGCCGTTCTGTAACATTGCTGAAATAAATCATTTCATTTTACTGAAAATACATATTTATTTTCATTGAGTAAAAAACACAGGCTAAATAGTCAAAATAAAAAATAAAAACTTAGATTATCAATGTCTAAATATTCAGTTGTCATTGTCACAAAGGGTTCGAGACGGACCCGCATGACTCGCCATAGTAAACAAACATCCAATACTACGCAAAAAATGATCTACAAATAATACGACAACAGCTGAAGTTTATCGATCGCTGCAGGGATGCCGTTCTAGCTAGCGCAAAACGAAATATACCAATCGAAAGGACAGATTGTCCCGAACAGAACGGTAACAAACACGGCATATTTCTTCTTCTTACTTCGATTTAGAAAGCGCGGCAAGTTCAAACTGTACCACGGACGCGGTGCCACATCGCTGGGCTGATAGCGGGACTAGTTCACGGACGCGCGGCCGCGTCGATGGGATTCAACAGGTTAAATAAAAAATAAATGTTTTGAATTTAGAAATAATTTTCAAATGTTGCGTTATACTAACTTAAATTACCATTTTGAAAAAAATATATATAAAAATTGCTTACAATTGAACTAAAGTCAACAATTTTGTAACTTTACATTTATTTGTCTTTTAATGTGCTATTACTGTTAAAAAAAAAAAAAAAAAATTTAAATTTCTCTATTCTATATGAAATTAAAAAAAAAATCTATTCTATATGAAATTAAAAAAAAAAATCTATTCTATATGAAATTTAAAAAAAATTGAATAACTTTTCACACAGATAAAATAAAAAGATTTATTAATGTGTGTTATACAGGCAGAGACCTTCATCCCGAAATTCCGACACATCGAGTATTCCTGAGGTAATTATTGAAGATGTAAAAGAAGACCTCGATAATGATACTGAAGTGGTAATTATATTTTTCATTATTAATTTTAAATGTTTTCACAAAAAACTAGAGTAAAATGCATACTCTTATAATTTTTTCAAAAGTTAATAGATCACTTAACTAATAAAAGATTAAAAATATTAAAATTAGGAATATTTTAGGGTGTTTTAAGTAACTTGTCAACTTTTTGGCAAACACTCATTCGTTACCACATAGAAAGTCAAGTTAGCATTCGTTTAAATTTTGAATTTCTCAGATCGAATCTTTAACCCTTCAACGCGGTGAACCGTCTATAGACGCGGCCAAACTTTCACCTTCTGGCGCGGCCGCCCGTCTAAAGACGCTAAATGTCGCTGCGGTACGTGCTACATTCTAGCGTCTAAATAAATAACTTTTATGAACTGAGCGTATATCCAGAACATTGCCAAGAGAAATGCCATCTGTTGAGTTATTGATTTTTATTTCTAGGAAATATTTATTTCTAGGTATTGACCTTCAGAAAAGGAAACAACACGTGGCTATATACAAACAGTCTGTGTAGCAGGTTCGTGGAGGGCTCTCGTGTGTTATAGGTTATTATAACCTCATTTATTTATAAGTGTAATATTTTTAACAGTTCGACAGTAGATCGTGTGATTAGTTCTAGTGTATATTGTGTTTTAGTGATAATGTGGGAACCGCAAAGTGATAATATTCGCGAGTTGTTGGCGGCAGAATGGAGTTCGGAAGAAGAAAGTGGGAATGATTTGGATTACGCCCAAATGGAGTTCCATTGTGATCCAAATATTGAAGGTGATCATGATAGTGATGATGAAGATGTAAATTACGAGGGGATAGAGGTTGATGTACATAATTCTATGATTGTAGAGGACATTTCAGTTGTAGGCCTAGGTGAAATAACCAAAAATGTTGAAAACATATTTACAAAAACAGCATTTTCTAACCTTCAAAATCAACCTAGTCCTTGTTGTAGTAAGTCTATAAATTCTGAACCCAGTAAACAATCAAAGGTACTTTCGAGGAAGTTTAAGCCTAGAATAAACCCAAAACTTCTCGAAAATAAAACTAAAGGAAAAAAGTCTAATCCTAAAACACCAAAAGAACCACCAATGGTTTGGGACCCCATGCTCAACCATATAACTGGTAAAGAAGTTTTTGTGGGAAACCCAGGGCCTAAGATACTTAGTGAAAATGTAGTAACTATTTTTGAAATTGTTTTTGATGACGAATTAGTAACAAATTAGCTAAATTTACTAATCTGTATGCAGAGAGGGACAGAGCTAAAAGGGGTATGTTGTTTCCCCGTAGATCCAGAGACTGGAATTGGCACCCGGTAACAAAAAACGAAATTTATATCTATTTAGGTATGGTAATGCTTATGGGTATTGTGCAAAAACCATCAGTAAGGTCGTACTTTTCTAAAAATCCTTTGCTTGAGACTAAAATATTTCCAGAGACAATGAGTTGCGACCGTTTTGAAATGATTTCGAAGTATCTTCACTTCACTGATGACAGTACATTCAAAGACTTCCAGGGTCCTAAACAACTTTTCAAAATCTACAGTGTTATTGAACACCTGACATCAAAATTTAAAAATCCGTATGAACTCTCCCAAAACCTGTCAATTGACGAATCGTTATGTTTGTGGAAAGGTCGCTTAGCTTTTCGTCAATACCTACCTTTGAAGTCAGCCAAATTTGGCATAAAATCCTTTGAACTGTGTGAGTCAAGTACTGGCTATACTTGGGCACTTCATGTATATACTGGAAAAAATGGTGTTTTCAATTGCCCTCAAGTTCCTTCCCAAAAAACATCGAAGTCTACTGCAATTGTCATGACACTTCTTGAGCGTTGCTAGGCAAAGGACATTGTATTTGGATGGATAATTGGTATAATTCCCCTGATTTATCAATGCTTCTAAAAGAAAACAAAACCGACACTTGTGGTACTTTGAGACTGTCCAGAGTAAATGTTCCTGACAACCTAAAGCATGAACAGCTGAAAAAAGGTGAGATAACTGCTTTACACAGTGGTCCAGTCGTAGTTCTCAAGTGGAAGGACAAGAGAGTAGTTACTATGATATCTAAGTGCCATGACCATCAAATGGATGTCAGAAAGAACAGAACAGGTTTACAAGAAATTAAGCCAATTATTGTATTCGATTATAACAAGCAAATGGGTGGAGTCGATATGCGGGATCAAATGCTAAATAACTACTTGGTTGAAAGGAAAAGGGGTTTGAAGTGGAATGTAAAGTTTTTCAAAAGGCTACTCAACATTTCAGTGCTAAACTCCTATATAATATGGAAACATCAACACATAAAAGACAAACAGTTGTCCTACAGGCTGCAACTTATACAGGGATTGTTTGAGAAATACGGTTCTGCTGTTGTGAAACCAAACATTGGTCGTCCCTCATCATGCCCAAAACCATCACGATTAGTGGAAAGACATTTTATTGATAAGATGCCATCTTCAGGAAATAAATCTTTTTCTCAGAAGAGATGTGTTGTGTGCTCAAAAAGCGGAACCAGAAAGGAGACTCGCTATTGGTGTCCAGACTGTGAGGCGGCGCTCTGCGTCGGCGAATGCTTCAAGAGCTATCACACCAAACTAAATTTTTGACAGGTACATGCAATTTATTTTCATAAATCTTTATATTGTAGTATATTTTTATGCCAGTAAGTAAATAAGTATTCCTAGGAGTTTTACTTGTCCAGAAAATAAATAGGCCATAAAAAAAAGCTGCAAAAAACAGAACCTAAAATATGAGTAAAATTTTTTTATATACATATGTATAACTTTTTTAAATTTATTATTATACACCCTGAATAGCTTAATTGTTGTAGAATAGTTTTTGGTGAACATTTTGGTAAAAGATTCATCAAATTTGAATAAAAAATAGTGAACTTATTTAATTTTACATAAAAGTCTACAAAACCACTGGATTTTATTAAAAAAACTACCGCACCAGAGGGTCTAGCGCTCGGAACGGCTTACCGCGTTGAAGGGTTAATAGATATCTGATTTTGATTTGAATCTCCAAATTATTTTGGTTTTATATGGATTGGACATTTTTCTGGCATTATAATATTGTCAAACGAAATGATAACAAAGAGCCTAGTCCATGTAGATATGTAAACATTGCTTGTTTCTTGAGAAATAAAAAAAATCTTGAGACATTTAGCCCTACTTAATCGAGCATGTCAATAAGGGTGTGTGAGCCCGGTTTTTAAATTTAAGCCGAGCCTTGGACAAACCGATCTCAAGCTTTAATTAAGCTAAAATGTTCATATTTTAATAAATTTTAAAATTAACCCTCCAAGTGTGGAGGGTTAACCCTTTTAGCCTACAATGGAGTTACTTTTGCCTTTTTGGAAAATTTTGTTTACAATTAAAATGCAAAAATCACACAAAATGGGACTTATATTCATTTTGTTCAGAATAAAATGTGGATTAAAAAAAAAAATAATAATAATAATAATAATAATAAAATAAAAAATAAATGTAAAAATTCTACACGGCTTTTATTGGATGAATAAACAGGAAATATTTTTTTTCCCCCTTTGTGGTTTATAATATTTGTTTTTTCCTCATATGTAACTTTTATATACAATATTTACACACTACCCTAAAAATAAATCCTCATCTATTTTTCTAAAACATAATTTCAATTAAAAAAACACTCAAAATATTGTTATTTTCTCATAAACTAACAATGACGATCGCTTATACAGCGCTACACACTAAATCAATGAGCCATGATTCAACCGAAAATCAGTTATTATACAGTTTTATTCATTACATATAGAAATTATCAAAGATATGCATTCATTGAGTAATAAATCAATAGTTTAAACTCAACTATTACCACTTGGTGATTATTTGACTGTAAATAACTAAGGTCAAAATTTATAATATCGGATATATGCTTTATGTCAGAAATTACGACCTCCACACTATACAAGACATCGGAAATTCTGATTGTCCACACTTGGAAGGTTTAAACAAAATTCACTAACTGAGAAAAACATTTAAATTTATTATGATTAAGTTAAAGTTAAGAAGGTTGTGTGAAATTTTACCTTTTTATATATTTCATATATAATTAATGAATTTTTGTTTACAAGTCTTTAAGTAAAATTTTAGTGTATTACAGTAGAACCCCTCTAATCCACCCTCGGCTGGTCCGTCGCTACAGTTAATCCGACCGTGCTCGAGCTCGCGAGATTGTGTCAACTTGTTGATGACTCATGGCCCGTCGCGTGCCAATCGCCATTGTTTATGGTTTGTTATCGCTTGCCAGCTTCAGTGCTATGTCATCACCGTGTTCCTATTGATTTTTCATAGTACTTGATAGACTCATTGTATGTACTACAATGAAAAAACTCAACTTGTTGGTTTTGAGTTAAACTGTACGTTACCCTTGATTTATTTAGCAAACGCACAAGTCTCAAATCCTGGAGTTTTTTATCCAGGATTCGTTCCTGCGAGATAGAGAATGAATCAATCAATCCACTGGAAGTTTTGGCTTCTTTTGTGTTGTCTGGCCTGGATTGATTAACTCCTTCAACAGTTTAAGTTTCTTTAAACTGCTGGTACCCCCCTATTCTATTCAAACACTTCCAGTACTAAATTTACTTTTATTATTGCTCAGGGAAAGCACGACTTTAATTTTATTTTTACTAATCCCTAGGGAGCGTGTTCTGAAAAATACTTCTGTCACACAATATGTTTTATCTTGATTCCCTATCTAGTTTTCTAATTAAATCAAGTGGTGTGGATAACTAACATTAAAAAACACATGATTGGTAATTCTGACAAGTATAAAATAATTTATTGAATCTGCTTTTTCAACAATAAAAATCAATCTTTCAAAATTTTTAAACAAAATTAAATTATTTAAAGCAAACAAAAATTTATAACATTTTATAAACTTAAATTACATAAAAAAGAAAACATTTCATCTTACAAATTACTATTTCATGAATTATTTTAATTAGGTGGCAGATTGGCAAAATTCAGAGGAAAGTTATATTCTAAAAATCTATTATCAACCAACTTCCTCTGTTTAATTCCTGAACGCTAATTTCCAAGTTTAGAAATTTAATTAGCCGTTCAGGATTAATTTATCAAATTTATATCTATTACAACAGAAAAATATCCACACATAAATTTATATAAAGTTACAAAATCTTATGAAACATCTTAAATCTATATCCCAGGAAAATCAGTGGAATTTAATTTAATTTTTGGCCAACTTTGCCTTACAAATAAAAAAGGGATACCTTGACTGGTGATCTGAAACCTTGATCGCCGTCTAGAAGATCCTGGCTCCTTGATGATCCTGAATAAGGGAATATGTTGTTGTCCTGGTGTCCGTTAGTTGTAGAAGATGATTAATGATCCACGGAGTTTAGCAGAGTTCTAGTGACGTGTTGATCTGGACTGACACTGGATGTAAGATTTTTCCACTTTTTACAAACTCGCTGAAAACGGGTTAATTTACCATTTCACTTATCACTTCTTTTTCTTGGCGACTTTTCTTTTTTAAAATTAATTTGAAACATTTTAAACTTTTTTACAAATTTATCACCATAACTTCGGGCATAGTAACTTAGTACAGTTGTTTGTTTTTCAACAAGTCAGGAGGAAAATGTAAACACGTTACTGTAAACTTTAACTTATGACTTTTTAAAGTTTATATTTAACTTATTTCACTGTAAAAAAAAGTCTCTTTTTATAATATGTAATAAATATTGGCTTTTTTTCGGATAATCCGACCTTTTTTGCATTCCGACCATGCCCCAGTCCCGAAGGTGACAGATTAGAGGCGTTATATATAACATATTGAATTTCCTAGTCTAATTCTGTTTGCTAATCTATTATTTTCAAACTGTTACAAAATAATGTAAAACTTGAATTTACTCATATTTTACATACAGCTTATTGATCCCATAGTTTCTGATCAAGTTTTCCTTTTTGTTGTTTAGATAAAATAATAAAACATTGTAAAAAATGTTTCGTATAATATCCATTGGATTAAGAAATGTTTTGCATTGTTTAGACGAAAAAAGAAGAAGAAAAAGAAGAAGAAATGTTACCCTGTACAAACAGTATCAGAGGATGCACGAAACGACTATATATTTTCCAATTTGATGATCATGTAAAGTATTGCCACCATCAGATAATACATTGTTTTTTTGGGTGCGGATGGATTGGAATTTTGAAAACTGTTCCAGATCATTTATCTCTGGTAATTTAAATGGTTTCCTATCAACAAAACATAATTTGTATTAATAATATCTTAATATAATACCATTTATTAATTATATAAATATTAAATATATTTTTATATTTACTTAAAAACTGCAAATGTTTTTTAGATAAGATTTGGAACATTGGTTTTTGTCATATATGTTAACTATTCAACAAATTTTGCCGATATTAATTTTTGAGATATTCTAACTTTAAACACACTTTTTGATCGTATACAGGGGTGTCTTTTTTTAACTGTGTCACCATTGGTGCTTTGGGAAAGGTAAGATTTACAGGAAACTTTAAAGGGGACTTCACCTTATTTTTTATGCCCATTAAAAATATGAATTTAGATTTTTTACACCAAAAAGTTTCACATCGTCTGTATTTTTGACCAGATGACAACCAGTAGATTTTTTTCTGGTCGTTACGGCTAGATGTAAGCAAAGTTTGATTGAAATCATAAAAAATCAATATTAAGAAAGTGTGACATTGGTTATTATAGAGCTACCCTGAAATTTTGGAATAATAAAAAGATATATAAATTTTTTGGACAATTCAACATTTCGTCTAATAAAAGTAGTCCAATCACAATAAATTTGGCATCAATATAAAGCTAATGATCTGAACTTTTATTTTAAAATAACTAAAATACCAGAAATAGTAATATATAAAATGATTAACTTCAATAAAGTTAATGTTTATCACTGCATCACTTTGCTAGCACTAGTGCCTAACGATTTTGTCAAAAATAAACACAATTTCAATTAATTTTTCTCTAGTCAGAATATCAGGCCTACTACTCTTTAATGTCATTCCCTTAGAGTATTCCCTTTCTCTTTCGATCTATGCTTTCAAAATTCACTGTCAAAGATTCAGAGTTATAGATGTTCTTCTGTGGGTCTTCCAAGTGTCACTGAAATGTAGGTAAAACTGACAATTTTTAATGATGTGGAAAGTTGTCAAATATTGATTAGTAATATTTATATTTCCGTAATCATTTTTATATGGCTGAAAAGTAGATATTCTGTGCTTTCTTTTGATGTCGTTTATCTCTTTGTACTAAATATTAACTCTTATGTTTTTACACGAGAATGTTGCCTTTCTGAAAGAGAATTGTTCCTACATCGCCTATATTGTTGTGTGAATTTATTTACAGATATTTAGTAATTAAGGAATTTATGTATTATGTGTTGTTAAAGTAATTGATCATAAAATATACCACAAATCTTTTGTGTGTTTTTGAAAAAAATTATTGTACTTTTTAGTTAGTTGTTTATATGGAATTTTGCACTTCAGTTGAACCATTTTTTTATTTCAAACATACTATCTCAAATATTTTTATATCTTACATTTTTTTATGATGAACTTTATGTATCTCTCTCTAAATAATGATATTACAATTTGGTTTTTGGATTATTTTTATGAATTTTGAAAAATAAGCATAATTTTTTAGCCGTTTTCGTGTTCTTTTATAAAACTGACTTTTTTAAATGAAAATGTTGTAAATTTATGTATTTTTTGAACACACTTACTTTTATTTACAAATAAACCACAAAATGTGGGTATATCTTGAAAAAACTAGAAACATTTGTTTGTATTTTATAGATGTTCATGTAAAATTTGTCCTTCTGATAGAGCAATTTTATTCCTTCCTGACATACTAACTCGAAAGTGTTTATATCTAACATTTATTATTATTTTTTTATTACATGGATACATTCTATGGACTCTAAATATTGATATGATACAAGATTAGTTTAGTATTACATAGGGATGTACGAGCTCAAGTTTCAAACAATAACCGCAAAATTATCGAGCTCAGCTTGAATGTTTGAGTTTGGCTCGAATGTTTGAGAGTTCAGCTCGATTTTTAGAGCTTAACATGATTTTCCGAGCCTGTGAAAGATCACTATCCCTACGCTTCTTGCCAGAATAGCCCTTGTAGTACAAATATGTATATTTAACCCTACAACTGGTAAAGACCCGAAATCGTACCTATTCTCCCGGACAAGTTGGCTATAAACCACATATTTTGCAATTCAACATTTCGCCCAATTAGAATCGTCCTATCGCAATAAAAAAAATAGTGTTGGAAAGCTAATATTCCGTAGATACATAATCATGCAAAAAAAAAAAAAAAAAAAATACCACAAAACGTTATAAATAATATTCCAAAAATTGGTGAAGTTCACGTATTTTTGTAGCGTAAAATCGTAAATTTCAACTCTGCGCCTTTTCGTATAACGCGGATCCATTTTTCCTGATATGATTACAACTCTATTTTTCTGTCATTTAAGTCAACTAAAACACTGTTCTATAGATCACATGTTTCTCTTTCTAACCGTAGATTACAAATTATTCTGTGTCTAACAGATCCAGAGATATTCCTAGTTGAGCAGAGAACGATCCTGACGACACGAAATTCAGTTGGCATTCAGTGCATTTTACGAATACACGTATTCATTTCTCTATGGTTTATTTTTCTTTACACTAAGTTGTAGGGGAAATTCCATTCTATAAGTTGGTACCACTTGATGTTGGGAATACATACTTAGAAGGTATTGGTTTCATCTCTCAACACACGCAATTATGCGACGTAAAAACTGTAGTAAAAGGCGTGGCACATATTGTTTTGGGGTTAGATATTTGTTATTTTGAAGGTTTGTGTATACAAATTGTATATAAATTGTGTATACAAGTTACAATATATGTGTTTTTATATCTAAAGTTTATGTTTTTGAGTGATAGTTTAGTTTTTGAACGGTTCATATTTGGGATAATCTAGGCCAATATTGTAAGTCTAGCCTATATGCACAATTTTTTATATTTATATTTTTATATGATTATAAAACTGAATATGTGTGTTATTCTTTGTAAAGTATATATTTTCTTAGTAAAATCTAATGATTTTGTCTTTGGCCTATCTTCAGATTGTTACAAGTGAGGCTAAATTGTGGAGGTTACAAACCTAACCTCAACCGTCAGAGTATCACTTTTTAGTCAAAATCGTTGTTTTTATTTAGAAAATGTAACATATTATTATTTTTTCCCCCTAAATATATTCACAAATATATTAGAAATCTCAAGTAATGGTTGAAAAAATTGCAAAAAATGTATTAGTATGTTTTTGATAACCATTTCTGTGAAATTTCTGCTTCGTTACTCTTCGATTTTTTGGTATTTGACCAAAAAACTCCAAATTTGATATATCTAACATTTTTATTCACTACACACCTAAAATCTATGCACCTTTCTGAATATAATGACTTATAGAAGTTCTGTATAAAATATATTTTACTATTTTTAATGTTTTTTTGAAAAAATAAAGAGAAAATTCAGTTTTTACATACAATTTTTTTTTTAATTTTGAAAATGTAACAATTTTTTTCCCCCTAAATATATTCACAAATAGTACACTACACAAAACTTTTGTATATCTTAGAAAAAGGTGGTAAGCTTTTGATTTTGGATGAATCAGGTTTTTCTTGAAAAATGATAACGTCGTTTTTGACATGTAACATACTTACTCCAAAACCGTTACAAAATTTTTTTTTTTTTACATAGATGAATTCTATGCATCTTTCTGAGAAAAATGATGTCTTATAAGTTAGGTTTTGTGTAAAATTAATATTTTTTATTAATTTTTTAAGAAAATAAAACCTTTAACATTGGACAGTTGTAGGGTTAACTTAACCCTCCAACTGCCTACTATAGATATTACCAATTTCCGCCTTTTTTAATCATTTTGTAAAAAAAATCATAAAAAATAGTAATTTAATTAAAAACCCAACTTATAAGACATTATTTTTTTCACGAAAGTGCATAGATTTATCTGTGTAAAGAAAAAAAATGTTATATGTTACGGTTTTGGAGTAAGTATGTCAGGAATCAAAAAATCTGAAAAATGAAGTGAAAAATCCCACAAAAAAGCGTATATGTATCACACTAATTTTTTTTTGAATTTTTCCAAGATATACAAAAGTTTTGTATTGTAGGTTGTGAATAGAAGTTGGTAAAAAAAAATTAAAAAAATCGATTTCTAAAATTTGTATTAGGAAAAAAATTGTTTACCTAAAAAGTATAAAATAGCTGAAATATTATGCCTATTTTGAAAAAAAATCACTAAAAATAGTCACTAAAAAAATCACTAAAAAAATCACTAAAAATATATTATCACATATACTTCTATCATTTTTCTCGGAAATTAATGTAGATTTTATGTGTGTAATTCCAAAAATTTTAGATGTAAACATTTTGGAGTTATTATGTCAGGAATAAAAAAAAGTTCCACATAAAAGCGTACATTTACTGTACAATTAAAAATTTTTTTCTTGATACAAATGTTTTGTAATATAGATGTGGGATGATATTTGCTAAAAAGAAAATCAATTTATACAATTTTTATTAGACAGAGTTGAAATTTCCGAAGAAAGTAAGGCCAATTTGACATAACCTAACATTTTGTACTAGGTAAACATGAAATAAAATCTATGAAAAATTTAAAATTAATTCAAATAAATTCTAGAAACAAACACACACATATTATAATTTGTATAAACAAATTATAATAAACAAATCATTCTTACATAACAAATAAGTTCACATAAACAGAAATAAATCTAGCTACGCTTGAAACAGGCCTAATACACACTAAATGAATGCAATTTAACACTTGAGACAATACGCAAAACTTGTTAATGCAACAAGATTTCCAGTTATAAGCTTGCCTAAAAATAGGCTTATAACATATTGCTTTGTATTATTTATGTAGAAATGAATGTTGTCTCTTCAATGGAATAAAACAGCTGATCAAAATATGAAAGTATGTCTTCGTTTTTCACAATTCACTAAAGACAGGACCTTACAAACTGCTCTGTTTAATTTTGGTCACGACTTCATAGAATGTATGTATATATCTCAAAAACTATCACAGATATAAGAATTTCTAATACGTAGTTCAAAAGAGGAGAAAAAAATCTATGTAATGTTGTCAACTTATAGTATTTGGCTGAGTATTAAACATTTAGAAAAATATATAATGATATTTCCACATATAATCAGTTGCTGCATGTGGCTCTCTCTAAAGGGAAAATAGAGCAACTGCATTGAATTTTTATAATTTCTAGTTTCTTTTGGCACAATCTGTTGAATGAATATGAAAGGTTTAAAGATAATGATTTCAACAGTATATTGTTTATTATGATAGCATGTGTTTTACTAGGCTAAACGTTAAATTGAAAAAAAGTGATATTTTAGATGAATAAAGCATTCACAATTCTTGATTTGATTTTAATTTTATAGATCTAAAACTGTTACAGTTAGAATAATTTGGAAGACAGAGTTAGAAAGAAGAAGGAAAATACTATAAAGTTGTTAGACAGTTATATCGGCTTGTTAAAATTAGCGGAATGGATGCCATTATTTGAATATCAGTTTGCCGCAAAACGTGATCACATGTTGTACACAAATGTTACCAATTATTAAAAATAATTGTCAACTTTTATGAACATTTTGTTGTATGTATATGAACATTAGCTTTAAAACAGTATAACAATTATTGGGATACGATAATTTTTAATAGGGTAAATGTTGAATTTAAAAAAAGTGATTTTCAGTCGCTTAGTGCAAGTTCATCTGCTTGCTGCGAGCAGCAAACCAGTTGGAGGGTTAAAAACAGAAGTTTACAAGGTGTAGGATATTTTGTAGAGTAAACAACCTGATATTGAAGAGTTATGGCTGTATATGATATTGGTTATTGGCTGTGAATAAGGCTGAATGCTCACACAAAGAAATAAGAAGTAATAAACCAACGTTATCTTATATATAGTGAATAAAATAAAAAATTATATTTTTACTAACAGTGCATGGTCTTAAAATTTTGAAAGGAACAATCATTTTGTTAATTATGAAACAAATATTTATAAATGTGAATTAAAATTTATTCCAATAAAGTAAAAACATCTGATTTTTTAACTCTTGTTGTTGCTATATTTGGCTATATTAAACCAAAAAATTCTGTGTTTTTAACAGGCTCATCCATGGTCTATTGAGAAATGTGCGGACAAATTTAGTATTATGAAAAAGGAAATGTTTTTAACAAACCCAAAACTTTGTTACATTCAAAGTTACAACGAACGGATATTTTTGATCACCCTCGATTATTTTCAAGGGCACTTGTACATATCTATAAAGGTAACTAAATCACAGATAGAAGAAAATACTTAAGAAGTAGTATATTTAACATATTGTTTTTTAAATAGTATAGTATTTATGTAATTGTGTTATGGTTTGCATGGATGAGTTAATTTTGTCAGCTTAATAGAAGTTGCCATATATAAAATAATTTAGAAAATAAATTGACAAAATATATCTGTTTACTTTAGTTATCTGGGAAAGTTTCTAAATTCAACACTAGATTTTGTGCATTAAACGGTTACAAACAAAAGTTTATTTTCTATATATACTTGTTAATTCTATAATTTAGAGTTTTTACCTTTCATTCCTGTACTTTCATACTGAAATTTCCAACAAGATCAGCTATAAATAGGTGTTCTCAATGATTTTAGCAAGACATGATTTTGTTAATTATTTGATTTAATATACAAATCCATTTTTATTCTTATTCTTATCTAAACAATATAACTTAACTTACAATTACAACATTTTTTATTTTAAGTGTTCATAGCAAATTATTGTTAAAAAAATCTTTGTCCTTTGTTCATTATATTTTGAATATTTAACTTAAAATATATGTACAGTACTTATGATTGTTTTATCACACACAAAAATATTCACTTCTGATATAAATTTGTTATTTTAACTCTGTATTGTATTTAAATTGTATTGTTTTACTATTTCACTTTGACTTTATTTAGTTACATCGCCTCATTTTGATGACAATTACAAAAGCATGTCCGACTGCTTCAGGCATCTGTAGAAGAGTGACTGGAAAAGTCTCGCGGCTTTCTCTCCCTCTCTCGATAAAATTCCTAGAATTTTTCTCATTTTCTATGAACTTGACCAATCCAAGGACGTTTCTCTTAATATGTCCTTATATGGCTTGTCACATCACACAGAGATGCTGTATAACGTAACAGCTTTTTTTTTTTTTTTTTTTTTTTTTTTTTTTTTTTTTTTTTAACATTATTATTCAAAATTATAGTTTTCAAATTTTAACAAAAGCACTTTTTTATTTAAAAGTTCAATTTTATATTTTCAATAAACTGTCACCTTACTTTCCTTAATCTAACATTTTATTTATAATTATTATTTATTTATTGACTACAGACCATTATTTACTACAGTAGAACCTCTGTTAACCAGCCTCGGATTAACCGGCCTATATCGTAGTGTACTGGTTGGATGAGAGTTTCCGAAAATAAATTGTAATTGAAACACCAAAGCGGCGGTGATATCAAACGACTTTGTCGATAGCGTATCCCAATGTTGGCAGCGTAAAAACACCACGGTACCAAAGTGGCGGCGATATCAAACGACTTTGTCGATAGCGGTATCCCATTGTCGGCGACGTAAAAACACCGCGGCACCAAAGCAGCGGCGAGTCAAACGACTTAGTCGATATCGGTATCGCATTGTCGGCGGCACCAAAGCAGCGGCGAGTCAAACGACTTTGGCGATAGCGTATCCCATTGTTGGCGGCATAAAAACACCGCGGCATTGTCACCCGTCGGTATAGCAGACATACACAGACAAAAACGTTTGATGGGCCGCTTTTTTTCCACGAATCAATTTAGTATAGCCTACATTATGGAAAATATAACATTTCTTTTTCTTGGAAGCTTGTGTTGGTTTCGTTTGAGACGCGGTTAAATGTGTCAAAAGACTTGACAGGGGGGAATCTAAAAAAGCTTTATAGTGTTTAATTTTTTCATGTTTGATGTATAATATACATAACATAATATATACGATACATTTATGTACAATAAAATGAGTTGCAATAACATCTTTATTGCATAATTTTTAGTGCTACCTAATTAAATAAGCTTTCTTTGAACGAAAACCGATTTGTCACGGGAGCCTCGGATTAACCGGTCAAACGGGTAACCGGCCCGGATGTCAGTCCCGACTAGACCGGTTAAGAGGGGTTCTACTGTATTAATTATTATTCATTACCAATTATTCATTGGTTGGAGATGTCCCATGCTTACAACCTAATGGGACATCTCCAACCAATGCTCATGTGTTTGTTTTGAATATAAATTTCTTGAATTCAAGCCCATGAGTTTTCTCTACTGTTCATTTGTCTTTAATTGGAAATTTCCTTAAATGATATTACACATGTTTCTCTTAATTGGTACATTTCTTTAAACGCCAGCCCCACATATTTATCTTTCTATCCATTGGCTTTGATTGGAAGAAAATGTGTTTGTCTGTAATTTTACATTTATTTGAATACTAGCCCATGAGTTTGGATTCAATTGTCCATTTCTTTGAATTCAAGCAAATGTGTTTTAATTGTATTGTTTTAATTCATGCTTGTCATATGTTTAATTGCTTGAATCTGTAATTACATGTTTTGTTTAATGTTATATTTACTTGAATCCATGTTCTTGTGATTGTATGAGTACTAATCTGCGACTAGAAGTTTATAATAAGTGAAGTTTATGCTGGATATATTTACAATTAAATAAATTATGTTTTATATATTCACAGTTTTTACCTGATGGAAATGCAACACTGTCATTTGGAGGAATAGAAATATTGTATGATGAAACAGCTGATAGCAAGGAAATTCCTTTCTCACCACTCAATTGGTCTGGTGTATTGGAGCCTTATCATCAGCATTCATCATCAACTCACCCAGATCCACATTCTCTCATAGTAAATATTAATACTTTGCAAGATAGTTTTAAAGTTTATACTAATGTTAATAAACTCCCAGAACCAAATGATTATGTTGTAGGTTTTGATCATTTTAGAAATAGAGATTAATTGTTCTAAGAATCTGTTATTTATTTTGTTTTGTTTTGTAATATATGTTAACTAGTCAGTTTTTTAATTTTATATATGTATATATATAAATTATATATATTACAAAAAGTTAAATTGTTCTTGTAAATAAGAATTCCTGAATTATTACTTAATTGGTTTAAAAAGAGGATTTTTATTTAATTTTTGTTGTTATTAAGGTTTTCATAGAGAGATTTAATCTCGATGTAGTTGATGGTTTTTCACGTAATTTTTATTTTTAAGTAGTACAATCTTTTACATAGTGACATATTTCTTTCTTTGTTTTAGTACACAATTTTGATTTAATAATGTTACACAATGTTACAAAAAAAATTCTTTGTATTTATACATGTAAAGTTAAATGTTGAAGAACTTTCTCTAAAAGTGATAGGTTACTTTTTGGATGCAATTATTTTATAAATATTAAGTTTTCATTTATTAATTCTTAAGTTAATTTTGTTTTGTTTGTTTAACTTTTTGTATGTATTTAAACCAATTAGTTTTTATTTATAGTAGGTTTAATATTTATTTAAGGATAATATTCATACCTGTTTCCTATCAATATAATCTTAAGTAACTTACAGTTATACTCTTGTAGTAAACCTTGATCTCAAGATTTGTGATGATTATTTTAGCAGTAGACCTATACTATTTTGTTTAGTAAGTATAAAAGCTAAAGTTTATACTTGTAAGTTTACGTTGATAAAGTTCATAAATAAACAACAATAAACAACATAAGTTGAAATAATTTTATTTTGATACCATTTTCTACTTTTTTCCTATAGTTGTCAGGTATGTTTGTGTAGTTTATCTGTGATTAATTCCAGTTCTTAATTCAATGATTACAGTTGTAAGGTATGTTTAGTGTAATTTGCCTGTGATTAATGCTAGTTCCTAATTCAATGATTTCAATCACTCTTCTTATAGGTGTGGGGTAATTCTTCTGAGACTTGACTCGTACAGATTTTTTGTATTTAATAGTATAGTATAGAACATGGTTTTAACCCTTTTACTGCTGTATTGGGACAACAGTTGCAACAACCGTTTGCTGAATTAGGAATGCCGGCAGCAGGATTCGTCTATGCAAAAAAATTCAAATTAAGAAAATTTCTCACTAAAGTTTTTTCTATTAAAACTTATTACCATATCTGTCTCGTAAAGTTTATTATTTTGTTCTTTTTGATCGTTATCACAGAAATGTAAAACCCAAAGTAACAACTAATAGCGGTCTCTCTCTACATAGTTTCCCTAAAAATTGGAGTGAATAATAACTTGTCAGTTGACCAACATTCATTCAAACTTAATTTTTTATTTCTGAAATTAGCATAGTTACTGCTAAAAACAATTAAATTTCATTTGCATTTGTGTCAGTCAATTTTCGAAGCCTAGAAGAAGCTTTTGGATTCGTATGTGAAACAGTTTGTCTCAAAAGGGATTATACTTATAAATTCTATAGTCACAAAACATTAAAAATGGGCGGAGTTATCAGCACACATGCCATCTAGAATTTGCCTATTATTATGGTTTTCAGAATTAAAAAGAACAGGTTCATCACTACCTTCAATGTCACTTATTAATTTACTATCATCATTTTCACTTTCAAAGTACTCGATTGACTCATTCAAAACAACTGTAACATAGGTTTCAGTAGGTCCAACATAAGACGCTGCTATTGTGTAAACTAAAGCATGCAGAATAACTCTGTTCTCTATCGTGTAACAATCATACTTGTTTTATTGACGTAGGAAAATTCAATTTGAGTAGATCATATAATTATTGTCTAGTATAGTATCAGTAAATTTTAAAATGAGCATAGCACATGAAGTTGAAAAGTGTAAGCGTTAATATACTGGCATAACACTACAATATAGCAGTGGCAGAATATAAATAAACGGGCATAGCAGTGAAAACCTTAATTAGAACTATTATCTTATTTCCCATATAACTTATATTGCTAGAAGTCCTTGAACAATGTTGCCCTTCGTCACCATATTCACATCGTCATTTCTTATAAGTTGCTAAATTTGTTGAATTGACTATTGACAGCACATTAACACGTTAGCTACCATATCGGTCCAAGCAGACCGAAACTAAGGTGAATGTACATGCAGCGTTTCGGCACGATCGGACCGATAAAGTCACTGATGTAATGTTTTGTTTTGTGGCTCACAGTTCGATAGTGCAGCAACCTATCGGCCAATTTTGGTGTTCTCTGGATTGGGTAAAGAGGTGTGTTAGACGTAGTACATTGTATGCTTAGTAACCGTTACCATGGTTACCCGATATAATAAAGTTGGTGGATATTTTCACTTTTTTGTCGGCACGATCGGACCGATTAAACATTTTACAAAAACATTTTTGGTTTAGTAATGAATAATTCATACATAATACAGTTGTAAAATGAAACTATGTATTTATAAAATAAGTATTAGACAAATAAAATAGTGAGCGTTGCCAACATTAAGAAATGAAAAATAGCCCGTTTAGATTTTTTATTTATTTATTTTTTTTACACTATATTGCCTCGGTCCGACCGGACCTAAACGTTATCCTACGATTAAAATTAAAGCCGAAATATTGCATTTCGGTCCGATTGGTCTCGAAACTATATATGCATAAATGTAAATAAAATTAGTAAATACTATTGCCTTATATTATTTTACATAGGTAGATTCAAAAATAATTTGGTAATCGTGGCACCACAGGCAAGAGTATCGTATTAGGCCTCGGCAGCTAGTTTTTTTGCATCAATGGATGATGTCACCAATTCAGGTGATAGCTCTCAGAAATCTGTTTCGGTTGTTGCCTTTACTGTTTTCTGAAAAACTTATAGAAAAATTAATTTTGTTTCGAAATAATAAAACTGTCGCTAATCCGTTGTTTTTGCCTAGAGATAAGCAAACATTTTGTGCAATAATTTCCTTTCCACTTAACAAGTTTTTTAATTTGAAAAAGAAAGTTTTCCCACTGTTTTTATCATTGGCATTTCTCTGGATTTTACAAATCAAATTAAATAAAATAGTTTACTTATCTAAGATTTTCAAGTTTTCTTACAACGCTTCATAATTATATTAATATAATATTTATTACTTAAACGGTATTTAATTAATTACTTATATCTATACAATTTTTTTTTCCATTTATCATCCTACAATGTCTGTTAGAGTTTGTATGTTATGTCATTTTTTTTTTTTTAAACAACTTTAGGTTTACCACACTTTTACATTTAACTTTCCCTTTAACATTCATTTTTTTTCTTAGTTTGTTTCTTCTTTTTCTTGATATTTTACTTTGTCCATTTATGAATCTTTTATAAATTTTGTTTTTATTTCCTATCTATGTTTAGTACAATTATTTGATTATACCTTCTTTATTGTCATTTTTATTTATTTTATAATTGATTTTGTTATCCTTTCTTGAACTTTAGTAACTTGTCTAGCCTTTCCTCCTCTCACGGTACTGATTATCCATGTGCCAGTTGTCCCTACTTTCATGTGTAGGTCTGGAAATTCTCAAATCATCTACCATTGTCATAACCTTGTTAATTTTCTATTCCACCATAGATTTTCTATTCCACCACTCGGCACATTAGAAGAGGAATAAATGTCTAAATGCTCCTGCATGAAGTAATTTGCACTGTCATAAGCCTGAATGTTAGCTTCCAACTTAACCAAAAAAGTTGAATTGTCCAACTTTGCCATAGAAGTAATAAAGAAGAAGCAAAGGCTGGAAGAAAAAAGAGTCGGATTTTGTAGAAGAGCTGGATTAAGGCCTTTTAATATGTTGCCACAAAGTTTCTGTTCACGAATATTTTTTTCTATTCGTACATATAAAAGCACAATTTTTGTCTGATATTTTCATGACAAGACTCACCGAGCAATTGAACACTGTTATTTAATTGTAATAATAAAATCTCTTTTTCCTGCCCTAGTGCAAAAACTGTGGAATAAGTTATCTTAAATTCCCTCCTGAGATAAATTCCTGTGCTTCGTTTCATAATTTTCATAAAAAGTTAATTCCACATTGTCTAAATACATTATAAAGTACACAACCTTTTTTTCCTTCAGATCAACCATTTGCCAAATATGACTCAATATCATCACCTGATTCACCAAGAAATTTATCAGGATCAAAAAATTGTATCAGTTCATTTATGCTGAACCTTTTAATGAAATTTGGCTTCTCTCGGTTTTCATTATTGTAATATTGTTTGAAAATCTACTCTGTTGTAAACATTTAGTTTCTGGAAAGGTACTTTGAGTCTTGTGCTGCTTGTTTTTACACTAACCAATTTTGATTATATTGTGTAAGTCATTCACATTCCTACCC
This sequence comes from Aphrophora alni, assembly GCA_963513935.1. Taxonomy (NCBI): domain Eukaryota; kingdom Metazoa; phylum Arthropoda; class Insecta; order Hemiptera; family Aphrophoridae; genus Aphrophora; species Aphrophora alni. The sequence continues at coordinate 53,836,567 of OY740768.1, forward strand.
AAATCCAACATAAGTTTAATCAATTTCAAATTCAACCGCGAAAATTCTATGTCTGCATGTCCTATAATTTTTATATTTAAGTTTTATAAAATCTTAGTTGCTTCTTTCTTATTTAAAGATAAATTAAGATTAAATTCATTGAGGTAACCAATTTAAAGTTCCTGTTTGTGGCAAAACAATCTAAAGCATGATGTAATATTACAATACTTTGACATAAGATTCGCTGATTCACACCAGCGTTTATTTTGCAAACTATATATCATAATTTTTAACAAAAAATAGAAAGTTTGTTGTAATGTTTGTTCATATATATGTCCTAGCTACTCAATCCACCAGGAACATACATAAACTTCTATTAAATCTGTATTAACAAAAAAAGTTCAATTTGTAGTTGGTAACCTCGTATCTCCGAAATTAAACAATAATTGTATGTCATCTAGGCTTAATGTAATACCACAAATTGAAAAGTATTATCAACAAATAATGTTATGTAATTTAAGTACTTTCCAATGCCAAACCACTAATATACAAAATCTGAAAAATCTCAAATATCCATTAAAAATAAATACTGTGTATGTATATTTTAACTCTTTTTCTTTGCCTCTAGAATATTGTTGTTTAACCCTCTGTCAGTCGCAATCCTAAACATTACATTAATGGTCGCAATATTACAGATTGATACATTTTCATTCAACTCCTATATTTATTAAGTAAAAGTACAAATAGTTTTCTTTATTGACTAAAATATAATGCACTGGAATGTTTCCTATCAAGTGTAGTATTTTCCTTCTAAATTGATTAGAACTTATTAAACAAACAAATTCAAATAGTAAAGACTTTCGTTTTTGGCCTTTACAAATTATGGCAGGACTGGTCTTAATGTATCAATATGATACTATTATTGTACTGATTTTTCAAAAAAAATTTACGACTACTTTTCAAACTTTAAAAAAAATTATAAATATTTATGACTGGAGTTGTACCAGTGGGTGAAATAGAAACTATTATTTTCACAAAATTAACAGAATTAGTTTAACATAAAAATATTTAAAGTTTCATTTCACACAGATACATATTTATTTCTGATATTCAGCTAAGCAAATGACTGTCAATTATAGAAACAAATTAATGATAACAAACTTTACAAAGTACATTATTTTATCTTATCATCAGAAGAAGAGCTGTTATCCTGAGTTGTTGATTTCAACTTAGAGTAGCAAGATACACAAAATACTACAGAATGTTCAGCACAGATTGGATGTTTGCAGTTGTTGCAGAGGTTAGATGTTACCCTGGACTTCTTTTGCACTTTGCATGGCTTGCATCTTTTCCTTTTCTCGAGCTTTGGTTGGCCTGCATTATCTTGTTGAACTTGAGGCTGTTCTTTTAGGAATTTCTTGAGTGAGCTTTGAATATCGTGTTTTTTTTTTTTATTGTTCCAACATAGGACAAGTTGTTAGATTTTAGATCATCAGCCAATGTTATAGGCTGATTGGGGTTCATTAAATAACAATCGATGGTTCTAAGTTAACTATTTGCTTTTAATATAATCATTACAATATTTATTAATACAATTTAATATATTATTAATACCATTGGTTTTTCAATTACTTAAAATTAATTACAATTGTTTTATTTTTATCTTCAATCCAAAGCGAAAACAATGTTGCAACCAGAAGTTAATTAAATTCAATTAAGGTCTCTTCATATAGTCTGATCTATACAAAGTTAATATAGGATACAAAATATGCACGAAGCCTTCTCACCTCTGTTGGTATAACTCAACCGTGATACTTTGTAGTTCTGTTCTACTGCAGAACTCAACAATACTAATTGATTCTTTGCCTGGCCACTGACAACTGACTGTAGATCACTCTCTGCTGAGCCTGACCTCTGGCAACTCAAACCGCCGACAACTAACCGTTTATAATGCCCTATTTAGTCTGAACTTAATTTCTCTGAACCTTGGCTTATATATCTTTCAGCACAGAGTTATGCTGGGGTTGCAAGCTCACAGAGGTTTCCTCACTTTTTACATTTTATCACAGCTATTGTTTATCCTCTGGTAATTGTTCTGGGACTCAGAATGAAATTGAATATCTAACCTAATCCTAATATAAACTTCGTAACAGTATGTTTGTGTATTTTATCTGATTGATGTCAGATCCAAATTCAATGATTTCAATCACTCTCTTCCTATACTTGTGAGGTATGTTTGTGAATTTTGTTTATGATTGATGCCAGTTTCTAATTCAATGCTTTCAATAACTTTCCTACTATAGTTGCGAGGTATGTTTTTTTATTTTTGTTTGTGATTTATGATAATTTTTAACTCTGTGATTTCATTCTATAATTTCTATAGTTGTTAGGAATGTTTATGTATTTTGTCTGTGATTGATGGTAGTTTCTAATTCTGTGATTTCAATCACTTTCTTTCTATAGTTGTAAGGTGTACAGTAGCCTCACTTACATTTATTGTACTCAGGGCTTCGTCATGTGTAGTTTGGTTTTCATGTCTTTCAGCATCATCATCATTTGTCTGCGTCTCTGTGCTACTACATACGTCACTTATTATTTTGTCATCAACAATAACTTGAAAAATTTCGTCATTTCCAGCAAGCCAAGAGTCAATGTCATCAAGAGTGATTGAAGTTTGAGGATCACATAACTTATTGGCAACTACTTCTTTTAAATTAGTGTCCGGTTCACTATTCTGTGACATCTCATTTGTAGTTAAATTGTTTTCAGAAATCATCTCATATGAAAGCCACAACTGGTTCCATGAAGAAATTATTCTAGATGTAGAAGTTTTTTCTCCAGGCTGTGCAAGTACGAAAACAATGTCTTTTAGATTGAGTGATTTCAGAAAAGCAACGATATCTTCATTTTCATTTGTCAACATGAGTTTTTTTTATAATGAATGTTTAGAAATTGTATGACATGCTGATCCATTGGTTTTAAAATTGGAGTGAAGTTTAGAGGTAGAAGCATTGCTCTTATTGAACCGTTGTTTGATTTTAACTGATCTTCATTAATTAATGGGCATTTGGGTGTCCAGGTGCATTATGCAAAATTAGGGGAGCCTTTTGTGGAAGGTTTTGTATTTACAAGTAATTTTTAACAGAAGGTAAAATATTTTCATGAAACCATTCTAAAAAGAACTTCTCTTGTTACCCAAGTTCACGATTAATTTTTATAAGTGTCCGGTAGGTTAACATTTTGAATGTGCAAGTATTTTTTGATTTTTGATAACTAATAAGTTTAGTTTATGGCTACCACTTGTATTAAATAAGGTACCGGTATAATTGTTATTCTACCTTTCGTCAGTTTTCATCCTGGTGCACTTTTCTCAGCTCTATATATGAAAGTTTTTTGTGGATGATCTTCCAAAATAAACGTTTTCGTCCGTATTATACATGCATTAGTATTTTCAAATTTCTTTATGAATGGAGCAACTGCGTCAATATCCCATGGCAGTTTTCACCATAGACAAAAATCCGGATTCCGTAGTATTTTTTTAAATTTATCTAGCCGTCTGTTAATGGTTTTAAAGTCATCCTCCTTTTTAAATATTTTATAATATACTTTTGCTTTTTCATGCATTATCTCGCCAGAAATTGGTGTATGTCGGCGCCTTTCTTGTAAAAAACCAAGTAAAAAGGGCTTCTAATATTTCTGAAAACTAGCCAGGTTTCATAGTTTGTTGTTTATTTGATACACACTCAGGATTGTTGAAGTACAACACTAATATTAGTATTTGTTTTGTTTTGTTTAATGTTGTAGATTGTTGCTCGTCCTACACCATAAAATTCTGCTAAGCTTGTCATTGACTCCCCTCTGTCCAGTTTCTTTTAATGATTTCTACCTTCTTAGTTAAAGATAAAGTTTTATGTTTACCCTTGTCAGTAGGTTTAGGACATTGTGGACTTCGTAATATTATGTTACAAAACACTCATGAAAACAAACTGTAGATACACACTAACTCGTATCTTGTGATAAACTGCACTATTTCTGAAGCTGTATGAAATACGAGAGTAGAAACCAGTACAGTAATTCACAAAAGTGTAGTCAATGTCTAATTTTAGAGTGACATTAATCCCAAGTATTGTATTGCATCACTCATTCCGCGCCGGATTCTTATATTACATTTGAACACTATGCATGACGTAGTGACTGATGGATTACTGGAGGTGCCAGATTAAAAAAAATGCCAGATTATGGCATAGCTCCTGTATTTGTGTATTTTGTCTGTGAATGATACAGTTTCTAATTTAATAATTGAAATTACTTTCTTCCTATAGTTGAGAGGTATATATATGTAACTTTTCTGTGATTGATACTAGTTTCTAATTCAATTATTTCAATCACTTTCTTCCCTTAGTGGTGAGGTATGTTTTTAGTATTTTGTTTATGATTGATGTCTGTTCTTAATTCAATGATTTAAATCACTGTCTTACTATAGAAGTCTGGGTATATTCACGTATTTTTTCTGTGATTGATACTATTTTATAATTCAATTATTTCAATCACTTTCTTCCCATAGTGGTGAGGTATGTTTTTAGTATTTTGTTTATGATTGATGTCTGTTCTTAATTCAATGATTTAAATCACTGTCTTACTATAGAAGTCTGGGTATATTCACATATTTTTTCTGTGATTGATACTAGTTTCTAATTCAATTATTTCAATCACTTTCTTCCCTTAGTGGTGAGGTATGTTTTTAGTATTGTGTTTATGATTGATGTCTGTTCTTAATTCAATGATTTAAATCACTGTCTTACTATAGTAGTCTAGGTATATTCACGTATTTTTTCTGTGATTGATACTAGTTTCTAATTGAATTATTTCAATCACTTTCTTCTCTTAGTGGTGAGGTATGTTTTTAGTATTTTGTTTATGATTGATGTCTGTTCTTAATTCAATGATTTAAATCACTGTCTTACTATAGTAGTCTGGGTATATTCACGTATTTTTTCTGTGATTGATACTAGTTTCTAATTCAATTATTTCAATCACTTTCTTCCCTTAGTGGTGAGGTATGTTTTTAGTATTTTGTTTATGATTGATGTCTGTTCTTAATTCAACGATTTAAATCACTGTCTTACTATAGTAGCCTAGGTATATTCACGTATTTTTTCTGTGATTGATGCTAGTTTCTAATTCAATTATTTCAATCACTTTCTTCCCTTAGTGGTGAGGTATGTTTTTAGTATTTTTATTATGATTGATGTCTGTTCTTAATTCAATGATTTAAATCACTGTCTTACTATTGTAGTCTGGGTATATTCACGTATTTTTTCTGTGATTGATACTAGTTTCTAATTCAATTATTTCAATCACTTTCTTCCCTTAGTGGTGAGGTATGTTTTTAGTATTTTGTTTATGATTGATGTCTGTTCTTAATTCAATGATTTAAATCACTGTCTTACTACAGTAGAAGCTCTTTTAACCGGCATTCTAACAACCGGCAATTTCTACTAACCGGCATCAGCTAAGCCACTCACGGTCGGTTTTTTCCGGTTATGTTCGGGCGGCTGACAGGCCTCGATTGACATTTCCCGCCAGTGCAGTGACTACGTGCGCCGTTTTCTTAGTCATCCAGTGTTTGTCTGCTTCATAAGTATTGTAACACTTTATTTTCTTCATAATGTCAACATCGTTGTAAACATTTATACATACACAAACTTCAAATTCAGTAATTTCGCGCACTGTGTGACACTACATCCAACTTTTGCAAATTAGTGTACTCTATTACTGTGTCTTTAGAAAGTACTGTATTGGCATTTAACCTTTGAATATCATGTATTTACTAAAATTAGTTATTATAAAATATGTAATACACACAAAAAAAAGAAACAAACATTTTGATTCCTACATCGGAGGTACCGCTTTCATCACTAGCGGTATCACTTTCACACAAACAGTTATGAATATCACTTGAATTGCCAAGTTTACTCATTATTATATGTGTAATACTACACTAAAAACACTACTGATACACTAAAAAATCATAAAATAAATTGTATTTACCAAAATAATATAGACAAAAACACTAAACAACAATTCACTGCCGGTATTGATTATCACTAACATTGATTTTTCTTATAACCATCGATAAAATTGTGCAAAATGAATAGAGCGTCTTTTACTCAGAGTTACTATATAAAATACATGTAGTTTGGATAAAAGTTACCATTTGTATATCGATTTTATCAAACCTTGTTTAATTAGATCGCGATCGCGACTTTAGCACTTTGGCTGCGGCAAAATATATCGCGATCGCAACTTTTAGCACTTGGAGGGTTAAAAGCTAGATACGCTCGATTATCCGGCAAAATCGGATATCCGGCATGGCCCTGGTCCCGACCGTGCCGGTTAAAAGAGCTTCTACTGTATAGTAGTCTGGGTATATTCACGTATTTTTTCTGTGATTGATACTAGTTTCTGGTTCAATGATTTCAATCAATTTCTTACCATAGCTGTGAGGTATGTTTGTATATTTTGTCTGTGATTGATGTCAATTCCTAATTAAATACATTCAATCATATTCCTATTATATTTCTTGGATTCATTACTCTATGTATTTTAAATGCAATTGTTGCCAGTTCTGAATTAATTTATTTTAATTACATTCGTATTCATATTTCTCAGGTTCATTTGTTTATTTATTTTCTGTTTAACTGATCCCAGCTCATAATTTCAATAATATTCTTATCAAATTCCTCCGATTCATTTCTCTATGTATTTTACTTGCACAATTGATGCCAGTTTATCCAATTATTTAAATGGGGACCTTATTCATATTATCCAAATTCATTTGTTTGTTTATTTTTGTTCCATCGATTCTAGTTCCTAATTCAGCTACTTCAAATATAGCCTATTCTTATTCTATTTCTAAGATTTATTTGTTTATGTATTTTATATGCAATTGATGCTGGTTTCTGATTCAATTACTTCAGTCGCATTGTTAACATATATCTTGAATTAAATTTTTACATATTTTTGAAATAATTAATGACAGTTCCTAATTTAGTTATTTCAATCACATTGTTATATTTCTAGGGTTATTTAATGAACCCTATTTAATTTATCAATAAAATAAACTTTTATTATGCGAGGTGTGGCAATTAACTGGACTGGTGTTACAAAACATTTTATTGATCATCATTTACATTACAAAGTTTATCCCCTTTAATATACTCTCCATACCGTTCCCTAGAATGCTCCATACGACTATTCCACTGTTCAAAGCAGTGCTGGAAGTCCGCTTCTGTCAGCTTGTTGGAAACCTTAGTCACTTTTGCTTTTATCGCTTCCACACTGTCAAATCTTGTCCTCTGAAGCTCCAATTTGACCTTAGGAAGTAAAAAAGTCACAGGAGGTCAATTTGGACGAGTACAATGGGTGGTCCAACATGTTGATGCCGTATTTCGCAAAAAATACTTTCACAGACAAGATAGAATGAGCAGGCGAATTGTACTGGTGAAGCATCCAGGAATTGCTTTTCCATAAATCTCGTTTTCGTCTTCTTACTTGTGCACAAAGGACTATCAGAATTTCAACATATTATGTTGATTGACCGTCTGACTATCTGGGACCCAGTGAATGTAGACGATTCACGCTTGTCAAAAAAACAATCATCATTGCCTTGAATTTTGATTTGATCATTTTTGGTTTTTTTTTTTGCCATTAATGAATTTGGGTTCTTCCAATGCATCGATTGGGGCTTTGTTTCAGGATCATAGGTAAAAAACCATGACTCATCACAAGTAATCACTGTCTAAGAATTCTGGATTATTGCCAATGTTGTTCAAAGGTCAGTACAAATGTTCATTTTTGATTCTTTTTGATCTAGAGTGAGAAGTTTTGGCACCATTTTTGAGCAAACTTTCTGCATGTTCAATGATTCATCTGAAATCTGACTAACATTTTCTTTGTTAATTCCTGAGTTTCAACAAGAGCTCGAACACTTAGACAATGATTTTCATGGATCAGCTTACCAATTTTTTGGATGTTGTCATTCATTTATGTTGTTGAGAGTCATCTAGGGCAGGGATCATCTTTGGTCATTTCATGTCCTGTAATAGTGTACATTTTCGGTTTTCTAATCTTGGTCTGACTAGAAAAGAATTTTGACTCAAGACAGTGGACAGAAAATGTATTCTGTTATAGAATATAATAATAATTATTATAGAATAAAATAAATAAAGAATGTAAATAAATAAAGAAGGTAATTAGTACTAAATGATCAATGAAATTTGTTAATAATAAAAACGTATATACTATTAGTTATAAGAGAAATGTGATATCAGCGGTGTGTGTAAAGGTATAAAGAGACAATGACAAAGCAAGACATGCAGTTCAGTGAATAAGTTGTTTTCTAAGAGGCAAGACGTATGGGTGAAATAGATATTTTCATAGAGACAAAGCCGAACCGTTGAAGGAAGAAAATGTTTTCAAAAAAGACAAGAGTTTGTGTTTAAGGAAATATCATATGACTTAATAAGTTTGTTTTGAATAGAGGAGAAAGCAAACAATAGTGATTATCTGGGAAGTGATACGTAAAACTGAATAAGTTACTTTTTTAGAGAGATGGGATATGAGTTCGAAAGATGACATGTGGTTTGAACAAGGAAATAGTTTGAATAAAATGAAAGTTTTAAGTATTATACAGAATTTAGTTTCAGTGTATCTTAGCATGCTTGGTATAACATACTCAAAATATGTTTCATAAAAATTTAATCATAAAAATAAGTAGAAATTACAGTTTATTAATGAAACTTGGATAGTATGTTTACAGAGATATCACGTGGCTTCTGACAAGAGAATAATGTTTTATTTTAAAATAATGATTTTAAACTTTAATAATAAAAACATTCATGAGTTGATTTGTTAGATTGGATGTTTAAAAAAAAAAAATAAGTATTTAGTAAAAGAGATTTTGTAATATAAAATTATTGCATTTTGAAATATGAAAGATTTTATTTTGAATTAGGTTGCAACCATAAGATTAATCATAAATAAAATATTAATGAATTATAATTTTAGGTTGTTATAAAAAATGTGATGATTTATGTATTTCTGTTTTTTCAGGATATATTTAATTTGTGTAATTTGTAAGATTTTACTTAATAATTACATACAAAAAAAAAAAAAAATGATGACAAAAAAAATTGACATTTCATTTTCATTTTGTCAATTTTCTAAAAATTGACATTTTAGAAAATTGGATTCTGTATTTTTATTTGAAATTCTCCAGAGTACACTATATTAAAGAACTTGCGACCCCAAAGAAATTTATTATGCTCTCTTCAAGAGTATTTCTTTGTCATTATTTTATTTTATTTTTTGTAATAAATATTACAAAATGGCGCCCAACTTCATTTATGGGGAGTCACTGGGATCTATCTTCACCATGTTAATTTTCATAACTTTAAGGTACATTTTCTTTAAAAGTATAAATCATAGAGCTTTAAATTTTTTTTACCTTAAAGGCTACATTTATTTACACATTTTAAGCAGAGGATTTTAAAAAATTTGCAAAACAAAATATGTTGTGATTTTTTTTAAAATGTTAAAAAATTGTATAAAAAAAATGTTAATAAAATGAATTTGTATGAAAAGTAATAGACATTTCTTTAATCCCTATGCTAAAATGTGCAGATTAACTAGATTAAAAAAATCAAAAAAAAAAATCATCCAATTATCTCAAACGGTTCCTGAGAAAATGTTCCCTGCGCCTTAAAAAATGCTATTTGTGGCAAAATCAATTCAAAGAAGTAATAACAGTACACAAGTTTAAAAAGTTGAACAATCTTACTTTAATACATTCCTGCTCCATACATTGAGTTGTCTGGGGTTCTGTTTCTTCATACATGTCTTCCAGTTTTTTTTCCAGGATTTTACATTTTACAATATTTACTTTATTGTTTGTAGCTATTGCCTCATACACTCCCAGTTCCAAAGAATTTTTCTGGACAATTGTAGATTTTGGTAGGCGCGCCCAAATCACGCTTTTGAGTGACTCACTTGCATTCTGTATGCCACCATGTAGACACCTTCGTAGTAAATCTGGGTGAGCTAGGTCTCTAACAAAAGGTTTTATCTGCTCCATAATAATTCTTGGGAGGTGGGTATGAGCTTCTTGGTCAAATGGTTCTTTTCTTTCAATCGCTTTTTGGTATTTACACCATGAATCTGGACCTTTAGGGCATAGTCCATAGTTAGGCGAACCATTTGAAGAGGAAAGGTGAGAGTACTCAGTCCATACTGCTTGCTTTATGTCTTTCATACTTGTGGTATTCCTATGGATAGCAAGACCGTAATAAGTCTGGATGTCATTTATTGCACTAAAGGTAAGCCGGCCGCGACCTCCTACTGGCTTTTCGTCTTCTACGTAACCACAAAACAAAATAATAACATTGCTTCAAACAATACTATCAGATGATCAGAAGACAGTTGACATGGAGACAGTGTAGCCAAGGCAACAAAAACTAAATCTGAGCTAACAAAATAGAAATATACTATAACAATATCTTATTATAGTGTGGGCGCTGGCGTGTCTAATAATGAACAAGTATTTCTAGTGCAAGCATTCACAAATTTATTAATAACTTAAAAAGTTCTTATCGGATTTGAATGAAACTTGCATTAAATTAAACTGCAAGAAACTATTATTATAAGAAACACAAAATCTCAAAATCGTATATTTTTCCATTTTTTTGCCCGTGACTCCCCTTAAAATATTAAAATTAAAACAACAACTTTTATTAAATGATTACAATTGCCACACCAACGTGTGGTGTGACACTTAATTATTAAACTTTTACAACTAGTGCAACAATGTGGGGCGAATTGTTTATTTTAAATTAAAAATTAACAAAGTCGAAATTTGGAGAATGTATAAAGAAAAAATACAGAATCTATCAAAGGTAAGAGTATTTTAATGTTAAGCAAAATAAATAAAAATAATTTTTTTAAACTTTTAAAATTAACTGACAAGGTTAGGGCGGTAATAGGTTCAGATAATTAAAATTTGAATTCAATTTCAAATAAAATTAAAATTGGAAAGTGTAATAATTATTAGTCAAACAAATAAAGATGTGGGTGTGATGCGAATGTTAGAATTAATGATGAGTAAGATAAAACAAAATGGTGTAGAGATGAAACAAAATAATTTAAATATCAATTTAAAGTTAGAAAATATGGATAAAAAAATTTGAACAAGGATTAAAATAAATTAAACCGTCAAGAGAAAACAGGAAGTAGGCTATTGGAGCAAATAAATTAAAAAAAAAATGTCTGTTAGGTTAGATAAAGTAGAACAGAAAGTAAATAGTGGGGTGGAAATTTTGGTAATAGAAGTTAAAGATTACATGAGTAATAGGTTAGGTAGTATTGAAGTACAGTTAGAAAAAAACTGAAGATAATGTAGTACAGTTAGATTTTAATGTAGAAAGACAAATTAGTAATATGACAATACAATATAAAAAGGATTTTACGAGTACCGGTAAGCTTAAAGAGGGATTTATAGAACAAGGACAATTGAATCAGAGTATTTGTGTAAATGGGAGTGTAATAAATGATACAATTATACTAGAATGTTATAATGAAAATAAAAAACCGCATCCAAAAGTATTCTTAGAAGCCGTAGAAATGTTTAATAAAATAAAGGGTGGAAAATGGGCAATCAGATTAGCCTATCTAAGAAAATATTTTAAAGAAGATTTAGAATTATGGTATGAAGTAAAACAAGAATTTCAAAGAATTTATAAAGAATTATATTAATTTTCAACTAGTAAAATAACAAATCTCAGAAAGAAATTAGTAGTTAGAAAAATGTTAAGGTTAGGGTCAAATCATAGAAAGAGATTAGTGGTTAGAAAAATGTTACGGTTAGGGGCAAATCATAGAAAGAGATTAGCGGTTAGAAAATAAAACCAATTAAATTAAAAATAGGGGAATTAGTATTAGTAAGAAATCATTTTTGTCATCAAAATTTAAGAAGAGAAAATAAAAAAGAGACATTTTTAGAAACAGTAGTTTTACAACATCCAAATTTAGAGAAACCATTTTATTTAAATACAGATGCATTGGATATTGTTTTAGGAGCACTTTTATAACAGTTGGACGAAAATAGAGATCATTAGGTCATAGCGTTTGCTAGCAGAAGTTTACATAACAGCGATATAAGATATACAGTCACAGAAAAGGAATTGCTCAGTATAGTCTTTGCCTGCAAAAAAAAAAAAAAAAATAGAAATCGTGTCTTAGGAAATCAAATAACCTTAAGATCAGATCATAAAGCATTAATTTTTAAAAAGAAATTGTAAATTGACACGAGGTAGGCTTTTAAGATAGATTTTATTTTTACAAGAATATAACTTAGAAATTGAATATTGTCCAGGGAAACAAAATATAGTTGCAGATGTTATTTCAAGAACCAATAATAAAGAAATTGTTAGAATCGGAAATGAACATTTGATTAAAATATTACATGGATAAATTAATAAAAAATGGTGTTGAGTTGGGTATCGGTAGTCGAAAAATGTTTCAAAAAAGAAACGAAACATTGTAGACAATGTTAAAGGTATGGTATGGTCAGAGGACAGGTGGTGAGTTATAATTTTAATTAAGTAGTTATAGCATTAACTATAACAGTTCGGATGATTATACTGTACAGTTTAATGTAAGTGTCTAATAGAGTGATCAGAATGACACATGTATAATTAGCGAACTAGAAGTGTTCAAAAGAAGTAAGAGAATTAGGAATCTAAAAAAGGACAATACTTATTTCGATTGGAAGTAATTAAATGTACATTTCAGAAAATTGGAGTCTGTATTTTTATTTGAAATTCTCCAGAGTACACTATATAGAACTTGCGACCCAAAGAAAATTTTTAAGCTCTCTTCAAGAGTATTTCTTTGTCATTATTAACATGTATTTAAATCATACCTACAACAAAACTTTACCAAAAATAAAGTTTATTTTATTTTTTGTAATAAATATTACAAAATGACGCCGAACTTAATTAAAAATATTATATATTAACACAACAACTTTTATTAATAAATTACTACAGTCCCTCCTTAAAAATTTTAAGCCACTCAAAAACTTGTGTCCGCGATAAAACCTTCACTTCCGTACACTTTCATGGCAAGAGATTCTGTAGCAGTTTTCACATGAAATTTGAGGTTAACTCATTGCTCCATCTAAACACTTTGCATTTTTCCGACGAGACGTTAGATGCTTTAACAGGTAATTGCTACAGTGAGACAAACTGATGTACATCTGTGCCCATAGAGCTCAGGATGGGGGAAGCATCAACAGGTACAGTACAGTCATGTTAAAACCTGCCGCGATGTGCTGATGGCACCATCTTTCTTTACAGGTAATAAAAGTTAAATTGAAAGCCTCAAAAATTATTTATAGAAAATACACCTCTGTAAGTTTACCAGTGAAATAGAAAATGACAAAAGCATAAACTTCGATGTCGGCGACAGATTCTCTTTCAGAGAAAACAAAGGAACCAAACAATCTATGAATCATACAATTATCCTTATAACAAAAAATAACAGCTTGCAATATTTTTGTACATAATACTCATAGACAATGTTAATAAAAAATAGAAACATGACAAAACCGACACAAGAAAAAAAAATTGGTGATGAATAAAACGGTTTAATTGATGATGGCACTAGCCGAATTAAAAAAAAGAAAAAGAGAATACTTTAACGTTCAAAAACAGGTACTAAAAGATAAATTCAAAGCTTAAAAAATACTTTTATATAAAATACACCCCAGTAAATTTACCAGTGAAATAGAATATAACAAAATATTTTCTTTCAGAATATATAGGAAACTAATAAACCAAACAATCTAATCATTTATATAATAAAAATAGCAGCTTAGTACAATAGTTTTGAAAAGAAAAAAACTGATGTATTAGGATCAGTGTACAGGTAATGGACAAGTCGGAAATTTCACAACAAGGAGAAGCCGAAGGAAGATACGTTAATTCCAAAATAAGATTAAACAGTAAACAATCATATAATTAATTATAAAGTTAAGAAGAAAGGGAAACCATTGTAGGCTACATAGATTAAAATGGAATTATTTAAAAAAATTACAAGAGAAATGTATACAAGGTAGGTAGTTGGAAAAATGACGGGAAGTCCGAGGCAATGAATGGAGAGGGTAATAAGAGTTCAATTGTACAGAAGTTCATTTCCAAGATTAGATGTCTACAGTAAAAGGTGTGAAAAGTAAAGTAAATATTGAAAAAAGTTTGTGATAGACCGCCCAAAGCAAGACCGAAAAATTACTTAAAAAAAATTAAGGTCACTGAACCATCATAATTTCCAACAAAATACACTGCAATGAGAGAATGAAAGAGGTTCAATCAGCTGGTAGACTAATAGGCCAAGGACAAAAGTTAAGCTGAATGAGAAGGGATAAATAAACGTTGTTAAGCAAATTGAATTTAAACTGGGACGTGATTACATGATCGTATGTAGAAATAAAGGAAATTATTATTTTTTAAATTAAGAAAAGGAAAGGAATAAATTAAAAAATCTATAATAACACTAAATGTTTTATTTTATGAGATAAAATAGTGTAATTTTGTAAATATAAAATACAGGAGGTTTTAGAAAATAACTAAGAAATGAAAAATTAGAAATAATGAGTTAATGTATAATTTTGAGTGAATCACAGCAAGTTTGTGTCAAATTGTATCTTTTAGGGAGAGGAGATGTTGCAACGGACAGGAGTATACAGATTTGTAAAAATTGAATTTTCTTAAAGTGTATGTAGCTTCAGTAGTCCAAGTCGGTTTTTTTAGGTTCTGAGCTGTAGGAACTAATCACTAAATGTGACTTTCACTCAGTGTTCTGTTTCAAAATGCTTCTCTAACTTAGAATATTTAACAATTTTTGGAACTAATTGTATGAATTTAAATTTATGCAAAAAATGGTTTTGAGATTGTCACAGTAAACTTCTCAAAGTGTAGTTTTGATTGCTTCTCCACAAGCTCTTTCTATCTTGTTTCCTTCATAAGTTATAGTCTGTATACCTTTGGGTGGTGCATGAACTGACAACACTGACTATGCTGTGTCAACAGTTGTACAGTCTCAACCAAGTGGGATGCGTACAGTCAAGCACCTGCTGCTAGCGCTTTCTGATAGCTGTGTGTCAAACTTGTGACGAACAGCACCCGTAAAGCGTAGACTATTTCCCTATCCTATGTCGTGTCTTATAGTATTTATGTAGTCATTGCTATACGTAACACTACTGTAAAGTTTAAACTTTTTAAAAAATTTTCAAAATCCAAAATATTTTTTAATGTTACACAATTAGAAAAACAATAAAATAAAAAATAAAGAATGAAGTTTTTTGAAAAAAATAATAAATAATAAGTTGGTTGAAAAAGGATAACTTTCAAAGACCATAAGACCAAAAAAAAAAAATTAAAAAAAAAAAAAAAATTCTAAAACAAATAATTAGTAAGATCAAATAAAGGAGAAAGTATGAATAAAAATTATATTTAAATTATTTTAGGGAGGGGAGATTAATTAAGTAATAAAGCAGATAACTAATTAAAATAAGGTAAAAATAAAATATGTGAAGAAATAAATAAATAATAATAAATAAATAATAATAATAAATAATGTAGAAGAGAATAAGTGTTAAAACTCAGAAATTTTAATATAATTAATCGAAATTTTAGGGAGTATAAAGAAGACAATAAAACAAGTGGGAAAATCGTCGAAATGTGTGACGTACAACTTTCACAGTGCGGACATAGAGTTTGTCATTCAAAAGACAATAGTTGTTCTTCTCATGAACCTTTATATTTTATTTCTGGAATGTTTATGAAAGACTTATAAATGACATCCAAATGTGACAGTATGGATTTATAGGCACAATATCAAACTATTATTTCTTCCAGCAGCAGAGATTTCCCGTGTTTCAAATTTCATTTGTTATTTTTAATATAGAAAGATGGTTTTAAATTATTATAAAAATTTAACTTAATTATTTGTAAGACTCGATGCTTTCAAATTGATACAAGAAGAACGATTGTTTTAAAAGAAGAATAATTGGTATTGATCTTTACAGATGTAGAAAGATATTTTGACTTAAAAACATTCACTTCTAACAAAGTATGATTGAACTTTTTTATTGACTTTAAAAAATATAGCAGTATCATCCACAAACAGGGAAACCTCACCACATTATTAAGTTTAGTTGAATTATTCCTAGAGTCGGTTCAATTCTTATTCTAGATGTAGAAGTTTGTACTGCCGTGCTACAGTAATGCATACTCTGTGATATGCATACAGGCAGCACTTTCTATCGTCAATCGTTCGTACTATGTGAAGCAGGCTGTGGCAATAGCCCTACCTCGTAAGTACTATTGGAACTGCTTAAGTTCCAAATATATTACAGTATGTTTATTTAGTACTGTATAAGTAAAATCAATGGTATGATTAGATTTCAGTATTATTTTCGAGGGACTCCAAATACTTTTATAATTAACTTTTTTTTTTGAAAAATGTTATCCTGGAAAAAAACTAAAAGAAGTACGAATAAAGTCGTATTCTCCTGTAGAAACTGTATCTCTGTTAAATAGCGTAAATTAATTAGTGTAAATTTTTTCATAATATTTATTTATTTCAGAAATTCTTTAAGAGCAAAAGAGGTATACAAAGTATAGTCTAAGAGACATTTTAATTTAATGTGTATTAGTTTTATGTATTTATTAATTACATATACAAAGAATTAAGAGCAAGCAATAAGATCTGCGCCATTTACAAATAAATCCGGCATGTCAAGTTGTTAGTGGAACATTTAATGAAAATGACATTCCCTTGGAAATACTTTACATATAGTGTTTTGTATGACAAAATAAAATATATAAACGGTGCATTTCATTGACTCTCACTTAAAACCAAATACGAATTTTATGAAAACTTTAGGAGGATAGGGGGAGGGGGGATAAGCTTCTTCAAGTTCAAAATTCAAAATCGATTCTAGCATTTTGATACAAATTTCATAAAATTTAGGGTCTACAAGCCGCAACAAAACGTATTGGTAAGATAGCCTATTTCCGAACAAATTTGATAAAATTTAGGGTCTACAGGCCGAAACAAAACGTATTGGTAAGATAGCCTATTTCCGCACAAATTTGATAAAATTTAGGGTCTACAAGCCGAAACAAAACGTATTGGTAAGATAGCCTATTTCCGCACAAATTTGATAAAATTTAGGGTCTACAGGCCGAAACAAAACGTATTGGTAAGATAGCCTATTTCCGCACAAATTTGATAAAATTTAGGGTCTACAGGCCGAAACAAAACGTATTGGTAAGATAGCCTATTTCCGCACAAATTTGATAAAATTTAGGGTCTACAAGCCGAAACAAAACGTATTGGTAAGATAGCCTATTTCCGCACAAATTTGATAAAATTTAGGGTCTACAGGCCGAAACAAAACGTATTGGTAAGATAGCCTATTTCCGCACAAATTTGATAAAATTTAGGGTCTACAGGTCGAAACAAAACGTATTGGTAAGATAGCCTATTTCCGCACAAATTTGATAAAATTTAGGGTCTACAGGCCGAAACAAAACGTATTGGTAAGATAGCCTATTTCCGCACAAATTTGATAAAATTTAGGGTCTACAGACCGAAACAAAACGTATTGGTAAGATAGCATATTTCCGCACAAATTTGATAAAATTTAGGGTCTACAGGCCGAAACAAAACGTATTGGTAAGATAGCATATTTCCGCACAAATTTGATAAAATTTAGGGTCTACAGGCCGAAACAAAACGTATTGGTAAGATAGCATATTTCCGCACAAATTTGATAAAATTTAGGGTCTACAGGCCGAAACAAAACGTATTGGTAAGATAGCATATTTCCGCACAAATTTGATAAAATTTAGGGTCTACAGGCCGAAACAAAACGTATTGGTAAGATAGCATATTTCCGCACAAATTTGATAAAATTTAGGGTCTACAGGCCGAAACAAAACGTATTGGTAAGATAGCATATTTCCGCACAAATTTGATAAAATTTAGGGTCTACAGGCCGAAACAAAAGGTATTGGTAAGATAGCCTATTTCCGCACAAATTTGATAAAATTTAGGGTCTACAGGCCGAAACAAAACGTATTGGTAAGATAGCATATTTCCGCACAAATTTGATAAAATTTAGGGTCTACAGACCGAAACAAAACGTATTGGTAAGATAGCCTATTTCCGCACAAATTTGATAAAATTTAGGGTCTACAAGCCGAAACAAAACGTATTGGTAAGATAGCCTATTTCCGCACAAATTTGATAAAATTTAGGGTCTACAGGCCGAAACAAAACGTATTGGTAAGATAGCCTATTTCCGCACAAATTTGATAAAATTTAGGGTCTACAGGTCGAAACAAAACGTATTGGTAAGATAGCCTATTTCCGCACAAATTTGATAAAATTTAGGGTCTACAGGCCGAAACAAAACGTATTGGTAAGATAGCCTATTTCCGCACAAATTTGATAAAATTTAGGGTCTACAGGTCGAAACAAAACGTATTGGTAAGATAGCCTATTTCCGCACAAATTTGATAAAATTTAGGGTCTACAGACCGAAACAAAACGTATTGGTAAGATAGCATATTTCCGCACAAATTTGATAAAATTTAGGGTCTACAGGCCGAAACAAAACGTATTGGTAAGATAGCATATTTCCGCACAAATTTGATAAAATTTAGGGTCTACAGGCCGAAACAAAACGTATTGGTAAGATAGCATATTTCCGCACAAATTTGATAAAATTTAGGGTCTACAGGCCGAAACAAAACGTATTGGTAAGATAGCATATTTCCGCACAAATTTGATAAAATTTAGGGTCTACAGGCCGAAACAAAACGTATTGGTAAGATAGCATATTTCCGCACAAATTTGATAAAATTTAGGGTCTACAGGCCGAAACAAAACGTATTGGTAAGATAGCATATTTCCGCACAAATTTGATAAAATTTAGGGTCTACAGGCCGAAACAAAACGTATTGGTAAGATAGCATATTTCCGCACAAATTTGATAAAATTTAGGGTCTACAGGCCGAAACAAAACGTATTGGTAAGATAGCATATTTCCGCACAAATTTGATAAAATTTAGGGTCTACAGGCCGAAACAAAACGTATTGGTAAGATAGCATATTTCCGCACAAATTTGATAAAATTTAGGGTCTACAGGCCGAAACAAAACGTATTGGTAAGATAGCCTATTTCCGCACAAATTTGATAAAATTTAGGGTCTACAGGCCGAAACAAAACGTATTGGTAAGATAGCCTATTTCCGCACAAATTTGATAAAATTTAGGGTCTACAGACCGAAACAAAACGTATTGGTAAGATAGCATATTTCCGCACAAATTTGATAAAATTTAGGGTCTACAGGCCGAAACAAAACGTATTGGTAAGATAGCATATTTCCGCACAAACTTGATAAAATTTAGGGTCTACAGGCCGAAACAAAACGTATTGTTAAGATAGCATATTTCCGCACAAATTTGATAAAATTTAGGGTCTACAGACCGAAACAAAACGTATTGTTAAGATAGCATATTTCCGCAAAAATTTGATAAAATTTAGGGTCTACAGGCCGAAACAAAACGTATTGGTAAGATAGCATATTTCCGCACAAATTTGATAAAATTTAGGGTCTACAGGCCGAAACAAAACGTATTGTTAAGATAGCATATTTCCGCACAAATTTGATAAAATTTAGGGTCTACAGGCCGAAACAAAACGTATTGGTAAGATAGCATATTTCCGCACAAATTTGATAAAATTTAGGGTCTACAGGCCGAAACAAAACGTATTGGTAAGATAGCATATTTCCGCACAAATTTGATAAAATTTAGGGTCTACAGGCCGAAACAAAACGTATTGGTAAGATAGCATATTTCCGCACAAATTTGATAAAATTTAGGGTCTACAGGCCGAAACAAAACGTATTGGTAAGATAGCATATTTCCGCACAAATTTGATAAAATTTAGGGTCTACAGGCCGAAACAAAACGTATTGGTAAGATAGCATATTTCCGCACAAATTTGATAAAATTTAGGGTCTACAGGCCGAAACAAAACGTATTGGTAAGATAGCCTATTTCCGCACAAATTTGATAAAATTTAGGGTCTACAGGCCGAAACAAAACGTATTGGTAAGATAGCATATTTCCGCACAAATTTGATAAAATTTAGGGTCTACAGACCGAAACAAAACGTATTGGTAAGATAGCCTATTTCCGCACAAATTTGATAAAATTTAGGGTCTACAAGCCGAAACAAAACGTAATGGTAAGATAGCCTATTTCCGCACAAATTTGATAAAATTTAGGGTCTACAGGCCGAAACAAAACGTATTGGTAAGATAGCCTATTTCCGCACAAATTTGATAAAATTTAGGGTCTACAGGTCGAAACAAAACGTATTGGTAAGATAGCCTATTTCCGCACAAATTTGATAAAATTTAGGGTCTACAGGCCGAAACAAAACGTATTGGTAAGATAGCCTATTTCCGCACAAATTTGATAAAATTTAGGGTCTACAGGTCGAAACAAAACGTATTGGTAAGATAGCCTATTTCCGCACAAATTTGATAAAATTTAGGGTCTACAGACCGAAACAAAACGTATTGGTAAGATAGCATATTTCCGCACAAATTTGATAAAATTTAGGGTCTACAGGCCGAAACAAAACGTATTGGTAAGATAGCATATTTCCGCACAAATTTGATAAAATTTAGGGTCTACAGGCCGAAACAAAACGTATTGGTAAGATAGCATATTTCCGCACAAATTTGATAAAATTTAGGGTCTACAGGCCGAAACAAAACGTATTGGTAAGATAGCATATTTCCGCACATATTTGATAAATTTTAGGGTCTACAGGCCGAAACAAAACGTATTGGTAAGATAGCATATTTCCGCACAAATTTGATAAAATTTAGGGTCTACAGGCCGAAACAAAACGTATTGGTAAGATAGCATATTTCCGCACAAATTTGATAAAATTTAGGGTCTACAGGCCGAAACAAAACGTATTGGTAAGATAGCATATTTCCGCACAAATTTGATAAAATTTAGGGTCTACAGGCCGAAACAAAACGTATTGGTAAGATAGCATATTTCCGCACAAATTTGATAAAATTTAGGGTCTACAGGCCGAAACAAAACGTATTGGTAAGATAGCATATTTCCGCACAAATTTGATAAAATTTAGGGTCTACAGGCCGAAACAAAACGTATTGGTAAGATAGCCTATTTCCGCACAAATTTGATAAAATTTAGGGTCTACAGGCCGAAACAAAACGTATTGGTAAGATAGCCTATTTCCGCACAAATTTGATAAAATTTAGGGTCTACAGACCGAAACAAAACGTATTGGTAAGATAGCATATTTCCGCACAAATTTGATAAAATTTAGGGTCTACAGGCCGAAACAAAACGTATTGGTAAGATAGCATATTTCCGCACAAATTTGATAAAATTTAGGGTCTACAGGCCGAAACAAAACGTATTGTTAAGATAGCATATTTCCGCACAAATTTGATAAAATTTAGGGTCTACAGACCGAAACAAAACGTATTGTTAAGATAGCATATTTCCGCAAAAATTTGATAAAATTTAGGGTCTACAGGCCGAAACAAAACGTATTGGTAAGATAGCATATTTCCGCACAAATTTGATAAAATTTAGGGTCTACAGGCCGAAACAAAACGTATTGTTAAGATAGCATATTTCCGCACAAATTTGATAAAATTTAGGGTCTACAGGCCGAAACAAAACGTATTGGTAAGATAGCATATTTCCGCACAAATTTGATAAAATTTAGGGTCTACAGGCCAAAACAAAACGTATTGTTAAGATAGCATATTTCCGCACTAATTTGATAAAATTTAGGGTCTACAGACCGAAACAAAACGTATTGTTAAGATAGCATATTTCCGCAAAAATTTGATAAAATTTAGGGTCTACAGGCCGAAACAAAACGTATTGGTAAGATAGCATATTTCCGCAACAAGCCATATATTTTACATTGGTAGCAGAGATTTTTTTTACCTTTTTGTTAATGGTTAATAAACGTTGGATAAACTGGGCCTTTTTGTTGTCATAATAGAGGACAAGGTAAAAATATTGATGAACACAGTGCCATTTTGAGGCCTTAAAAACTTAAGCTTATTCCTGAGAATGTGTTTTAAAGTGTACAATATCGAGTTCTAGTTATTTCCAGTCATTTTAAAAGCATTTTCTCGACCATAACAGTTTTGGCCTAACCCTTCTTGGTTCAGTGTTATATAGTTTGTGTACAACAACAACTGAAGATGACTGCTTAGTCCTTGAAACGTCGTCTGGTTTCAAATAAAATGTTTGGTGTGGAAATTTGTGTCTATTCTTTCATTTGGTCAGGTTTGTACACTAACCATCTTAAGGCCTTCGTAATGTCATTGACTTGCGTCATGGCCTCGATGATTAGCCAAAAATCGATGCACTGAAATGTAAATTTATAATAGGGTTGGTGCTGGTCACCCTCAAGTAAACGAAAGTGTTGTTGTTGAGTAAAGAAATGGATTTATCCGAGATTTAGAGAAATTATTTGTTTATCCATGGTAATTAAGAAACAGAAAAATGAACTAAATATTCTGAATAAAACAGTCGAGTAGCTTTTAGATAAACTTAAATCTCCCCAATGGTTGTCATTGCGCAACTGAAGGAACCCCTGGGAAAGGGATTTTTAAAGTCAAAGTAAATCTACAAGACAAATTTAGTATTATAGATGGTACAAGTATAAAACGGTGATAAGTTTGAGGATTAGCTTAAGAGAGAAGGAGTGGGAGGAAGATATATCGTTTCTACATTATTGACACCACTCAGAGAAGAATTTGGCGACCTGCTACAGGGACAACCTGCAGGAGAGGAGTAGATTTTAGAGATAAACTTAAACCTCCCTGTTGGTTGTCATTGGGCAACTGAAGGTGCCCTTGAGAAAGGGACTTTTTAAGGCAAAATACATCTACAAGACAAATTTAGTATTATAGATGGTACAAGTATAAAACGGTGATAAGTTTGAGGATTAGCTTAAGAGAGAAGGAGTGGGAGGAAGATATATCGTTTCTACATTATCTACACCACTCAGAGAAGAATTTGGCGACCTGCTACAGGGACAACCTGCAGGAGAGGAGTAGATTTTAGAGATAAACTTAAACCTCCCTGTTGGTTGTCATTGGGCAACTGAAGGTGCCCTTGAGAAAGGGACTTTTTAAGGCAAAATACATCTACAAGACAAATTTAGTATTATAGATGGTACAAGTATAAAACTGTGATGAGCTACAGTTCCAGTACTCTCAATAAACAAGGGAACCAGCAATAATAATAACAATAATTAGTTAAATACATGTATTTATAAAATATGAATTTTCTCCCTAACCGAGATATTATTGTAGTTATCTTTTATATTAAATAGATCATAGATTAATTCAGATCAAACACAATAAATTAATTAGGATTGTGATGTGGATTGTAAATTATAAATCTGAAAAGGAAGTTTGAAGGAAGAATTGTAATCGTGGGAGGGGGTGTTGTTGAACTGTTGAAAAAATAGGTTGCTGAAGTAAAAGCGAAATACTGAACCGAGATTTATTTTACTGCAATCATTCTTCTTGGATATTAAAATCTGTCATAAACAAATGCGACAATACCTGTTGTACATTTCTGTTATATTGAAATAGTAAGAAATTTATTTGAAATGTATTGTCACATACATAAGGAAAATTGAAAATATGTAAAATTGAAAAAGAGAAAGGCCTAATGAGAAATGAAAAATAAGTAAATAATAAATAAAATATACTCGTAAATGTAAGCCTAAAAGGCAGATTTTCCCATTGTTCTCTCAAGAATTTCTACAAAGAAATAGTTTGTGTAATATATTAAAAATTAATAAACCTCTGAAGTTGTCATTTTATTGTCATTTATTTAGAAAATAAAACGAGTATACGTAGTTGACTACTTTTTCGATCTTTTTCATTTATAAATTTGAAAAAGAAAGAAAGGAATTGATAAAGGTCCACCAATATTAGTAAAATTGTCCTTTTCTTTCAGACAATGATGACCGAGAGTTTTTTTCGCTTTTAAACATCAAGGAAAAAATAAGATAATTTTGAATGTTTGGGGTTAGGGAAGTTTAATATATGGCTGGAATGACAGAGCTATAATATTGAACGTAAGTGAAGTTCTACTTACCTTCTTCGCGATTGAATCGACGGCGGATGTAGTTGAGAAGGCGAGCAGTGATGGAAAGTCTGGGCCGATGGTGATGATGGTGGTGTCTCTTCCTGCAGGTGGTAGTACCTTCTTTGACATCGCTCACAGTTTCTTCTTGTTGTGTTTGTTGTTGGGATTGCGGTTGCCGACCTGTATTTCGTCGTCCGTCGCGACCATAGTTCTGATGTGCTACCACACTGTACATAGTACCGCCGTCGGCCCATTGGCTTTACCCCTATAATATAAAGAAAACTCGATTACAAAATATTATATTATTTACAGCTTTAAAAAAAAAAAGATACTACGGTACGCTCGTCTTCCTCAATGAACAATTAATTATTGTTTATCTATTTACGCTAATAGAGAGTAAAACTTATTCGGATTTGCCAACGTTTGTCTATATTATTAAAATATTTTTTTTTAAATTAAACACCACGAGATTAGGTCTAGTATTAAACCATTTTAATAATAACGATATTCCATTATTATCAAATAACTTAAAAACCAGAATAATTTTAATTGTTACACTACCAACGATTTGAATTATTTATAAAACCAATTAGTAAAAATTGAAATGGGAGTTACATGTTAATTACAAATTTGTTCAATATTTAAATATGTTTGGTTAAAACATTATTCATTAGTGTTTAAACATAAATAGTATTAATATAAATTTGGTTATATTTTCCAATATCTCAACATTCGATAACTGTAAGAAAGTGGGCACAAAAAGGACCATTTTATTCTATTTCTTTATTTCAATAAAAGTGAATTATATTACCACTCTTAAAATAACTGAATCTATATAAATCACAGTATATAACTTAAAGAATATAACTTTCTAGGTTTTGGAACTAACCAAATTGTTTGTGTCCAGGTATAAATTTATCTCAAAAGTCTAAAACAAAAAGTTTGATACCATAATTTTATAATTTGAATTTAAGAACAAATAAAAAAAACTTAAATATTTAAGATTTCAAAATATTTTTACATTTCTGCAGGTTTGTTCGTAATGGGCATCCAGCTCTAACAGCTGAACAGATTTGAATGAATTTTGGTGTTAGAATCCGTTATCCTTCCGCTACTATTTTATCAATCGCCAACCTACGATAGGTTAGGATAGTTTTGGTTAAGTTTTAAACAATAATTGAAAGGAAGTATGGTTATAAAAAGGTTAAATACAGTTTTATTGATTCTGGTTTTATATGCAAAACATAAAAAAAAAAGTATTCTAATGTAAACTATCATGTAGTAATTACAGTGGTGATCAAAAATTTCTGGACAGTAACCCTAAGCGATAAGATAAGGAAGTACAAAGGTTTAGAGCTATAAACAGCTAGAGATAAGATATGGTACTTAAAACAATTTGCTAGCGGCAAGAAAATAACAGGATTAATAAAATAGTGGCATTCTGGTTTTATATGCAAAACATATATATATATATATATATATATATATATATAAATGTATTCTAATGTAGACTATCATGTAGTAATTACAGTGGTGATCAAAAATTTCTGGACAGTAACCCTAAGCGATAAGATAAGGAAGTACAAAGGTTTAGAGCTATAAACAGCTAGAGATAACATATGGTACTTAAAACAATTTGCTAGCGGCAAGAAAATAACAGGATTAATAAAATAGTGGCATTCTGGTTTTATATGCAAAACATATATATATATATATATATATATATATATATATATATAAATGTATTCTAATGTAGACTATCATGTAGTAATTACAGTGGTGATCAAAAATTTCTGGACAGTAACCCTAAGCGATAAGATAAGGAAGTACAAAGGTTTAGAGCTATAAACAGCTAGAGATAACATATGGTACTTAAAACAATTTGCTAGCGGCAAGAAAATAACAGGATTAATAAAATAGTGGCATTCTGGTTTTATATGCAAAACATATATATATATATATATATATATATATATAAATGTATTCTAATGTAGACTATCATGTAGTAATTACAGTGGTGATCAAAAATTTCTGGACAGTAACCCTAAGCGATAAGATAAGGAAGTACAAAGGTTTAGAGCTATAAACAGCTAGAGATAACATATGGTACTTAAAACAATTTGCTAGCGGCAAGAAAATAACAGGATTAATAAAATAGTGGCATTCTGGTTTTATATGCAAAACATATATATATATATATATATATATATATATATATAAATGTATTCTAATGTAGACTATCATGTAGTAATTACAGTGGTGATCAAAAATTTCTGGACAGTAACCCTAAGCGATAAGATAAGGAAGTACAAAGGTTTAGAGCTATAAACAGCTAGAGATAACATATGGTACTTAAAACAATTTGCTAGCGGCAAGAAAATAACAGGATTAATAAAATAGTGGCATTCTGGTTTTATATGCAAAACATATATATATATATATATATATATATAAATGTATTCTAATGTAGACTATCATGTAGTAATTACAGTGGTGATCAAAAATTTCTGGACAGTAACCCTAAGCGATAAGATAAGGAAGTACAAAGGTTTAGAGCTATAAACAGCTAGAGATAAGATATGGTACTTAAAACAATTTGCTAGCGGCAAGAAAATAACAGGATTAATAAAATAGTGGCATTCTGGTTTTATATGCAAAACATATATATATATATATATATATATATATATATATATATATATATATATATATATAATGTATTCTAATGTAGACTATCATGTAGTAATTACAGTGGTGATCAAAAATTTCTGGACAGTAACCCTAAGCGATAAGATAAGGAAGTACAAAGGTTTAGAGCTATAAACAGCTAGAGATAACATATGGTACTTAAAACAATTTGCTAGCGGCAAGAAAATAACAGGATTAATAAAATAGTGGCATTCTGGTTTTATATGCAAAACATATATATATATATATATATATATATATATATATAAATGTATTCTAATGTAGACTATCATGTAGTAATTACAGTGGTGATCAAAAATTTCTGGACAGTAACCCTAAGCGATAAGATAAGGAAGTACAAAGGTTTAGAGCTATAAACAGCTAGAGATAAGATATGGTACTTAAAACAATTTGCTAGCGGCAAGAAAATAACAGGATTAATAAAATAGTGGCATTCTGGTTTTATATGCAAAACATATATATATATATATATATATATATATAAATGTATTCTAATGTAGACTATCATGTAGTAATTACAGTGGTGATCAAAAATTTCTGGACAGTAACCCTAAGCGATAAGATAAGGAAGTACAAAGGTTTAGAGCTATAAACAGCTAGAGATAACATATGGTACTTAAAACAATTTGCTAGCGGCAAGAAAATAACAGGATTAATAAAATAGTGGCATTCTGGTTTTATATGCAAAACATATATATATATATATATATATATATATATATAAATGTATTCTAATGTAGACTATCATGTAGTAATTACAGTGGTGATCAAAAATTTCTAGACAGTAACCCTAAGCGATAAGATAAGGAAGTACAAAGGTTTAGAGCTATAAACAGCTAGAGATAACATATGGTACTTAAAACAATTTGCTAGCGGCAAGAAAATAACAGGATTAATAAAATAGTGGCATTCTGGTTTTATATGCAAAACATATATATATATATATATATATATATATATAAATGTATTCTAATGTAGACTATCATGTAGTAATTACAGTGGTGATCAAAAATTTCTGGACAGTAACCCTAAGCGATAAGATAAGGAAGTACAAAGGTTTAGAGCTATAAACAGCTAGAGATAAGATATGGTACTTAAAACAATTTGCTAGCGGCAAGAAAATAACAGGATTAATAAAATAGTGGCATTCTGGTTTTATATGCAAAACATATATATATATATATATATATATATATATATATATATATAAATGTATTCTAATGTAGACTATCATGTAGTAATTACAGTGGTGATCAAAAATTTCTGGACAGTAACCCTAAGCGATAAGATAAGGAAGTACAAAGGTTTAGAGCTATAAACAGCTAGAGATAACATATGGTACTTAAAACAATTTGCTAGCGGCAAGAAAATAACAGGATTAATAAAATAGTGGCATTCTGGTTTTATATGCAAAACATATATATATATATATATATATATATATATATATATATATAAATGTATTCTAATGTAGACTATCATGTAGTAATTACAGTGGTGATCAAAAATTTCTGGACAGTAACCCTAAGCGATAAGATAAGGAAGTACAAAGGTTTAGAGCTATAAACAGCTAGAGATAACATATGGTACTTAAAACAATTTGCTAGCGGCAAGAAAATAACAGGATTAATAAAATAGTGGCATTCTGGTTTTATATGCAAAACATATATATATATATATATATATATATATATATATATATATATATATATATATATATAAATGTATTCTAATGTAGACTATCATGTAGTAATTACAGTGGTGATCAAAAATTTCTGGACAGTAACCCTAAGCGATAAGATAAGGAAGTACAAAGGTTTAGAGCTATAAACAGCTAGAGATAACATATGGTACTTAAAACAATTTGCTAGCGGCAAGAAAATAACAGGATTAATAAAATAGTGGCATTCTGGTTTTATATGCAAAACATATATATATATATATATATATATATATATATATAAATGTATTCTAATGTAGACTATCATGTAGTAATTACAGTGGTGATCAAAAATTTCTGGACAGTAACCCTAAGCGATAAGATAAGGAAGTACAAAGGTTTAGAGCTATAAACAGCTAGAGATAACATATGGTACTTAAAACAATTTGCTAGCGGCAAGAAAATAACAGGATTAATAAAATAGTGGCATTCTGGTTTTATATGCAAAACATATATATATATATATATATATATATATATAAATGTATTCTAATGTAGACTATCATGTAGTAATTACAGTGGTGATCAAAAATTTCTGGACAGTAACCCTAAGCGATAAGATAAGGAAGTACAAAGGTTTAGAGCTATAAACAGCTAGAGATAACATATGGTACTTAAAACAATTTGCTAGCGGCAAGAAAATAACAGGATTAATAAAATAGTGGCATTCTGGTTTTATATGCAAAACATATATATATATATATATATATATATATATATATATATAAATGTATTCTAATGTAGACTATCATGTAGTAATTACAGTGGTGATCAAAAATTTCTGGACAGTAACCCTAAGCGATAAGATAAGGAAGTACAAAGGTTTAGAGCTATAAACAGCTAGAGATAACATATGGTACTTAAAACAATTTGCTAGCGGCAAGAAAATAACAGGATTAATAAAATAGTGGCATTCTGGTTTTATATGCAAAACATATATATATATATATATATATATATATATATATATATAAATGTATTCTAATGTAGACTATCATGTAGTAATTACAGTGGTGATCAAAAATTTCTGGACAGTAACCCTAAGCGATAAGATAAGGAAGTACAAAGGTTTAGAGCTATAAACAGCTAGAGATAACATATGGTACTTAAAACAATTTGCTAGCGGCAAGAAAATAACAGGATTAATAAAATAGTGGCATTCTGGTTTTATATGCAAAACATATATATATATATATATATATATATATAAATGTATTCTAATGTAGACTATCATGTAGTAATTACAGTGGTGATCAAAAATTTCTGGACAGTAACCCTAAGCGATAAGATAAGGAAGTACAAAGGTTTAGAGCTATAAACAGCTAGAGATAAGATATGGTACTTAAAACAATTTGCTAGCGGCAAGAAAATAACAGGATTAATAAAATAGTGGCATTCTGGTTTTATATGCAAAACATATATATATATATATATATATATATATATATATATATAAATGTATTCTAATGTAGACTATCATGTAGTAATTACAGTGGTGATCAAAAATTTCTGGACAGTAACCCTAAGCGATAAGATAAGGAAGTACAAAGGTTTAGAGCTATAAACAGCTAGAGATAACATATGGTACTTAAAACAATTTGCTAGCGGCAAGAAAATAACAGGATTAATAAAATAGTGGCATTCTGGTTTTATATGCAAAACATATATATATATATATAATGTATTCTAATGTAGACTATCATGTAGTAATTACAGTGGTGATCAAAAATTTCTGGACAGTAACCCTAAGCGATAAGATAAGGAAGTACAAAGGTTTAGAGCTATAAACAGCTAGAGATAACATATGGTACTTAAAACAATTTGCTAGCGGCAAGAAAATAACAGGATTAATAAAATAGTGGCATTCTGGTTTTATATGCAAAACATATATATATATATATATATATAAATGTATTCTAATGTAGACTATCATGTAGTAATTACAGTGGTGATCAAAAATTTCTGGACAGTAACCCTAAGCGATAAGATAAGGAAGTACAAAGGTTTAGAGCTATAAACAGCTAGAGATAAGATATGGTACTTAAAACAATTTGCTAGCGGCAAGAAAATAACAGGATTAATAAAATAGTGGCATTCTGGTTTTATATGCAAAACATATATATATATATATATATATATATATATATATATAAATGTATTCTAATGTAGACTATCATGTAGTAATTACAGTGGTGATCAAAAATTTCTGGACAGTAACCCTAAGCGATAAGATAAGGAAGTACAAAGGTTTAGAGCTATAAACAGCTAGAGATAACATATGGTACTTAAAACAATTTGCTAGCGGCAAGAAAATAACAGGATTAATAAAATAGTGGCATTCTGGTTTTATATGCAAAACATATATATATATATATATATATATATATATATATAAATGTATTCTAATGTAGACTATCATGTAGTAATTACAGTGGTGATCAAAAATTTCTGGACAGTAACCCTAAGCGATAAGATAAGGAAGTACAAAGGTTTAGAGCTATAAACAGCTAGAGATAACATATGGTACTTAAAACAATTTGCTAGCGGCAAGAAAATAACAGGATTAATAAAATAGTGGCATTCTGGTTTTATATGCAAAACATATATATATATATATATATATATATATATATATATATAAATGTATTCTAATGTAGACTATCATGTAGTAATTACAGTGGTGATCAAAAATTTCTGGACAGTAACCCTAAGCGATAAGATAAGGAAGTACAAAGGTTTAGAGCTATAAACAGCTAGAGATAACATATGGTACTTAAAACAATTTGCTAGCGGCAAGAAAATAACAGGATTAATAAAATAGTGGCATTCTGGTTTTATATGCAAAACATATATATATATATATATATATATATATATATAAATGTATTCTAATGTAGACTATCATGTAGTAATTACAGTGGTGATCAAAAATTTCTGGACAGTAACCCTAAGCGATAAGATAAGGAAGTACAAAGGTTTAGAGCTATAAACAGCTAGAGATAACATATGGTACTTAAAACAATTTGCTAGCGGCAAGAAAATAACAGTATTAATAAAATAGTGGCATTCTGGTTTTATATGCAAAACATATATATATATATATATATATATATATATATATATATAATGTATTCTAATGTAGACTATCATGTAGTAATTACAGTGGTGATCAAAAATTTCTGGACAGTAACCCTAAGCGATAAGATAAGGAAGTACAAAGGTTTAGAGCTATAAACAGCTAGAGATAACATATGGTACTTAAAACAATTTGCTAGCGGCAAGAAAATAACAGGATTAATAAAATAGTGGCATTCTGGTTTTATATGCAAAACATATATATATATATATATATATATATATATAAATGTATTCTAATGTAGACTATCATGTAGTAATTACAGTGGTGATCAAAAATTTCTGGACAGTAACCCTAAGCGATAAGATAAGGAAGTACAAAGGTTTAGAGCTATAAACAGCTAGAGATAACATATGGTACTTAAAACAATTTGCTAGCGGCAAGAAAATAACAGGATTAATAAAATAGTGGCATTCTGGTTTTATATGCAAAACATATATATATATATATATATATATATAAATGTATTCTAATGTAGACTATCATGTAGTAATTACAGTGGTGATCAAAAATTTCTGGACAGTAACCCTAAGCGATAAGATAAGGAAGTACAAAGGTTTAGAGCTATAAACAGCTAGAGATAACATATGGTACTTAAAACAATTTGCTAGCGGCAAGAAAATAACAGGATTAATAAAATAGTGGCATTCTGGTTTTATATGCAAAACATATATATATATATATATATATATATATAAATGTATTCTAATGTAGACTATCATGTAGTAATTACAGTGGTGATCAAAAATTTCTGGACAGTAACCCTAAGCGATAAGATAAGGAAGTACAAAGGTTTAGAGCTATAAACAGCTAGAGATAACATATGGTACTTAAAACAATTTGCTAGCGGCAAGAAAATAACAGGATTAATAAAATAGTGGCATTCTGGTTTTATATGCAAAACATATATATATATATATATATATATATATATATAAATGTATTCTAATGTAGACTATCATGTAGTAATTACAGTGGTGATCAAAAATTTCTGGACAGTAACCCTAAGCGATAAGATAAGGAAGTACAAAGGTTTAGAGCTATAAACAGCTAGAGATAACATATGGTACTTAAAACAATTTGCTAGCGGCAAGAAAATAACAGGATTAATAAAATAGTGGCATTCTGGTTTTATATGCAAAACATATATATATATATATATATATATATATATAAATGTATTCTAATGTAGACTATCATGTAGTAATTACAGTGGTGATCAAAAATTTCTGGACAGTAACCCTAAGCGATAAGATAAGGAAGTACAAAGGTTTAGAGCTATAAACAGCTAGAGATAACATATGGTACTTAAAACAATTTGCTAGCGGCAAGAAAATAACAGGATTAATAAAATAGTGGCATTCTGGTTTTATATGCAAAACATATATATATATATATATATATATATATAAATGTATTCTAATGTAGACTATCATGTAGTAATTACAGTGGTGATCAAAAATTTCTGGACAGTAACCCTAAGCGATAAGATAAGGAAGTACAAAGGTTTAGAGCTATAAACAGCTAGAGATAACATATGGTACTTAAAACAATTTGCTAGCGGCAAGAAAATAACAGGATTAATAAAATAGTGGCATTCTGGTTTTATATGCAAAACATATATATATATATATATATATATATATATATATATAAATGTATTCTAATGTAGACTATCATGTAGTAATTACAGTGGTGATCAAAAATTTCTGGACAGTAACCCTAAGCGATAAGATAAGGAAGTACAAAGGTTTAGAGCTATAAACAGCTAGAGATAACATATGGTACTTAAAACAATTTGCTAGCGGCAAGAAAATAACAGGATTGATAAAATAGTGGCAGACAGATAACGGAATCTATTCAATTTTGGTATTGTAGGGTGATTTAGTGATGCAGAAAATGATGTAAAATATAACTGTCTAACTACAGTTTGGCTTAGAATGAAACAAAATATCAATGATATCGTTATCAGTTTACAATTTATATATTTGTAACAATTTTTTTTTCAAATGAATTATCAATTTTTTGGATCAAATGTTTGAGGTTTGTTCAACAGAACAAACAAATATATTTCATTTCTCGGGTGCAACATTAACAATATGAAAATAAACTTTCAACTTCGATGAAAAAATTAA
Source organism: Aphrophora alni (assembly GCA_963513935.1). Lineage (NCBI taxonomy): Eukaryota > Metazoa > Arthropoda > Insecta > Hemiptera > Aphrophoridae > Aphrophora > Aphrophora alni. The sequence continues at coordinate 53,870,558 of OY740768.1, forward strand.
ATTATTAAAAAAATGTTTCTACTTATTCGAGTAAAACAATACATGCATTATATTAAAAAGAATAGTGTGTTTTTTTAAGTAAGAGTATAATACAAGCAATCGTATGCAAAACGCCATTGAAGATGTTTATTGATGTATAAACATTGGATCACACAAACTGAAAAGATTACTTCCAGAAATGTATGGAAACTAACAGATAAATCGTCACACCTGACACCTGTTCCCACGTGTACCGGTCGCAATCGTCTGAAAACTTTCGTGTCCCCAAACGTTACAAATGTATTGGAGTTTTGATTCTGATTGACTTTCTCTCACTAGGAACAGAAGTTGAGATAAGGGTTATCATTTCATAAACTTTTATAAATTATAATGTGGCTAATAAAAAGTAACGTTTAGGAAAATGTAAATTTTAAATAAATATATTTAAAAAAAGATTATTGGAAAACAACAAAAACAATTTTATCACATGTGAGAGATTGGTGAGAGAGAAGAAAAAGGTGAGAGACGGGAGAGAGAGTTGGAAAGATAGAGACGGAGGGAGTGATATTAAGAAGAGAAAGGATGAATGATGTTGAGGAAAAGAAAGTGGGATTGTAGGTAGGGGGATAGGTGATAGAGATTGAGAACGTAAACTGTTGTCTTTATTTTGGCATAATTGAGGCTATGAAGCCCCTTCCATTGAACCCATCAATTATACAATTTGAAAATTACAACATTTTTATCATATTTTAATTCGAAAAGATTTTGTAAATCATTGCCCTTTAAAACATAAACATTATTTTGGTATCACTTCTTACCATATTACCACTATTTTCTTTTCCATATCCAAGTTCTTATTCATAATTTATTTACAAAGTATGAATACTTAGAAGAACTTCAGGCGTTCCACAAATAAAACTATACTTAAGAACTTTGTACATATAATTTTATTACTTACGACGGCTCTTCCACCAACATAAGTCTTTGTATTTTTACATTTTCTGCTCAAAGCTGAGTAGCAGTTTATTAACTTTTAACTATGTTTTCACAAGCCTCTTGAAAATTAACTTAGAAAAATTTGCAGTTTATTAAAAGAATTGTTAATATTTTCTTAGAATAAGCGAGTTATTCTCAAACAACAACCAATCTTAATATAAATTGACACAAATTTACATTTTAAGAAAATGTAGTCAAAATTGAACAGAAAGGTTTTTCTTGTTGATGGGAGATATATGAAATTTACGTAGGAATTTCACAATAATTTTACAATAATAGTAAAGAAAATTATGGCTTACTTGCATTTTATTATAAATTACAAGCTTGGAAGCTTTCCTGTTTTAGAGTTTACTTGAACACTTAACAGTGACCAGTTAAACATTGAGATTAATTCAAATATCCAAGTTGTTACGTTCTGTGAAGTTAAAATTTGAGGAAAGAGTTGTTTTATAACGACAGTAATCCCACAGGAAACCAAGCAGACTTAAAAATATTTTCATATAGGCAACTTAATTAAATAAGAAAAGATATAACAAAGATTTAGGGAAATGAAAATATATGTTGGTCAACGTTTAACTTTTTCATGCGGAAGAAAGTATTTTAAAATAAAGTTTATATAGCTTTCTTGTGCACACACTACATAAACAGTTTATGAAAGTGGGCGAAACATTATATTAGATGGTTAATTATAATACCATGATATTCGATAAAATTAATATCTATTTTTATAAACTATAAACTTGATAATATTTATTTTATGGAAAGAGAACATTCTGACAATTTATAAAATGAAATCAATTTCTATCACATCTGCTCCAGTAGGATGTGGTCTAAGGCCACAGGCCAACATACTTTCAGTTCAACAAGCATTACCCCGTTTGCGATTTATCGCCATATTAAGTTTAATCTTGCATTTGATTGATCAAAATAGCATCCACCTAGCAGCAATATATATATATATATTACTACAATATATTGGATTTATAGTATTAATGTCTTATAAGCAAAACATGTTACTATGGGGAAAAAAAATCTTATTTTACGTATAAACTACTTCTAAATTTAAAGTTCAATAGCAATCAATTAATTTAAAATGTTCATATATTTTATGATATTAGTTTTAGACTAAACATATTATGGTTATTTTTACATATTATGTACAAAATAACAACCATATGTTTAGTGTTTCAAATAAACAAGGGTATCTAGTTATAAATTGCATCTCTAACCTAACCTATATTGTCACAACAAACAACCTTGCCTTACCTTGTGGAGGTGTATCTTTACTATGTCATAAAAATAACAGTTATATCAGCTTAAATTTCTGTATTTAATAAAATACCAGTTGTTCATTTTGGTAACATGTGAATGTGAGAACATTGAAATAACATTCTCATGAATTATTTATTTCAAAATATCGTTTCAGTTTTAATTTCAGCTCACCCGCCATTTTAAGGCCACAGGCCAACATACTTTCAGTTCAACAAGCATTACCCCGTTTGCGATTTATCGCCATATTAAGTTTAATCTTGCATTTGATTGATCAAAATAGCATCCACCTAGCAGTAATATATATATATATATTACTACAATATATTGGATTTATAGTATTAATGTCTTATAAGCAAAACATGTTACTATGGGGAAAAAAAATCTTATTTTACGTATAAACTACTTCTAAATTTAAAGTTCAATAGCAATCAATTAATTTAAAATGTTCATATATTTTATGATATTAGTTTTAGACTAAACATATTATGGTTATTTTTACATATTATGTACAAAATAACAACCATATGTTTAGTGTTTCAAATAAACAAGGGTATCTAGTTATAAATTGCATCTCTAACCTAACCTATATTGTCACAACAAACAACCTTGCCTTACCTTGTGGAGGTGTATCTTTACTATGTCATAAAAATAACAGTTATATCAGCTTAAATTTCTGTATTTAATAAAATACCAGTTGTTCATTTTGGTAACATGTGAATGTGAGAACATTGAAATAACATTCTCATGAATTATTTATTTCAAAATATCGTTTCAGTTTTAATTTCAGCTCACCCGCCATTTTGAAATTCATACAGTTTAACTTTTTACAACTTTTGTTTTATTCATCTTGTATTAAAGTTCAGAATTAAAATTGAGTTTGAAAATATTTTAAGGCCACCAGAAATACATATATTGATTTAGAACTGAGGTTTAAAGAGTAATCTGATTTTGAAACTGTAGCTCAGAGAGAAATGTGTTATCACCTGCAAAATAGACAATAACTTCCCTATATCAGTCACATCACTCAAGAAAAACGCAAACCTGTGCCTCCGGTCTTCAGCTTGGATATCGTCTTAAAAATTCCAAGAACATAAAATGACAACTAAAAGAGGTAGAATTGAGATTCACTCAATATTATTGTTTAGGATTATTTAGAACAACCAACTTTGCCAAAATACAAGTCGTGCAAATATTTGAAGAAACACAATTTTTCTAAGACGCTTTACAGATTCAAAAAACTTATATTTACATCTTTACCAATTATTTATGACGAGGAAAAATACAGATTTCTTTGAAAACTCCATTCTATTGTAAGAGAATATAATACAGATAAATATATCATGAAATATATATATATATATATATATATATATATATATATACACATACATACCAGAAATATATATATATATATATATATATATAAAAATTTCCTAAATTATAGTTCCAATCTACTTTTCAATAGGTATATGTATGGATATATAATTACATATTTTGTATTTTTTTAAAATACATTTAAATTATCTTCTAACATTGTTGGAATAGGAACTGTTAGGGCTTAGTTTTCTCTAAGACCTAATTTTGGGTTCAAATGAAATTTTAAAGGCTTAAAAATAGATTTATTTATAATAGAACCATTGGTCGAGGGTAAAAAATAGTTTTTAAGATAAAGTTTGAGTATTAAAGTGAAAGTTTGTAAAGACATATACTTTGGTATCCAGGTTTCATTTTAAATTGATCTATAAGCAAGTGCCCGTAACTTATGTTTACGACAAATAAGCATTCAAATATTTGTTAAAAAAATTGTATTAATGAACGTAAAGAAACTATTGTAGAAAAAATAAAAACAGTAAGAAGGCAATAATTTTCCAAGACAATAAAAAAATAAAAAAACGAAGGTATAGTTTTGTAATTATTAACAATAACTGTAACTTTTACAAATAGTAGAGCGGGATCCTTAATTAACAAAGATAAATGTAAAAAACTTTACAAGCATTTGGTAATTATTTATAAAATATGTAAAATACTAATGGTAATAATGGAGAAACAATGATAATTTTAAGATATTTTGTAATCTTAAGCTGAGAGAGTTACAGAATTATTTTGTTTGAAATAGCCAAATTATTAAGCTTTTTTCAATTATAGGTCAAAATATTGTGGTTCATTTTCATATAAATTTATTATTATGTTTGTTTAAAGTAAAAAAAATGTGGATTTTATGTCTTCAAATAAGAAACTTTACACTAAAATGGCTGACTATTTTATTTAACCTCAATATATCTTGCTTCATACAAAAATGACTCAAAATACTTGTTTCAGTTATAAGAATTCTAATATGCATATTCTTATATGCTACACAATCTTTTGTAAGAGCTTTTAGAACATAAAAGGGGATTGAAAAAAAACAAATTACAATATAAAACTTATGTAATTTCAGTCTCACTTGAACATTACCAAATAATGTTCCGTGAACTTTTGCACTAATACTAAATTAATTTTCAATTTGAATTTTACAAAACGACATATGAAACATACATATTATAAAAATTAAATACTCACTTCCATTAAATAGTATTTACAATAACTAGCTAGATATTGTATATTTATTTGTTGAATTAACTATGTGTGAAGTTCAGTTTTTATGCAGGTTTAATATCGTAATCAGTTTCAAATTATCAGAGTAGGTAAAATACACAATCCAATAAAAGGTTTGTGTATTCATTAAGAAAATTAAATCTGACGATATTGAAAGAAATCACGGTCCGGAGTAAACAAGACTATTTTAAATAAGTAAGACGAGATAATCAATTCATGACACTTATTTTATGTACTAAGTTTTAGAGAAGAGAACTGTGTTTAATATCGTGAACACAATATTTATTCGAGTTACTTAAAGTAGAAGTTTCTGCACTTGAGTGAGGTAATAATATCTCGTATAAGAACCCATGTGGCTGTTGTAATAATACTAACTGTCCTACAAATGTGATGTGGAATTTTGGAAATATGGGTCGGACCAAGTTTACCAACTTTGTCTACCCAAGTAAATAATACAAATTTTTATTAATAATTGGTCAAATATTAACTCTAATGTCTATACAGAATTGAATTTTCAACGTTTCCCAAACCCTACAATCGAAAACGACTGACAAATACGATGTCGGAATAGTTTTTTCGGATTCCCTCAGCTATGAAACGTGAAAAATAGACGTAAAAGGGGGTAATTTATTTGTGAGTACAATACTTATTATATACTCTATATGCTGAATATGTAGGAAATAGTGACTATACATCAAGATGAATTAGAAATATTTATGAAATACTAATATTAGCCTAACGTTAAAATTAGATTTTTATATTTTTAAATGATTGTACCATCAAATTAATTCAATACATTTGAATGGTGTGAAAAAGGAAAATGAATTATTTGAAAGTCTTATTGTTTATGATTTTCCTAAATCTAATTACATGCATAAATGTTAAAAAAAAAAAAATAAAATAAAAAAAAAAATAAAAAATAAAAATACTACAACTTTATAAAATACTTTCAAAATATTCCTATTAAGTGTATCTTTTATACGGTACATGCTGCATAATTTAATATTTGTATATTAAAAAAACAATCTAATATTTCACATATTAATAGGTACAATGTTGGTCATATTGAATCCGGAGATATATTGATGAACTGTGCGCGACAAAAAGAGTGTATCGTAAAAAGGATATCTTTCATAAATTAATATTGAGTTTGACTTATGAGACAATATTATGTAGAACAAAAACTCTAGCACAAGATCTCACAAAAACTACGTTTATTCAATCAAACACGTTTCAACGACAAGTCGCCATCCTCAGTGAGTTATAGTTTTGTTATTGTAGCTCATGTATCACTGGGGACTTAGTCGTTGAAACGCGTTTGATTGAATAAACGTAGTTTTTGTGAGATCTTGTGTTCGAGTTTTTGTTCTAAATATCTTTCATCACAATTGTGAGATATTAAAATTGAAAGCATTGTTTTTATAACATGTAGATAGAAAATATAAATTTATTGTTATAAATGGCTTTCGTGAAAATCATTATTTTTTAAAAATAATCTGACAACTGTCTTTCTTAACAAACACACAAAGTATCCTTCAACTGTCCTTCAAAGTATCTTCCGACACACGACAGTTATTATTTTCATAAATCAAAACACACTTTTAAAAATAACTTTGTTATACGAAACATTAAATTATGATCGCTAAGTTTCTAACAAGCAACATTTATATTACAACATTTATATTACAATTTAGTTATTCATTGGAGTTATTTTATAGAGATTTGATTTTCTTTTAGTACTAACGTTTCTGTCTTTATTAATTTGGTATAAGAAAACGAGATTTGTGTTTATGCTGCTATAGCGATGGTTAACGTCCATTATTTGTAAAATGATTAGTTTAAGTAATTATTAAGTGTTCCCAAATATTTTTTTGGTATATATACAATTAGATTACAATAACTTTAAATATGCAAATTATTTCACAAAGACACTTTTTAGGACCTACTGCTGTCAAAAACAGATAATTCGAGAAACATCTCTATTAATTTGAGTAAGAAAGTGAAAACAACGGTAAAAAAATTAAAAAGACACAAAAATTAAGAAACAAACATCTCAATTAACTTAGTTAGAATTTAAACAATAAATTGACGACCTGTTACCGAATGTAGCCCATTTTAACACAAATTGCAAGCTTATACAGCTCCCGTTCTACAGTTTACTTGAACACGTAACATTTAGATTAATTCAATTATGGAAAGTTGGCACGCTTCGTGAAGTCCAAATGTGAGGAAGGACTACGAAACAATAGTACCAACTGATTTACGAGATTTAATTCTACTGGAAACCAAGGAGACTAATAAATATTTCCATGGAGAAAAATACGCAAAGATTGAATAAGGGATGTAAGAAAGGGATAATAATCTCTCATGTGTTCATTTACAGTAAGTACAAGCTTGACAATTATGATTTTCCTAGCTGGATCCACACCTCTTTTTGGGTTAGATTCCTCTATTTCATTGATTTTTCCTGACCTTGACGCTATTAGAGCATTCGAGGGCTAGGGGGACTGCAGTACTTGTTCTTTTCTTTTTTACACGATGTTGACCGAGAGGTATTTCGCTTTAAACAATAAAGAAATTTAAAAAAATGTTCATTAGGTAGAATGCCAAAAATGCCAAAATTAGAGTCCTGTCTTCACTGAGAATCACATTCCTTGCAGTGGTTAATATACACTTAGTAGCTAAATCACACACTTTGAACTCTAAAATCACTATTTACACAATAAAGTATTTACAACACTAAAAACTAACAATATAAAAACAATATAGTCAAGAATTAAATATATTTATAAATAAATGTAAGTTATGTTAATAGACTTTGTTTTAACAATTAAAATAAACATTAGATTCCAATATGAAAAATGCATGTGTGGCTACAACAATATAACTGTAATACAACTGTAAATTAAAACGAAACACGTTAGTCAAGAATTAAATATATGTGTTATGATAAACTTACTCTTATTACAATTACTACAGAATGTAGTAAAAATTAGTATGAATAAATATCACGTAACAATGAACTAAGAGTAGTAATCTAGGGTTAAGATGTAACAAAACAAAATGGGTCAGGTAGCCCAGCAGATGGACGGTGAAAGTGAAGGTCTATAAATCTATCACCGGCAACGAAGGTTTCGACTGAAAACCCTATGTTTTTAGAAAAGAGCCCCCGCACCCCCTCTCGCCTTTCAACCCAACCACCAGCCTGCGCGCACAGATAGACGGCTTTACTATACTGTTCGACGTAAGTCGATTGTGTCAAGCCAAATTTACTGGTCTTATCAAATTTTGTAGACACATTGTTCTTATTGTTCAAAGCCTCTTTTTATATCCGACAAATTGATCGAATTGTATTACAATTAATTGCATGACGCGGTACCTTAGTTTACTACTTTATATGCTTTAACATTCTATTTCTTACGTAGATGATGGCACCGCAGGTGGTATACATTGTTGTATGTTGTAGTAGTATGTTTGTATACAAAATTTCATATTACTTGTAATACACGTAACGTGTCGTTTTTAAAACATACGCTAAGAATTACTCGTCAATCGTTTTAATTTTTTTTTCTTGCACAGTTTAATTAAACTGAAAATCGAATTCAGGACCTATGATTTTACGAGCCAATGCTCTACCAACTGAGCTATCCTTGATTGCTTCCCTGTATAGGGCGTACACTTCTCACTTGAATTTGTTTTTGCAGCAATTTTTTATTTATGACAGATAAATTACCTTGTTTAAACGACATTGAAACTTATCTGTATACTCGGCTTGCAGCCTTTACTATAATTATATTAATTTATTGATTTTAACGCTTATACATTATTTTATCAAGCTAGTATTATTTAAAGAATTATTACATCTAATACGCAGCCCAGACGTGATGCGAGTGCCTGTCCCGTATTAGTGTTGGTTTCAATATTTTATTTTAAATTACACCTTGGCTGTTTAATTGATTGGGAACTTGGCGTTAGATGTAATACCGGAGGCCCAATGTCTAAATCGGACGTATTATTATTAATTTTAATGTGACTAATTTGACAATGGGAAAAGCCCAAGATCAACTCTTTTTTATAGGGGTACCACTTACAAAACCCGCACCGGTTGTGTATCGCGCAGATAGAACTGTGGTGGGAGAGGGAGAGCCCGAGTTAGGCCACATGGCGTCTCCTCAGCGCCGAGGGCAAATTAGTCTCCTCAGCGCCGAGGCCATAAATTATCAAATGGTCTGCTCAGTGATACAGAAGTGATGAGGGTTAAAATCTTCTCAATGATCAACAAACCCAAACGCTTTTCCTACCTCCCCCACCCCTCAGAGTTACAAAATGAAAAAATTTGGCATTTGGAATGGAAAGTTTGTGTAAGCAGGTTCAGTGACTAGTTGCAATGGAACTCGCCGAAACCCGTAGGGGTAATTCATGTTTAGTTATGGGTGGGTTAGGTTAGGTTAGGTTAAAACGCCAAGTATTCCCTCAATCTGTTTGTGTTTTTTTCATAAATTATTAATTTTTTAACAAATTAGAGTATACATTAATTACCTTACTATTAGAACCTATTTTAGAATAGAATATCGCGTGCATTAAAAAAGGATGGAAATTTGTTAATTGTTTGAATCGATTCATTTAAACTTTTTTAAAACACAGTGGAGGAGAAATAAAATTCACTATGTTATTTTAGAATTCGAGGCGTATCATGTCTGCAATGAAATGTATGCAACATTTGCGTCAGTCCAGTGCTGATCACTATGCTCAGTTGGGCACACGCCATTACCACGGTTCGTTGCTTTTGTGAATTCCAATTCGACTGTCAAAACCAGGTAGCCCACTCGGCGCTGAGGAGACTTGGCGATGGGGAGACGGAATCGTTAGGCCAGACATACCCGGCCACTGCTTCATTGCGTAGGGCTTAATATTTTCTTTTTCAAACCTACTTCAGCGCTAAAAAACTGTGAATGTGTATCGATTATGTTCTTAACAACTACAATTAGTAAATTTAAATATTGTTCAAAGTAAAAGACGTAAAAAGAAATTAATTATAGGTTTTCAATTCCACCGCTCCAATCCCATCGCCCCTAGGCCTACATGCGTGCGCGAGCCACTCTCAAGATGACGGTTCTGCGCAGGGTTCTTTCTGTCTGGTAGGTCTATAACCAGTGTTTGTGTCGTGTAATTGAATATTTAGTAAATAGCTTTAATTCGATAATGTAATGTTAATTATATTAGTTTCTTCAAAGTAGGGTATCCTTACGATATGGGGTAACGATTTTAGTCTCGAAACGGGCATGGGCCAAAAAGATGATCGTTTCCTAAATGTAAACCATAGGATAGGACTAAATGTAGGGTTACCGACCTAAAGTTTCTTTGATCATGCTACTGCGCAAAGCAATGTTCCCACAAAGAAGATCAAATCAACAATTTGTACAACACTAATATAAGTATAATTATCAATGTCTGTCCAATTAAGTAACACTTTATTTTAATTAATCGTGGCAACTAACAAAAATATGTAAAAATATAGATTTATAACTTGAATAACGATTGAAAAAAAATTGATATTTTAAGAAACATTTTCATTAGAGTAACATATGTCTTCTGTTTTGACAATAACTGCTCGAGTTGAAGCCGTTACTCCTTAATCGCAGCACTCAAACCAAAGTACAAAATTTTATTTTCACAAATGAATTGAAGTTTTATTTAAATTCTAATAAATTCAAAACTTGCAAAACATGAGTCTAAATCATCATATAAATTACTTTCTCTCTATGGGACATAGTTGACCGTGTAGGGTTTAATTAAACTGAACCCTAGCTTTGAGATATTCTGAAGCCTTGTGGAACCTGAGTGTTATGAGTTTCCTTTACGATCAATAAGTAAGTTGTGTTCAGACCCTGTCAAGATAAATAATTAAATTGTCAAGGTATCCATATTTCCTGCTATATAATTGATGGTAATAACTTTTCAGCTACATTGCGTTTTTGATTATGAATTAGAATTTAATTAAATAAAATCCCCGATATATTTAAGTTGATTTTCAAGGTCAAGGTTAATACTTTATTTAGATAGATAAAAAGAATGTTGATTGAAGTTAGCCGAATCCTGTAAGTTGCCCTACATAGAGTACCCGTAACGAGTTCCTTACATAATATAATATGTTCTGTACAGTCTCATCCAACCCACACTGTAGTAATTTCAATACATAGTAAATAATAGGTATGAACTAGACGCTATAAAATTTAACAGTGAATATCTTTAAGTTAAGAATTATGAATAACTTTATATAATTTAAATATTCTGCATTTTGTTTGTTTGAAGTGTGTATTGATAATCGAAGACACTTATTTTATAAAGGTTAATCATGCTTAGTTCTTATACACTTCTAATATTTATGTAAATAAACTTTTCATATCCGATTTATAACTCAAATTTAATGCACATTTTTTACGTTGCTTTCCAATAATCTGTGTACAATTATAATATTTAAGTTAATACCGTGTTTGGATATCCTATTTCTATTGCAACTGTAAATATTCTTTAGTTTGCAAATTTAGTTACTATTATAATTTTACTTGTACATATTTTTGTTTTTACAATACAATATATATTTTTCTGTTGATAACAAATTAATAATCATCACTTAAATATAAAGAAGAACACATATACATCGTATGTACGTTTTCTTAATGTATGATATATTTTTCATATACATACTCAAATTATTTTTCACATACAAGAAAAACCAAGGCACACCAACAACGATATCTTGAATGTACGTCATCTCTTTTATATTCGCCTCTCTTTCTTGGAAAATTCTGATCATACCTCGTAAAGAACGATAGTGAAATATAAAATGGTACATGTGTTTTAGATATTAGTAAAGTAAGTTCGATCCCGCTTTTAAAAGACAAATCCCTTTCACGTCATGCAAGACCTGACACAAACTGTACCGGAAAAAATCAACTCATGAATTATCACCCAAAAAAATTCATTGTTATGATACTCTTGCTAAACATAATATTACATATAAGTTGTAATCAGCTGTACAAGGGGAATATCTCGGTGATTCGTCAGAAAACAAACTGAAATTGATATATATTTTAAAAAGAATATAAGTAAACTAGAGTTTTACCACGTTCTCCTTAACTACAATATTAATAATGATTGGTTTATTGGAGGGGTGTTTAAGTTTTATTTATTATTATATAGGAAATTCTCTTTTAGTTTTTTATTTGAAATTATTTCCAGTTTTACTACGCACAGTATCTATACATGACATAATGTATCGAATAAAAATTTCATAAATAACGAAAATAATGAAGTTAAACATATTCAGAGTCACAGTTTACCTTTCACAACAATCGCTTTTTTATCCACACAAGAAGTTTTGTAGCGAAATGGCGGAATGATTTATTATCCACAACACAAAGGTTTTTGCGTCCAATAATAATTACACAATTTATTGTTCCCACTATACATTTTCTTGGATGTAATTACTTGTATTTAATTTTGTACAAGAATTTTTATAGACAAAGAGGGTTTTATAAATGAGGTGGAAGACATAGTAAAATAAAATAAATATAATATAACGATCTACAGACATATATATTTTAGTAATAAAACAAAATAGTATTTTAAATTGATTCTCATTACATAATAGGTTTTACATTTTTTAAACCTAACTATTTTCACATAAACTTTCGTTGCACTGACAGCACATTAAAACTATCCTGACCTTAATAGTAGTTAAGGGGGTTGTTTTTGGGGTTGAATATTCTTTTAGCCAGTCTTTATATCATATATTTCATTGTGATGTACATTAGGTTTGATATTCAATTTGCCGTTTAACCTTTTTTGGTTGTGTTTATTGTTTACATTCCTTAAATGAAAATTTCTTACTAGGTTTATTTCATGGCTTTTTTACATGGTTAGTACAGAATATTTTCTGCAAGACAATAATCTTATATTACAAAGTGGATTGTTTTATAAGATATGTGAGATAGAAAATATTTGTTTATTACTATAATTTTATTTCCTCAAACTCAGGATTTCTTTGTAAAGTATGACGCGTGTTCAGCTGAACAATAACTAACACGTAGGCCTAACACTTAATTATTATTTTTACAAAACAAGGAACATTGTTTAAGAACGTTAATCAGTCTCTCAACCTCACTGGTTGGAGCAGTAGCTCGGTCATCAGCAGGCTTTTTTGGCCAGGAACACTATTTTGTGTGATTGGCAGCCAGCGATTCAACGTAGCATAGATGCTTGCCTTATTACATTTTCTTTGTAAACCTGTTTTATTTCTGTTCACAGGTCCAAGTTGGTTAATACTTACGGCATGTCTTCTTGTATGCCTAACATTTTTCGTCTGTAGCAGCTTAATGGTGGTTGCGTATTGCTATTAATATATATGTATGCATGCCTCTAATGACATTTTTGTTCTAGCGAAGTACCAGTTTGTAGCTTGCAGCCATTAGGGAGTTCCCTAGATGCTGCTACCGCTCTCCCCAGTACATGCCAGTGGGGGAGAGGGGAAGATTTTTTAGCGGGTAGTACCTCTCTCTTGTCGAGGGGTGAGTCCCACAGTATCTCTCAGGAGAGAGATCTGCATAAATGCATTTTATCCTCCCTAAAAAAAATGAACGTTAATACATACAAATGTTATTCTTTATTTCACGAAATGAAATTCTAAAATATTTTTTTATAATTTTATGCAGAAGGATGTGCGAAACATATCAAAAACCTCTCTACCTCTCTTATGACTAAAAATTATACTATTTCGGTAAAGTATCATACTAACAACTGAGGTTGAAATGTATATTATAATTCAATAAAATATCAAATTCGTTTTGTAATTTTATAGAGATTTCAAATATTTTAACTGATTAATTGTTTTAATTTTATTAATTGTGTTAAGTATTACATTTTTTAAAAAATGTTGCCATTAATTCAAAACACAATTTCAAATATAAAACACAGTTAAAATAATTTCGTTTTGTTTTTGATATTTCTGGAATAAATTCCATTCTCAGGTGCTTGAATGTGTGTAATATACACAACAGATATTAACACAAATCACAATAACAAATAAACAGTTAAAAAATGTTGAGCGAACATTTTCTAAACCTCCTCAAAACCAAATATACACAAACCAAAACTAATCGTCAATTAAAGTCAATTCTATAGTTTCAAGTATTCAATTCTATTCAATTTCAATTCTATGGTTGGAAGTATCAACTGTTATTAATATTGTGTTAAAGTAGTTGGAAGTTCAGTGAGCAATGTAGTATCTTTGTTTTCAGAAACATTGCTTGTAAAATTTATCACATGTTTTATACTGCAATATTATTTGTAAATATATATCTTATTTTGTGAACAATAATAATTAAGTTTTGTTCCTAGGGATGCTGACTTTGTCAATCGAAACAGTCTTTATGTTTATTTAAATCAATTAAATTTCAGCAGATCATAAGCATTTTGGATAATAATATTTGTGGATCAGTGTAGTGCCAAGGCAATAAATAGGGCCACATAAGTTTTTAGATATAGAAACCGAACAGTTTTAGGCAGATGTTGAGTGTAAATAAGGTGGTCCTATTTCACAGCTTCCACTTTTTCTATCTGCGTATTTATTGTTTATCTAAATTTTATTAAAAAACGAACTCCTTTTTTTAATTATTAAGAACTTATTTTCACTGCTTCCACAATACTATAAAGTTTCTACACTTCATCAGCCATGCAATGTATAGAAGATTTGAATTATGTATAAAATTAGTTAATACAATTTTAAATCTGAGTTATTTATTAATGAAAATATTTATTTATAATTTAAAATGTTTACGAAATCAACATACATTAGTATTATAAATAGACATATAAATACCAACATAAATATGAAATTAATATATTTAAAATACTTTTTAAATAGTGTCAAATTCGAAACCTGTGTTACGAAATCGTAAAAAGTGTGAAATTACATAAAATGTTTTATCTGTTTACTTATTTTATAGAAGATTGCTTCGTGCATTTATTGTTGAAAAAACTTTAGAAATAGTTGAATCCATGTAGAAACCCTGATAATTAATAGGATTCTTCTATATATGTACCAGCTGAGATCGGTTATTTAAGTGCATTTAGAAATAATTAATTCTTTTGAATTAGTAATCATAATAAAGAAATTACTACTATTAAAAAGAAATTTGCTTTTTAATTTCTCGCAAATCCCATTAAATGTTCAAAACGTGTATACTCACTATTGAAGACGTTAATCTCATCCCCTGAGCAAGATGAGGTTATATGTAATGAAGTCGAAACATAGACCGTGTGTACCATAACGAGAAGAAATGTGTTGAATATGGGGGTCATTATTCAGCTGCGAAATACTAAATGCTTTCCTTCTATGTTTAGATGTATATTATGATAACGTTTGTTCATTCACTTGATATGGGATGTGTTTAAAAGAAATTATAAATTTGCTTCGCTCGGTATCAGATGACTAATTATTCATGGTATTAGTTTTTTTCTAAGTTTGTTATAATTGGTCAGTAATAATGTTTTGTCGAGTCTCACAATTATTCATGTTTATATTTAGAATGCAACTAATTATCTCACACTTATTACTTAGTCCTAGCGGGCCTCATAGTCCTTTTCTCTTTTAGCTTGGTTCGCACATTCTCTCATGGCTCATCTTCATTCTCTTTATTTATGTTGCCGCAATTTGTCTTTAAACCATCCTAGTTTATGTGGGTGTATGAAGTTCTAAATAACCGAAATTCCTAAAATATTATAGGACATGCAAATCATTAAACATGTGACAATATTTTTCAGTATCTTTACATATTCATAAAGTACATGGTTTTTAAGTATCTGATGAGGAAAATATATTAAATATTTTGTTCGTAATTTGTTTGATTTATAAATTACATTCATAGTTAATTTATAATTTAAAAATTAATTACTAAGTTTTCTATGGCAAAGTTTCTAGAAAGAAGAGGCAATGTGTTTTTATCTTTATGTTGTAACATTAACACAAATCAAATTTAATATGTCTGTCTGATTATGTTATACCGTACGGTTAATTAACCATAATTAATTTAGCTACGAACAAAAACATTTTATGCAACAGATTTATAGCTTATGTAAACAGTTGTTATTTTGAAAAGTGGTTTTTATTGGATTAACTTTTGTCATTTGTTGTGCAATTACTGCACAAGGTTAAATACGTTAAGTGACATACTGTCAGCTACTTCTCAAAGTAACAAAGTTTTATTCCACAAATTAAATAATGTTTTCGTTTGTTTTAATTATGTTATTTTAAAATTGTAACACATGTTCTATGAGATTGAAGTTTTATATAAATTACTTTCTCTCCTTATGGGGGGGGGGGGACAATTGATCGTGTGGGTTTAATTAAGCAACAACCTGGCTTTAAATATTCAGAAGCCTTGTGGATTATGGGTGTTGTGAATTTCCTTTACGTTAAATATTGTTGTGATGTAAATTGTGTACGGATTCTGTCAATGATTGTCTAGGGTTAATAATATTGGCTAAGTAATTACATAATCAGTAATTCTTTATTAAGTGAAATTAATAGAATTTGTTAATCTAAATTATTCGCATCGTGTTAATCTGCGTAGAGTATCGAAACCAGGTCTTTGGTATTCGAAAATACTTATAACAACTTACACCACACAATAGACATGTCGTTATTATTACTTTCTACAGTTTCATTCAACTGATACTGTAGCCCTTTTATTTTTTAAGAAGTAAGTTATACACTAAGTACAATAAAATCTTTTATTGATTTTCTTAAAATTTTGACGTAACTTTACATACTTTGCATTCTCCATTTTTATTTTGTAATCCTTATCAATAATTTAGTATTTTTATTTCGTAATTTTTATCTTTGTTCTATCCTAATATTTATATAAACACATTTAATGAATATTGAATTTCTAATGCAAGTGTAATGCAAAATGTTTGTTATTTTACAAAAGTCTATCCATTTACTATTATAAATACCTTATTTATTGTAAAATAAAAGCTTCCGTTTATAAAGAAATCAGTCTTTATTTTAATAAAAAAATGATGTAATTTATATGACGTATGATACATTTTCTCATATACACGTCGATACTTTACAAGATAAACCCATGCACATTATTATTATTATTATTTTTCATTTTCTCCTCCTATTTTATTACTTTTCTGAAATACTAAAAATATATTGTAAACCTTTATAGAGAGTGAACTCAGATATTAGTTTTTAGATGTACCGTATGTTTTCGTGTTTCAAATTAAAGCCTCTTTCACCCTACGTAAGATTCTAAAGGCACAACAAAAATAACTATTTATAGTTTAAGAATTGTATCAAATATATACATACAAGTTATTCTGAATTTTTTTCATACTATTCAATATATTACATGTAAGTTGTAATCAGTAGTTGATGAAAAAATGTATGTAATTATCCTATAAATTGTAAGAAATAATTTGAAAGTGTGTAAAAAAGTTTTTACCGATTTATTTTATAATTTATGACATATATTTTTTAAACCTCTTCTTACAATATTTTTTACATCACTGTAGCATCTTTTCTGTATCAACCTCGTTATTTATAATTCATTTACAAAGTATAAATAATTATTTAGAGGATTTTTAGACGTTCCACAAGTAAAAGTAGATTTAAGACCTTTGTACTTATAGTTAGATAATTTATGGCAGTTCTTGCGCGCACCACAGGGCGTTGTGCTTCTCATATTTTTCGTTCAAAGAAGAGAAGTAAATTATCATCTCTTATGGTTTTAAAAAATCATTTTTTAAAAAAGGTTTGATAATTTTATTAGAATAAGTAATTTATTCTCACACATAAATTATGTTCCCCATTACTTGAAACAAATTTTTTACATTTTTAGTAAAATTGAATTAAAATAGATCACACTGATTATTTTAGTTAGAAAAACAAAATAGGAAATTTATCACTAAATTTTACAATAATATAGGGCCCAATGATTCATGTATAATAATTTGGAACAAATTTGATCACAAGGTTTTTGGACAAATCATCGTTGAAGGATAAACAATCAAAGTATTTCAAAACACTGTTTTGGAACTAAAGCAGTAAAAAAGATCTAATTCGGGAAACATATACAACCACATTAGATTTCGGGTAAGAAAAGGAATACAACTATAAATATAATTGTAATAAGACACAAAAATCGAGAAACAGACAACTATATTAAGTTAGTTAGAATTTGAACAATTATTAACATATGACCTGTACGGAATGACATTTTAACATAATTACAAATTTACACAGCTTCCTGTTCTACAGTTTACTTGCACACGTAACATTTAGATTCATTAAGATATGGAAAGTTGTTATGCTTCATAAAGTCCAAATGTGAGGAAGGACTACGAAACAATAGTACAAACTGATGTATGAGGACAGTGAATCCAAGGAGACTAATAAATATACAAAGATTAAATAACGATGTTAGGAAATGGATAATGATTGTCGGTCAGAGTTTGATAACGAGTTTCATAGACCTTACTGCTCATATATATGATATCACAGGGGATCATTCACAGTGAGTACGAGTTTGGCAATTCGGCCTGACCCAAGTTCTTTCTACACCTCTTTTTTGTTTCTTAGTCTCTTTCATGTTTCTTACCAGATCTTTCTTGACCAAGTCTTTTTTCTTTTGAGTTTGATGCTATTAAAACATTTAATGTGGGGGGGGGGGAAGAGATCTCTAGTTTTGTTCTTTTCTTCCTTTATCCATATTTTGATGATGACTGAGAGATATTTTGTCTTGAAACAACAAGAAATAAAAAAAATATGTAGACTGGTTTACATCCGGGTAACAACTACTGTTTGCCGTAAAATCGGAAGTCTAAATTTCATCTCTTCTAGAGTAGGTACGTATGTGATAGTAAACCGAACTATTCGGTTACCAATGACTGAACTGTTATAATAAACTTTATTTTTGTGCGTGTGTAATAAAGTGTTGTTTTAGTAAATGTACAGTAAATGTTAATTAACAAAGGAATACATCCTTCTCAATGCTTGTGGTAGTGTTATGTTGAATCTGAAGATAACTCTTAATGACATCACAAATCATTTTGAGTACATATGATAGCAGTTACCCGTCAATAGTTTTAAAACAGTTCTTTCCTACACAGTGTAATTACTACACCTTTTATATTAAAAAAAAGAAAGTAAGAATCATTGATTAAAAAAAAAAAAAAAATTGATTTAAACTAGTGAATTATATTTACTTGGACACCATTTGTTTTTTTTAAAGAATTTTGGTATCACTAATAAAATTGTTACGTTTAGAAAGAAAATGTGTTTTGATGTACCGTACTCCATAACCAATAACCATAACCATATAAAAAGACATAGCCATCGAAACGTAAGCGAAATAGAGATTTGTGTATTCAGTTGATAAAAAACACTTCACATCGTCGAATGTATAGTATTATTTGAGGATTGAAGTAATACAGGGAGTAAGTTTGTCCATCCTGTTAATATGTATTATCAAATTTAAGAATATATTCTAATATTTCACATAATGTAATAATAAAAACGTAGGCATCACGGAATCCAAAGATATCGCTTGTACTGCATTAGTTGTTACAGAATATTTCCCGCAATACAATAATCTGCAATGTGTATTTATACTAATGACTGTATGGACTCAATGAAAAAATTAATAAATTAAAAAAAATATACTTTTTTCTGTTGTGAGTTGTGTTAATATCTGTTGTGTGTATTGCATACTTTATAAATGGACAACACCTGAAACGGATTCATTTCTGAAATAATTTTCGTGGAATTAATAAATAAACAGGAAACTGTTGTACTACTATACGCGTTGTTACAAGGAAGTTCATTATTCAGTGGATCATTAGGCTAATTATTCATAACGAATCATATTTAAAGTATATCTTTTTAATCCTATACAATTTATTAAGTTATGGTAAAACAACAAGTATATTTAGCTAAATGGATATGATTGGAAGTATTAAATGTTATTAATATTATGTTTGAAGTAGCTGGAAGAGAGCAGTGGGCAATACAGTATCTTCATTTTCAGAAATATCGCATTTTCGGATTATTATGTTTTAAATGTAATTATTATTTGTAATTATGTATCGTGTTTTGTGGACAATAAGAATTAAGTTATGTTTATGAAGATTCTGTCTTTGTTAATCGAGACTGTCTTATATTTATTTGACATATATTAATTTAAATTTTAGCAGATCATAGGCATTTTCGATTATAATATTTGCTGATAGAATACGACCAGTGTATTGCAAAGGCAATAAGTAGGGCCGAATAAGTTTTTATATCTAGAAACAAGACGCATTTAGGGATATGTTGAGTGTAAATAAGGTGGTCCTATTTCACAGCTTTCACTTTTCCCCTAAAACACATAATTTACATGTTATTATTATTGCTATCTACAGCTTCATTCAACCGATACTGTATCTTTTATTTTTACGATAGCCTAAGTTACACACTAAGTAGAATAAAACCTTTTATTGATTTTCTTCAAATTATGAAGTAACTTTACACACTTTGCGTTCTCTATTTTTATTTTGTAATGCTTACTAATAATTTAGTATTTTTATTTCGTTATTTTTATGTTTGTGCAATCCTAATATTTATATAAAAACATTTCATGAATAATTGATTTCGAAATGAAAAACGTTTTTATTTTACAAAAATCAAAGAACTTAATATTATAATATTACTTATACGTATTTTGATTTAAAAAAAAAAATTTCTGCTTATAAAAAATGGATCTTTATTCTAACCATGAAAAATTATATATTTGGTAGGGATTTTTTGTCTGACGTATGATACATTTCCTCTTATACATGTCGATGCTTTAGTAGATAAACCCATAGACTACAACGAAGTCTTGAATAAACCACACTTTTCTTTTAGTTTCTCGTCCCCACTTTGTTCATTTCTGGGAAATACTACAAATATATTAAGAACCATTGTAGTACTTAACCTTAGATATTAGTTTTTTGATGTACTGCATCCTTTAGTTTTCATTTACATATTATATTACTCAAGACGACATGTAAAACATAGATAGTGTAACAATTAAACTCTCACTCCCATTAAAGAGTGTTTGTTAATAATTAAATATTGTACATTTATTTGTTGAATTTTCTGTGTGTGAAGTTTTGTTTGAATGCTGGTTGAGATGAATTGGTTTGATAATTGATATTCTAGTAATAATTGATAATTGATGTACTAGGAGTTGGTTGTTGAGATTAGGGATTGTGTATACTTTAGGAGGAATTTTAGTTCGTGTGTTAAATTCTAATATACATTTGATTGAAAATTAAATGTGTCATTTAATATCTTAATTTATGAATATGTTAAAAAACATAATATTAAAATTTGTTGATTACTCAACTCTTTTTCATTTGTTACTTTTTATACACTACGGTGTGTTGATGTTTAAACATATTTTGTATTTGGCGATGAAAATTGTAACTATGAAAATTGTTTTTATAAATTTAATTCTCATCTGTGATCTTCCCTATTTATTGTGCGGTTAGTTATGTTTGTTAAAAAATTCTGATAAACCTTGTGGTTCGAACACATTTAATGCTGAATTGTATTACTTCTGATAATGGTCTACACGCGTTTCTTCAGGCTCAGAAGGTCGATAACTCTTCTATACCCTGTTATTTTTAATTACATTAATTCATATCACACTTATAAATTTCTCGCATTTTACTTTTCTCTTTCAATCAAGTGCTACTTATCTAATTAGGTTTGGATCGTGCTAAGTTTCAAATTATCCGATTAGGTAAAATACTTAACCCAAAAATACTTTATTTTTAATGTGACTACATTTGGAAAATGAAATCTGGCGACAGTGAAAATAATCACGTTTCACAGACAACGAGATGCGCTTTCAATGAGTAAGACGAGATTTGTATTCTTTACACGTATTTTATGTACAAAGTTTCAAAGATGAGAACTGTGTTTAATATCGTAAACACATACTCTATTCGAGTTACTTAAAATAGAAGTTTCTGTACTTGAGTGAGGTAATAAATAATATCTCGTATAAAAACCCATGTGGCTGTTGTAATAATACTAACTGTATTACAAATATGGGTCGGACCAACTTTGTCTTCCCAAGAAAAGTTAGCAACAGTATACAAAATTATTTTTTCCTAATACAAATTTGTAGTAATTATTGTTTAAATATTACCTCTAAAGTTAAAAAAAGAAAGCAATTTTCAACAATTTTTCAAACACTAAAATCGAAAATGCGATGTAAGAAATCGTTTTTCGGATTCTCTAGGTTATAAAACGTGAAGTTTAGGGGTAAAAGGAAGTAATGTATTTTGTGATTACTATACATATATAGTAATTATATATGTATGGTGAATATGTAGAAATTAGTGATTATAGAGCAAGATAAATTTGAAATATTCAGTAAATTTTGTTTAAATTAAAATTAGATTTTAAAATTTTTAAAAGATTTTACCTTCAAATTAGTTGAGTACATTTGAATTGTATTAAAAGGGAAAAAAAAATTGAAAGTACTAACGTTATGATTTTCTTAAACATAATTATATGCATAATTGTAATTAAAAAAAAGTTTTAAAATACTATCAAAATTTTCCTATTAACTGTATCTTTTATACTGTACGTGCTCTATAATTTAATATATGTTACTTAAAATAGATGTTTATGTATTTGAGTGATGTAATAACATCTCGTTATAACCCATCTGCTTGTTATAATAATACTTACTTTTCTACAAATGTGATGTGGGGTTTGAAATATACGTCAGACCAACTGTAAGTTTTGCAAACTAAGTTCACATTTTTAAAAATTATTGCTCAAATATTGACTTTACTGTTGAAAAAAATTTCAACATTTTCCCAAACCCTTCATATGTAAAATCGAAAATGACTAATAAATGCGATGTCGATAATCGATTTATCGGATTCTCTAGACCATGAAACGTGAAGTTCAGCCGTATAAGAAAGTAATTTGTTTGGGATTAACATAGGTATAATAAATATGATGTATATATGTAGAAATTAATGATTATACAGCAAGACAATTAAAAATATTCAGTAAATATTATTACTAACGTTAAATTTAAAAAAAATATTTTAACATCAAATTAATTGAATACATTTGAATGGTATGAAAGAAGAAATAATATTCTTGAAAGTATTAATTTTCAAAATTTAATTACATCCATAATTGTTTAAAACACTACAAATTTATTAAAATAAGTACACAATTTGTATACTATACATGCTATATAATTTGGTATTTCTATTTTAAAACATTATTTTGTACTATTTGTTAATAGATTATTAATAGGTATAACTTTGCGCAGGAATCCAGAGATATACTGACAAATTGGAACGGTTAATACTGATTTTTGTACTCAACAAAAAATTTGTATTAAGGACATATTATATTCTCTTTTGAAAAAATATTAAAATTGAAAGCTTTGTTTTTATAACATGAGGATGGAAAATATCGATTTATTTATATAAATGGCTTTGTAAAACTCATTATTTCTTTTTGTAATCTGACAATTGATCTACTGAACAGAGTAGGTATTTTTCAAACACATGACAGTTTTTATCTCCATAAAACAACAGACTGTTAAAAATAATTTTGATATTACATTCGTTATTGAACGCAAACAAATTATATTTTATACAATTCTGACTGAAGTTGTGTTTACATTCTTGTTACGGTTTTTGATGTCGACTACTGGGAATAGATAAAAAAAATTGTTTTCATAATTAGTTGGACCATTTATGGTTGTATTTAAGTTTGTTTTCTATGATGGCTAACGTTTCTAACAATCAATTCAAGACATACTTATATTATAGGAGTCAATTTTTAAGTTTACAGAGATTTGATTTTCTTTTATTCTTAATTTTTCTGTCCTTATTAATTTGGTATAAGATAACAAGATTTGTGTTTATGTTGTTATAGCGATGGTTTTCATTCATTATTTGTAACATGATTAGCTTAAGTAATTATTGGTAATGTCAATGGATATTCTCTAAATCTTTTTTTAGGTGTTCGAAGATAGTTTACATTCATGCAAAGAAGCTCGTCTAAATGTTTGAGTATGGTCTAAAAACATTATTACGATTGAATATATATATAGGGACTCCTTTTTAACATACGAAGAATAAACATTTTGATGGTTTGTTTAGATATGTTTGGCAGATTTAAAACATTTTGGAAATTTTAATTGTATAGAATATTGTTTTTTGAACTGTGGTAATCAGTAATTTTGTGTCTATTACGTAAAATAACGTTGAAAAACTTGTCATATAGAATGAAGTTTACTTTAAGTATTTATATGTTAAAGTTAATGTCTTGTTTAATTTAAATAAGAGAGAGAAGGTGGGGAATGAGATATTGAGAAAGGAGTGTAGTGTGGGAAGGGAAAATAGTAAAAGTTATACTAAATATTTAAAAACCGTAATTGTAATATGTTACGGTGTTTATTAAGTTAAAATATATTCCAGTACCAAACAACAGATAACATAAAGTATTGGGTAAAGTATTAATTTCATTAAAATTATAATATATATTTGTACTTAGCCCATAATACCGCGTGTTAAATAAGTCCCGGGAAGGCTTATTTTTTTTAACCCTTACAGATAGAGCTTCAAAGCTTTGCAAATTGTTAATGGACTCCAATATCTATTTTAGTACGTATTGTGTTTTAGTCATAAAGGCCAATAATTATATGTACAACTTGACCTATGCTCAGTTTTAAGATTTCCTACTTACTCCTTGTGGACCGTCCTCCTGGAAAGGTAGCGGTCCACTGAATATGTAGCAAAATTGGTTTTGGTGTCCATTAACACTGAGCAAATCGTTGTAGCTGTACATTGTAAATACAGTGTAAAACTTGTATCAATAATGGTTTAAAAATATTAAGCCGTTCCGAGACCTATTTAACAGGCTGTATATTTGATCTTTAAAGCATATATGTTTTAAACTTCTTCCTGCATTATTATCTATATTTCACAGTATCTTTTTTTTCCATTTTATTTTATTTATTAATTTTTTTTTCAAAGTGTGATGATTTCAGAGGTTCCAAATGTAAAAGAAGATTTAAGATTTTGGTATGTATATTTTGATAATTATCGCAGTTCACCCGCGCACCACAGAGCCTTCTGTTATTCATATTTTTTGTTCAAAGTAGAGATGCGATTTATAAATCATTTTAAAAATAATTGTTAATTTTTTCAAAATAACGGATTTATAGTCACACATTATTAACCCTTCTCCTAAAACAAATGTTGTACATTCTAATAACATTTAATTAAAATAGTAAATTCTGATATATGTTGTTTGGGAAAAAAACAGGATATTTTTAATCATAAATTTTACTATACTCACGTATACTAATTAGAAGAAAATTGATCACGTGGTTTTTAATAAATCACCATTGAAGGATAAATGTATGTATTAATGAAGACACTTTTTAGGAACTAATTCTGTTAATGCGGTCAAAAACATATAACATCTCAACCAGATTAGATTTCGGGTGAGAAAATAATAATAATAAAAAGAAAACGATAAAACGATGAACATAATTGTAATAAGACACAAAAATAATGAAACAGACAAGTTAAATTGCGAGCTTCCACTACTTCCCGTTCTACAAACCCGTTGTTTACTTGAACACATAACATTTAGATTAATTCAATTATAGAAGGTTGTCACGCTTCGTGAAGTCCAAATGTGAGGAAGGACTACGAAACAATAGCACCAACTGATGTACGAGGATAGTAATTCTACTGGAAACCAAGGACATTAATAAACATTTCCATAGAGATAAATATGCAAAGATTGAATAGGGATGTAAGAAGGGGATAATGTTTGTTGGTCAAAGTTTGATAACGAATTTCATTCAGAATGAATTATAACTAAACAAAAAGTATACGCAGTTTAAATATAGACGATCATTATTTCTCAGTAATCTACCTTAGTCTTTAACCTTAGTTTTATATAATGATATTAGTGCTCATTTATGATCTCTCAGGGGCTTGGCAAGTGCGAGGGATCCTAGCAAGATCTACAGCTCTTTTTGGATTTCATTCCTCTCTTTCATCTCTCTTATCAGGTCTCTCTTGACCAATTCTAGTTTTCTTCTGACCTTAACAATCGACATTTTTTGTTCTTCTAACCGGGTGGCCATTACTGTTCGTTGTAAAACCGGAAAAAAAATTCAACATTTCCGGTAGTGTCTACATACATATTGCCCATATTAAATTATCTAGATATATTGTTTTCTTGTTCGAAGCCATTTGTACACCTGCAAAAATGTGTGAATTGGATTACAATTTACTACTTATTGTCGTAGGTTATGTGTTAATATTCTATTTCTTATCTAGATGATGACAGCCTAATTGCATGTTGTAGTGGTATAATGAATCTCAAGATGCAAATCAAAAGTCATATTTAAATCATACACTATTAGTTACTAGTCAATTGTTTTTAAACAGTTTTTTACTGCAGAGTTTAATTAAAATTGCTTCTACATTAAAAAAAAACTAATAAAAAAACCTTAACTAGTGAATTTATTACTGGGATAAATTTGTAATTTAAAAAAATTATTTTGATTTTTCATTAAAAATTAGGAAACAAAATATGATACGTTTAAAAAGAAAATGTGATCTTAACCTATAGATATAAAAAGATATCGACTCCGAAACGTAAGCGGAATAGAGATTTTTGTATTCATTTGTGGATTAAAAACGCTTTACATTATTTGTTGAATGTATAGTATTATTTAAGGTTTAAGTAATACAGAGAAAAAGTTTGTCTCCATGCTGGTAATATCCGCTCATAAACTATCTGTTACCACTTACAAAACCTTGCCTAAATTTTAATTCTTGATCAGTTTTTATAATAACTTAAGAAAGGAACCCAGGGCTACAACTAGGTCTTAGCACTCAAAATCACTTAGACTACATACAAACGTGATCAACAAAACAAAAAGCAAAAGAAGTGTAACGAGATTATGCACTTTACAATTAATTATTAATTACAACAATACTGATAAACGGGGTAGTTATATTATACTTATACGGAGGTGAACAACCTTTTGTCCTCTCTCTCATGGAGTTTAGTAAGTGACGTTGTAGTTCCGCCTTCTTGTGAAAAACGCAAAACGTCCATCCAAAGTGGAGGGACTTTAATTTTTAATTGAGTGTTTTTAATGAAAGACATAATGGGCTTATTTCTACACTGGTTTGGCTGATATGATTTTCTGCTATGTTTGTATATGAGGCTTCAATTATTCTTCGTTTATTTAAATTTTTTAGGATTAAATTTTCAGACTGGCGAGTTTAGATCACTCGCTTGAGAAAATCTTGAGAGAGTGGACAAAATGACTTTACCTATATATATATAACCGTTAGGTAACAACTCTGTTCTGCATTAACCAGTGTACAATCTCATTTCACTAATTTCTTATGTTGTTATACAGTTCTGTGATTCGTAGATTTTTCTCATTACTTTTGTATATAATCGTAGTTATTCTGACCACTCATTCTTAGTTTTAGCCCTGCGATAATATCTTAGGTTGCAAGTTTTATTTTTATTGAAATAAGATATATGATAATATTAATAGTAAATATTACCTGTAATTAATCCGTCATGTAACTTTTTGGTTGGGATGAATATCTACGACGCGTTTCGGTACCATAATCCCATTATCAAGTTATTTACTTTGTCATATACACATAAATACACTAAAACATAACATTAAAACACTAAACTACACAACAAATATTTTAAAATTTGTTGGCGACGTACAATTGTATTCGGTGTACACCGTCGCGTGGTCCATGATATACTTATTTTATATTTAGTTTAAACATAGTTATGGAACACTAGGCTGTGTCGGCACTTTTCACGTTGGTCATGATCTTGATTTTGTTCACAGGATAAGGAGGTAATCCATAATTCGTGTTATAGTATTTATATAATAAAGGATGTTAAATTTACTATAAAACTAGATTAATAATAAAAACAAACCATCATTATCCAATAGCTTTAAAATCAGAAAAAGCATATCTTGTTTATAATTTTTTTGCCATATCGAGTTTAATCTTACTTGATTAATAAACATTATGTCCATTTAATAGTAATTAATAAAATGTATTAATATTGTCTAAAAATAGTATATTTACCATATTTTGCTCACAATTTCAACTATATTTTTACTGCTTTATACAGACAAGAGAATATAGTTCCACTTATAAAAGTTTATAATTGCCCTTGAGTTGTCTAATCTATGTTGCTACAACATGCTCAGTCCTGTAGGATTTTATAAAACAAGTGTGCTTCAATATGTAACACGGGTATATTTACTGAGTCATAGAAATAAGAGAATAATTATGAGCCCAAAGTTTCCATTAACTCATTTTAAATTATCCTGGAAAGAACATTCTTTTGAATTTATTTGATCTATAATCTTAATTCTTGTTTTTTCAGATTTGACACACCAATCATTTTGAGATTCATGAAGTTAAATCATTACAGATTTTGATTTGGTTAAATAAAATTTATTTGGCTCTGTTATTTTCAATGAAACATTAGATTAAGGCGACGAGTAATAAAAATATATTTTTGGATGTGATTAAAATTATTTGATTGAAATTTAAAGAGAGTTTTAAACTATGGTCTGTTTTTGAATGAAATGGGAGGGTATAAAAGAATGATCACCTTGACAATAGACAATAAATCAGCCACATCATTCTCAACCTGGGATGAAGCCAAGAAAAACGTCAATATCTGGCATCGTTCTTCAGCTTGGAATTGCCTTAATAAATTCCAAGAACATTTAGTAGTAGCACTCAGAAGAAGAATTGATATCACAATTGTTTTCCGTAATTATCTCATGAGTTTCTTCGTTGTTTCCCCTCATTATAGGTCTAATATACACTGAGTACATGTTATTGGTCTCACATATAATGCAGTGGGAATGATGTGCTAATGTAGTATTGCAGAGATTTTATAATAAATGTCATATATATCAACTTCATTTTAAATATAATTACATATTGATTACAAACTGACATACATAAAAATACTAAATTTTAAGATGTTTCCTGCCATCTAGGATCCGTCATTATGAAATTAAATGAAAGTTTAAAATAAGAAATAAGTTTTGTGATTCATTAAATTTCATTGCGATCATGGCCAGAACAATGGTGTAGTAAGTTGTTAATTATGTTTAATTAGTGTCTAAGCAATTAAAAAAAAAACATTTATTTTTAATTACGTCAAGATTGAAGGAATTTTTAATATATAATCCATGACGTTATTAAAAAATTACTATAAAAACGTAGAGGGTGGTACATACAACTTACCTATACATATATAAAACTTATTTGTATAAAGAAGAACAAAAAATGAAAGTTAAAAATTGAAAACACTTTATAATTCGGTTTAAGCTAATACTATTAGTACTAAATTATTAATATTCATTTTATTTTGTTCTTTTGACAAAATACAAAACCGAAATGTAAAATGTTTTATAGTTTTATTTCATTTTATTTTATTTATATATAAATAAGTCAAATACAGAAGTATGTAAATATTTATAAATATACGGGCTTTATATGAGTTTCCATGAGAATTAAATAACACGTGCAGGTTATTATATATTTCTAGTATTTACGATATATCCAAATTTTGTTTATTATTTTCTTTTGGATCGAATATTACAACTTTAGTTTTTAGTCTGTGAGTCTTTAGGAAGTTTCCTTTCAAACTAGAATGTTTTATTTTGCAAATAATTATAAATACGCTTGGTAGAAAGTGTACTATCTTCATAACATTCACTATTTTTACGTTATATTTGATAGATTATTAGGAAATTATAAGAGGCCAGTGAATATTTTCACACCCTTTAATCGAGGCCAAATAACAGAAACTACAATATTAATATACAAGAATTAGTATTTCAAACAATGTTTTGAAGGGCATAAAATAAAGTAAGTAGGCCTACCATACACATAACTTTATTCATTAAACGTTTTCTAAACAAATACTAGATTAAAAAAACTCTCTATGCAGTTGTATTAAAGAAATTTTCATTCAGTTTATATGTATATGAAAATTTTAGTTGGAATTAACATAATTTCCACTTATTTTGGAAAGTAGCAATTTTTAGCACACACATTTCTAAAAATTATGACATATAATGCTATTTTATTATATTTTTTACGTTCAAGTCATTACTGTGAAATTAAATCGAATGAAACCTCCAAAAATTGGAAAGAGGAATTTAAGAATTAAATATATGACAATTTAAAAAATTTATAAAAGTTCAGTTAAGTTTTAAAAAAAACGTTTGATGGTCACAGAACTTAAAAGAAGTGGAAGGGTTCCCTCGAGGTAATTATTCTGCTTTGTCTGCAAAACAACGCTTTACACATATTTTTGAAAATGATTGTACAAATCGCTATTTTCGTGATGGTAATTCTGCTCTGACATCCCACGTAATCTTTGCACTTGGTTAGCTCGTATTTGTATATGAACCAAGATAGTGTCATAGCTAAGAATACAAAAATTTCTTGGAAGTCAGTGTTCTAAGTTTTTTTGTGTATTTTTCATTATAGATATTTATAGTTGGTACCATTATTTGAAGACGTATAATATGCAAATTTATATCTAATTTAGTGAAGTATAAGTTATATTATTCTAAAGATAAGGCAAAAAACTTTTAAAATTTACATATATTTTAAACTTTGTTTTCAGATCTTTCAAGATTTTAATAAATTTCTATAAGGACAACTAAGGGGTCTATTTATTGAATTTTACGTCCATTTTTTAGTTTTTGTGGCAGTTATGGTACAGATGAGAACTACAATGATGACAATGAAAAACAGACATCTTGCTGAAAACATTTTTTTTTTCAGCTTTAGATCAATAACTTTAAAATGATTTAAAAAGTCCGTGATTAAATTGTATTAGGTATAGGGGCAAGTCTAATCATAATGAGATGGTTACTTCTTGAGATATAAAGTGTTGAATTAAACAGCTGTATTAGTCTCCAATGTCGTTACTAACATTTTCTTTTCCATCAGTTGAATTTGGAATCAAGCCAGTAACATTTCCATCTTATGTAAACTAACCAACCCTCCACTAGAATTCTTAAATTTAATGCTCTATTTTTTCATGAGTCAAGTTTTAATCTTTCATATATTCTCAGATACGTTGTACAAAAAGTTTTATAAACAAGTTTGCGTTTTTTAAATTAATTTATTACATGTTCATTTTATCGGCTTATGTTATACTGATTTAAACAATACATTATTCTTTATTATATTTTTATTCAGAACTTTCTATCACCATTTTCTGGTGTGTGTGGCGCATTCTTTAGTTTTAAAAGTAATTTTGTGTTTTTAGTTTAGGCCATTCTAAAATTTAAAATAAAATAAAAAAAGAGAAGCGTAACATTTTAACATGTTCACTTGAAATTAAGCAGAAATATAATCATCATTCTACGATGAAAGAAAACACAATATTCGAAAGTAAACATTTTATTTTTCAAAGGCTAAATCATCATTCCTAGTTGGTACATGCACACAAACCTTCCAGGCAATGTTACTAAAACTGGCATTTGAGTGCAGAGAGGTTGGTCACAACTAAACAACTGAAGATGATGACGGTTATTGAAACGAAGTCTTTAACAAATACAGTAATTACTGTTGAATATTTTTTTCTTTTTGTTTAGTGATATTAATGTGTTTTAATAATTTCAATAAATATAAGTACTTTGCAATATTAGTTAGACTGTCGATGAATTTAGTTTAGTATTAGAAAAAGTAGTTTTATTATTTTTTTTTAATTGGCTCTATTATAGTGTATTCACTTTTTAAATTTTCTAAATATTTCGACTAATTTTAGTTTTTCCATGAATTCTGGGATGTGTAACTTGATTCAAAATGTAGCAAATAAAAGGGTCAGTAACCTTCTAAGGAGAGTTATTTTTATAAAGTCAAAGTACCTTAAGCGACAATTTAAATTGTATAGTCAGAAAGACTCGTGGATGATATTTCACAGGTCCTTGGTTTTACCTATGGACTCGAGTAAAGAGAAATCAATGAAAATGCAATCCATCTTTTAATGGCTATTGAATTGTTTGTCTCACATCTCACAAAACTGTTTCATAAATTATACGCTACTCATTTCTAATAGTGTGGTTAAATTAAGTTGTATTCGTCATAATAAAAACTATAATATATGATTTCGCACTGAAATTTAATTTTAAATCATTTTTTTTTCAGATTTGTAGGTCACGCCGTGTTCAAGTTAGAGGAGGGGGGGGGGCATGTCTTAAATTTGACATAATATCTGACATTTTAAATTTTGCTTAGTGTTATGATATATTTTTTTGGGTAAAATGAACATACATATTCGTAATCAGAATAACTTTTAGTTTTATTTGATACCCCACACATAATATTAAAAAACAACAACAACAAAAATTCAACACGATAGTTTTGCTCCTTACTACATCAAGGTCATGTTTTTGTTTATCCCTATTTTTTTCTATACGTGGGACAAAATAAAGTATATATATATATGAAATGTTGCAATTATATAGGTTTTGTTTGTATAGACGTGTTGCGACTTACAGACGGACAGACACACGCATGAAATTATAGTGGTCCTTGTTTTACCATTGGACCTTAAAAACAGTAGCTTCGTTAATATTTAAAATCATTTTCTGTCTTGTCATAACAGTTGAGATGATTAAATGTTTTATAACTTTGTATTTTTATTTACTGTAAAGTGATTAAATGCAAGTATATTAAGATAATCAATTTTAAGTTTGTTTAAATTAATTGATCTAATTATATTTTTCTACCTAAACAGGTAAAGATCAATACAAAAGAAATAAAATGGTTTCCAGATGTTCTGGACGTTGGAAGCTAATTAATGCTAGTCTTTTAGCAAGAACTCTTTAAGTCACAAGTTTTATATAAATGGAATTGGAAAGTTCACTTGGTAAATAAATTAAAATAAATAAGGAAATGTTGTTGTTTATACCTAAGAAATGATAGAAGTTGATGCAATTATCTGAGCAAAAACAAAACGAAATAGCATTGAGTCTAAAGACAGATATAAAGAAGAATCACAAAATTGTAAATAAAAAGTACATACATATTTATAGCCTACTAATATCCTTGTTATATTTCATCTTTCATTAAAGCTTAAATAGAAAATTATTCAGCCTGAATTTTTGAATTTAGATATAGGCTATAGTTCTACAATAATGGCCAATGGGATTATAATTATGGCCTTAGAAAATTAGGGATTATAATTCATAAGGAAAAAAACCTTTGTTTTAGATAATCGTTATAATGTAGAATTTTGCGTATCTGATGACATTTTTCAGTTATTAATCTGAAAAAACTTATTACATAATTTGTCAGTTAACAAATATTTCATTCTATCTCCACGAAAAGTATGAAAGTATAATAGGTTCCTGTGTTTTATTACAGGTACGACACAGATGAGGGGTAATATATTTTGACCCCAACTTAACCTCACTACTCTTCGCCCTCAGGTTACCCTAACATAACCTAGCCATTTAAACACATCCCAACTATAGGGGATGTCCAAATCACAGACACTTTCAATCGTTAGCTTAAAATTGCTATGAATTAGTTATGATAAAATTTTGTTTAATGATTAATGAAACTCAGTGCACAAAATAAAAAATAATTAAGAGGTAAAATAGAAAGAAATAGTAAAGTAACTAAAGTAACTTAACCTTTGATTATTAGTCATCACAAAACATTTACTTTAGCTACAAGTAGTTATTTTTAATTTGTTTAAATGTGTGTGTTTATATATAAACGTGTATTTGTGGAGATGTTGTGGATGATTTAAATGGGATGATTAGGCTCTTAGAGAAGAAACTTCTTGTACTATTATTCATGTAGAAACTGCCTCTATATCTTTGTCAGGAAGCGACGATATTAGCATAAAAGCTTTTAATTAAGTCTTACAAGGATTTTAGTTTTAAGCTCCTTGTACCAGCTGAGATTTGGTTATTTAATCCATGAATTAATTAATGAAACGTTTCATTCAGTTAATATATACTAATTTAAGTAACTCTATTTTCTATTTTTATTGCATGGACAATCAAATCAAACTGTTATAGTTTAAAAAGATATTATAATATTTGCTGCCAGTAAACAAATTTGGGGTTAACTTGTTATGGTGTGAGATTAAAATTATCAAATTGTTTCGCTTGGTATCCGGCTATGCTTTACCAAGTATCGGTTATTATGCCTCAATCTATTTTACGTTTTGTAAGCAACGCGGCTCTCATTTGATCCTCAAAATTATTAATGTCTATGTATAGCTTACAATTGAGACACACATGAGACTTAGCCCTACAGGTGTCGTAATCATTTAGTGACTCCATTAGCTTCACACGTGTTCTATATCGCCCTTGTGATGTATCGCTCTGTATTATCTTCACTAGCTTCACACATGTTCTGTATAGCCCTTGTGATGTATCGCTCTGTATTATCTCCACTAGCTTCACACATGTTCTGTATAGCCCTTGTGATGTATCGCTCTGTATTATCTTCACTAGTTTCACACATGTTCTGTATAGCCCTTGTGATGTATCGCTCTGTATTATCTCCACTAGCTTCACACATGTTCTGTATAGCCCTTGTGATGTATCGCTCTGTATTATCTTCACTAGTTTCACACATGTTCTGTATAGCCCTTGTGATGTATCGCTCTGTATTATCTCCACTAGCTTCACACATGTTCTGTATAGCCCTTGTGATGTATCGCTCTGTATTATCTCCACTAGCTTCACACATGTTCTATATCGCCCTTGTGATGTATCGCTCTGTATTATCTCCACTAGCTTCACACATGTTCTGTATAGCCCTTGTGATGTATCGCTCTGTATTATCTCCACTAGCTTCACACATGTTCTATATCGCACTTGTGATGTCTCTCTCTGTATCATCTCCACTAGCTTCACACATGTTCTGTATAGCCCTTGTGATGTATCGCTCTGTATTATCTCCACTAGCTTCACACATGTTCTATATCGCCCTTGTGATGTATCGCTCTGTATTATCTCCACTAGCTTCACACATGTTCTGTATAGCCCTTGTGATGTATCGCTCTGTATTATCTCCACTAGCTTCACACATGTTCTATATCGCACTTGTGATGTCTCGCTCTGTATCATCTCCACTAGCTTCACACATGTTCTATATCGCCCTTGTGATGTATAGCTAGGTATCATCTCCACTAGCTTCACACGTGTTCTATATCGCCCTTGTGATGTATCGCTCTGTATCATCTCCACTAGCCTCACACGTGTTCTATATCGCCCTTATGATGTATCGCTCTGTATCGTTTGCACTAGTTTCACACATGTTCTATATCGCCCTTGAAATGTATCGCTCTGTATCGTCTGCACTAGTTTCACACATGTTCTATATCGCCCTTGAAATGTATCGCTCTGTATCGTCTGCACTAGTTTCACACATGTTCTATATCGCCCTTGTAATATATCGCTCTGTATCGTTTGCACTAGTTTCACACATGTTCTATATCGCCCTTGTAATGTATCGCTCTGTATCGTCTGCACTAGTTTCACACATGTTCTATATCGCCCTTGTGATGTATCGCTCTGTACCATCTCCACTAGGTTCACACGTGTTCTATATCGCCCTTGTGATGTATCGCTCTGTATCATCTCCACTAATTTCACACATGTTCTATATAGCACTTGTGATGTATCGCTATGTATCATCTCCACTAGCCTCACACGTGTTCTATATCGCCCTTATGATGTATCGATCTGTATCATCTCTGTAATATATGCTCGTTACCACTGCAATATATGTTAACGATATTACTAAATTTGGGTTCAATAAATAAAACACATTGTATTAGATTATAACTACGACTGCGTGTTTCAGGTAGGAAGGTGAGTTCAAGACTGGCTTGAATATGTAGCCAGGGAAAGCGTCAGTAATAAGGGCTGGTGGGAAAAGGAACTGGATTGCAGCCAATAGCATTTATTAATTTGTCGTATGACATATCGAACCATATGACGTCACACATCATACGATGTCACGCGATGCTCCCACTCTTGTACAATTGTATACATCACAATTATTCCTCCCTCTTAATTCTTTTAAACAATACAATATAGAATTTTAGTTTTTTATATTAAACTTAAACACATCTTTTTAAAAACAAAACTTAAACACATAGTCGTATAACTTTAAACCTAGAAACTTGAAACAATTTGACAATTAAACTAGTAACGTAAATTAACACATGATAATTTGTTAGCAAAATTAAATTAACAATTTAAACAAATAAAATCAATTTTTCTTCTTAATTGTAAATTATTTAAAAAAAACAATTCTATCCAGAATACAAACATTTTACAAAATACAATTATACATAATATATTATTTAATAATCAAGTCTTACAACAGGTTTCCTTAATCTAATTGGATATCTTCTTTCAACAACATCAGTAGTATTATTGTTTACAACGGATGTTGGAGAATTCCGTGTTTGAATCATAACGGGACTGGAATGTCTCATAACAACTGGTGGAGAGCGGATGCTCTTCCGGGGTGAGATATTTCCCCTTGTTTGAATGGTATCTGTCACTAAGTCAGTCAATGACTCGTCCACTTGTTTTTGTTTATTTTCAGAAGGAGGCGAATTGACACCAATTAGTTGGTCAATATGCCTTCTCCATATTATACCAGAATTTAACTTTACTAAATACATTACTGGACTAATTTGTTTAACAACAATACCTTGTATCCATTTATCATTTGAACGATATTGTCTTATTAATACTGATTGATTTACAAACAATTTTCGTGTTCCCGTTCCTTTAAAATAATGAGTTTGTTTTTCTTGCTTTAACTCTACTGTTTTGGCAATATTAGGTCTAATTAAATCTAACCTTGTTTTCATTGGTCTATTAAACATTAACTTAGCAGGCGTTTCTTGAGTTGTAACATGAACTGAATTTCTATAATCAAACAAAATTCTATACAATGCTAGTTTATTATCTATACCATCTCTAAATGCACATTTTAATTTAGTTTTAACATACTTAACAGAATTTTCTGCTAAACCATTAGATTGTGGGTGGTATGGTGCAGAACTAGAATGTTTAATACCATTACATTTAACAAACTGCTCAAACTCAAACGAATTGAAAGGCGGACCGTTGTCCGTATGAATTACTTCCGGTAAACCAAATCTACTGAACAATTCCCTTAATTTATCTATTGTGTGACTAGCGGAAGTCGACTTTACTTCAAAAACTTCTAACCATTTAGTATGTGAATCTATAACAATTAAATACATTTTCCCTTTAAATGGACCCATGAAGTCTGCATGTAATCGTTCCCAAGGTCTACTAGCATACTGCCAACAATGTAATTGATTCTTTGTAGGATTTTGTCTTTCAAAAAGACAGGAAGAACAACCATCAGCCAGATTTTCTATATCTGTATCTATATTTGGCCACCAAATATATGATCTCGCTACTGATTTCATCTTAACTATCCCTAGATGACTTGTGTGTAATTCATCTAATATGTATTTACGGAATTTATTTGGTATAATTACTTTATAACCCCACATTATAATTCCCTGTTCGATTGTTAATTCTTCCTTTCTTTTAAAATATGGACCTAATTCAGGATATTCTACAGAAACATGATTTGGCCATCCATACATTACATAATTATACACTTTTCTTAATACTATATCTTTTTGGGTTTCAATTTTAATGTCCTCACAAGTAATAGGTAATGAACTTTCTTTAACATAATATAGATAAGTTCCTAACCAATCTAACTCTTGTTTATTGTCACCATGCTCGACTTTGAGCGGCAAACGTGATAATGCATCTGCATTAGCATGTTTAGCTGATTGTACATACTCAATCTTAAAACTATAGCCAGATAAAAACAAAGCATATCGTTGCAAACGACTAGCTGCAAAAGCAGGTAATCCCTTTTTGGACCCAAAAATACTTAATAATGGTTTATGATCTGTACATAAAATAAATTCTCGTCCCCATAAATATTGATTAAATTTCTTTACCCCATAAACCAAACTTAAAGCTTCCTTATCAATTTGTGAATATGCTTTCTCTGCCGTGGATAATGTTCGCGAAGCGTATGCTATCGGCCTCTCAACACTGTCTTTTCCAATAATAGACAACACACAACCTAAACCGGTTGGTGATGCGTCACACGCCAATTTAATAGGTAATTCAGGATCATAATGCGCTAATACTTTAGAAGAAGCTAACAGTTTCTTGACTGTATTAAAAGCTTTTACACATTTTTCATCAAATTTAAACAATACATCCTTTTTAAGTAAATTATAAATAGGATTCAAAACACTTGACATATTTGGCACAAATTTACCATAATAATTAACTAAACCTAGAAATGATTTTACCTCTGTAACATTAGAAGGTGTTGGGGCGTCTAGCATAGCTTTAATTTTCGCTTCGGATGTGTGCAGACCTTCCTTGTCGATAATAAATCCTAAATATTCTAATTTATCAGAGAAAAACTTACATTTATCTTTTTTCAATGTAAACCCTTTTTGGTTTAACCTATTACAAACTTCTTGTAACCTACTGAAATGTTGTTCAGTATTTTCAGCTGTTATCAATATATCGTCAAGGAAAGCTACAACACCTTGTAAACCTTGAATCGTCTGCTCAATAACCCTTTGAAAAATTCCCGGTGCAGAATTAATACCATATGGCATTTTTGTATACGCAAATAAACCTTTATGAGTGCTTATTGTACATAATTTTTGTGATTCATTGTCAAGCGCTAGTTGCATATATGCTTGGCTTAAATCTATTTTTGAAAACAATTTCCCCTTTTTCATACAAGCAAAAATATCCTCTATTCTTGGTACTGGATAACGATCTATTTCTAAAGATGGATTTAGAGTAACTTTAAAATCACCACAAATGCGTAATTTACCATTTTTCTTTAAAACTGGAACTATTGGTGTTCCCCATTCAGAACTTTTTACAGGAATTAAGATTTTATCTTCTACTAATCTATCTAACTCATTTTCTACTTTACCTCTCATAGAAAAAGGTAAGGGTCTTGGTTTAAAATATTTAGGTCTAAAATTCTCTTTCAATTTCAAAGAAACAATTTCTGTTTTACATGTACCTAATTTTTCAGTAAATACTTCTGGAAATTCCTTACATAATTTATTTACTAAATCTTCACGTTTAGCTTCATTTACAACTTCGTTTGGGTTTGACTGACCCAATACTCCTAACAATTTATTTTCAAAACAAATATTTATTTCCAAGGTCTTTAACCAATCTCTGCCCATTAAAGGATGAGCCCCCCTTTTAATTACATACAAATCAAGCATTTTACTTAATTTACCATGTTTAACATTAACCTTTAATTTTCCAGTTGGGACTATTTCTTCATTAGTATAAGAATTTAATTTTAAATCATTAGGATATAGTTTACAATTACTAAAATTTCTCAAATAAAAGTTTTCATTCACTACAGTTACTGCAGATCCTGTATCTACTTCAAAAGAAATAACTTTACTCCCTACCATTACCTCAACTGTAATAGGCTCTACTTTAACTCTTTTAGTATTATTTTCATTCTCTACTTTAAACAGATTATTTAAATCATACACATCATCGTCTACATTTGACACTATATCTCTATCTAATTCTTGAGTATTTTTCACTCCAACGAAATGACTTTTGTTGTGTTTATGAAAATTATTATTATTTCTAGATACATATTTATTCTTATTCTGAGATTTGTTAATCTTTTTCCTACATACCTTCGCCAAGTGTCCTTTAATTCCACAATTGTGACACACACTATTTTTATGAAAACACTTATTTCTAAAATGACCTTGCTGGCCGCAACAATAACACATCACTTTCACATCACTTTTGGTTGACACTTTGTATTCTTCCTGCTTCCCAGGTTTCCATTGTCTCGATGAAACTGCCATTCTCTGCATTCTGAGTTGAGGGTCGCTGCCTCCGGCTATTGTTTGCGCATCCTTTTCCGCTCCTTCAATGGAAGTACTAATTTTTACTGCCCTCTCGTATGTTAGGCTCGCCTCCGATAAAAGTCTTTGTTTGATAGCGTCACTTTTTAAACCGCTAACTAATCTGTCTCTTAAAAATTCATTTAATGTCGCGCCAAACTCACAATAAGTTGATAATTTTTTTAAGTTAGCAATATATTCGGCAATGCTTTCGTGTTCGTGTTGCGTTCTTAAACTGAATTTATATCTTTCGGATATAAAAGAAGGTTTAGGGTATAAATGTTCCCTAATTATTGTCACTAATTCGTTGTAAGTTTTTGTTCCGGGTTTATTCGGAGTGCATAAGTCTCGTAATAAGCTAAATGTTTTTACACCTACAACCGTTAATAAGGTAGACACTTTTTTATCATCTGGAATGCTGTTACATTCCACAAACAGTTCAAACCTTTCTATATACGAACTCCAAGTTTCGTCCGCACTATTAAATTCAGAGAGTTTCCCTATTATTGTGGTAGACATGTTGCTTACACTAGACACTGAAATATTCTGATCTTCAGACATGAGAGAAAAAATAGTACTGCCACTACACGTTCTTTTCCCTCCGTAACTTTAAACTTTTGTTACTAACGAAAACTTATTTAAACACTTTTTTCAATAACTTCCCTAACACGTCTTCATGTCGTTAAATCTTCTACAATTCATTATAAATCGCTATCCTCGTCGCCACTGTAATATATGCTCGTTACCACTGCAATATATGTTAACGATATTACTAAATTTGGGTTCAATAAATAAAACACATTGTATTAGATTATAACTACGACTGCGTGTTTCAGGTAGGAAGGTGAGTTCAAGACTGGCTTGAATATGTAGCCAGGGAAAGCGTCAGTAATAAGGGCTGGTGGGAAAAGGAACTGGATTGCAGCCAATAGCATTTATTAATTTGTCGTATGACATATCGAACCATATGACGTCACACATCATACGATGTCACGCGATGCTCCCACTCTTGTACAATTGTATACATCACAATCTCCACTAGCCTCACACGTGTTCTATATCGCCCTTGTGATGTATCGCTCTGTATCATCTCCACTAACTTCACACATGTTCTATATCGCCCTTGTGATGTATCGCTCTGTATCATCTCCACTAAGTTCACACATGTTCTATATCGCCCTTGTGATGTATCGCTCTGTATCATCTCAACTTGCTTCACACGTGTTCTATATCGCCCTTGTGATGTATCGCTCTGTATCATCTCCACTAGCTTCACAAGTGTTCTATATCGCCCTTGTGATGTATCGCTCTGTATCATCTCCACTAACTTCACACATGTTCTATATCGCCCTTGAGATGTATCGCTCTGTATCATCTCAACTTGCTTCACACGTGTTCTATATCGCCCTTGTGATGTATTGCTCTGTATCATCTCCACTAACTTCACACATGTTCTATATCGCCCTTGTGATGTATAGCTAGGTATCATCTCCACTAACTTCACACATGTTCTATATCGCCCTTGAGATGTATCGCTCCGTATCATCTCCACTAGCTTCACACGTGTTCTATATCGCCCTTGTGATGTATCGCTCTGTATTAGCTCTACTTGCTACACACGTGTTCTATATTGCCCTTGTGATGTATCGCTCTGTATCAGCTCTACTTACTACACACGTGTTCTATATCGCCCTTGTGATGTATCGCTCTGTATCAGCTATACTTGCTACACACTTGTTCTATATCGCGCTTGTGATGTATCGCTCTGTATCATCTCCACTAGCTTCACACGTGTTCTATATCGCCCTTGTGATGTATCGCTCTGTATCAGCTCTACTTGCTACACACGTGTTCTATATCGCCCTTGTGATGTATCGCTCAGTATCATCTGACTAGCCTCACACGTGTTCTATATCGCCCTTGTGATGTATCGCTCCGTATCATCTCCACTAGTTTCACACGTGTTCTATATCGCCCTTGTGATGTATAGCTAGGTATCATCTCCACTAGTTTCACACGTGTTCTATATCGCCCTTGTGATGTATCGCTCCGTATCATCTCCACTAACTTCACACATGTTCTATATCGCCCTTGTGATGTATAGCTAGGTATCATCTCCACTAACTTCACACATGTTCTATATCGCCCTTGTGATGTATAGCTAGGTATCATCTCCACTAACTTCACACGTGTTCTATATCGCCCTTGTGATGTATCGCTCTGTATCATCTCCACTAACTTCACACATGTTCTATATCGCCCTTGTGATGTATAGCTAGGTATCATCTCCACTAACTTCACACATGTTCTATATCGCCCTTGAGATGTATCGCTCCGTATCATCTCCACTAGCTTCACACGTGTTCTATATCGCCCTTGTGATGTATCGCTCTGTATTAGCTCTACTTGCTACACACGTGTTCTATATTGCCCTTGTGATGTATCGCTCTGTATCAGCTCTACTTACTACACACGTGTTCTATATCGCCCTTGTGATGTATCGCTCTGTATCAGCTATACTTGCTACACACTTGTTCTATATCGCGCTTGTGATGTATCGCTCTGTATCATCTCCACTAGCTTCACACGTGTTCTATATCGCCCTTGTGATGTATCGCTCTGTATCAGCTCTACTTGCTACACACGTGTTCTATATCGCCCTTGTGATGTATCGCTCAGTATCATCTGACTAGCCTCACACGTGTTCTATATCGCCCTTGTGATGTATCGCTCCGTATCATCTCCACTAGTTTCACACGTGTTCTATATCGCCCTTGTGATGTATAGCTAGGTATCATCTCCACTAGTTTCACACGTGTTCTATATCGCCCTTGTGATGTATCGCTCCGTATCATCTCCACTAGTTTCACACGTGTTCTATATCGCCCTTGTGATGTATCGCTCTGTATCATCTCCACTAGTTTCACACGTGTTCTATATCGCCCTTGTGATGTATCGCTCTGTATCATCTCCACTAGCTTCACACGTGTTCTATATCGCCCTTGTGATGTATCGCTCCGTATCATCTCCACTAGTTTCACACGTGTTCTATATCGCCCTTGTGATGTATAGCTAGGTATCATCTCCACTAGTTTCACACGTGTACTATATCGCCCTTGTGATGTATCGCTCCGTATCATCTCCACTAGTTTCACACGTGTTCTATATCGCCCTTGTGATGTATCGCTCTGTATCATCTCCACTAGTTTCACACGTGTTCTATATCGCCCTTGTGATGTATCGCTCTGTATCATCTCCACTAGCTTCACACATGTTCTATATCGCCCTTGTGATGTATCGCTCTGTATCATCTCCACTAGCTTCACACGTGTTCTATATCGCCCTTGTGATGTATCGCTCTGTATCAGCTCTACTTGCTACACACGTGTTCTATATCGCCCTTGTGATGTATCGCTCAGTATCATCTGACTAGCCTCACACGTGTTCTATATCGCCCTTGTGATGTATCGCTCCGTATCATCTCCACTAGTTTCACACGTGTTCTATATCGCCCTTGTGATGTATCGCTCTGTATCATCTCCACTAGTTTCACACGTGTTCTATATCGCCCTTGTGATGTATCGCTCTGTATCATCTCCACTAGCTTCACACATGTTCTATATCGCCCTTGTGATGTATCGCTCTGTATCATCTCCACTAGCTTCACACGTGTTCTATATCGCCCTTGTGATGTATCGCTCTGTATCAGCTCTACTTGCTACACACGTGTTCTATATCGCCCTTGTGATGTATCGCTCAGTATCATCTGACTAGCCTCACACGTGTTCTATATCGCCCTTGTGATGTATCGCTCCGTATCATCTCCACTAGTTTCACACGTGTTCTATATCGCCCTTGTGATGTATCGCTCTGTATCATCTCCACTAGCTTCACAAGTGTTCTATATCGCCCTTGTGATGTATCGCTCTGTATCATCTCCACTTACTTCACACATGTTCTATATCGCCCTTGTGATGTATAGCTAGGTATCATCTCCAC
The DNA here is from genome assembly GCA_963513935.1 of Aphrophora alni. Lineage (NCBI taxonomy): Eukaryota > Metazoa > Arthropoda > Insecta > Hemiptera > Aphrophoridae > Aphrophora > Aphrophora alni. Next base: position 53,914,563 of record OY740768.1, read on the forward strand.
TAACTTCACACATGTTCTATATCGCCCTTGAGATGTATCGCTCCGTATCATCTCCACTAGCTTCACACGTGTTCTATATCGCCCTTGTGATGTATCGCTCTGTATTAGCTCTACTTGCTACACACGTGTTCTATATTGCCCTTGTGATGTATCGCTCTGTATCAGCTCTACTTACTACACACGTGTTCTATATCGCCCTTGTGATGTATCGCTCTGTATCAGCTATACTTGCTACACACTTGTTCTATATCGCGCTTGTGATGTATCGCTCTGTATCATCTCCACTAGCTTCACACGTGTTCTATATCGCCCTTGTGATGTATCGCTCTGTATCAGCTCTACTTGCTACACACGTGTTCTATATCGCCCTTGTGATGTATCGCTCAGTATCATCTGACTAGCCTCACACGTGTTCTATATCGCCCTTGTGATGTATCGCTCCGTATCATCTCCACTAGTTTCACACGTGTTCTATATCGCCCTTGTGATGTATAGCTAGGTATCATCTCCACTAGTTTCACACGTGTTCTATATCGCCCTTGTGATGTATCGCTCCGTATCATCTCCACTAACTTCACACATGTTCTATATCGCCCTTGTGATGTATAGCTAGGTATCATCTCCACTAACTTCACACATGTTCTATATCGCCCTTGTGATGTATAGCTAGGTATCATCTCCACTAACTTCACACGTGTTCTATATCGCCCTTGTGATGTATCGCTCTGTATCATCTCCACTAACTTCACACATGTTCTATATCGCCCTTGTGATGTATAGCTAGGTATCATCTCCACTAACTTCACACATGTTCTATATCGCCCTTGAGATGTATCGCTCCGTATCATCTCCACTAGCTTCACACGTGTTCTATATCGCCCTTGTGATGTATCGCTCTGTATTAGCTCTACTTGGTACACACGTGTTCTATATTGCCCTTGTGATGTATCGCTCTGTATCAGCTCTACTTACTACACACGTGTTCTATATCGCCCTTGTGATGTATCGCTCTGTATCAGCTATACTTGCTACACACTTGTTCTATATCGCGCTTGTGATGTATCGCTCTGTATCATCTCCACTAGCTTCACACGTGTTCTATATCGCCCTTGTGATGTATCGCTCTGTATCAGCTCTACTTGCTACACACGTGTTCTATATCGCCCTTGTGATGTATCGCTCAGTATCATCTGACTAGCCTCACACGTGTTCTATATCGCCCTTGTGATGTATCGCTCCGTATCATCTCCACTAGTTTCACACGTGTTCTATATCGCCCTTGTGATGTATAGCTAGGTATCATCTCCACTAGTTTCACACGTGTTCTATATCGCCCTTGTGATGTATCGCTCCGTATCATCTCCACTAGTTTCACACGTGTTCTATATCGCCCTTGTGATGTATCGCTCTGTATCATCTCCACTAGTTTCACACGTGTTCTATATCGCCCTTGTGATGTATCGCTCTGTATCATCTCCACTAGCTTCACACGTGTTCTATATCGCCCTTGTGATGTATCGCTCCGTATCATCTCCACTAGTTTCACACGTGTTCTATATCGCCCTTGTGATGTATCGCTCTGTATCATCTCCACTAGTTTCACACGTGTTCTATATCGCCCTTGTGATGTATCGCTCTGTATCATCTCCACTAGCTTCACACGTGTTCTATATCGCCCTTGTGATGTATCGCTCCGTATCATCTCCACTAGTTTCACACGTGTTCTATATCGCCCTTGTGATGTATAGCTAGGTATCATCTCCACTAGTTTCACACGTGTTCTATATCGCCCTTGTGATGTATCGCTCCGTATCATCTCCACTAGTTTCACACGTGTTCTATATCGCCCTTGTGATGTATCGCTCTGTATCATCTCCACTAGTTTCACACGTGTTCTATATCGCCCTTGTGATGTATCGCTCTGTATCATCTCCACTAGCTTCACACATGTTCTATATCGCCCTTGTGATGTATCGCTCTGTATCATCTCCACTAGCTTCACACGTGTTCTATATCGCCCTTGTGATGTATCGCTCTGTATCAGCTCTACTTGCTACACACGTGTTCTATATCGCCCTTGTGATGTATCGCTCAGTATCATCTGACTAGCCTCACACGTGTTCTATATCGCCCTTGTGATGTATCGCTCCGTATCATCTCCACTAGTTTCACACGTGTTCTATATCGCCCTTGTGATGTATCGCTCTGTATCATCTCCACTAGTTTCACACGTGTTCTATATCGCCCTTGTGATGTATCGCTCTGTATCATCTCCACTAGCTTCACACATGTTCTATATCGCCCTTGTGATGTATCGCTCTGTATCATCTCCACTAGCTTCACACGTGTTCTATATCGCCCTTGTGATGTATCACTCTGTATCAGCTCTACTTGCTACACACGTGTTCTATATCGCCCTTGTGATGTATCGCTCAGTATCATCTGACTAGCCTCACACGTGTTCTATATCGCCCTTGTGATGTATCGCTCCGTATCATCTCCACTAGTTTCACACGTGTTCTATATCGCCCTTGTGATGTATCGCTCTGTATCATCTCCACTAGCTTCACAAGTGTTCTATATCGCCCTTGTGATGTATCGCTCTGTATCATCTCCACTAACTTCACACATGTTCTATATCGCCCTTGTGATGTATAGCTAGGTATCATCTCCACTAACTTCACACATGTTCTATATCGCCCTTGAGATGTATCGCTCCGTATCATCTCCACTAGCTTCACACGTGTTCTATATCGCCCTTGTGATGTATCGCTCTGTATTAGCTCTACTTGCTACACACGTGTTCTATATTGCCCTTGTGATGTATCGCTCTGTATCAGCTCTACTTACTACACACGTGTTCTATATCGCCCTTGTGATGTATCGCTCTGTATCAGCTCTACTTGCTACACACGTGTTCTATATCGCCCTTGTGATGTATAGCTAGGTATCATCTCCACTAGTTTCACACGTGTTCTATATCGCCCTTGTGATGTATCGCTCCGTATCATCTCCACTAGTTTCACACGTGTTCTATATCGCCCTTGTGATGTATAGCTAGGTATCATCTCCACTAGTTTCACACGTGTTCTATATCGCCCTTGTGATGTATCGCTCCGTATCATCTCCACTAACTTCACACATGTTCTATATCGCCCTTGTGATGTATAGCTAGGTATCATCTCCACTAACTTCACACATGTTCTATATCGCACTTGTGATGTATAGCTAGGTATCATCTCCACTAACTTCACACATGTTCTATATCGCCCTTGTGATGTATAGCTAGGTATCATCTCCACTAACTTCACACATGTTCTATATCGCCCTTGTGATGTATCGCTCTGTATCATCTCCACTAGCTTCACAAGTGTTCTATATCGCCCTTGTGATGTATCGCTCTGTATCATCTCCACTAGCTTCACACGTGTTCTATATCGCCCTTGTGATGTATCGCTCCGTATCATCTCCACTAGCTTCACAAGTGTTCTATATCGCCCTTGTGATGTATCGCTCTGTATCATCTCCACTAGCTTCACACGTGTTCTATATCGCCCTTGTGATGTATCGCTCCGTATCATCTCCACTAGTTTCACACGTGTTCTATATCGCCCTTGTGATGTATAGCTAGGTATCATCTCCACTAGTTTCACACGTGTTCTATATCGCCCTTGTGATGTATCGCTCCGTATCATCTCCACTAACTTCACACATGTTCTATATCGCCCTTGTGATGTATAGCTAGGTATCATCTCCACTAACTTCACACATGTTCTATATCGCCCTTGTGATGTATCGCTCTGTATCATCTCCACTAGCTTCACAAGTGTTCTATATCGCCCTTGTGATGTATCGCTCTGTATCATCTCCACTAGCTTCACACGTGTTCTATATCGCCCTTGTGATGTATCACTCTGTATCAGCTCTACTTGCTACACACGTGTTCTATATCGCCCTTGTGATGTATCGCTCAGTATCATCTGACTAGCCTCACACGTGTTCTATATCGCCCTTGTGATGTATCGCTCCGTATCATCTCCACTAGTTTCACACGTGTTCTATATCGCCCTTGTGATGTATCGCTCTGTATCATCTCCACTAGCTTCACAAGTGTTCTATATCGCCCTTGTGATGTATCGCTCTGTATCATCTCCACTAACTTCACACATGTTCTATATCGCCCTTGTGATGTATAGCTAGGTATCATCTCCACTAACTTCACACATGTTCTATATCGCCCTTGAGATGTATCGCTCTGTATCAGCTCTACTTACTACACACGTGTTCTATATCGCCCTTGTGATGTATCGCTCTGTATCAGCTATACTTGCTACACACTTGTTCTATATCGCGCTTGTGATGTATCGCTCTGTATCATCTCCACTAGCTTCACACGTGTTCTATATCGCCCTTGTGATGTATCGCTCTGTATCAGCTCTACTTGCTACACACGTGTTCTATATCGCCCTTGTGATGTATCGCTCAGTATCATCTGACTAGCCTCACACGTGTTCTATATCGCCCTTGTGATGTATCGCTCTGTATCAGCTCTACTTGCTACACACGTGTTCTATATCGCCCTTGTGATGTATAGCTAGGTATCATCTCCACTAGTTTCACACGTGTTCTATATCGCCCTTGTGATGTATCGCTCTGTATCAGCTCTACTTGCTACACACGTGTTCTATATCGCCCTTGTGATGTATCGCTCAGTATCATCTGACTAGCCTCACACGTGTTCTATATCGCCCTTGTGATGTATAGCTCCGTATCATCTCCACTAGTTTCACACGTGTTCTATATCGCCCTTGTGATGTATAGCTAGGTATCATCTCCACTAGTTTCACACGTGTTCTATATCGCCCTTGTGATGTATCGCTCCGTATCATCTCCACTAACTTCACACATGTTCTATATTGCCCTTGTGATGTATAGCTAGGTATCATCTCCACTAACTTCACACATGTTCTATATCGCACTTGTGATGTATAGCTAGGTATCATCTCCACTAACTTCACACGTGTTCTATATCGCCCTTGTGATGTATCGCTCTGTATCATCTCCACTAACTTCACACATGTTCTATATCGCCCTTGTGATGTATAGCTAGGTATCATCTCCACTAACTTCACACATGTTCTATATCGCCCTTGAGATGTATCGCTCCGTATCATCTCCACTAGCTTCACACGTGTTCTATATCGCCCTTGTGATGTATCGCTCTGTATTAGCTCTACTTGCTACACACGTGTTCTATATTGCCCTTGTGATGTATCGCTCTGTATCAGCTCTACTTACTACACACGTGTTCTATATCGCCCTTGTGATGTATCGCTCTGTATCAGCTATACTTGCTACACACTTGTTCTATATCGCGCTTGTGATGTATCGCTCTGTATCATCTCCACTAGCTTCACACGTGTTCTATATCGCCCTTGTGATGTATCGCTCTGTATCAGCTCTACTTGCTACACACGTGTTCTATATCGCCCTTGTGATGTATCGCTCAGTATCATCTGACTAGCCTCACACGTGTTCTATATCGCCCTTGTGATGTATCGCTCCGTATCATCTCCACTAGTTTCACACGTGTTCTATATCGCCCTTGTGATGTATAGCTAGGTATCATCTCCACTAGTTTCACACGTGTTCTATATCGCCCTTGTGATGTATCGCTCCGTATCATCTCCACTAGTTTCACACGTGTTCTATATCGCCCTTGTGATGTATCGCTCTGTATCATCTCCACTAGTTTCACACGTGTTCTATATCGCCCTTGTGATGTATCGCTCTGTATCATCTCCACTAGCTTCACACGTGTTCTATATCGCCCTTGTGATGTATCGCTCCGTATCATCTCCACTAGTTTCACACGTGTTCTAAATCGCCCTTGTGATGTATAGCTAGGTATCATCTCCACTAGTTTCACACGTGTTCTATATCGCCCTTGTGATGTATCGCTCCGTATCATCTCCACTAGTTTCACACGTGTTCTATATCGCCCTTGTGATGTATCGCTCTGTATCATCTCCACTAGTTTCACACGTGTTCTATATCGCCCTTGTGATGTATCGCTCTGTATCATCTCCACTAGCTTCACACATGTTCTATATCGCCCTTGTGATGTATCGCTCTGTATCATCTCCACTAGCTTCACACGTGTTCTATATCGCCCTTGTGATGTATCGCTCTGTATCAGCTCTACTTGCTACACACGTGTTCTATATCGCCCTTGTGATGTATCGCTCAGTATCATCTGACTAGCCTCACACGTGTTCTATATCGCCCTTGTGATGTATCGCTCCGTATCATCTCCACTAGTTTCACACGTGTTCTATATCGCCCTTGTGATGTATCGCTCTGTATCATCTCCACTAGTTTCACACGTGTTCTATATCGCCCTTGTGATGTATCGCTCTGTATCATCTCCACTAGCTTCACACATGTTCTATATCGCCCTTGTGATGTATCGCTCTGTATCATCTCCACTAGCTTCACACGTGTTCTATATCGCCCTTGTGATGTATCGCTCTGTATCAGCTCTACTTGCTACACACGTGTTCTATATCGCCCTTGTGATGTATCGCTCAGTATCATCTGACTAGCCTCACACGTGTTCTATATCGCCCTTGTGATGTATCGCTCCGTATCATCTCCACTAGTTTCACACGTGTTCTATATCGCCCTTGTGATGTATAGCTAGGTATCATCTCCACTAGTTTCACACGTGTTCTATATCGCCCTTGTGATGTATCACCTCCACTTGCTTCAGACGTGTTCTTTATCGCTCTTCTGATATATCGCTTTTTATCCTACCCACTGGCTTCATCTCCACAACTGACGTCTACAACTATAACCTATAACATACGTTTTCTACAGATAAGAACATAAATACAAATTAAAACAATGTAATAATAATTAACGTTAACAATATATTGCGAGCAAAAGATAGTGGTTTTACTATTATTTTTGTTTTTCTTTAAAAAACAAAGTTTTATTATTTATAGCTGTAAATTTTACAAATCACGGAGAAGATAACAGTTTTAAATGCAACAAAACTAATATGAATATGCATTAGCCTATATAACATACGAATTGTTTATGTTTATCAGTAAATTTTCATAATAGAAACCTAATTGTTTCAACCGTCTTCATCCTGACATATAAACAATCGAAAATATCAAGTGTTTACCGTTCTTAGTAATTGATAATATTATGAAGAACAATTCATATTCATATATTAATAATTATATATATATATATACACACTAAAACAACCACTTTTGGCTTTAAAGGAAGAAGAAATCAAAGATAGAACTATATGACTTTATATATTTCTTAATTTTCGATATTAAGAACTATGTCTTGTATAAGGAGATTTGATGAGAAAAATTAAACCAACATCGTTTCACAACATGTGTAAACCAAAGCTGAGGGATTTAGAACTATTTTATCTATAGTAGGTAAAAATATTAAGTCTTTTGTAATAATAGCAATAATCAATATTTTAAAAGGTTTGTTTTATTTTTCATTTTTATGTAAATATTTTGTATATTTAGTAGCTTATGTTTTTATTTTTATATTTAGTTCGATGGAGGTACGAAGGGCTCTTCCTTGTAATGATTCAGGTAAATCAAAAGGAAATTTCCAAACATTCTTTATGAACAACAATAAATAAATTTCATCTAATTATTGAGTATGAGAAGAATTTTATTTCATCAGTTGGACTGTGTACGTTTCTCCAATAAGTGATAAATGTATAATTTAAAATAATTAAAAACACCATTTTTGTATATATTGTTTTACAAAATGTTAAAATTCGTAATATACCATTTGACATAAGTTGATGAGCCGTATATCATAATGTTCAGCTTAACTTTAGGTATGATAATATTTGGTAAATGTAAGGTATGGTAATGTTTAGGTATGTTGTATGTTGTTGCTCCTTTTGGAGTAAATATTCAACTTGAACGATTGAAAAAGTTATCTTTTAGTTTTGTTGTCTATTTTCTTAAATAAATGGAAATGTTACAAAATTCTTGTAGTCCATGCTACTGCGCAAAGAAATGTCTCCAGAAAGAAGATCAAATTGACAATTAGTACAATACTGAGACAAGTCTATCTACCAATGTCTGTCCAATTTAGGTTATTCCTTTTTTTACTCTAATTACTTGTGATAAGTCAAAAGTATTTAAATCTATCAATATATTATTCGACAAGTCCATAATGACTAAATAAAAGAAGAAATTTTTATTTCGAGAAACATTTCCATTAGAGTAACATATGCCTTATATTTTAGCAATTACTGCTCGAGTTGAACACATTACTCCTACAAACAATCGCAGCTGTCAAACCAAAATACAAAATTTCATTTTAGCAAATGAAAAAATGTTTTCGTTTATTTAAATTCAAACTTGTAAAAGATGTTTCATGAATCTAAATCATCATATAAATTACTTTCTCCCTATGCGTGACAACTGACCGTGTAGGGTTTAATTAAGCAGAACCCTAGCTTTGACATATTCTCAAACTCGTGGTATATGACTGATACGTCTTTCCTTTACGATTAACGATGTTATTATGAAAGTTGTGTTCAGACTGTCATGATAAGTAAAGAAAATACCTCTTAATTGAAGGTGTCTATATCATTGAAGACATTTAGTACTATATAACAGACGGTAATAACTTTTCAATTGCATTGCGTTTATGATTATGTATTAGAGTTTTATAAAAAAAAATCCACATTGTTTACTTTAGATATTCAGGTCAAGGTTAAAACTTTATTTAGATGAGTCAAAAGAACGTCACTCGAATTAAGTCCAAATCCTGTTGACCACACCTATAACCACTATTTATTATAATATGTATTTTATAACCACGCATCGTGTTTACTTTTTGTAGAGTTTGAATATTTATGTAAACAGACTTTCAATATTCGATTTCGAACTCAAATGTAATATGTTGCTTTTCAATAATTTTTGTGCAATACTAATATTTATGTTCATACCGTTTCTGAACATCGTATTTCTATTGTCACAGAATTGTTTTTATTTTGTAAATCTATTTACTATTTATAATTCTAATTGTACATACACGTATTTTCTCATTTTCAAATGCGATGAAAATTTGTAAGATAAAAGTTTTAAGTTGATAATTAATAATCACTTAAATCATAAAGAAGTATATATTTAATGTGGAAGTTTTCATGGTATATTTATATTATATATTTTTTCACATACATACTCATAATTTACAAAAAATTAAGACACACCAACAACAATATTTTGAATGTATTTATTTTATACCCGCCTCCCTTTCTTGGGAAATTCTGATCATACCTCATAAGAAATAGTGAAGTGTGAAACGGTACAAGAGATATTAGTAAAGTACGTTCGGTTTAGCATAAAAGACAAACCGTAATCATGTGATACAAGATCTGACACAAAATTGTACAAAGGAAAAACAAAAATTTAATGAATATCACCAATGAATATGAATTTAATGAATATGAAAGCATAATGAATTATCACCAAAAAATTGCATTGTATGACACTGTCAAGGCACTTGCACTAATCATTATATTGTATAAAATTTTTAATCAGCTGTACAAGTGATATAATCTCAGAAAAAATAGAAATAGATTTATATAATATTTAGAATTTATGTAAACTCCTGTCTTACCACTTTCCCCTCAACTACAAATTTTGTTGTCATGTTTATCGGAGTGGTGTTTGAATTTTATATATTATTTTAGAGGAAATTCTTTTATAGTTTTCTATCAGTAATTATATTCCTGTTTTACTTCACTCAGTTGCTATATATAATGCATGGAACAAACATCTCATAAAAACGAAAATAATGATGTAAAACATATTTAGTTTCATAGTTTAGCTTTTACAACAATCTGTACTCCACACAAGAAGTTTTGTATCAAAATGGCGGAATGATTTATTACCTCAAACACAACAGTTTTTGTTTCTAATTATGATTACACAATTTACTTGTTTGCACTATATATTTTCTTGCTGTAATTACTTGTATTTAATCTAGTGCAAGAGTTTTTATAGTTAAACAGGATTTTATAATTGGGGCGCAAAATATAATAAAACAAATATGATATAATATCTAGTAATACAACAAAATAGCATTATACGTTAAATATGTTTTTTTCAAATGATTTCATTCTCACCTGACTATTTTCAGGTTTCGTTGGAATAACATCAGATTTAAAATTAATTTATATTAGACCACAATACTAACACATTCATAAACATAAACACTCGAAAACTAAATAATAGTTGTTAATAATAATTGTTAATAAATATTGTATACATTTATCAGTTGCATTGTCTATGATCATTGCCAGTTTGTATGCTCAGGTTGAATTAGTCTTTGGTAACTAATATCCTAACTTTGATAGTAGTTGTGTTTAGAGGTTGTTTATCATTTTGACCGGTCTTTTTTGTGTATTCCATTGTGATGGAAATTCAATTTATCGTTTATACTTTTTTGGTTGTTTTCGTTCTTTAAATTAAAATTTCTACATAATTTCTTTATTTCACGACTCTTTTATATTAGTAGTGTTGTGTTATTTTACTTTGTAGTTAAACTGTAATTAATTATAAACAACAAAATATCTTTTAGATGAAGATTTCTGTGTCATTGTGCGATTTGGTAATTATTCCTAAAATACTTTTATATAAGTGCGTCCAGTTTGTACAATGTAAAGTGTAGGATCGCTCATTACATTTAAATTATATAAATTGGTTTCAGATTAATCATATTTTCTAATTTAGTAATTTGTTGCTGGTTTGATAAACTATGGCGTGCTAGTGACGATAAACCATAAAAGTACAATGAGGTCTCATGGTAACCCATGGCGCCATTCTGAACAAGCTTCCATATAAGCTAAACTAGTTAAAAAGTTGGTGATTTATATACGTTTAGTACCAGTGGAGGCAGATGGAGGAATATTCAGTTTATTGTTAAGTATATTTTATGTTGATTTTTGTGCGAAAAAATTAGAAAAGGACAATTGATATAAGTGACTTTTTGGAATTTGTTGAGATTGTAAAAATAATATAAAATAAATTATGTCTAATTAAATATTGTAAAATATCACATTTTGTGTACTAATTTGAATTACATAATAAAAAATATTGTCATTAATTTGTCAAAGTGAATTAATAATTTCTTAACTTTCTATTAATTATATTTATTAATATATAAAAATATACGTGGAATGTCGTTTATAATAATACTATTATATTGTTTAAGAAATTCATGATAGTAAAAATATTAATTAAAAAGTACAAATTTTGTACCGATTCAAGTTCGACTGCACAGTGACAAGAAAATGATAACTCTACTTCTATCGTTAAATATATTTTGTATTTGGTTGAAATGATACATGATTATGTATTTTATTCGTCGTTTATTGAGTTGTTGTTTGTATATAATTTTAACAACTGTGGTCGGTTCATTTCCATTTACTGTCGACATATGTTCAATTGCATTTAATTTCATTTTTATCCTTTTTATTGAACAGATTTGGGAATTTTCTTTAGTACGTGTATATAGTTATGAAATGGAGATATTTTGGGCGAGACGATATATTTAGAAGTCGTGTGAATTACATAAAAAAGCTTTGTGAGTTTTCTATAAATTTTGAATTTGTTGTTCCTTTAGTTATGTGTAATAAGAAGTTCAGTGTATTTTACGTCTCTATTACACAGGACAATCCGAACTATTTATGCTGGATTTAAATAAATATAAGAAATATTTTTGTTTGTCTAGAGAGGCCACTTTAAATAGCTGCTTTAGCCAGCTCATGGATTTCCAATAATATATTAAAAAACCAAGTTATATTTCAACACCTAATTATTATTTTTACAATACATGAAACATTACTGCTAACGTTAATACATACAATTCTCATTATTTATTTCACGCAATGAAATTTTACAATATTTTTTATAATTATATCGAGAAGGTTTAAAAATCCAATCGATACGTTCGAGTAAATAAAAACAGCTTTTATCATTAAAACTTAGACCATTTCGGTGATATTTATTTTTGTTGTCAATGATGGCTAAATTATCATACTAACAACTGAGGGTAAAAATTACGTAACTAATAAAATATCAAAATTATATTGTACTGTTATGGAGATTTGATATACTTTACTAGATTTTTGTTTATGTTGCGATAGTAGTGAGTTTAGTTTATATGTGTAAGGTGAATAATTAGATGTTAATTTTCAGTTATTATTGTGTAATAAGTGTATCCTGAATCTAGTAAACTTACTTGAATTTATTTTCACAGTGGAACTACGATTTTTTAGTTCATTTGTGTTTACCTGATCTTGCACAAACTTGCTCATTCACCCATCCCTAAAACCAAATAAAAACGAACCGAAACTAATGTTTATTCAAAATGTCAGTTCTATAGTTGTCAATCAAAAAGTGAAAACAAACCATGAACGTCGTCCTTGAATTGTACATATTTAATAAATAAGGGTCTGAACTTGTGTCAAAAACACGCCCTCAGTGTAAATCGTAATTGATTTTAATCTAGGTTTTATTGACAGCGTTCAATGCTCTTATTTTTTTTGTATTTTTGATAATTATTTCTGAACTCAAATATTTATTTTGTAATTTTGACAAAAAGTAATTCTAGACTGATTTTGTTGCCACCATACTGATATTTCATATTTGTTACATTCAACTCATTTTAACTTTGTGTAAAACCAACATGTACCTTGTTTTTAAATTTCTTTTTAAGATATTAAGTGTACTCTAAAAACTTCTGAAATAGAAAACATAAAATGCTGAATACAAATATAATTACAAACAGAATAATGAAACCAAAATTTATGATAATTATTGTAGCGTCAGTCACTTGGATCAGTGGCAGAAGACGTGGATTTGTTACTGGCTTGATTCCAAATTCAATTCTTCTCATAGAATGTTAGAAACGACATTGCCAAAATATGCTAAATAAATACGATGTTCTTACTACCAAGCACATTTTGCCCTGTGAAATGACCACCTCATCGCTAAGCTTGTTTAACTTAACACTAAATATTCTTCTTTGTCATTGTACTAAATGTGTACATTGTACTTATAGAAATGTTCTCTTTCATGACCAATGCAACCTAAAAAATTATTTTCAATATGATGCTTCTTTGTTATTGTCATAAGACAAGGATTTAAAAACTCGGTGTTATCCTCACATGTAAATTGTTGTAACTCTGAAAGGTTTAACGAAAAATGATTAAATAAAGATAATTTGAAATTGTTATTTCTTTATATCATTTGAATATTTCAACTTAGACTTCACTAAATTAAATACAAATTTATAGATTTCAAATTTTCAATAATTAATAGTAGAAACTCCAAATCTCTACAGTGAAACTAATAAACAATATTAAATTTTAAACTATGACCTGGTATGAAAATTTCGAATTTTCAATATCAGATACCTCCTCAGCCGAGACACAGACACTGGCTAAATGGCTGAATAAGTGGATACTGTTTAATAAAAGACTCAAATTGCTGGATAAAAGTGAATTCACTGTTTATATTTATCACTGGAAAAGGAAATCGTAAGAATAAACGGAACAAATGTGATTTCACTGTTATCCACTGTTAAATTTAAGTGATATTCATGTTTCACAGGTTACCAAAAAGTAGCAGATAAGTTCATATAGTGCTGAAGCGCTTGCCAACTGCTTTTGTAGGCTTCTAGTTAGGATTGGGGAATCTTAGTAGGTAAGAGTGTGAGTTTAGGTATGGAGGAGCATGAGAGTGAGAGTTGGTAAGTATAGTACGAGATTGGAAAGAGTGGGAAATGCTGATAAAGTGGAAAAGAGTAAAGATGGAGCCGGCAGAGAGGTTCTTATGGGTCAGAATGATGAACACATTTCGTTGAATTTCAACTCTTCAAGCTTCTCTAAAATTAGTATAAAGAAGAAATCGGAACCTAAGGCAACTTTTTTGTTTGGCATTTTTTATTAATAAACTGTGTAAAAAAAAACCGAACAAACTTTCACATACACATAAAATCAATTATCAATAAAAATCAAAGTTTGAGAGAGAAACCTGTTCTAAGACCAAAAACATGATCTTATTAAAAATGAGTTAAAACTATTTTGATCAAATTTAGGTTATTAGGACCTAAAAAAACGTATTGGTTGCATTAACCGATAACTCTGGAAGAGGCATTCTTAGATAGATGGCTAACAATACGTTATGTTTGGGTCAAAAGAACTATTTAAATTACCTTTTAACAAAATTTTATCAAAATGGTTATAACCAATTTCCGTAAAATCGAAATTTGTGATTTTAATTTTACGCAACTATCACCAAATTTTATATTATGAACAACATATTTTTTAATACCCACTAGATATGGCCACATACCAAATTTTGTTATAATTGGCCTCCTCTTTGAATTGAACATATTCGTTACACAGACGACTGGCGACAGATAAACAAAAACCAGTTTTTTGACTCAGGGTTCCACAAAAATAATAAATCCACGAAAACTATAGTCTTCTTTTCAATTTCAATATAATCTTCTTCCAATCTTAGTATTTTCTTATTAATTATATTTACCACACGTTTTGAAGTTCCTTCATCTTCGAGACTTAATTTATTTAAACAAAATTATAACCTACAATAATTTTAAATAATATATTATCTTATCTGATTTTAACTTCCGACTACGAACTACACACACTTTACTACGACTTGGAACTGCTGAGCATTGTAGTTAAACCTTTTTAATATGTCCTACACGTCATTTCCTTATAAAAATAACTTTGAAGACTTTCGTGGTGTTGTTTATTTTATTAAATTTGTATTATACGAAAGTAGACATTTGCTATCATTTCATTTAACAGGATCTGAAGTAAAATATAGATCAGTTTTAATCTTAGGAATTTTAATACATTACATTAAAATATTTTTAAATATTGTAATTTATTTAGTGTGTCAAAAATTACACTATTGTAATTATGAAATAAATTAAACGCTACTATATTATGAAATGTACAGGTATCTCAGAAGCTAAACCTGTATTGAGTTTACCAAAATTAAACAATTAAAAAAATATTCTACAATAAAGTTAGTGGTCAAATTGGGGTGGTGTAATCAACCAATAAAAATATTTTAAAATTCAATAAATTGAGGGAATAAGTTTTACACAAAACAATGTAAAACATTAAAAAATATGTTGATAAATATAAAATTTATACCTCAGTAAAGGTTGTAATACTTTCTGCACTTTTAAATGTACACTCAAACAAGGATAAATTTTATAATAATGTACAATTCTCTGAATCCAAGGAGTATAAAATGTGAAATTAATTTCAATTTCAAACCTGAAAGAGGAATCACATGTAGACAGGTGCAAACGCATTAAATTTCAATATAATGTGAATGAAAATAACTATTTAAAATACAATTGAATTAAGGTGCCATAAAAAAAAATGAATATCACTGAATTGGAATAAGATTTGAATGTCATTTAAAATTCTTGTATGAAAAATTTCAGATTAATGTGATGAAATATTAAGTTGTGAAAGTGTGTTGGATCTTTTTTCTGTATGACTGGAAGAGAAATGTAGTACAATTCGTGAAGAGTTTACTTTAAATGATTATGCTCAAATACTATAACGTCTTCTTGATAAATCTATAAAAATAACATGTTCCTCCTGTGTAAATACAATAAATATTTACATAATTTGTAGATAACGTTTAGGTCATTTTGTTTTTGGAGTCGAGCTGTTTTAAGTTATTGTTGTTATTTATATTTCAAGAAGTAACAAGGAAGAAAGAGAAAAATCGTTTCATTGGAAATATATAAACTGAAATATGATAGAAGGAAACGGAATTGACTGTCTAAAACACACCCTGTACACATGTCTCCTGTATCAGAGGAAAGGCAAGTGGATCATGTGTGTGTATGAAGAGAATACGAAATTTTATCAAAGAATAATTTATTCTCCTTGTTACCAACTTGAAAAAAAAAAGGTGATGTTTTGAATTGTCTTTATTATAAGAATAGATACATTTAACTTGAGTCAAAATATGTATTATCTATTTTATTTTATAATATTAAAATTTCAATTAAATTTAATGTTTTAGGAAACCACGTGGAGTTAACTTTTTTTATTTCGTAATCTACAATAATATGTTTACAAAATATATACTTTTTTTTTTAACACAAGTTTTTTTGTGGTAATAAAGAAAATTAATTTTGTTATCTTGTTATTGAATTAAATTACTGTACGTTGTATAAAATAAATTAATTTTAATATGAAATTATTTTAGAAAATTTATATTTTTAATATTGTTTATACTGATGACCGACGGTATTTGATAGAATTCCATGATACACAAATATAACACACACAAATTCATTTGTTAAATTCCACATTTATTTGTCTAGGCGACCATGTTTTCGCCAGTTACGGCATTGACATGTCTTTCTATATGCCGTAACTAGCGAAACCATTGTCGTGTAGACCAATAAATATAGAATTTAACAAAAGAATTTGTATGTGTTTTATTTGTGTAATTTATATTTTTACTTTAATACTTATTTTTATTTATTTAGTCTTATTTGTCATTTTATATTATTGAAATTCCAGTTTTGTAATTTTCCTACAAAATAATTTAACTTACATGATACTATGAATTGCTCACTGATCCTACTTTAAGATACCAATTTTTGCTTTTTTTATGTGTATGGATTTAACCCCAAAAATGTTTTGATATTTTAAATGTCTTACCAACCAAATGTCAATTTTTAAATCTATAAATTTACCACATATTTTAACTGACTTGTTAAAAACGTAAACAAAATAAAATATTTCAAAAATAAATTGAGATCATTTATTTTATGTGTGTATTTTATTTCTTTTTTTGTAAAACTAGTTTTCTGTTTCCATCCAAATTTATTATTGAGAATTTCACGTGGTCATGATTAATCGATTACGGAGAGGCACATTGACCGTCGTCATGATCAGCATCTGATTAAGAAGAAGAGAAACGAAAATGTTATTTGTCATTTTCAAGACTAATATCTCGTTTTATCTGCAAGCCCTTTCTTTAATAACCGTTGTAATTAAAATCGGCTATTGAGTTTTGTAACAAGGGTCAATGCATTTTGGGTCCTCTTTAAAGACGAAACATCATCATTTCTTAAAACAAAATAAGAACAATAGAGCATAAAATAGTGAATCCTAGCCCTCGAATTGTATAATAGCAACAGAGTCTGAAGGGAATAGGTGTTGTTTAAGGGAAAAATGAGAGGGGGATCTAACTTAAGACCAGATAAAAAGATTACACATAGTAAGAATTCAGCATATTAGACTTTACCACGTGTGACTTAGGTGTGCACACCATGTCACACTTTGAAAATTCCTTTTTGTTCAATTTAATATACTTTAATTTTTAACGGGCGGTTTCATCAGATTCTATTCCTCGGATCAACATAGATTTTGCATGAGAAGTGGTTTATACTCATACGTTAAAATAAGTACAGAGAAGAGATATAATGGTTTAAAGCAATAAATATATTGTCTAAACAGATTTAAAAGATTTTGATATTTACAATGTTTTGTCTTATAAATAAATTGATTATTTTAAATTACAATGGTGTATATCTTAGAAACTTTACTTGGTTATTTTATTATAAGATTGTTTTAAATTTCCTTTCTAGAGAAAACTATATATTATATTTAGTACAGCTCTGTTAACATTTAATTATATAAAATGTTACCTATGAATGAATTACTTAATTATCTAAATACACAAATAATTACTTACTTGCTACACATAATGAAAATATTCTTAATAATACTCTTACTTATACAATTTTGAATTAATTATATTTTATTTTGATTTGATTACAGATATTCCTATCTCCTTTAAAATTGTTTGATATTTTAGGTATCGTAGGATTGTTATGTCAGCTAATTTATAATAAATAGAGTTTGTGTCACAAAAACATTCAAACTATTTTATCACAAATACTTAATGATAAGTTTATTTTAGTTATTCTTAATTTGGTTTTATTTTATTGACATTTATTTGATTTTAAGTTTATTTTAGATCTACTGATTATGATTTGGTCATACAGGATTATTTAAATTTGAAGTTAATTTTAGTTTAAGTATTAACTGATTTTGGTTTTGAGATCTCCCTTACATAAATTTGAAATTACGAACTATTTATATAATTCTTTGAGTTTCTGTTCGTAGTATTTTAAGATTCACTTCACATACACCATTTACCTTTAATGATAATTTTTATTGATTTATTTTAGGATTTTATACTTGACACTTAACACTTGATTTCGTAAAGCTCTTGACTTTGAAATGCACTAATTATTTTGATTGATGAATTTGTTTAAATTTTGAGATGTAATACATTTTATTTTTGGAATTGCACTGTTATTACGTCACGTTGATTTGATGATTGTAAATTGACTGAGCTTGTGTTTTAAAGCGTCAGATCCACCTACTTATTAACGAGTTATCAATTGTTTGATACGGATTTCATAAGATATTACGGTTGCTTCTGACTAGGTTTTTCCTTTATAAAAAATTTGCAGTCCTTTGCTTATACTACAGTTCAGAGAGGTATTATTAAGGTTTTACGTGCAGCTGGTTTATTTCACTGGGAACATTTAGTTCAATAAACCATAGACTTTACACATGTCTTTATTACTACCTGAACTTATACCAGTACTCTTGTACATCTTAACTGACTTCTTATTGTTAATTTTCTCTAGTAACCATTTTAAATATATCTCTACCAGTGTAGATCTTGTTGTAGATTGCCACACACATACTAGTTATAACTGAAATCCTGAGAGGCACTATTCATATTTTTTTCCCCTAAATGAAAAAAGATATTTTATAAAAACAAATTTCAGATACAATGGAATAAAAACGTATATGTGGCGGAGGAATATCAGTCATAACAGATTTTGAAAGGCAAAGTTAACAGCATTAAACTAGTCTTAACAAACAGAAAAGTGGGGGAAAAAACAATGTTAAGGTTGTAAATTTGTAAAATATTATAATACGATATGGTCTGATTATGTTAAATTTTAACTCAATTTTAGTTTGTATAGTTTCCTGTTCTAAAATTTACTTGAACACGTAATAATGTCTAGTTAAACATTTACATTAAAATAATTAAAAGCTGACACACTTTGTGAAGTCCAAAAGTGAGAAAGGATTGTTAAACAATACCACCAATTACTTTTTGAGTACAATAATTTCTCTGGAAACCAAGGAGACTAATAAATATTTCCATGGAGTTAAATATGCAAAGAAACAATATGGATTTAGGGAAAGAGTAATGTACAAATATTAAAAGTAAAAGTCTAAAACACTTGTAATTTTAAAATTAAAACTGTACATTGCACATTAAATAAATAATCCCGTATTCACTAATGTATTTTCTAACCACAGTTTTATATATGAACATGCAAACCTAATGATTTACTCAGCCAGATTGATTTTGTAGTTTTCCAATCATGCCGAGCCTGTAATCATTGAAATAGACACGGTGCTTTCTAGTTCATCATTTTTTATTTCCAGTCAAACTGAATGAAATTGGATTTACATTGGGTGTGCTCCAGCGTTTACTACTTACTTTTTGTTCAATGTGTAGGTTATGCGGTTAACATTCTGTTTCTTATGGCTATTATGCACTTTATTTATTTATTATCGTATATGATAAACAGAGGCAAAGTTGTAAGAACAATTTCCAAAGTTTTTTTTTATTACCTCGGCTATCCTTTACAACAATGACAAAGTTATCTGGTTTTAAAGTATATTTTAACGATAATTATTTTAAACAGTTTTAAATGGTTAGTTGTCGAAATTTATTAAAAGTGTTTCTTATTTAAAATAAAAAGGACAGTAAACGGCCATTTGATAAATTGATCGTGAGACAAGTTTTGTTTAACCTAGTGAGCAATAAATAGATATTCAGCGTGACTTGTTAGATGTTTTATAATAAAATAAATTATGAGCTACAATAATCAAACTATATAGTTAGCTATAGTTTCGTTATTGTAGACGGCGACATTGTCGTTGAAACGGGTTTGTAAAAAGGTATTTTTCATGAGAAATTGAGTTAAACTTGGATACAACTTATTTGAAAAATGTTATTCATAAGTTACCAAGAGAAAGAAAATGTGTTTTATATTAGAGATTTCAGATTTTAATACAATAATTGAATTTGTTTTCGATACCATCACCGACTAGTAGTCGTAGAAATTAGCGTATTAATTTGTTTTTTAAAAAATAAGTGAAATTATTACCTGAAAGTATTAGAAATTTAAATCAAAGAAGTTATGATAATTAACTTTGATAGACGTAATGGTAAATTGCGGTATTTAAAAAAATCCAAAATAACCCCGACACATATGATTGCAGTAGTTCACTATCTCTTTTTCCTATCCCACATATATAATTGAGCACACACAACACAGCAATATAAATACATAGTCGCGAAGGTTGGTGAACAAGTATATTGCGTTGATAAACCTGATATCATTACATTGATAAAATTGAAATATCTTTATAAATAACATTTAAAATGGCAAAATTGAAACTATATAAACCTTAAATAACTAAGGAGGACTTTCATAAAATGTGTGGAACGAAATATGTTTCTAATACATCTGCTCTCTCAGGATAATATGGCCAAAGGCCAACAAACTTTCAGTTCAAGAAGCATTATCTCGTTTGGAATTTATCGCCATTTCAAGTTTATTCTTACTTGATTAAACAAAATAACAACCATCTAATAGTAATTTTATTAGACATTGTTGTAGTAATCTCAAAAACATAAATCTTACATATAGTAAATAACGGAAAAAAGTGAAATATAAAAAAGTATATAATTTTTTCATATAATTTATTACAGTATCATATATATATACTGTAAATAACGTTAATTTTAAACTTAATTTGATTACTACTATAAATGCT
This sequence comes from Aphrophora alni, assembly GCA_963513935.1. Classification (NCBI taxonomy): domain Eukaryota; kingdom Metazoa; phylum Arthropoda; class Insecta; order Hemiptera; family Aphrophoridae; genus Aphrophora; species Aphrophora alni. The sequence goes on from OY740768.1 coordinate 53,935,585, forward strand.
TATAACAATCTATTCATTTTGATTTTCAATTGTAACACTAGACCAAATTTAAACTCAGCATAAAAGGAAATTAATTTATAATATATCTGCTCCCTCAAAATATAGACACAGGTCAACAATTAATTATTGTTTCAACAAACATGATCTAGTTAGAAATTCATCGCCATAACGAATTAATCTCAGTTTTGTGAACAAAATAACGTCTAATAGTAATGATGATTTATTAGACATAATTGTATTTTAGTTTAAAACATAGTCCTACAGAACTTAGTAACTCATAACTATATAACTCGGATCTCTGCTTATGAAAATAAACACTTTTCTCACTCTTTCATTATAAGACTGGGAACAAAGTCTCGGAAGAACATTCTTCCAGATCATTTCCTTAAAATTATTGCTTCTTATTTTTCCTTTGTTTTAAAGTTTCCAATTTTCAAACTCAAAGTTTAACTTGGGCGGGTTTTGTCTTTGTTAAGTTTTTGTAACATTTATTTCATTCTCTTACAAATGATTTTGTGATAAATTTTTGGAAACGAGGTGTAAACATAATCTTTTACATGTGTATAAAACTTTTTGACTGACATTTCACGAGAATTTGAAATGTTAAAAAATCATAAGATTATAAAGTAAATGGGACGCGGAAAAGAAGGTGTTGTCTTACTGACACATACACAATTATAGACGTTCATACAATAAAATGAAAAAAAAGATTCTTACAATAAAAAATAAATAGGACGACAATGATCTACGTCTTGTAGATTTGTAGATCATACACATAATATGTATCCCTTTTTGTCGTCCGTTCGTTTCTGTTATAATAAAACCCATAAAAGCAATTTAACAATAAAATTATCTTTGGAACCGGAAGCAAGGTCGATAGTAAAATTGACCCTGTTCTAACTTTTCATTTGTCTATAATATTGTTAATTAAGATATTGGAAATTACACATTAGATCTTGTTTAATTTAGACTCATTTTTTCAGTTTGAGATTCTCTTAATTTGTTAGGTCAAATTAAATATATTTTACCAATAATCATGTTTTCTGTAGTTTCAATTTGAGTAACTTGATTGTTAACTTTTAGCAATACTTAGTCAAATTATTGTTAGAAATTTCTAATTCTAACCTTATTTCCACATGGAAATATAATTAATATGATTTTCTTCATATTTGGATTTAAAACAAAATTATATTTTTGTAAATATAAATAAATAGATCACAAATTAGACAACACACCTAATTTTTTAGACTATATTTTTAAAATGTCACGAATAAAAGAATAGCAAAATCTTCATTAAGAATGATTAGTCAGATGTCCAATAAAACAATAGAAAAAGGAACATCCTTCTAAATGTCATTCACTTTACATATCCTTTTTCTATGTTATACACAACATATATAACATATTTTGTGTTAATCGGGTAATCGGGTAAAATAACGTCCTCCAGACATGGAATTAAATATGTCCTCAATCCATGGTATCTGGTAGCTCCTCTTTTATGATATTATTTAGTGTCACTCTATAGTCAGAACATAGCCTTATTAGGCTTGATTACTAGAAAATCAGTTTTCTAATTTTTTTAAATTACAATTAAAATTATCGAAATCTAATTTTCCTTGCCTATTTTCTCTTTTAAGGCATAAAATCTGTCTGAAATTAGATTTTCAGTTTGTGAGTACAAACTAAAAAATGTGTTCATGTCCATTTACTGTTATAGTGTGTATGCGTGTATTAAATTTCTATTATAGGCTATTCTTGGACAGATATGGGAGCTTTTCCTCAATTCTAGCAAATATTTGTTAAAAGCAGACACTTTTTGGGAGAATATATAATTTAAAGTCAAGTGAAGTACTTAGTCCGATTTGTGAATTTTCTATCGAGTTTACAGTTAGGTTAATTTTTATTTCATAGACAAAGTTTTATTATTTATGTAGATAGTTTATTTAGGAATTAATTAATATTCCTGCTTTTGTCATTAGAAATAGTTGTATGGCCAGCACATATTTTTACAATTTAACTATTTACCTAATTAAATATCAGTGGTGAATCCAAACTCAGATTAAATAATATAATAATCGAATACTTGGAATATAGAGTTGGATTGATTTGTAAAATTAATCTGGCGATATTAAACGAAAAATGTTCCAGAGAAAAAGGCACGCTGTAAACAAGTGAGATGAGATTTGCAATTTAAAGTACTCATTTTATACCCTAAGTTTGTTTTACACTGAATATTATCTGTGCAATATCGTGAACAGATTCTTATTTCATGTTGTTAAAATAAAAGATTTCTGTCATTGAGAGATATATTAAAATTTCGTAATAAGAATCTATCTTTTGATACAGTATTAATTGTATCAGAACAAATCAATCTGATACATCATCAAGGGCATCAGAACAATCAACCTCTACAGTATCAAAACAATCAATCTGATACATCATCAAGGGCATCAGAACAATCAACCTCTACAGTATCAAAACAATCAATCTGATACATCATCAAGGGCATCAGAACAATCAACCTCTACAGTATCAAAACAATCAATCTGATACATCATCAAGGGCATCAGAACAATCAACCTCTACAGTATCAAAACAATCAATCTGATACATCATCAAGGGCATCAGAACAATCAACCTACAGTATCAAAACAATCAATCTGATACATCATCAAGGGCATCAGAACAATCAACCTCTACAGTATCAAAACAATCAATCTGATACATCATCAAGGGCATCAGAACAATCAACCTCTACAGTATCAAAACAATCAATCTGATACATCATCAAGGGCATCAGAACAATCAACCTCTACAGTATCAAAACAATCAATCTGATACATCATCAAGAGCATCAGAACAATCAACCTCTACAGTATCAAAACAATCAATCTGATACATCATCAAGGGCATCAGAACAATCAACCTCTACAGTATCAAAACAATCAATCTAAGCGTCAGCAAGATTAGAACAATTAAGCTTCTTATCAACAGAACCTTTAAACTGTAATCAGAACTATCAAACCTCCTACAGTACCTTATAACAGGCCTTTGCTGTTAAAAGAGTGGATTATTTTTTAAACAGTGTTTATTTTTACGGTGTCTTTTACTCTCCTCAAAACATAATGTTTTGTCGTTATCGGTTTAAAAAATTTATTTGAATAATATTTCTAATTTAACAGATCCAAGTAACACTGTAAAGAATATTTGTTCAAACATTAAGCAAGACTGAGGTCGACAATTCTAGTTCCAAATAGTAATTCTTATCATACGTACAAGATACCCATCAAGTTTCTAATTTGAGAAAAGTAGTTTTATCAGAAAATGTTGCTATGCTAAAAATGATACTTCAAACCAATGGAAAAAAATAAACATTGCCCCAGTACTATACTATTTGTATGTGTATATTGTTTTAATTTGCTAGACTAAACGTACTTTATACGTTTAGTCTAAAGTTACTAAGTACTAAACTACTTTAGATAATTTTGTATTTAAGAAAAACTTATTTTAGAATTGAAATAATTATAATAAATATTTATATTTTATTAATGTTTGCTCCAAATTTGTATTTAGTCGAAGTTATCAACCTAAAGGTCGACTGATTTACTACACAATGTTGAAAATTCACATAATCGTTCAACATGGAGTTGCACTTTATTTATAAAATATTTATTCTAATCAATAAAATAGATAGAGAACGGATGGGATAGTGTCACGCACCTAGTAACCATGTTTGGTTATGCAGAGGTCTATGGAAACCTTAAAAATTGATTTGTTTCTTATTTAATTTATTCATGTTCAGTTTACCCTTGTTACACAAATAATATTTGTATAACGACAATAAGAAATAAATGAAATGAAATTAAAATGGAACTCATAACTCATTAGGCATATGTAGCCTAATAACAAATAAAGCACTGAGAAACAACAATACAAATATAGTTCACATACTCGTACATACAATGAATAAAATAAATTATACATAAGTACATACAATAACTAGAATATAATTTAAAATAACAATAATAAGATTGAAATAACAATGTAATCCAAAACATTAAGAACATTAGTTGTATTATTCCTTCTGATTCGCAGCACAACATAAGGTTTGGTATTATCACAGGCTCCATGAAGGTCATTTTTTATCTTGTAATATGGGTATGAATTTGTTCTTTACAGGACCAAATCTATCTGAATATACATGTAAGAGCAAAGTGGTTTCTAAAAGATAATTACATATATATGTAACAAGTTATTATTATTATTACCTCTTTACGAGAGTCTGTTGGATTTAACTTTAAAATTGCTCTGATTGCCTTATTTTGGAACTGAAACACTCTCATATAATCAGTGGATTGATAACACCACACATTTACTTAAGGCAGGAGTAAAAGTGAGAATAATACACTATTAGGCAAACGTCTTTGAAGCTGCTCTTTATTTTAACCTTCTAAAAAGGGAGAGGCTGGTGTTTAACTTACCGCAATATTGTTAATTTGTGGAAGACGTGTGAAACATTTATCAACCACAAAATACAAATAGTAACATTATTTATTTTAAAAATAAAATATAATAGTTGTGGAAATCAATATATTTTTTAAATTGACTAAAAATTTACACACAAATTAAAAAAAAGTCACATCAAATTTCGTAAAATAAGACAAAAGCAAAATCGCTAAATGGATTAAAATCGGCCAGTTTTAAAATTTTTTAAAGATTTTTGTTGTTAACAAATTTATACAAAATGTTTAAAATATAACGAAAGTGATCGTTGGAAAGTTATGTAGCGGATAGAGTTGTTTATAATATTAAACTTGATTAATTTTTCTCTTTTGTTCTGTGGTTAGGATCGATGCACTATGGTTTAACAGGTCATTAAAACTGTAGCATTTGTAATAATTTTAAACAAGTTTCATATGTCTAAAAGAATTTCTGAAACATAAATATATAAAGACAGAACGACAGGTTGACACTCTGGAAGTACAAAACTCATAAACCTTAATAATTATTTTAATGACAAAAGTAAATCTTTTAAATCCTTGTTACAATATTTGTTACGGTCAAGTTTTAAACGACGATGTATTCCGGCTTTGTTTCTAATATGCTTCATTTTCCCATTTGTCAACATTTTAATTTTTCTACACATTCATTAATTCTGATAGTTTTTCTAACTAAATTCTTATATTTGTTATTTTAAAGTAGCTTTATAGAAAACGCAGCAGGAATGTTTTAGCTATACACTATAAGAACAGCAATTTCAATAAATTGGCTAAATTATTGTGTTTTTTTAAAGCTACCTTTTTACAAAAATAATATGAAAAACTTAAATTTCTAGGTTAACACGTTAATTAAAAATATTCATGTCAGCAGACACCTATTATTCAACTTTCTAAACAATACCATTTTATAATAGTTTTCAATAAACGAGAGGTTTATAATAAATAAACACATCACTGACTTTCTGAATGAAAACGGGGAACACTGAAAAAAACAATATTTTTGAAAGAAATTTTCATACTGGTTAGAGATTTTCTCTTGATCGACACGTGGTCTTTGTAAACCTTTCAGATGCTTCTGTATAAATGGAAATTTCCATATTATATGATACTACGAAACTCTGTCGCTTTCCTATATAATACAATTACCTTCTTCGTGTCGACAGTTTGGGACTAGTGAATCAATTATGTTTTTATTATATAAGTGCCTTCATGTACTTTGTTCGTAACATAAACCTATTTTAACCCTTCTCATAATAAATTGATCAATTGAAACCCAATTTTTAATTATGGTAGACAATACTTATTTTATATGTTTGCTAAATACGACGAAATTATTTATAAAAAATTGTATATAAAGATGTATATTTATTCTTATTATTTACTAGTGATTTGACCCATTGTACTAGTGTTATTAATCATTGTAATTAATCAAAATTCTGTTATAATAAGAATTTATAGACGGTTTTTTTAAATTTACAGATATCTTTTGAGCGATTTCGGGGATTGGATAACATTTTTTTTCTGACGTAAGAGAACATTACATTTTTTTTAAAATCATTAATTTTTGCAACTATTTTGACCTACATTTAGAGTAAGGATGGTTAGATTTTATGTCTATAGTTTAAAAAAAAATTAGGTATCAAAGGGAACAAAATAGCTCAAACGGTTTATGAGAAATCATTGAAGAAGGACATACCGACAAACAATTCCGAAAAGATAAATATACACTTTTTAATCAGAAGGGGGTCAAAACGGATATATTTAGGGAAATATCAACATCTGTTTTCTATCGTTATAGTTATTACAAAAAAAATCGCATGTTAAACGACGGAAATATATTAATTCATTATAAATACTTATGAATATAAGTATACTATGAAGGCTAAACTCCTTCTAAATATATATATATATATATATATATATATATATATATATATATATAGTTTAGCGTCATTGAACTCTATTTTTAATGAAATTTAATTTTTCTATGTATAAAGACATCATATTCATTGTCAAAAGATGTATTAAAGAAAAAGATATTAAAATTAAAAGATACCGTTAATTAATAAAAATATTTACAAAATATGAAATAGATGTATTTGTTACGGTAAGAAGAAAAATATATAATAAGAATTAAATGAAATCACCGTTACTACAAAAAAAGAGAGAAAGGGCGATTCGATATTATTTGATTTTAATTATGAAAATAGAATGAATGATATCATTCGCATTTCTTAAACAAATATATACCTAAAGGATCTACATTCGTATATCCATTCAATGTTAATAGATCATTTGTTTCAATCCTTTAAGATCACAGCAAACAGCCATTTGCAAGATCATTACGTGGCAGGATATTGTTACAGAGAACATTATGCAAATGCCATTCTCCGCAAAACACAAAGCTGAAATTCTTTTTCCTTTTTACACATAAAATGCAAACTTGTATTTGTATTTAGAACCATTAAAAATAATTAGCAGTAAGGGACAGATTAATTGAATAATTGGGTTTTAATTAAATTATAGCTTATGTTTGACTGGGTTGTGGAAAGTAATATTAAGCAAATTAACTTAGGCAATAGACAATTAATTCACAATAATTTTGAAATCCGATCCGACTAAACCAAATAAAAGCTGAATACATTTCTGTATACATTTTGAAAATGTGGTGCTATGTATTTAATATTTTTAATTGTATATAATAAGGTAAACCTATTCGTATCTGTATTGTTTTGTCAGAGATTACAAAGGAGTTTCGCAGTCAGTCATGTTTACTTATTGCTCAATTTGTAAACTAATCAGAGTTTAATCCAATAAAGCGCGATGAACATACCATATAGAAATTCAAGAGATATTCAGACCCTTGTTACAAAAATCAATAGCTGATTTTAATTACAACAGTTATTAAAGAAAGGACTTGCTCATAAAACGAGATATTAGTCTTGAAAATGACAAATAACATTTTCATTTCTCTTCTTCTCAATCAGATGCTGATCAAGACGACGTTCAACATAATGCGCCTCTCCGTAATCGATTCGACATGACCACGTGAAATTCCCAATAATAAATTTGGGTAGAAACAGAAAACTAGTTTTACAAAAAATGAAATACAAATACACACATAAAATAAATAATCGCAATTTATTTTCGAAATATTTTAATTTGTTTACGTTTTTAACAAGTAAGTTAAAATATGCATAAATTTATACATTTAAAAATTGAAATTTGGTTGGTAAGACATTTAAAATATCAATTTTTTTGGGTGAATCCATACACATAAAGAAGCGAAAATTGGTATCTTAAAGTAGGATCAGTGAGCAATTCATAGTATCATGTAAGTTAAATTATTTAGTAGGAAAATTACAAATCTGGAATTTCAATAATATAAAATGACAAATAAGACTAAATAAATAAAAATAAGTATTAATGTAAAAATATAAATTATACAAATAAAACACATAGAAATTCTTTTGTTAAATTCTATATTTATTGGTCTACACGACAATGGTTTCTCTAGTTACGGCATATAGAAAGACATGTCAATGCCGTAACTGAAGAAAATATGGTCGTCTAGACAAATAAATGTGGAATTTAACAAAAGAATTTGTGTGTGTTATATTTGTGTAGCATGGAATTCTATCAAATACCGTCGGTCATCAGTATAAACAATATTAAAAATATAAATGTTCTAAAATAACTTCATATTAAAATTAATTTATTTTATACAACGTACAGTAATTTAATTCATTAACAAGATAACAAAATTATTTTCTTTATTACCACAAACAAACTTGTGTTAAAAAAAAAGTATATATTTTGTAAACATATTATTGTAGATTACGAAATAAAAAAAATAACTCCACGTGGTTTCCTAAAACATTAAATTTAATTGAAATTTTAATATTATAAAATAAAATAGATAATACAAATTTTGACTCAAGTTAAATGTATCTATTCTTAGAATAAAGACAATTCAAAACATCACCTATTTTTTTTTTCAAGTTGGTAACAAGGAGAATAAATTATTCTTTGATAAAATTTCGTATTCTCTCCATACACACACATGATCCACTTGCCTTTCTTCTGATACAGGAAATATGTGTACAGGGTATGTTTTAGACAGTCAATTCCTGTTCCTTCTATCATATTTCAGTTTATATATTTCCAATGAAACGATTTTTCTCTTTCTTCCTTGTTACTTCTTGAAATATAAATAACAACAATAACTTAAAACAGCTCCACTACAAAAACAAAACAACCGGAACGTTATCTACAAATTATGTAAATATTTATTGTATTTACACAGGAGGAACATGTTATTTTTATAAATTTATCAACAAGATCTTATATTATTTGAGCATAATCATTTAAAGTAAACTCTTCACGAATTGTACTACATTTCTCTTCCAGTCATAAAGAAAACTTAATAGCACTCGACACTATGTTCTTGAAAATTTCGAGAGAAACGTCAGTCAAAAAGTTAAAACGAACCATCGTTGAAACCTCATGTGATGAAAATTTAACTAATTTTTTAAAAATTGTATAAATATCGTTTATTACTGGACATTACAAAAACTTTCAAAAATTATTCTTTCTTATATGGGTTAGGAACATGACCCTATACAGAAAAACTGCAGGGCGATCTCATTTAGTACACTTTTGTTTAAAAGTGTAATTTTAATTTTATATAAATGCAGCATATTTGTCGTTATCCCATGACATGCCAAGTTTGCGTTTGTTCCAATTTCTACAGAAATATTCAAATAGTCAAATTTTGCGGAAAAATCATGCTATATTAGGTTATTTCATATTTCGTGCAGTTAGAAAATTTTCTTACAGTGGTTGCAGGTTATTTTTATCCAATTAATTTTAATAACTCCAGACACTTGGGGAATACTTGTTGTAAATTAATTCTACTTCATTGTTGCAAAACTTCCTCAGCTTTCATGAATTTGAAAATTGCATTGAATTAAAAAGTTTTGATTTAATTTAGTATATAACTTTGTTAATATCTTTAAAATTAATAGATCCAACATACTTTCACAACTTAATATTTCATCACATTAATCTGAACTTTTTCCAGACTTTTCATACAAGAATTTTAAATGACATTCAAAACTTATTCCAGTTCAGTGATGTTAATTTTTTTTATGGCACTTTAATTAAATTTTATTTTAAATAGTTATTTTCTTTCACATTATATTGAAATTTAATGCGTTTGAATTTTTAAATATTTTTATTGGTTGATTACACCACCCCAATTACACCACTGACTTTATTGTAGAATATATTTTTATATTAAAGCGCTTCAGCACTATATGGACTTACCTGCTACTTTTTGGTAACCTGTGAAACATGAATATCACTTAAATTTAACAGTGGACAACGGTGAAATCACATTTGTTGCGTTTATTCTTAAGATTTCTTTTTCCAGTGATAAATATAAACAGTGAATTCACTTTTATCCAGCAATTTGTGTAATTTTTGTTTATAAAGTGTTTTAAATAATTAAACAACGTTTAAAAAACTAAATGGTAATACTATATTTATAACGAATAATACAAATTTAAATTATACAAATAGTCTTATATAGTGTTAACAAATAACTGAGGATCAAATTTGTTATATTCTTAATTACTGTGTTTTTGTTACTTCAAAGGATCTCTTGTGATAATATTTTTCTTACTACACTATATTTACAAAAAACCTTATCTATCAACATACTGCACCTTATTATGTTTTTAAAAGCAAATAGAATGTTATGCATCTATTGTAAAAACTGTTAATTTTTCAAACATATAATATTTTTATATTAAACTTAAAAGATTTAATTCTTTAAACTAAAAATCACAAAATAATCTTTTTTAAATAATAATATAATATTGTATTGTCTGAGACAAATTACATTGTATAACCACGTCAGTCCATTTAGTTAACATATAAATAAGTGGAATATAACAATAACATAGTAAAAAGATATAAACATCAAATTACCAAGAAAGAATCCAACATAAAAAGAAACATACATAACAAAAACCTGTCAACAATATTAAAATACTCCTCCGAGTAATAGATACAATAACCACTTAAATTTTGAAGCAACTTACAAATATTTTTACACCACACACATTAATACTAGTATGTATTTCCTCAAAATACTATTGCTACATACATACAGTACGTATAACGTGAGGAAATGTTTCAAATCTTAAATCTTAACTAGATCTAGATATCTTAAACAGTCTTGTGAATAAAGACATATTCAGCCTCGTCGCTGACTAAGTTTAAATTTCTCCTCTTCCTAACACGACTCTAATTTCGATTGATAAACATCAACACTTTTACTTTATTTGTGCTAAGCCTAGTCCTTCGCTCATTTAAAAACATTCCTCACTTAGACAAAATCTCTCGCATGGGATTGAGGTAACAAGGCAGTAAAATTATTTATTAAATATATTTTTCAGGTTTGGGTAATTGTGTCCTTGATTTCGCCACCATTTGAAGAGCTATTCATTTCTGGAAATTTCTTCATCCTTCAGAAACCTATTTACTTCAATAACAGCTCTAGAAAAAATTAATGTTCCCTTTTTTCTTCATTGATAGTTTTTCATCTAGTGCTGAAAACACTGACAGTTCATCTACCTTTTGTTTTTATCATTGGGTGGTTTTGGAACAACATTTTCATCTGTGCTGAGTACTTCTGCTATTCTCATTCTCATTCTACCACACAGATGACCAGTTTTTTTAACTCTATCACTTATTTTTTGAATAGAAAAAAATAAGATGTTTGAATCGAGGATCTACAAAGTCACTACAGTTAGGTTGTCGTTTGACTCAAAACGACAAAATTGGTAGACAGTTCCATTGTGTAAACAATTAACACTTTACCTTGCACGCTACATCCACCAAACATGGGCATCTGCATGAGCTATCCAAAGGTTGTACTTGACTAAAATCTGACCAGGTCAGGTCTTTACTTGCCCCTTCTTGCGGATACACAACTTTCTGCTTTTTCTCACATGTACAATCTCAACATGTCCATGGAAAGATTTTTTCAGGTTGGTACATTGTAAACCTCTCCTGTTTACTTGTATTCCGAGATAGGGGTACTAACAGAAAGGAAGGTGGTGTTTATTGAGTAAGAATTTCACACTATTGGGAAGATCGGATGTCTCCCTTTGTCTTTTGAAGATTTTCCACCTATCGTACGAAATTTAAAAAATCACTACTATTAGTCCAACTCTCTACCTGGACGTCCTGAGCTCGTAATTTACGTCACCCTTTCCTTCTCCCTAGATGTGTTGACCTTGCAAGATGTGTTACCTTGCCTGGTCTTGTTGAGCTCCAGAATTCTGTCACCGTTTAAATGTTTTGCTTAGGCGTATTGAGTTCACAAAATCCATTTTCTCTACCTGGGCGTGTTGAGCTCACATGATCCCTTCCATCTGCTTGGGCGTGTTGAACTCGCATAGTCTCCTTTGTGTCATCCTATCTATGAAGCACAGGATCCTTTCTTCTACCTAGATGCATCGCAGAGCCCCATCTCTTTCATGCTGTTGAGGGCGTGTTGTTTTCACAGGATCCTTGTCCTCTGCCTGGTCTTATTGAGCTCGTAGAGTCCTGTTCCTGTCATTCTGCCTGGTCATGTTGAGGTCGTAGGATCCTTTCCTTTTATCTGGACGTTTCGTTCCTGTCATCCTGCCTGATCATGTTGAGCTTGAAAGATCTGTTATCCAGGCTGATCGTGTTGAGCTCCCAGAGTCCTGTTACCTTCACCCTTTTTTGTTTTGACGTTTTGAGCTCCCAGGATCCAGTTTCCGTTATCGTTGTCATTTTGCCTGTGCGTGTTGACCTCTCAAAAACCCGCCAAACTGCCCCTCCACGCACGTTCCACAGAATACTGTAGTAAACTATAGTTTTCCAATGAAACTGTATTTTTAATATTTTTTTCTCGATTAAATCATCTTTAGAATTAATTATGAACATTATTTTACTTACATTATACAATCACGCAATTTTGTTTTGTACACTGCAAGTATTCACGCAATGAATTAAGTTACACAAAAGCAGAGGTATTAAAATTAACCTTTGTTTTATTGTAATAACAAAACATTACGTGTTCGTGTAACAGCGCCCTTTTGAGAAAATAAATAGCAATGACACATGTTTTTTGTGGAGACATTACAAAACAATGCACGAAATAACAATGTTGAGATTTTTTAATGTGATAATTTTATTTAAAATGGAAGAAATATATTTTAATTATATTATAATTGTTGCCGATGAAAGAGTAAAATTAGAAATTTGTGTTACATGACCAAGTTATTTTTAATAGTGTAAAATTATATTACATTTCCACAATGTTTCATGTGTATAAATCCTGTAATCACTTATATTAATAAATAAATAATAAGTATAATTCAAGAAAAATTTTATTTTTAAGTAGAAGTAAAAGAAACTAAAAATTTACGTCTACAAAATCTTTGAAATACAAACGTTTAGCAAAATAGATCAACAATCAAAACGCCTAATTTTTCCTAAGTGATTATAAAGAAAGCTTACGATTTTAACAAATGAAAAGGTACAGTAGTTCAGCCTATAGAAAAATTTCTTTATGGTTTATATAGTCATGAAAAAAAAATTAAATACTGGCACATAAGATTACAGCATTAGATTTTATATACAGATTAAAAATCACATTTTTTCGTACATTTATATATGGTGTTTAAACTTTGATAAGCTGAATCGATTCAACTCTCCACAAACTATACTTTTTGAGAAATGGACTAAGTATAAAAACAATCTCATCACTTTAAAAATGTGTATTTATAGAGCGATTTTAATTTAATTTATAAGTTTTAATACGTTTTCAGCTGGTGGCAAATATAGATAGTTATACAACAAATTCCAAAATTTCTGAATTAAAATTCTTATTTTCTAAGCCTGTAAACTAGAGACGCGAGTTTGCATAATTAGGAATATTGTATCAAATATGAAACGAGCCCAAAGCCGAGAGGAATGTGTTTCCACACAACTAGAGTTATACATTCACTGTGAGAGCTTATCCGTGTATGACAGTATAATTTTATGTACAAAAGTGGAAAGGGGAACAAAATTATATCCTGCGTTCACGCCTCATGTATAGCGTTCACGAACTTTCTTATTTATCTCTTATCACTATCCCATTTATCTACTTTACCCTCTCGTTTTTTCTTTTCTCACACTAAGTACAGTTTAACGAATTTGTTATGACTGCTTTGCAATAAGTCATGTACCAGTATATTGTCTCTGTTACCAGTTACTCCTTCACCATTTTCTACCAAAGCGATTCATCTCTTAATTAGCCGACCCAGTTTAAACTTGTAAGAAAAAAACATCTTTCTTTCTTATTATAATGCAACGCCATGACGCATACTGCCTTGGCTATTTTTACATAAAGAGCGATAATTAATTTAACCTTTTATATTTCCCCTCCCTTAATTGTTGCCTAGAGTTTGAGACAAAAAGAATTGTTCATTTAACTGTCAACAGGGCTAAGCAATAAATCATTTTCACCTCACGTTAAATGGTTTCACTTTTTCAAACATAAAGCTTAATTAACATATTAATGAATTAACGTACTTTATATTAGACAATTAACGACCTTACAAGTTTAATAATTTCTTTTTTCCAAACATTAGAGAATTAATTAATTAGAATTGATACAATTTTGAGTGAGACTTTTCTATCAGACTATATTTATCCAACTCAACCATCTTTCAATAATAATAATAATAATAATAATAATAATAATAATAATAATAACAATATTCTAAATTTTGATAAATCACTTTGTAATAAAATCAAATCTGTTCTTCCACAAACCTTTGTAGTGTACAAAGATAGCTCGGAATTTGATGCACCATATGTTACCGTTACTGCACCTGAGAGGTTTAAAAATGTATAAAAAACGGTGCAAAAACATTACACAAACGTTTTTACTCAACCATGTTCAAAACTAACTACAAACCAACCAAATTATTCGTCACCAAAAATGTTGGTTTCGCAGTTTTTATTCGAAAAGTTAAAATGAACTATGGTAGCTTGCTTTGAAAAAAAAAAAATTATATATGACCTAAATTTGTATCATTTTTATAATAAACAAATCTTCAGCGTAAATTATAATTATTTAAAATCGAACTTTTTTTCGGCGGTGGTGAAGGTCAAGTTTGTTGTTTGACAATCACACCTAAAACTTAGTTTATTTTTTACTGTGACTTTTCATTTTAGTTTGCCTCATTAATCTTCACATTAAACAAGAAATGGAACGAAATCGGTAGAGTATTTTATAATATATGTTGAATACAAGCTTGGGATCCCGACGGAACCTAGCTGAATCTACATTTTTTCCCCATAAGTTTCGGTAGATTCCTCTATTTTATCTTTCCTATCAGATCTCTCTTAACCAACAATTTTTCTCTTTTGACCCTGACACTATTAGAGTATTCGAGGGCTAGGGGGGGGGGGACTTTATTTTATATTCTTTTCTTCCTTTTTTTATAATGTGATCACGAAAGAGAGATTTTTCGTCTTTAAAAAATAAGGGGAAATACAACTATTGTCAATTTTTGTTATCCGATAACTCACAAATCTATATTTTTGGAGAGCAATATATAATAAAACTCGTTATAGCCAATGTTGAGAAAATAGAAATATTGTTTTTTTAATTACTACAGCTACCTTCAAAAGTTTGATTAATCGAAAAAAAGAAAAAAAAGAACCCTAAATATGACTTAAAATATAGCCAAGTATTTTTGGGGTGTAGAGCGTTTTATTATTCTCTCTGAGGCGGAAAAAATGCTTTATGGACTCTCTCCGAGTGAGATTCATACTCACTAAAAAACCCGCCTCCTCTACCCTATCAATGGGTTTTGATGGACTGGCCAACGTATCACCTAAGTAGCATCGTCGCTGATATAGCGCACTGCAGAAGCCAGATAGACAAACTCATCCATTCTCAAAACCACTTTTTTGTACTCATGGGACCTCAATTTGCAAAAACTCTACATTAATTATTTTGACCCATCTCAAAAACTACGAAAATGTGAGAAAATTATAAAAAAAAGGAATAAATACATTTCAAACGAACATCAAACGTGTTTTAGATAAAGATCAATTCACATTTCATAACACTGTTATGTGCCATGACAATGGCTTCAATCACTGTATTTCCAAAATAAAATTCGTTTAAATATTTAAAACAGGGGTTTGAACAGGGGTTTGAATGTGTACAGATGGTGGTTATAGCAAGTGCGACATAGATATTGCGTGAGAGAGACAAAAAGCTTAGTTGTTATCTTATCTGATAGACAGGTTAGTAGGCTTCCACACAACCTACTTTATATCATTATAGTTATTTTGTAATCTAATTCAGAAGGCTGTGGCAAATACTTGATCTTTATCTGTTTCGTATCGAAACGTTAAACTACGTCAATGCCTTTACTGTGTTTAAGAGTACTAGAGTGAACGTATGTGTTGTTTTATGAAGTGGTCGTATATTTGTTTAAAAAGTGTTTTCCAGAATAATTTGTTTAATTGTTGTATTATTCAGTTATAGTGTCAGTGTTTAAGTATTGAAGAAAGAAGTAGACATACATTCATTTCCGCTACAGGGAAGATTTTAGACAATGTCGTAAGTTAGTTATTTAATATTAATAATCAATTACAGCTAAGTTGGTTAATTTTGTATTTTTCAAGTTATTGTCTCTATTTTTTGTACATATCTCTAATTTTAAATTCCAGACCATATTAATGGAATCTTTAAATTTACCTGAGTTTTTAAATTTGAATTTTATTACGTTCGTGTTTCTCAACTACGCTTAACCTATATTATGTACAGTAAAAATATCAAAATCAATTATATCCCTTTATCTAATTGGTATGAAAGGGATTTCAGTTGAAACTATATTATATAGAAATCACACGATGTGTTCTACACTTTTTTCACGTATTTTTGGGTTTGATCCTTCTTTTTCATCTTTTTTATCAGGTCTCTCTTGAAGAATTTTTGTTCTTTACCTACCCTGACATCGTTAGAGTATCGAGGGGTAGGGGTCTTTATTTAAAATTCTTATTTTACCACGTTTTTATTAGTTCGATCTCCGTCATATCTGTCTGTTTGTCAGTCTGTTCGGGTGGAATTTTGCAATCGAGTTTAAACTAACTTCCCCATAAGCTAGAGACCTGAAATTTTGAACAAATGTCAAAATCGGATGACAATACAATATTCATTTGGTTCCTTGTCTCTACATTTGTTTAAACAATAGTTGTTTAAACAAATAAAAATCTGCCAATGAAATATAGACTTGAAATTTTAAACATGGGTAGAGGATGGATAACAATACATTCACTTTGTTCCTTGTCTGCAAGATTGTTTAAACAATATTTGATGAGAGCAGCGTCTGCTTTGGACGCTTTGCATATTCTGCATTGTAGTATACAGCATCAGCACTGTCGTTTCTGCTCTCTCGCGTTGCTGTAACAGCAGAACTTGTATTTCAAGTGTGTACATTTACCTGTATAAGCGTGTCGCGTGTCGCGTTTCGCCCCCTAGTTTAAAGTGTAATTGCATTTTCTAGTGGAAACATCACTTTTCACATGCTTTCGCCGTCAGAAAGAGGCGGCTATTCAACGGAAGCGCCGATTAGAGAAGAAGAAGCAAACACGGCAAGTTGGGCTACAACAGGAATCTGAAACAGATAAGTTGGCAAGATTAGCCAAACGCCGTAAGCCCACGTCCCGAAAAACAGCGCAAGATCAAACTTGAAAATGATAAGAAACTAAAGGCTCTAGCGAGATCGCGTAAAACGGGGGACGCAAATTCATCTCGATTTGCCGATGACGTGCATCGACATGTTCAAACAAGAGCAAACGAGGCTCCGGAAGCGCGTGCTGCTCGGCTTGCTAGTGATGCACGCCGCCATTCTGAAAAACTAACGTGCGAAACTCCCGAGACGCAGAAAATCAGAAAATAATAAATCATTTTTTTTTTAAACATACCACGTTTTTAAAAAGGACTAAAAAGTATAAAATAATTTTTCATGACCATTTTACAATTTTGAGGGAGGATTGTTAGTGGCTATGGATATATTTGGAATATTTGGAGAGAAAACCGTGGGGCGTAGCCGGTAAATAATACAAGTAGACAATCCGGACGAATTCACAGCTAATTTCAGTGAATCGGAAATGAGACTGTAATTTAATTTAGGCCTATTTACTCTTCCTTAACTATCAAAGATTTCCTGCTCCAAGTTTTTCTCTCCAAGTATTCCAAATATGTAATCAAGTGCTATGACATTTTGGAAGAAGGTTCTTTGTAACTAGACCCAACGATGTATCTACTAGATTTATTTTATTTTCCGTTTTAAAATGGCGACCACATATAGTTTCACCGCATGGACACAGGTAATCATACCAGGGAAAAGTACGCGTTATACAGGGGATGCTACTAGAAATAAAGTGCCCCTCCGAAGTATTAATATAATGGTGTAAACTATACATATCGAGCAGTCGTACAAAAAAATTCAAATGAAAAATAATTTTTTTCTTTTCTACAATTTTCTGACGGAAGTTTTTACCTGAGCAAAATATTCGTCACTCGTTACTTTATAATATTTTTATTTATATAGATGTCACTATATTCATAGGGTTACAAAAGTACCAAATAAATTATTATTTGTTTAACAGTTACACAGTTTATGTCTTAGATTTAAAAAAAAATTTGATATAAAAATCATTAACTTGTACATATACAGTAGATTAATTTGAATTAGAGAAAAATATAGACAGTGCTGGTGATATAATTTGATGGAAGCGTCACCAACCAGGTAGATCAACTACTGTTTGGGGGTAAAGTTGGGTTAAGGTAGCAGGCATTCTGGGGGTTTATTTACACCGATGAGTGTAGAATAATATTTACTACAATTGTGATCCTAATGAATAGTAAATCAAAATCTCAACTCTAATAGCACGCCATCTACAAAAATTTATCGTTTTTTGTTTTTCCTTATGAGTTCTTCTTCTTTTATTTGATTCAAGGATATAGTGATTGTGTTATTATTTACTATTACTCCTTGGTCTATGAATATTGTTGTGCTTTATGTCAACTCAGTTTACAAGAACTTTGATTTAATGTAGATATTAAGAAGCTCGGTTGAGTTTATTCGAGCGACTTTGCAATAAGTTGCTGGCTCTGGGCACCTAACCACCACCTTGGATCAATGTCCAATTTGATATTTTAATAATAATTTAATTTTTTTAAATAGTTCATTTTTGTTTGGTTCAAGGTGAAAATTAGGTAAAATTGGCAATTTTGTTTTGGTCTTTTATTTAATGAAGATAGAAGAAATGTGAAACCCATTTAATTCCAGTTTAAAAGAAGTTATTTTCATTCTTTTGGATAAAATATATCGAAAATATTTGCTTGATTGTGAAGGCATATCGGCACTAAATGTGCATGTAGTTTAGATGTTAAAGCTGACGTTATCTGAGAGATTTCATACTAGTGCAAAAGTATAGCCTACGTTCACGAACAAAAGGATGGCCTCGTATGTATGAAACTTGTAAAGTTTAAGAGTTTTGGGTAATTCTGAGCAATTACTTGGTCAACCCTAAACTTTTTCATATTTTACTACGATAATGTAGAGATGTATATGAAACTAAAAAAAAACATAATTTAGGCCCCGGAAAGTTAATATATGCTATATACAAATAGAAATTACCTCAGTAATCGCCGGGTTCAACGTCCTCATTCGAGTCAGCGGCAACTGGATCAGTGTTCTGTTGCGATGGTTCCCTGTTGTAAACTTCACCGATAGCCCGAAACAAATGGTGTAGTCTTTGTTTGTAATCCTTGTGTTTCCGTTTGTACATGAACTCAGCAAGGTGGCCAATAAAATGGTGTTTTGTTTCATAAGAATAAATAATGTTTTCTTTGCTGTAAATATGTAGGGCTGTATTATTATATGTCACGAAAGGTTTGGCCAGGTTGTTATATATATATAACCACCTGGCCAAACCTTCCGTACGTTTATTGAAGTGACTTTGAACCTTCTTATAGCTCGGCAACCTGTACGATGGCCTTGCGGGCCTTGAATTATATGTTTCTTGCTTTCTGAGAATATCCTTATGACCGTAGTAAAATATGAAAAAGTTTGGGGTTGACCAAGTAATTGCTCAGAATTACCGAGTTTTGTAAACAGTACAACGGCTTAGATTGTTTCTGGGAACAATTTCTCTACCTGACTGCATAGGATTTCCGGTAATTTCAGCAAAAATTTCAATTTCGGTTAACTCATCAACTATAGGATGACCAGACTTTTTCTCAACCTCAACACTTCCAGTTAGAAGAAAGTTACTTAATAATTTAGATACACTCTGAAGACAGATTGTTTTTTCAGGATGTAATTCGTTAAAACGATCGGTAGTTGCTCGCGATGATCTTCCTCTCTCCCCGTATAATAAAATTAACTCCACTCTTTCTTCAATTGTAAATTTCATTTTGATTTGTATAATTCGAAATTGTGAACCCTTGTGGAAAATTCGTAATTAATAATTAATTTATCCTTGTGAAAATTTGAGTGCTTCATGAACTATTGATATTATATGTGTATATTAAATGATGCATTCATGTAGGCTATTAGTTTTGTTGAATCAAAAAAACTTACTAAAAACGTATCTGCTATTTTTAAAAGTTCCAGTTTTAGTTAACAAATAGATAAATCCTTAGATTTGTTTTTAATTTGTAAAATTATTTTAGACCGGTTTACTTACTACAGTTATAATTTTTCCACAATAGTTTGTTAAATATCCATAAATAGTACGCCCACATGGTAAATGGTTTGTTTCCATCCTGTTGCAATATACTCAATCTTTTTATAAATTAAAAGCAATTTTCCAAGGATTGGATATTGCAAATATCATTTTCTAAGTCTTTAATCAATGTGATCACAAGTATGTAATATACACCATTATGTTTTTCCACCTAACCTAACCTAACCTCCTATGGGTAAAATAAAAGTCTAGGTAAACTACGAAAATAATAAATCGTTTGATAAATTTCATAGGCATTAAGAACATTGTTATCCGTATAATCTTTGCCATGATACTTAATATGGAACGGAAGCCTAATGAAGCTAGGGAGGTCGTTTACTTCTTCTTCTTAATTAAATTGTACACAGCACATGCGCTAACCCCTCGCTCCGAAAATATTAGTAGGCAATTTATATTTAATTAAGCAGTAGGAACATTATTAATAATTACATTGTCTTTATTTTATATTTTATAAATACCTAAGATAAATTCTCTTAATGGAGTTTTCAAAGAAATAAACAAGTGGTCCTGACCACAAACGATTACAAAAAGTAGTTTATTGTGTTGAATATTTAAAGCACCTGAGAAGAAACTTTGCACCCTGCGAGTAGCCAACATAACTTATGGGAGTGGAAGAGGACACGCATACAAAGAACTATGAGGTTCGTAATAATGAAGCTGAAGCGAGCGTAGGTAATTTTAACATGTAGACAACTATAAGGTCAAATGAAAATATTACAAACTTGCTAATTAAAAAAAAAAAAAAAAAAAAAAAACACATTTAAACCGAGCAGTCCGGTTTTAGACAGTGGGCTAACTAGATGTAATTTCAATATGAAATGTGTTTATAGGGTTTCATGTGTAAAAATGTGTTTGAAATATGTAAGTTCGTAACTGTGTAATGTGTGATGAAGGATGGTAACTATCCCAAATTAAAAACTTGAAAAATGGCTGAATATTCGAAACGGTCGTCGTGATCAACACAAGACGGTAACTTTGATACAAATTGTATATTAATAACAATAGTCCGAATGGCAAAAAATAATAATTCTTTACGTTTAATGCGGTTTTTGTAAATGTCAAAAAATAATTTTGAAAACAAACACTTGTAGATTAAATATATTGCTATAATATTTTACTTGTGATACTATCATAATGCAAATTGGAAAAAAAAATTATAAAAACTTTGGTTATTTTCAATTTAAATGCTAATATAACTTGATTTAAAAAAGCAAAGCAAAAGAAAATAATAATAATACAATTTCATTAGTACTAATAATAACCTTTAGTGTTAAATTATTACACATTACAAAAACAAATATCTAGTTATTTCGTTAGTTCAAAATAACTAAGTATGAGCTACTACAAGAGGATTAGAGGGGAAATCCTTGTAAGTCCTAATTAAAAGCTTTTGTACAAACATCGTCCTTTCGTACCAAAGATATAGAGACATTATCTACGTGAATAATAAGACAATGAGTTTCTCGTATAAGAGGCCATTTTATTTCATATTACAGAAAGGTATATTGCACAATTATTGCACAAACATCTATTCAAATGTTACATGTACACGCGTATAAGAAACGTATTTATATAAAAAATAATCTAAATATTATAAAAATAAACTATTTGAGGGCTGAAGTAGGGTTTTAAAATTAATTACAATAATTAAAAACGACAAAGGAGGTTCATAAATTGAAACAATAAAATTAGATGACTGTATTTATACAGGCTTCATTAAAAAAATTATGGATAAGTTCGTACTAAAAAGTATGATTGCAAATTTGAAAATGGCGGTCGATTTTCTATTGTTTTTATAAATTAATTCATGAAAGTTTGTCAAACATTTCTTATAACAGGAGAAGATGTAAGTGAAGTTGAAATTATCAAGAGCAGAAAAGAAACAAAACTTTAACAGAGATTTGCATATCTTGGCATTAAGTGGAATCTTAATCCGTGGGGAATGAAAAGAAAGCAATTACCAAGGAGAAAGTACCCGAAACTAGTAACTTTAAAGAAGTCACTCACATGGCCGTACCCCCGAGAATGAAGGAGATAAAAGAGGCCTAAGAAGGGATAACATATTGGTATGTTTCGGATGAAATTTCAGCATCTGGTTATTGCCACATTAGGTGTTGGTTTAAAGCATAGCCTATATTATGTTTTTAATTTCTAGACGTTTATAAATTACGATTGAAATAAGACTTATAAATGAAGGAAAATACCAGAATAAATTATTCCAGTAAAATGAAAAAATCCATCATTATCCAAGAACTTTTAACAATAGATTAAAATAAACATGTTTCTTTGATAAAATATATAATAAGCTTTTCTATATTAAACATTAACGCCACCATATCTAATAAAGATGCATCATATTTTCATGAAAGAATTAAATTAAACACGATTTGGCGATAAATTTCAAACGGGATATGCTTCTTCAAAGGAAAGTTTATTGGCCTGTGGCCACATCCTAACGGAGTAGATGTACAGAAAGTCGTTTTTAAAGTGTAAAATATCAACAATTTTACACAAGTTTCAATAAATCTCCCCTCCTTTATTTCCCCACAAAATAATTGAATTAATAGTATTATTATTTATAACCCCACCATTACTTTACGGAAAAAATGTACTTCTAATATTGTCACGTTTAAATGGATCTTCAGATGTAGTTAAATATATATATATATATATATATATATATATATATATATATATATATACAGAAAACCTTTATTTTAAACTTGAATAGAGATTGTGCGCAGCTATAGTTTTCATCTCTAAAACTTTGTATATGCAATACGTGCTTAGATTTGCAAATTTCATCTTACGTAAAACAAGAGCATCTATTCTCTGAAACGTGATTTATTTTACGATCGCTAAATTTCATTTTCCAATTTAAGTCACTTTAAACATAAAGTACTAGGTGAAGTGTTTAACTATGACACTGTAATTGAAAGTGGAATATACAATAATGGACTAATTTGTATGGTGTGTCTAATGGACAAGGTCATGACATAGGACACTATGTGATCCTATGAACTCACATAGACTATTTTAAAAATCTTGTCTTTCTGAATATCTGACTTTCTATGTTATTATCAATAAAATGGATACTCCAATTATGGAGGATTTTATATTGTAGAATGACTAGATAATGGGTAAAGTTACATCAGGATTGATACTAAAAATAAGGTGAGGGTTAAAACAGATTTTCGTTTATTATCTGAAGAGTAGGTGGTCAGAACGAAACAACAATTATCCAACTTGGTTATTGATAGTCAGTTCATTTGATATTGGTTAATGTCGTTAAAGGGAAAATGAAAGAAGTTATTTCCTAATTTATGGAAATTTGTATTAATAGCGTCCTTTTGAAGACACGCATATTGTTAAAATATTTGAAATTTGACATTAGTCCGTATAAGTATACATATGAGTTGCAAGAGTTACAGAGGTTGAAATAAGTTTAAGTACAAAGTGATTGATTGGCTTAAGAATTTTGCAATCTGTAAGACTTGTAGTCTGATTGGCTTAAGAACTTTGAAGTTTATTTACCACGTATAATCTAGATTTTGGTGATAGTTGTTTAAGGAGAAGAAATTTACAAAAGCGATTTATTCAAAACTTATGAAATTTGTATTAATAGTGCTAATTTGAAGACACGCATATTGTTAAAATATTTGAAATTTGACATTAGTCCGTATAAGTATACATATGAGTTGCAAGAGTTACAGAGGTTGAAATAAGTTTAAGTACAAAGTGATTGATTGGCTTAAGAATTTTGCAATCTGTAAGACTTGTAGTCTGATTGGCTTAAGAACTTTGAAGTTTATTTACCACGTATAATCTAGATTTTGGTGATAGTTGTTTAAGGAGAAGAAATTTACAAAAGCGATTTATTCAAAACTTATGAAATTTGTATTAATAGTGCTAATTTGAAGACACGCATATTGTTAAAATATTTGAAATTTGACATTAGTCCGTATAAGTATACATATGAGTTGCAAGAGTTACAGAGGTTGAAATAAGTTTAAGTACAAAGTGATTGATTGGCTTAAGAATTTTGCAATCTGTAAGACTTGTAGTCTGATTGGCTTAAGAACTTTGAAGTTTATTTACCACGTATAATCTAGATTTTGGTGATAGTTGTTTAAGGAGAAGAAATTTACAAAAGCGATTTATTCAAAACTTATGAAATTTGTATTAATAGTGATATTTTTATGAAAGTCTAAAACATACGGATATTGAACTTTTTTCAACGAAACACAAAATAATTATGTCGTTCGAATTTTAAATGGGCTTGTGTCCACAAAACAAACCATCAAATAAACTACTAGTTTAAACCTAATACATAAAATAATCCCCCCCAATTTATAACGTTTTTTTAAAGTTTTAAATTTGAATTCAACAACTTGTTTATATTATATATTCTCTTAGTAGGAGGACTCTCTCTAAAAAAATTTTTTTAAATTAAAAATACGATAGAAAAAATAAACAAAAAAATTTTGATCATAATTTTACAACTTATTTTTGTGTAACTTATAATATAATATTTGTATATCGTAAAAGTCATAAATTTTTAACATTTTTTACTTATTTATTCTGATTAAATAGAATCATTATTAATTTATTTTTAAAGTTATGAGAGTATGTACTTGGTCGCCATATATTCTAAACGTCCAGAATATTCTAAAAAAAATTGAAAACTATATCGTCCTATTATGATTTGATTTATTTAATGTTTGAAGGCGCTGATTTCGGATTAATATACGTTAACAATTACCTAATCCCGCTTTACCCCAAATATTAAAAAAAAAATTGTGGAAATATTTGGTTAACGGATTTTAATGAACATTAATGAAACATTTGTGATTAACATTTTGTCAATTTAAAAATTAGTATTGTTTAATGAAAGTAAATCAAGAGTCATGTGATGGATAAATTTTAAAATAGTTAAGTCACATCAATTATTTACAATTTTAAATTTTTGACAATAATTTTAATCATAAATAATACATTTAAGGTGTAATAGACAGTTGCTTAAAATATAATTAAAATATTAACACACATTAAACCAAAACCACGAAACCAATACAAATTGATTAATAAGGGAATACATAAATTTAATTTATTTTAATGGGTATCCTAAATTTATCAGCGATGCGTCTGCATTTATACCAAACACTTGTCAAATATTATATTAACTTAGAAATCTTCATTAACAGAATGTTTAGGTGATTATTTCCATAGTTATACGAAAAACTAAAACAAGGAGATCCTTCAGATAAAAAAGATAAATGGAAAGAACGAATTTGACAAATTGTCAGAGCCTCTAAAAAACAACCTACAATAAAATATTAAATGACAAATTGTATTTCCATTCAAATGTGAAAAATGAACAATTGAATAAATGAACAAAAGTGTCCCCTAAAGGATATGATATCCCCAATCACAATAGCCTATAGCTAGTGTCCCATAACAGAATATCAATTACAGTAAATATTTCAATTTGAGCCCAAAAATTGAACTTTACTCTTAGACAATACAATTTTACAATATTTATTTATTCACAAATACCACTTGATGGGAGTGGGCGTATATTTGTGTTTAATAATGTAATGTAGTTTAGATTAATTTAACGCCTCGTGTCACTGCATCAGTTGATTGTGTATTGTGGTTAATTAGAAGGTTCCTCCATTGTGGGACAAGATTTCCGGTAAGAGAAGGCGGGAAAACAAGCTACTGTTTCTATTTTGGCAAGACGTGGTAAAAGGAAAACTATATTACAGTAGGTGGTGAAGGTGATAGGCTTAACTATGTTACTGAAATGTATTTAAGAAAATAAATTGTGTTTTATTGAATTGTGATATTTGTGGGTTTAGTTTTAATAATTAAGTACTTAAAATATAAAGAGTAATATTACGTGTTATATGTTATATGTTCTTGTCATTTGTTTAACTGCATGATCAGAATTTTCCTGGAAAAGGGCAAAAAAGGGATGAGGGTAAAAAAAATGTGATATTGAAAACACTTGTTGTTTGTCTGCTTTGGTTTTTCTTGAGAATATCGGCTAGTATATGAAAAGAGTTATCATTCACAAGGAGAATGTCAATAATAAGTATTGCATTGATTTAATTAATAACTACACTTCAGTATGATTTAATTAGTAATAATTATTTAATAGGAATTGGAAGCTTTTATTTTATAAATATATACATATAAACATTTTAAATTACAATTTCTTTAGAAACAAATAATGAAAAACGTAATATATAAATATTACAATTGTACACTCTAAGTCGTTCTAAAATAAGTGTTTCCAGTTATTGGTAATAACAACGAAATAGAAATGTAGAATGTAAAATGTTTGTTGTATATTTTGATGTATAGAAATTCAATAATAATAGTTTTAGTGTATAAGGAAATAATCCTCATATGGGCATTAATTAGCTTGTGAGTGGTAACGTTTCCGCTCGACTGCAAGTAGGAATGTTTGTGTAATATGTATCATCATAAATATCCCTAAAATGGTATATATATATATATATATATATATAGTGCTTTTATATTTTAAATAGAATTATTTTGTAAAAAAACCAATCAAACAAAACATATTTATACTGACTTACCTTAACAGAAACGTCCATAGAGTGGAAATCCCAAAAACATTGAAAAAAAAAAATTCTTCCAATTTACTCTTTTACTTTTTTTGTAGATTTAATTGTCTGCTCAATTTCCTGATCTAATATATGATAAATATTAAAGATTTGTCTTAACGCAGATTGTTATAATTGAAGAACATATTATTTGCAGGTAGTACCGGATTATGCACAGACTTTCTCTTAATGTTTAAAAATAGCATGGATTCAATGTTCATTTTGTATACTAAACAGCTAACAAATAACTGTCCCAAAATATTTATAAGTTATGAGCACCATGCCAGGATATTTATCAAATTGTATTAGTTTTCACCACTATTGTACAATTTTCTCTATATTTCCTTTATCCTTAAAGAAAACAAAATTGTACAGCCTTATTTAAACTAAATAATTGCTTGTTCGCAGAATACAAATTATCTATTAAAGACGCAATAATTAACTTTGTGTAAATCAGGGTTTAAAACTAATATAGCTCAAGAAATTTTTTTAAATGAAACAAAATAATAGGACTAATGTGCTGAATTTTGCTGACATTCATTAAAATGGTTAAACTGTAAATATATTAATCTTACAATTTCAATGAATAATAGTAAAACTTTAATTGTAAGAAAGTGAAAATTTATATAAGTATTTCGGTTTATATTTACACCATAATTGTAATATCTAATTCATAAAACAATTTAATAAAAATCGTCATTGAAACAATGTTTACGTTTTTCCATCAGATATATAAAATAAAAGTTTTACAATTAATGAAAAAAGACAGGTTCAATTAAGAAATATATCATTACTTTCCTCAGCAGAGTCTGTATACAATATACGAAATAAAACATTTTACGTAAAGGTTCTCATAATATCACTCATATTCCACAAAGTTGCAGAACATGTCAAAAGATGGGTATTGTTTAATTAAACCCTACACGGGCAGCTGTCTCCCATAGGGAGAGTTTAGTTTATATGAAGTTCTTGAAATATGTGTTAAAAATTTCATTTTTTAAGAATTGAAATAAACGTAAAACATAATTTCATTTTTGGGTGCAAAATTTGATCACTTTGGATTGCAAGGTGACATAGTTTTTAAGGGTCATAACAGAAGTAGCTTATAATTATAGCAAATTTAGGGTAAATTATAGCAATAATTTAGGCTATAAGATACTGTAATGAAAATGTTTCACAAAACATTTGTTTCACATTATGGTTACTAATAGTGTTACATTTTTAGAGTTACATGCTTTCAGAAGTTAGAACCGTATTATTTCTATCGTTTAAGCTAACACAATTTATTGGATTAAATTAACTATATAACTCATAATTTAATTGGGGTGAAACTATTATTAATATATCTCTTATAACGTGTAGATTGAATCACATTATTTTTTCTTCTTTTCTTGCAGAATTCACTTTGCTGCCCTAGAATGGACTATCGGAAGTATAATTTTGGATTATTTTTAATTACATTAAGGATCAAACCAATATTTGCCGGACTATATTAAAGATATTTTTTTCATTTATATTAATAATATTTGTTTATTAGCGAAAAGCAATATACTTATACATAAATGGTTAAGTTATGACCAATATTATCCTACACAGACATATTTAGCTCAATGATAATAAAGGGACATGGTGCTTCCCAATAATTTGTAAAGAGTATTCGTATTTCAACAATGTACGAGTATATACAAATATACAACCAGAGGTATGTGTTCTATTTTGTATTAAAATATTTTATGTATCGAAGTCAAACTTTTAAAATGAAATCGTTTGGATACCCATTTTATTATGTGAACATAATTGATCATTTTTCATAGTAATAAACGAGAGGAATTTTTAAAAGATTCCATGAGATTTTCCTGAACCATTTTATGGAAGGAAAATATGCAGCCTTATAGAATTGTAGGTATAAATTAAAACGACTGAAAATATAAACTGTTTGCAAATACAAATTTAAAATAGATTTAACTTTCTAAACGTTATAAAATGTTTTACATGCAAACATTTTATATAATCTGTATATATATATATATATATATATATATAAGAAAGAGCGGCGTTTCAAATTATTTCTTATTATATAGTTGAAAAATGGTGAATAATTTGTCTATTTTAAACAAAATGATTCTAAAGTCCTCAAGTTACACAATGTCCTGAAATTACGTTAATTTCAATTATTACTCATCGTCTCCTTCCTTAAAATTTTTTTTTCTCATCTAATCATATTTAGTACATGCTTGTATTAGTTTTGTTGTTTCATCGAATTAAGAAAACATCATGTCTTTACTATTTGAAAAAAATGTTTTTTCACTTATTCAATAGAATGTAATAACAAAACATGAAATTATTTTAATATTATTAGAGCATCCATTTAATAATTTTTATTTTAGCTTAGTTTACAACAAAATTGTTCAGAGTTTAAAATATAATGGAAGACTAATTTTTATCAAAATCAATGTATATTTAAAAAGTGAATATTACGCTAGCTGTTTTTGAATGAACGGGACAGTTTATAAATCTGGTCTAATTTCGTCTCCACTGCACATATTTCATTACAAAGTAGTTAACCTATTTTACCCTTGTTACACGAGTATTTTTTGTTTTTAAAATGGCACGCACAAAAATACCAACTAACGTTAGAAACAAAATTAAATGTGCTCCAGAAAACCCCACATAACTCACGGAATAAGGAACATAATATGCTGAATAAAAATATAACTAAAATACAATAATTAAATCAGTAAATCACTAAATAAATGAAATGGACGCACTGCTAATTATTTCAATAATCATAAATTTCTATATAAGGCTTTATTTAAAAAAAAATCGGAACAGCTAAAACAAAAACGATAGCAATTTACTATTTCTAAAAACACTAAACATTAAATAGAAAATATTTAGGAGTGGTTTTTCAAGTTTACATAAGATGAATAACTATGTGTTATCGCTACTTGTCTAAGAAGCGTCAGACAATCAGATCAATAGCAGAAGATGTGATATTTTACTGGCTTGATTCCAAAGTTCATTGGTTTTACAAACGACAAAAAAATATTACAAATGACATTGCCAAATATGTTGAAGTGATAGAGTGTTCTTATAACAACTTGTACAAGTTACGACCATCTGTGGTCACATAACTCTAAATTTTCTAGTGATTCTACTAAAACGTTATTTTTTATAGTTCTTAGTATATGGTAACTATGAAAAATTCTGTTGAACATATCTCGTTCAAAGTATATGGAAAAAGAAAAACACGATGATATTAGACAAGATGGCTGTTTGTTATTGTTTAGCGAAAACAAAAATTAAAATATATTTAGATATATTGATGAGACTTACCGTCACAATAGTCTATATTCGTAGTTATATCACTAGCATAAAACACTTGAAAATGGCTGACTAGCCGAAACTGCCGTAGTGATATAACTACGAATAACTACTATAATATATAATAATATAACTACTATTGTGACGCTAAGTCCCATTAATATACTCTAATTATTAATCAGTAGTCGGAATGGCGAAAACAAATATGTATAAAATATATTCAGATATTTACGGAGAGTTGAAATTTAGTAAAGTGTTTTCATGGGTACACATGTAGAAATCATTGAAATACAAGTAGTACCAACTCCAACTTTCAACAATAAACTCCCCGTAAATTTTAATTTCAAACCTTTAATGACCCAATAAAAGTTTGATATTCTCAATGTAATTTCAGCTTTGCCGAGATACCGACATGAGCGAAGAATATCAAGGTTTAACAAAATAAACACTGTAAGCTGGATTTAGACCTCTGGCACATCTACCTAAAAGTTTTCTTGTCAAATTCCATAATCCCAATTGATTCAGTACCATGTCCTTCGTTAACCTGACACACCAAGCTATTGTCTATTGTTGGTGTTCCAGGCGGGCCGAACATCAAGAGTCTATTTAGCTCCATAAATTAACAATTTAAAAGTATGTGTTCTACTGTTTTTGTATGTTAACCACTTAATCTATGACCGTAGATTAAACACAGTGTATTTAAATGTTTCTTCACTGCACTATGTATAATTACTAAGCTCAATCCTATCCTTAGGTTGCATCTACTAAATGATATTACAAACTTAAAGAGATTTAGATGGCGTTGGCACAATAAACCATATAGCTTTCTATCTGAGGCTATCTCTCCAACGTTTGCGGGTCTCTAATTCAATCGATCTTATAAAGTCAGTTCTTGCTACATTGCGTATTCGGTTATTACACAACAGGTTCTGAGCTCCTTTCTTTACCAGTTCATCTGCCAGTTCTATCTGGTTGAGGGTTAAGAGCTTAACCTTAACAAGTAGTGATGTTACCACAATATCAATTATCATATATAAATTATAATGTATTGCATATCAGCTACGTATTTTGTGTGATAAATATATAACTATTTCTTGAAACATTATTTTTTCAACTTGAATTTGTATCAACATTGTCTCTAGGTTGTCAGACCTAATTTGATGCGCTGATCCTCTTTCCAGGCATAGCTATGTATATTCCAGTAAACTTGTATCTCATATACTGTTTCCTAAACCTGTGTTAATCTTCACGTTAGCTGATTTGCAGTAAATAACCTCACGTTTAAAGCGATACAAGATCCATTCATGTAAAACACTATGCGGCTTTGTATACTTTTATCTAGCTGTTATATATTTTTCTCTTTAGGTATAGTTATTATTAAAAGGTTTAACCCATGAAAATTTCTCAAAATTCAACCATGTCTTATGGTCAGAACATGATCATATGATTCTTGAAGACCGTTTATGGCATATCCATTAGTTCATTGGTTAAATCTCCAGAACCCAGATCATTTTAATCTGTGAACAGTGAAAATTGCCTCTGTTGTGATGTGAGATCAAGTGGAGGTTTATTTAGGCCTGTTTTGAAAGCTACTATAGAAGTACTTCTACTAGGAGTCTTTTTTTTTTTAGAATTATGCAGTAGAGTTAAACCGCGAAGGTGTGGTTTGACCATAGGAAGGTTTGAATATGAAAGCTGTTAATTCTTATACTACAAGGCCGGAGTATAGTCGCCATCACGTAACTACCATTGCGTAGAATTTATTTTCCAAATAAAGTGTTGTGTTGCACGACAGAGTTGGATATTTACTACGAGAGAACCCTTTCACTTTTGTGTGTGTTAAAATTGACTTTTAAACAGTTCTTTCTCCTCAATTTGCTTATTGTCAAATATTAATTCAATTGTCAAATCATTTATTAATTGTTAAATATTCGTACACTCTTGTTATAGTAGAATAATATTATTTTAAACCATAAATATAATGAAAACGGTATAGTATTTTCAGTATGAAAACCAGATATTAGCTTACTCCTTTCCAATTTAAAAATTAAAATTTCAGTACCAAATAACAAACTCAAAATTGCATGTCTAAATTTGTACATATTCAAATGTATATTTATTTAAAATTTAGATATGGGGTTATT
Organism: Aphrophora alni; assembly: GCA_963513935.1. Lineage (NCBI taxonomy): Eukaryota > Metazoa > Arthropoda > Insecta > Hemiptera > Aphrophoridae > Aphrophora > Aphrophora alni. Next base: position 53,968,057 of record OY740768.1, read on the forward strand.
CTGGAATCACTATCAAATAATGTCGTAACTAGTAGAGATGTCTCACTAAAATCACCGCGTAATATTCATTGATATCTATATAAATACCACAAGGCAGCTGAATTTAACATACATTGTATAAAATAAAAATTAAAATGGACATAAACTTATTTTTTAGTTAAAAAAATAATAAAAAACCATGAGATAATAAGTGAATAGTCATTTCACCTCTGAGCTCTGAGAGCTGCCACTAACTGTTATTGTTATTTATTAATGCAATATCCAAGTTGAAGACCAATGGCAGAGATTGGCATTTTTCTTGGCATCGTTCCAGTTTCTGACTAATGTGGTTGATTTAGGAAAGTTATGGTCTATTCTCACGGCGATAACATCACATTTTTTCTTCACTACATTTATTTAAAAATCTGACAGTAGTAAATCTGTTTAAAACTCTATTTAAATTTCCTTCTAATAATTTTAGATACACAAAATATAATTTATATTTCTTGCCACCTTAAAATAATTTCTCTTGTAAATAATACAGTTGATTGACCAAACTCAAAAAAAGACTTAACATATTTAAATAAAATTTTTTAGTTTATCAGTTGAAAATGGTAACCTCAAAATAAAAAAGTAAAAAGATAGTTTAAAGTAAATCATTCACTTAATAGTTCTTTCAATATTTAATATAATGATATATTATTTCTCAATAACAGGTTACAAAAATGAATGATGATAAAAATAGTAATTTTAAATAAAGTTTCCGTATTGCATGGTACGGGACTGTTTGGACAAAAGCTTGTAATATAGTCCTGGGTGTCAAACCTCGTTATATCAGAGAGATTAGACAATTTAGTTTCAGTTATAGACATGTGCATGTGAAAATACGTAGGCCTATTCTTGTTTCTTTAAAGCAGTAGAAATAAAATGTTTGTTATTTTTGTTTAATACGATAACACCCTCTTTAGTCTCCAACTGAAATCATAACATTTAAGTACATATTAAATGATTTATTTGTCATTATATTCTAAGTTAACATGGTTTAATTACCTAAATTAAACAATCTATATTATGAGATAATTTATCTAAAAAAATAAATAAATTAATATTATACAATTTTTTTTGTGTTCAGTCAAGAATGATTAAAATCGATATAGTGATAAATTCCAAACGAGATAGTGCTTGTTGAACCGAAAGTTTGTTGGCCTTTGGCCATATCCCGAGGGAGCAGATGTTCTAGAAATTTATTTAGTTCCATAAATTTAAAGCGTGTATATAATCAATTTACCAGTCTTAAAATTTATTTGTAAAGTTAGATATCAATTCTAATAGCAGATGCACAATTAACGGTTTAATATCTTATTTTACAAACCATCCTCAGCCATTTATTTGTATATGTTATTTGTGGGGGTGTAAGTTTATATGTTGGTGGGCGGTAGTAAAACGGATAATTTACGGCAAAAACCATGTATACTAAATTTTACAAAGACTGAATTAAAATAGGCAATGCAACTTATCACGTAGATCAAGGTTTACTATCTCGTCTTAAAGTGTAGATTTTGATGTAATAATATACTGTTTGTATGCGGATACGGACTGGGTCGTGATGGATTTTCTCTCCTTTACATTTTAATGAGTAAGTAATAAACATCTCTCTCTCTCTCTCTCTCTCTCTCTCTCTCTCTCTCTCTCTCTCTCTCTCTCTCTCTCTCTCTCTATATATATATATATATATATATATATATATATATATATATATATCGTTGTCAATTATTTGAAAAATTAATTAGACACCGATATATAATGGGTGTCTAATTATCATTCTTCGTGTACAAACTGCCAACTGGTAAGGAAAAAAGGAATAGTGAAGTTGAAGGAGAATCTCTGCCTTAAGAAAGCAAATAGGTTGGTACTAATCGCAAAGAAATTGTTCAGAAATCTTTGTATTCTTCTAAGGTGTGGTGTGATGTTGGTGACTTTAGAAATGTTCTGCCCTTTTTCTTTGAAAACAATTGTTGAAAAAGTTTACAGGACAATACTTTGAAATGGTTAGAGATGCAGACAAAATCAATGCGTTGAAATTCACAATATACTCATTACATCAATGAGTATTTATAAAATAAATGTCATCAAAACCACCTATAATAGTAAAATATATTTCTATAGTCATTAATAAGTAATTCAATTGTTTAAAGAGTGTGTTCAGTGACTCCAATATATAATTTAATTATATCCCCATTGTGAAGTGCTAAATGTTTATATTCCATAGTGTAAAAGATTTATTAAAATAATATTCTAAACCATTGTAACTTAAATTATACTTAGATAAATATTATGCTACACAAGTATTATTAATAATCCCAAGGGGCAGGATCATATATTTTTAAACCATGTTTTTGAATTGTAACATTTAATTATTAAATGTAGTTTATAATATCATACTAATTGTATATTGTATTTGAGTACAATTCTAAGTTTGAATATTATTTAGTATTAAATGTTTTTTTTTTTTTTTTTTATTTATTTTTTTTTTCTTCATTTATCAGTTGAACGTGAATCAACACTTCAAATATTTTACAAAAGGGAATTAAATAGTTCTCAATTAATAATATGCTACTAACTAATTTTATTTTTGGGGTACGTATTAGTTATAGTTGGGCAAAGAGATTTTGTTTTTTTAAACATTTTAATAGGATAAATGAATCGTAAGTAAATAAAAAAATAAGAATTTCTGTTATCTTACTTCTAATGCTATTAATTCATGTGAAGTGTAACTTTAATGTGCCATATAAAGCTGCAAATGAACATTATTAAAGGTCAAATAATATCAAGCTAGAGAATGAGGTCACTGTTTATAACGGTATTCCCAACACGTACAATTAAAATAAATAATAGTAAAAACATGCCCTAGACAAGAAAGCATATATTCGTTGTATTTCCACATTATGTTATTCATAAAGTTATATTTGTATCATTAAAGTAAGCTGGGAATTAGCAACGGAGTGTACTTTAGAGCGTTCTTTCTTCAGCTTTTGTAACTTAGAAGGGTCCACATTAGTCGCTTTGCATAACTATCGTAACAGAAATGACTAAAATCCAAAATTAAACCCATTCAATCTATAAAGTTTTATGATTTTCAATTGGAGTTGTCAGTTTTAGTGTCTACCATTTTGACATATGAGTTACATGATATATATTTTTATTTAAATTACTTTTTTCGTAAATATTTATCAAAGATTAAAAATTTTTTTTTTAAATAATCAAAATGTCTCTTCTAATTATGTAAAAAGGAGATAGCTTTTAATGTTGATAAATTACTTAAAGTTATCAAGTTAAAATATTTCATTTCCATGTTCAAATGTTTTATAACTACATACAAGTTTTTGTGTAGTGTGAGACTTAGGTTAGTGCTGTCATATTCATTGGTATTCTTGCTGAAGTTTGGCCAATTGGTTTAGGTCATGAATCTTCTCCATTTACCAAGGAATCTATGGTTGCATTTTAACATTTTGAACAATATCTCCCGACTAGAAATTTCTAAGAGGAATACGATAAATACTTTGGTTTGCTTACTATTTGATTTTGTGTATAACTGAAAGAGAAATATAGTTTAATGTTTTATGCAGGGTATGGTTATATTTATGCAGGGATATTTTTAAATGATTGTGTCATTATCAAGGAAAAAACGTACTTTTTGAACGTAAATTTTTTTATTGCCATTAAAAGAAGCTTTATTTAGGTCTACTGTAGATTTAGGTCATTTACAACAAATTAAATAAATCTTAAACTTATAATACAGATAATTTTAGTACATTTTAACGAAAATTTTATATAATACTAATAATAATAATTATTACATATTAAAAAATAACGTATCTGTGATTAATCATATTACAGATTACATGTACATACACAATATAATGATTATGGAATAATTATTACGAGAAAAAAAAATTCAATAGAAACCTAGTATTAATTTTAAAATAAATACTTTCAAAATAAACTAAATATCTTAAAATAGTCTTAATTTTAATAAATAGATAGTTGGTGAAAAGTTAGAATCTTATGTACATAATAATTAATCTGAGTTGAACCTGACACTCCAGAGTCAATAATCACATAGTTATTTAGAAAAGAATAATCAGATAGATTCAAATAAAATTATCTTCTTGTAGTAACCGAAGTAAAATTCTGTAGTTCAGCAATAGACTGTATGTCACAAACAGTTTTAACATCATATTTAATCATGTCAGTAAAGTTCACTAAACATTAACTCTTTCCTGTTGGTACAAAGGGGATATTATAAATATGTGAGAAAGGGACACAAACCACTTTGTTTTTGTAAGAAAGTTCATTGGTATTAGTCTGGTGACAAGTCTCATCGGTGTCTATAGTGAACGTTTTACCATCAATAAATAATCTAATGATTGGCAAGCCTTAACTGAATGATAAGTCATTGAATTTTTATATTACATTGAAACCTTAAACAACACTCCCTGACATTACGTTAAGAAAACAATATGAAATGTGGGTAGACTTGGGTTTAAAATGTTCTCAGAATCCAGTGAAATTCTATGATTTTAATAATTAAGTAGAAGAGCTTCATTATAATTAATGTAATATTGGTGGTTTGATACACCAAAGGCAGAGGGAAAACTAATTGTGAATAAAATAATATTCAAATATGTTTTCCAGTTTTTATGCTTTAATCTCTGATATCTTAAATTTGATGGCTGTTTAAATAGAAGAAGCTCATATCAAAAACGAGGTTGGTATTCAAGTGAACGATTAAGCAGGACCCCTCCCACCATTTTAGTACACATTCTAAGACCAACACACATAAATGTGTATGCCATTCTCCAATTTTAATATAAAATGTAAAAAGATAAATATTTTAAAGCCTTTTTTTGAATTACGAGTATCTTAATTACTCCAACACTTTTACTTTAAAAGGAGTATAAGACCGTTGAGACAACAATTGAATCGACTATCTGACCTTTGTATCCCATGTGGTTAATTTACCTCTAATTAAGATTTCTTTAGTTCTATTCAAAGCCTTCAATATTTTAACTGAATAAAAATGTCACATTGCTTAAATGAACTAGAACAGTTAAACGACACTCGTAAATAAATGAAGTTTTTTCATAATCAGTTATTTTATATTTTAAATTAAGACATGGCAGTTTTTTTCTATTCGCAGGAGGGCGAAATATTACAGCTATTGTTGGTTTTTTATTTATTTCCAAAGCATTTAATGAACAATAGTCGGCAAGAATATCGAGCTTGTTTTGAGCATCAGTTTTGGAATCAATAAAAACAACCAAATCATCGACATACAACAAGCACAAAATATCCTTATTATTTCCCAAATTTACACCCGACAAAACGTTTTACGTTTTTCTTGGATTTTACTTTTTAAGAAAGAGATAAAATCCGAGAGGAACAAAGAGAACAGTAGAGGCGATAAAGACTCTCCCTGCAAGACACCTTTGTTAATAGTATTAAAAGATTAAGGGATGATTTACAATGTTAACTATAATTTGACCATTTGTATAAACATACAGATCACTCATAATTCTAATAGTTTTGCCAATAATTGCTAGTAATGTAACTGGTTCCACAATGTATTATGAACAACATTATCAAATGCCTTACTAAAGTCATGAAAATGGCATAAAAAGTTTGATTTTTAAGTTGATATAAACTAACAACACAATGTAGTGAAGAGAGGTTGTAAGTTGTAGAGCGACCATTTCTGAAACCTGACTGTTCAAATGGTAGCACATTATTGGACTCTACTCAGCCATTTAATCCTTCCTTTATAAAAGACCGATAATTGTTAGGGTCATTTATTCTCCTTCATTATGAAAAAGAGTAAACATAATTTGTGACCATCGACTAAACATTTCTTCATTTCTAAATATAAATTGTAAGCGTTTAAGAGATAATATTCCCATCCCGGGATAAAGAATTTACCATCTCATAGAGTATCACATCATTTCCAGGACTTTCTTTATTTTTGGCTCGTGAAATACTTGTTTATAGTTCTACCAAAGTTTTACCAGATTCCAAGAAGGGCTGACTCAAATTGGTAAACAAAACATTACTGGAAATAATTGTTTGTTGAGGGTATACAGAACTAAAACATTCCTTCCATTACTCAATACTAACATGGTTAGTTGACAATTGGAAGGGCAATAGTTGTTACACAGCCAACCAAAATTGTTTAAAGTCCTTTACATTGGGAAAACTATTTATGATTTGAGATTAGTGAACCTTTTTCTTATGTTTAATAAGTACAAAGTAAATTTTTTACACTAATAATATTTCTCATAAGTATTGTGCAAGTATTTTAGTTGTTTTAACTCCTTATAAATGTGATTCAAATAATTTATTAGATTCATACATTCTATATCAAACCACATATTAGATATTCCTTTTAAAAATGCTTTGAAATTCTCATTTTCGTTATAAATACCACAAATTGAAGCAGTTTCTTTCATAGTTTCTAAAAAGTTTGGTACAAAGCATCAGATTTATCGCTGTTTAAGTAAATATTTGGAGAAGTCTGCAAAATTTATTTGAAAATTTCAATGACAATTTGGTTCCAACATACACGATTGTAGTTTGTAAAACATACACTATAATTAATTCCTGACTTGGTCGTGCCAAACTGGGCCCAGATAATGCCATTTGTAAAAATAAAGGTTTATTGTTATTAATATCACAAAGGGTTTATGAGTTTCATGTCCTTTACAAAGTTTAGCCCGATCTCATTAAACCATATGAGATTTATAAAACTTTTACCCAAATTTATTTTTAACTTAAATCTTTATTTCAAAAAGCCCTTTATACCTATTGATAATATTAAATTCCAGTTTTTTTATCTATCTCATGGGAATTCTAATACATAGGAGACTAGGCCCTATGCATTTTCAACAAACTTACTCATAAGGTTCGTTTTTTAATTCATTAATAAATATGGTTTCAAGACAACAAATAACTTTTTTAAATATTTTGATATTTTTAATAGATTCAGCAGACAACAGTCCATTCATACATATGAAAATTATGCATGTTTCTTCTCGCTTGTTGAAGATATTATTTTACTTCAAAATAACTTTATACTTATTTATTTCACAAATATGTGTGTTGTGAGTGTATGTGAGTGCGCGTGTGCGTGTATGTGCGAGTATGTGTGTGTTTCTCTGTTAGCAGACGCTTCAGCAATAACAATCCCCCTCCCCACATAGCAGGCCGATTCGTTCTCCTACTGCAAAGATACTGTTTTTGCGACGATATGTGACTAAACTGACCGACGTTTCGGTTCTTGGAACGAGAGGAAAAGGAATGAAAATGAATGTTAGGACACAGCGTGTGAGAGATCTAAAACTGAGGGTAATATCTTTTTTTATGAGCAATTCCTTCTTATATTCATACAAATTTTATAAAAATATCTGTTATTAATTGAAATGTGCTGCTGAGTTGTAACAGTGGACCGAAGTTATATTGTATATTCGGTATGGAGGATTCATCGTGGTTTATTAGTCAAATTAACTGTGTAGTTGTGAAGTTACGTTAGGTTAGGTTAGGTTTTAAGTCGAGACATGGTGAGCCACAAATGTTAAGCTCCTCAAAAGAAATATTTTTATAAAATTAGAAAACAAGAAATATCTCAGTTATTCTATATACATTATTTTTATTCTACAACTGAGTCAAATAAATATAACGTGGTTAATAAAAAGAAGAAATAAAATATTAAATTAAAACTAAAGTGTAATTGGAATATCAAATACAAATGGAAGATGTGCATATTTGTGCGATAAATGAGAGTGAATTTCATATTTTGTCCGTAATAACCTTCCCCGACTTTCAGAGAATGAGATTTGTATAATGTTCTCTGTAACAATATCATCCACGTAATGATTATGTTAATGTCTGGTTAGTGTGATCTTCCCTGGCAATTTCAAAGATTGAAAAATATGTACTAGTAACAGTGAACGTAGGCCTATTACTTTTAACTGTGTAGGATTCTTGTTTTAGTTAAATAAATACAAATCTAATAATGCAATCTTTTTTAATAATTGTACATTAGGTAATTTCTTTTATTTTCATTAACTATGATTTTAAAAATTACTAAATTTTTATTATCCATGATATCCTTTGTTTAAAAAAAAATCGATTAAAGATATCTTTTCACTTGCGGCCTTAAAGATTAAATGGTGTAGGCCTTGACAACGAGTATAATTTCATGAGTAATTATGAATATTTAATATTATGAGTATTAATAACCCAAACTAGTGTTCAAGGGTATTTGGAAAAAGATTATTAAAAAAAATAATAACACACACAACATACTAACTCGATTGCAATCATTTACGAGTTACGATTTACACGAATTTATAAGAGGAACAAAGAAGGTGGAGGACAAATATTAAACTATGGAATATTTGAAGAAATATATCCAAGTCCGCACCAGTGAAATGAACCTAAAGCACATGTGAACGTTTCATCTTTATCATGTACTTTATAACAATACGAACGAATATGATAAAGACCGCGTGTAGCGAGTATCAAGTTGAGTATCAAAATATTTACAAATTTATTTATATTTCTGTCCATTTACATGGGAGTTCTCCAAGTTGGATAAAAAGTTTGACCATTGAAGTGAAAAAGTTACGGCAGAGGACTAGAAAACATATTTTTGATTTTCCTAACTAATTTAGCAAAATTTAACGTAGCTAGGACAAAAACAACATACTTGTTGTATTTTCCGCAAGGTTACTTTAAAATATGTAATATATGAACTTTGTTATAGAAAATATCACAATTATTCTTGTAGGGAAAATTCATATTGTAGAAATGTTAAAACAACTGTACTGAAATTGCAGCAATACTGTACTGGAATGTTATTAGACAAAAGTGAGATGTTGACAAATTAGTCGACGGATGGCGATTATAAACAAATCGGATAATACAGCAATTTTATTAATTTCACTGTAAGAAATTTATCCAAAAAAGGATTTAAGAGATTTGTACGCAAAGTTACGTTTATCTTTCCAATAGTCAAAGTTTATGAGTTTTGTATTGTTTGGTATTACTTCCAGATTGTCAAATTTATTGTTTCGGAAATTCATTTTTACATGTGGAAAGATTTTAAAATTATTAACAAAAGCCAATTTTTGTTTACTTTTGTTTACAGTATTTATAAAATTTGAACTCTTTTTATGAAATTAGTTCCCACCTAAATACAGAGTAGGTTTACGCAACAATTTGCAAACTTTGAATTACATTTTTTAATAAACAAAATTAAAACTGACCGCTCAGAACGTTCGGATATTTAAGAGTATGACCTAATAAATATATTTAAATGATAAACCGTGGGTTTAAGGGTGTGTAAGCCATTGGAAATATCATTATACATACAGCATTCAGACACTCATTTCTGAAAAAGTCAAGGTTCAAATATGTCAAAGGTCTAGAAATTGGTTTCACGGAATGTGCAGTTATTAGTGCAAAATTAAAATGTAAACTATAGCATAAAGTTAACACTACTTCTTAAATAAATCCTTTATTTATCAAAACTAAATAATTCACGTATTCATATAACCATTGGAATAAAGAAATCTTAAAATCTAAACCTATGAGTGGAGATGGAAAAATTGGTTAGAGATGGGGAGCTTATATTTCAGGCCCACACAAACAAATTTAAAACATGAAAATAATAAAATAAAATCTAAATTTAAAAGCTTCAAAAAAGGAAACAAGTGTCTATAAAGTTAATAGGATTTGTTTGTGAAAATAATAATAAAATATAAATTTAAATAATATATAAAGGTGTTAAATAGGGTAGTTAAAAATGTATGAAAGTGTTTAAAAAAACTATACGTTAATTTCTTTTTAAAGTGTGTGTTTTATAACCTTATATATAGGAAAGAACAGAAGGACATTCTTACATAAATTCGTAAGTAGACTAATAAATAATATAATAATAAATGTTAGACACAATTTAAAGGAGAAACATTATTTTTCTGCATTTGCAAATGCAAGTGTTTTAAAGGAATAGTTTTATTCCTTCTCAAAAATAATTAGCCTAGATTGGATCTATTTTCTTATATCTGAAACTAGGTGTTAAAAGACTAAGTGTAAAAATAAAAAGAAGATTAGATGGTTTTAAAGTAAAGGATTTATTTTAAAACCATCTACATGTTTCTTCATTTATTGAATTGGAAACACCTAAAGTACAGCCAACCAGAAATATTTATTTTTAAGATTACTTATCTTAAAGGTAATTAAACTTAATTAAATTCATACAAAATCATGCTAATAATTCTGTAAATAAGCTTTACAGAATCAATAAAATATTACAGGGGAAATTGTGGTTTTTTTTTTTTTTTTTTTAATATGGGTGCAAAATATATTATACGTATTGTCTAAGAATGATTTTGAAGTATTTTTGAACGGCAGGAATTGGAAATTGATTTGTAAATATGTTTTACATTCATCACAATACAGATTAGATCTTGTAGAAAAAATTAATTAAACATATTGTTTATTTTGATATTGTGTATCTGCTTATATGTATAAATGTATTTGTAATGTTGTGTATACTTAATTTTTAATATTTTAGGGAAAATGTCAACCTTATAGAGGGCCGTATGGCGATTGTTAAACATATGTATTATTAAACTTACTGTAATGAAGTAATTTTTAAATACAACATATGTTTTATTTTGTACAAAAAATAATAAATTTTTTGTTGGATTATCAATATGTATACATTATTTGTTAGGAAAGAGGTGGGAAGGGGGGGGGGAAACCAGATGGCTAATCGAAAGATACGAAACAAGGTAACCTGGATGTATAACGTTTTGTAAAAGTTTTTTTGTTTATAAAACAAAATATGTTGCCAATAATTAAGGTTTGAAATTTTCCATGTTTCAGAAAACGTTAGATATTTGTCTGAATAAAGTTTAAATATTTATTTTTCTGAATTAAGTTTAAATTAATTTGTATAAGAACATTACGTTGTTGGTTCAGCATAAAAACACATAATACGATTTCAGTGCCTGAATTCAAATTATTACCGAAACATAATCATCTTAAAACAAAATGTATATTGAGCAAGCATTCAAATGGTTTAAAAATAATAAATAATGAACTTTCCAATATTTCCGAGGGTCAATTTGGTTTTGTATATTTAGTAATTGTTTAAACAAACAAATTATTACGTCAAGACATTGTTGAGGCTATCATAGCAGTGAAAGACTTATACAGTGATAGGTTCTGTTACGTTCATAATTTAATAGGTTGATCATGCTATTTTTGATAGTGTAACAGGTTTATTTTACTGATATTGTTGAAACTGTAGTATGTCTATTGTGCTGATAATATTGTTTGTAACAAGTTAATTGTACTAATTAGGTTGACTACGATGATACCATTGATATTGTAACAAATCGATTACCTGGAACTGTTGCAGATTAATTATTCTCATCATGCAAATACTGTAGTAGTTTGATTGTTTTAACACCGTTGTAAATGTTGGTTTTCTATCAGGTTGGTAGGTTGATAATTTTGATATTGTAAGACTGTTTTGTTCTGATACTGTTGATAATATATCAGATTAAATTTTATTTTGTTGTTAATCCTAAAGCAGGTTTATTGTCCTATCACTGTTGATAGGCTACCTGGTTATTTGTGCCGGTATTATTGATACTGTAGTAAGATTGTTTGATGATTATTTATCATTTATTAATTATTAACAAATTTTAAAACAAAGTACTGAGAGGAATTGTCAATGCGTCTTGTTTAGAAATAAAAACATCCGTTGGAATCGTAAGATAGGGACTGTTGAGGCAGAAATCAAGCGTTTTCCCACAAACCCAAAGCCAGTTTACATAACCACGTACATGATGAAGTCATTCAACGTTTTGTTCCAGAAGACCCGCTGAGCAGACCCAAGCTAATAAAACCACATCTAGAGTAGTGAAGTGCTATTTATCTATATAATTGGTTGACAATTATTAAATAACCTGGGAGTAGTAATATAAGTTAGAAATTAGCCGCTGGTTAATTGTTAAGACTAGTTGTGGTATAAAATAAAGCTAATAAGAACACAATTTTTATATTCTCTTTGTATTAGGGTTATAATTAGTTCACAGCTAAACAAGAAATTCCATGAGATGTAATAAATAACAATTCTGCCCATGAGGGCTACCACTATGTGATCTTGGAATTTATTAAAGCAATATACAAGCTGAAGACCAATAGCAGAGATAGGATTTTTTATTGGCGTCATTCCAGGTTCTGAGTAATGTGGCTGATTTAGGAAAGTTATGGTCTATTCTGATGGCGATAATATTACTGCGCCCTATTTATTGAACGATCAGTCAGTTGTATAACGTTTAAAGCTCTATTTAAAATATCATTCAAGCACGCACGTACGTACCGACGCATACATGTACAGGCAGACACATATTATATTATTACAAAATTTTCGTCGCCTTAAAATATTATTTACAAACCCAATATTTCTGTCGACATAACAGAGACAAATAAAGTTGAATGGGCAAACAAAAATAAGAAAAAATCTATAAAAAATTAAAATTATATTGCCGGCATGGCATGAAAATAAAAAAAACAGAAAAAAAAACTTTCCCATAAATGATAGACATAATTGTTCTTCCAATATTTAACATAACATTATATTATTTCATAATAATAAGCTTTTTACGATTTAGTAAAGCTTCTAAATCATATAGTAAACACACTTGTTGTTTGGATAAATACTGACGATTAGGTTTTGTACGACTAATTTTCTTTTAAAAACGCAAATTATTATGCAACTTTTGTGGAGTTAAAAAATTGTGTAATTGAAACTATGCTCTCTTGTTTGTTTAAAACGTATGGTAGATATTATTGCATAATACGCTAAAGTCTGTCATTAGTTGTCAACTCAAATCATAAAATTTATGTATATGTTAAATAAATCGACTGTTGTTTTTTAATAAATTTACAGTAGTTAATATATTCATTTTAAAATTAACATACCTAGTTTATTTATCTAAATTTCAAGATTTGTGTGTCAGATATTAATACATGATCATGATTATATGTACGATATTTTGATTATTCAAGTACAATTATTAATCTCTTATAGTGATAACTTTCAGACGAGATAATGCTTGTTTAATCAAAAATTTGTTGGCTCTTTGCCATATCCTGAGGGAGAAGATGTGCTAGAAATTTCATTCGATAAATTTTCAGAACGTCCTCTTTAAAGTCTGTATATCACCCATTTATCTGATTTAGTCTCATAATTGTAACGAAAGAATAAATACATCAATTTAACAGTATACAAATTTATTTGTGTATTTAGATAATACAGTTAAAAGAGAGCTTAAGTTCCTAAAGTTATCTTTTATAAACCTTGAACGGACATCGAAAATTCCTTTGCTATGTTTCGGAAGGCGCTAACATTGGGTTACATGATTAAGTCATGTGATGCACTAGGGAAGCAGGAATGTTCAGACGCAGGATATAATTCTCAGCTCAAAACATGGTTGAAGTGTGTACAGTTCTCTTAGTTTCAGGTTAAAATAAAATGGTATAATTTTAATACAGGCACAAGTCTAAAATCTTTTCTCATGTAATAAATTTTAAATTTTCTCATGTTATATAGTAAAATAAAAGGACAACCGCTCAAATGACAGTGTAAAAAAAAAAAGAAGTCCACAGAACATCCTGATTTTCCTGACTATCATGTCACGTTGTACAAGTTAAAACAACTTCCAAGTAAAGCACATTTCTCACAATAACGAAAAATTTATGAACTATAAAGCCATTCAAATTTAACTTAAAACTTGAGTTTAATGGTTTCACGAAAATTCGTGCTCATCAATTTGGACTATTTAAAACATTACAAAAATGTATAAAATTAAATTTTATGTTAGATGAAAACTTAAATTCATTGTTTCTAAAAATTTCACGCTTTTGTTTTCATTTAACTGTGCTTAAATAACTCTGTTTCATTATCATATTTTAAGCTTTAAAAAAAAAGTTATAACAAGAAATTAATATTTTGGTTTGTTTCTCTTTTGCTTTAGCTTAAGTAATTTTTTTAAAAAAGAAACAAAAACAAAAGGAACTGCTAGCCAGTTTTAGGTCTTCATCCCTTTAGAGACTTTTATCAAAATTCTTAAACTTTAATAAGGTACGACTTTAAAAATTATAAATAATTTACTAATTTTCTCTCTCTCTCTCTCTCTCTCTCTCTCTCTCTCTCTCTCTCTCTCTCTCTAAAAATTATAATGTTTTAAATAATACTAATACATGCATGATTGTGATTAAAAAATAAAAAATATATATTATCAAAAGAAATTTTTTTATTTAAATTGTTTATTAAATTAAAAAAAGGGCAAATCTTTCTTTAAATATATATAAAGAAGATAATACTGAAAGTTAATTTAAAAGGAAATACAAATTGTAATTATAATTTGTCTGTCTAAAGTAATCACTTTCAAAAATAAATGTTAATAAATTTCTATATATATATATATATATATATATATATATTTATAAATAGATCGTAATATATAATATGCATGGTTTTAATTGTAAATTATATAGAATTCAATTGTAAATAGAATAGCGAGACACATCCATCTTTGTTAGTTGCACGGTTAGCCATCAGAACTAAGTAAATTGAAAAACAGATGTTCTGAAAGTAAATCAAATATCGTTGGCGCTAATTCAAAGCTATTTGAACAATATAAAAAGGGCTTAAAAAAGTATGTTAAGTTAAATTACGATAGTTCTAAAATAATTACAAAATTACAATAAATGTTAAAAATAAGATAAATAGACATAAATTTAGGCAGTTTTAAAATATAATAATCTCACGATTTTGTAAACAAGGTGAAATACCAGAGAAATAAGAGGAGGAAGAAGAAATAAAATTTGTAATGCAGATGTTATAACAATGAGAAAGAGGATTCTTATTTTTGCTGTGATGCTTAGTACATCATTTTTGTTTGGGCTGTCAGAAAAAAATTAATTGTACGTTTTTGTGATGAAAGTAGAAGAAAATATAATTTATCCATAAAGAATTGATAATTGATAGAAGATAGAAACAAGAGATTTACTGGGTATTGTATGTGTTAAGGATGGACTTGAACTTAAATTTTAAGTATCCTAGATTTAAAATATTCATTAAGAAGTAAAAATAATTAAGATTCAAAATTTGCATTAAGTAATTACACTTTGGAAGAAAACAAAAGTTATTTATCACATTATAATCTTATTTTAAAATTTGTAAAAGGACATATATATTTATATATAAGATGAATGTAATAATACAACCAAAAATGTGCAAGTATAATGAAATAAACTTAACCCATAGAAATCCCAAGGTGAAACAGATAGAAAATAATTTGTAAATTCAATATTGTGTATGATTAAATTAATAAAGTATTGTAATAAATATAAACTTGTCTCTGATTGATTATAATAAATAGAGAGTAAGTTTAAATATAAAAGATTGGTACACAAAAGAAATTAAATTAAATTAAGACTAGACAAACCCTGTGCAGCGCAAAGCGCCGCGTGCTTGCTTTGCTCATAATAAGGAGGTCTTCATATTGAATGAAGATTATAAAAGATTAGTGGAGGGAGATTGGGATAAAAAATTTTTTTTTGTATGGCTAAATTATTTATATGTACAATTTTTATAATATGCAACAAATTAAAATTTTAATTGACTTAGAATTGTCGATGGCATCTTATAATTAGTTAACCGTTTAATAGTCTGATTTCATTAGCTTTGGCAAAGTCGAGATTGTAGAGTTGGCCATATGAACTGTTTTCTTTATTCTCAGCATACAAAGGTGAAATGAGATGATGAGTTATACCATGAATTTTAAATCAGTAAGGACCATAATTTGGTGGAAGGTCAATTTTTGCACCGAAAGAAGCAAAAGACATTGCATAACTGTACGGGCGAATGTTCTCCCTAAAATTTTTGATTTAATATTGTTACCAGTAAAAAGATCTTTCAGTTGATCAATTATGGTTATTGGCTTTAGTTTTACCTTGCCTTCATAACAACAAAGGGTAAAGCGTCTTGATGTATTTACTTCAGGTTGGAAATACAGTGCAGAACAGTACTGACAAACTCGCACCAGACCACCGATAGAATATGGATTAAGAGTAGATGTAAACTTTGAAATGGCACACTTGAAGATTGATTTTGATATTTTTGGGTACATTTGTTGCATTATTTCATCAGCAGGATGGTCAGTTTTGTTAGATAATTTACGTCTTGCTCGTTCTAGACGACCGGTGAGGATGGGTTTTCTTTTACGTTTTATTGTAGTTGCTGCAACATCGTTAAAATAGTTTGTTTCATTGATAGTTGCTGAAGAAGAAGGAGGTTCTATTTCTTGCATTATTTCATCAACATTAGAACCAGTTTGGTTGGATGGTTTGGATCTTGACCGTTCTCGACGACCAGTAAGTGTGGGTTTTCTCGGGCGTTTTTTTAAATGTAAATGCGCTTGTTTGTGGTGTCTCAATTACACTTTTGAAATTACCAAAACTTTAATATATGGAATTCAGCTGCTTAAAGTTTTGTCCGTATATCAGATCGCCTATTATGTAATCACTGTATTGTTGCCATTGTTTCATTACGTTACTAACGCACTCTATTCGAATATCATAATGATTTTCTAAATTTCCATTTAAACAATAGGAAACAATTCTGAATAAACAGTTTCCATCTCCAATAATTGGAGTTATGTCAAAATGTTTATAAGTAGTCATGATCGTGGTTGTAATCAAGCGATGCTAACCAAACAAAAAATTACCAGGTATAACATCTAGAAAATTAAATATATTATTTGTTATGTACTTGGAAACACAATTCTACACGTTTAATCACCACTAACATACTTAAATGAAGTAAATTACAACATAAACCAACCATGTTATGATAATAAAACATATGTTTTGTTATAATCAGCTGATCTGTGCTGTTATATTCAGCTGATCAGTAAAAATAATATTATTGAATAGAAAATATTTTAAATTACATTTTTAGAATATTAAATGAAGGAATAGTAAACTTTTCAGGCAAATGGGCAAATATATAGAGTTAATTACCTTTCATTTAACACAACTCGCATGTAAATCGGTCCAATAGAACTCCAGATCTCACTCGGAATAGGCTTAAAAATTTACCCCATGTTAAATTGCCATAAGAGATTTAAATTTCCGTTTTTACAAAATTTAGTGGGGTAATAGCTGAAATCAAAGCAAAATGGGCAAATATACAGATATACCTTTCATTTGGTACCAACCGTGTATAAATCGGTCCAGTAGTATGGTCAGGCTCGATGTCATAAGCTTTAAATTTCTTCCCTATATTAAATATCCATAAGAAAAGTTTATTTTCCATTTTTGACCCAATTAACATAAATATTTTCAAAATATAAATAAAACCTGCACATATAGGACCGCTAATCTTTGTTTTGGTACAACCCGCGTGTAAATCGGTCCAGTAGTATGGTCAGGCTCGCTGTCATAAGCTTTAAATTTTTTCCCTATGTTAAATCTCCATAAGAAAAGTTTATTTTCCATTTTTGACCCAATTAACATAAATATTTTCAAAATATAAATTAAACCTGCACATATAGGACCGCTAATCTTTGTTTTGGTACAACCCACATGTAAATCGGTCCAGTAGTATGGTCAGGCTCGCTGTCATAAGCTTTAAATTTTTTCCCTATGTTAAATCTCCATAAGAAAAGTTTATTTTCCATTTTTGACCCAATTAACATAAATATTTTCAAAATATAAATAAAACCTGCACATATAGGACCGCTAACCTTTGTTTTGGTACAACCCGCATGTAAATCGGTCAAGTAGAACTGTCAGGGTCGCTGTCATTAGTTTTGCAAAAGTTTTTTAATATATAAGATATATAAAACAAAACACTTAGTTTTTTTTTTTTAATAATGACTAACAGTTGATGCCACCCGATTTTAAATCCTCGTTTAATATACAGCCAAAGTACTGAGAAACTGTAGTAGTTGTTAAAGGCATGTAAATCATTTAAAACTACGGTAAAAATGCATAAAAAGTTTGGTACATTTTTTGAACGTTTAATTAATAATTAAACTCAAAGCTTCTTCAACTAACTATTTAGACTTCTTAAACTTAGCAACGTAATATCATCATTTCTTTAAATCTGTATTCTGTCTTTACTTATTTATCTCCATGAAAATATTTATTAATCTGCTTTGTTTCCAGTAGAATTACTGTTCTCGTAAATCAGCTAGTGCTATTGTTTCGTTGTCCTCCCTTAAATTCACGAAGCATGACAACCTTCCGTAATTTAATTAACCTAAATATTTAACTGGACGTTGTTACGCGTTTAAGTAAACAGTAGAACAGGAAACTGTGTAAAGTGTATAATTTATGTAAAATAGAAAACATTCTGAAACTTATATTTGAAAATGATCATTCCTTTATGTTACTAAATAAATTAATATTGTTTTAGGAATGAGTGATTGTCTATTTTTGTGCTTTGTTACAATTTTGTTTATCGTTTGTCATTCTCTCACTTAAAAATTATTATGGTTGAGATTTTCTCAGATATCTATTTTTGTTTAGATTGGGTCGAATTTTTAATTTTTAAGAAATATCTGTCTGTATCTAGAATTCAGTATTTCCTCGCCGTTGATTTATCATAAAACATTTTTAGATTTTATTTCAAATCGGTGTACCTAATTTTTGAACTCATAATAATCAAATTAGTTAACAATTGTTATTTTTATTACTGTAGAATGTAAGGCAGCTTCCAACTTAAATCTCTTATTTAATAATCATTAAAACCCGATCGGTCTACTTTCATTAAATTTGGCTAAAACAATAACTGGTACTGATCTATTTTAAGATAGGGTGCTAGACTATGTGTTATAATAACTAGCTTATTCTAAGAAACTTAATTATACTTACAATACAATTAAAACGTTTAAAAGCTAACATATAAGTACAGTAACTTATGAAACCATAGTTAAACTACTAGTCTGCTTTGGTGTTGGTTGTAAAGAAACTTCTATCGCCGAGTTGAAGATCAAGAGTTAAGTATTGCTGGTAATACAAAGAAGTCTTGGACCAGTAAAGAATATAAAAATAAGAATTCAAAATTTTTCGAAACGTTACATCGGAAATAAAACATTCTCTGTCTGATTTATTTGGCGAAATCGTTAGATAGTGGGCAATTTTAAAATCTAATATTAAAAAAAAAAATCTGATTAAAAAAATGATCTATAGATCAGAAAATGAGCTAAAATTTTGGTCATAATTTTGAACAAATTTGACCAATTTGCACCTAAAGATCATATGTCAATGTTTTTTACATTTAGGCTACCTTTGCAAAAATATCAAAAAATCAACAAAATCAATGGCCTAACTTTGGTCAAAAGTTTTATCTTGAGTTTAGATATCTATATAGTATGAAAATTAATGGAGTTTTTATACTTCTGTTGTGAGGTTCTATGGATGTTTCATAATCCTGGCTCTCGGTTACGAAGGTCCTATCTTTCTAATAACTGATAAAAAATAAATGTACAGCTAAACATTACAATCCAAAACATTATTTTAATATTTGTTTGATAGAAATTGGTATATATTAAAAAGACTTCTTATATATGTCTCAAAGAAGTCAACAATATTGAATTTTATTCAATATTTCGTTTATTACAAACTTATTCATAGCACAATAATAGAAGATACCAAAATTTATGGAAAAAATGTAAATGAATGTGATCAGCTAATGTTAGAAAATCGATAGTTACTCTCGTTAAAGATGTTAAGAAAAGAATATTTTCAATAATTTAGATTTTAAAGCTAGTTGATATTAAATTAATTATATTATATATTTTAAATTAGGTATGCCTGGTAACCTAAAACTATTTTTGAAATTTTGGTAATGATACATTGCATGCAATGGTCTGTCATTGTTTTTGTTGATAAAATCGAAACGGTGGATAGTCATTCTAATTCATAAGGGATTCGATATTTCCCATTACAGTCTAACGGACAGTGCTTACAGGAAAGTTTGTATATTACATTGTATCAATTACAGTTCCCTTCTAAAGGGTAAGATTTATTAATAACACTACATTGAAATGTGACGGAGAAATAATTTTCTTATTTCCATACGCGGGAAAGATTGAAGGTAATTTTACAAATATAGTCAACAACGGTTAATAAATGCTGGTTTTTGTCAATATTTTAAAAATTGTTTAATATCTATAAAATAATTTCATATATGTACGTCAAGAAACAACGACATAAAGACAGGTTGACACTCTGGAAGTAATATCATACAATAGAAAACCCATAAACTATGATTATGGTAGCGATAAACCTAACTTTGAGTGTAAATCTCTTAAATCCTTGTTGGAACATTTGTTACAGTCAAGTTGTTGAAACGACGGTGTTATCTAATCGCACTTCATCGAGTAATTTGTCAACATTTTCATGCAATTTAATAACTCAGATATTTTTATAATAAAGTTCTTGATTTCAATTTATTTAATTTTTTTCAATAATAATACAACAGAAGTTTTATTTTCATCAAAGCTATAGTATACATATTAATTTTTCCATACATATTTTAGATTTTTTCATTAGATGTTGTCGCTCTTTACTAAATATTTTGACTTCAGATGTCATCATTTATATCCGTTATTCTTAAAGCACTTACGAGAGTGTAATTAAGCGAAAACTTGAAAAAAAACATGTTTAGTTATTTCGATATTTTTATTCAGAAGATACTCCTTACACTCTGTCTTTCACAGTACAATTGTTTATATTTAAATGGATTCATGTTGTATAGTCGGGACGCTTCTATTCATAAAACGGAACGCTGCTACGTTTCTTAGAAAATTACACAATCGCTTCATTTGTGTCGAAAACTCAGAGTTATTGAATCAATAAGTATTCATATTTGAATAGTATCTCTACTTACTTTTTTCGTTCCAAACACAACTCGTAAATAAATGAAATCGAGTTGTAAAATGATATTAAAGTATGAGACTAAAACTCAATTTTAAAGTTAATATAAACATAATCTGAAATAAGCAATTTTTTATGGAACAGTTACGTTTAATTAATTTTGTTGTAAACAACTTCAGATAATTTAATTTCGTTAATAATAGTTACTAGAGTTTTAGTTGATGGCCTAGACCTAGACAGATATCTTTAATTCCATAACAAATCTATTTTGTTAAAACAAAAAGTGAATTGCTTATTTTATTATTACTTGCTATGAAATGAAAAAGTTCACTCAAAGTGTTTTGTTTGATGTATAAATTTAATTCCAAACTATAAAAATATAAATTTAAAACACTTCAATAGATTAAATGAATATTCAGCTCAAGTTATATGTATCTATTTTACAATAAAGTATCCAAATCAATAAAATATTTCTTCTTATATTTCGCGGTTTTAACAATGGAAGTAAACTCTTCTCCGATAAAATTTCGTATTCTCTCCACAAACACACGATCCACTTCCCTTTTCTCTGATACAGGAAACATGTGTACTCAAGGGTGTGTTTTAGACAGTCAATTCCTGTTCCTTCTATTTTATTTGAGATTATATATTTCTAATGAAACGATTTTTCTCTTCTTTTCTGTTACTTTATGGAATATATTTAAAATAGCTCCGGTCTACTATCAATACAACTGGAAAATATTTACATATACTAGAGTATAATTTCTTGTCTGTGCTAATACGTAGATATTATCTAGTCATTATGATTTTTTTTAGTTGGTAATTGACACTCTGTTAACAAGATATCGGATTTCAAGGTGAAATATTTTAAAACTAAATAGTGCAAAACATTGCAATTACTCTTTCTTATATCAAAAAATCTAAGCTTAAACAAATACTAATAATTCGTCACCAACTTCTACGAAATATAAAGACGGGAGTTATAAGTCAAAATTTGGAGAAAATTTGTTTTAATAGGAAACACTTAACTGTTGTCTAACAAATTCAAATCTGCCCCTTTCACTTGTCCTTTATAAAACGTGTATAATGAGTCGTATAAACGTATAATGTATAACGTATAAACGTGTGTTTCAAAAAGTCAGTTCCGGTTTCTTCAATTTTAACTAAAGATTCTATTTTCTCAGGAAAACAATAATTCTCTATTTCCTGTTAGAATGACGTTACTCACTTCCTGAATTAAGTAAATATTGAAAAAAATCAATAATAACTATAAATTAATTCTAAAGTATAATGAATCCTGTTCCAATATAAAATGTGATTAAAATATAATAACAATGTGATTTCTTATTACATACCTCAAGAGACTTCCAAACATATACATACGAAAAACAATTAGTCGGACATCATAGAAAAGAAACGAATAAACTTTTAGATTTTGGGAATATGGTCAAGCAAATTGACCCTCATAATAATTATACTACGTTACGAGATGCACATCTATAGCATCAAATTAAAGGCATTAAAACCTTATACTGTTCCAAGAGACTATTAAATGTCAAACAAATAAGTAAACAAATTTATGGTACATTTACCCTAGCTAGGGAAGTATCAGAGATATATAATATATTAGAGAAATAAAATGACAAAAATAATAGTTTCGACGGTGTCAACTATGATAAATCTTTAGTTAATTTTAAATAACTTATAGATTATATTTTATTGGAACAGGATTAATTATACTTTAGATTTATGGTTATTAATGATTTTTCCAAGAATTACTAAACTCAGAAAGTGTTACTGGATAATGTAATTCTAATTAGAAATAGAGAAAAAATGATTCCTAGGCAAAAATAGAATCAAAGAAGAAACTGGAATTGACTTTTTTAAACATACCATTTGTTAGGAACGTTTTATAAAGGAAAAAGTGAAAGAGGAAGATTCTGATTTCTTAGTCAACAACTATGTGTTTCCTTTTAAAGCAAATTTTCTCCACATTTTGACTTATAACTCCCGTCTCGATATTTTTGAGAAGTTGGTGAAGATTTATTTTTGATGTATGAAAGAGTAATTGTAATATTATGCATTATTTAGTTTTTAAATAGAGGACCTTGATATGTGATATCTTGCTAAAAGTATGTAATATATAGAGAGGTTTTTTGTGTTACCAACTAAAAAAAAATCTTTAGTTAATAACAGTTAATGACATCAAAATATCTAAATATTAGCACAAGCAAGAGAGTATACTCTCGAATATGTTGATATTTTTCAGTCATTTTGATAGTAATACAGAGTTTAAAAAATAAAATAAAATTAGATATTTATATTTCAAGAAGTATCAGGAAGGAAGAGAAAAATCGGTTCATTGGAACTACATAATCTAAAATAAGATAGATGGAACAGAGATTGTCTGTCTAAAACACACCCTTGAGTAGATATGTTTCCTGTATCAGAGAAAAGGGAACTAACTGCATCGAGTGTTTGTGGAGAGAATACGAAATTTTGTCGAAGAATAGTTTATTTCTTCTTCTTGTTGAAATTGTAAAATAATTAGTATATAAGTTTTTGTTTTATATTTTACGTATATATATATATATATATATATATATATTTATGACGCAGTCCTTCTTTGATTTTTAAATAACCGCTAATTAAATTAGCTGTTGAAGATTGTAATACGTTGCTAAATCGCTATTTCTGTATGTTCATCATTGTTTATTGGTTCATAATTGTGTTTGATTGTTAAATAAACGAAACGTTAATAATGACTTACTCTGAAAACCCTCTGTAGTCCGTTAGAGAGGTATCGCATAACGACATTTGTAATTAGTAATATGAAACTCATAAGTCGGATTCTCCAAACCAATGCAGTAAATCTGATGATAATCCAGTATTTCCACTTCCTCCATATTCAGTAGGTTTTTTTAAGCTGTGGCTTTGAAAAACATCGCGAAAGAGTTTTGGTATGTCTAAAGAAAATCTTCTTGAAATAAAATGTGAAATAAGAAATGTTTCAGTTCGTCAACTCGATTAAATATAATAAATTTATAAAAAGAAATTACTGCAAAGTATTCAAATAAATATTTTCTTTAATGATTGCAAATTCTGTATATAAAGATGTGCATTTTTGTGTCATAAAACTAAAATAAATTTCATGCTTTTAATAATGTCGTTCCTCGACTTGCAGAGAATGACATTTGCATAATGTTATTTGTAGCAATATCTTGCCAAGTAATGATCATGATAATGTTTTGTTTTTCCGATCTTACCTGGAAATTTCAAAGATTGGAAAGATCAACAATTATAGTGGAAGTATATAAGGGTAAAAAAGGTCCTTAACTTTGTTATGTTAATAAATTCATCAAATTAATAGACATTTATTAAATCAGTATATTTCAATAAATGCACATTAGATATCTAACTAAAATTGTTTATTTGTTATATTTGTGTAGTAATTATGATTTAAAATATTATTTAATTTTAATTTTCATAGTTTTTTTATTTATTTTAATCATTTTAATTGATTAATATATTTATTTATACTTAGTTAAATTATTTGTCTTGACAGAGAGAGTGAGTTATACACAGAGTATTCGTTTTGCAATTAAACATTATATTTCCTATTTTATCTGTATAATACAATTTAAGATTGCAGTATAATGTTATAGCTTTTCAAATGCTCCAATACCATGGTGGTAAAAATTACAGAGTTGAATTTTAATTAGTTCATAAACCAAGATGTCCAGTTTACGAACCAAGAAAAAAAAATTGTCTACACTAATTTTCCGGACACCGTTTGACAAATTTTGTTTAGAGTTGTTATCTAAAAATTGGTTTGTTTTTCAAATTATATACTATCACAAATTGGTGGTACGGACCTTAAAAAAACAACACTCAAAATAGATTCGCTCAAAGGCTTTGATTAAAAGTAGCTAAAAATTTCGTCCAGAATCCTATAAAGTTTAAATAAAATATAATAATAATTACTAACACAAACTAGTCCACCAGAATTAGAAAAAGATGAAAATTCTGGTTCGGGAGTTTTGGCAAACAAATTAAAATCATTTTACAACTCGATTTCATTTAATTACGAAATTGCGTTAGTTTTTCAAAGGACAGTAGCAGCGTAACTATACAAGAACATGAATACGTTTAAATAAGAGTATCAACAATTGTGGAGTGAATGATGGAGTATTGAATATCTTCATACTAAATATCGAAATAATATTTTTTTATATAGTTTTTGTCTAATTCCACTTTCAGAGTTTTATGAAAAACCGAATAAAAATTGTGACAGCTGTGTGGAAAGATTTGGAAATGGGTTACGACGTAAGTTTTATATTGACCTATTATTTTATGTAATGGAAAAAAAATGTATATCAAACTGAATATTATTGGTAAAGAAATTAATTACAAATAATGAATATAAGAACTAAGTTATTAAAGTGCAAAAAAAGTAAAGAGTTGACAAATTACTTGATGAAGTGCGATTAGATAACACCGTCGTTTCAACAACTTGACTGTAACAAATGTTCCAACAAGGATTTAAGAGATTTACACTCAAAGTTACGTTTATCGCTACCATAATCATAGTTTATGGGTTTTTGTATTGTTTTATATTACTTCAAAAGTGTCAACCTGTCGAAATAGATTGATTGTTCTGGTACTGTCGATACTATAGCAAGATTGTTCGATTTTTAATGTAAAGTAATTTATTGATCCATTTTTCACAAACCTTTACCTTTAGAATAATACTTGTATAAAACTTTTGCCATAGTAGTAATATCGTAGTAAATATAATATTTTAAAGAATAATATATATATATATATATAACTTTTAAAGTTACTTAACAAATTACTTTTATTGAAAACTCAATTAATGATCTCTAAAGATCTCTAAATTGATGTTGGTGGAACTAGTTATTTGCGCAATGGCAACTTTTGAAACAAAACTTTATTTGATAAATAAACATGTATTATATAATGAATTTTAAGATCTACTCAGTATCATGAATAACATGGATTTCATATAACTTCATATAACTTTAACAGGAAAGCTAAATGTACAATAATGTTTAGCTCTTGTATATTCTGTGAACAAGGTTAGTGAGTTGTGACTCGGCACGTTTTCATAACCAATATTAGCAGCTCAGTATTCATATTAAAATTATTAAAGCAGCTCAGATTAAAGATACATTTATTATTTTGCTTCACTTATTAACTAATTGTAAATTAATTATTCAAATATTTTTACCTTAGATTTCGTTAAAATTTTGGTTTTAGGCTGATTTTAATCTGTAGAACAAGAAAGGTTGTAGTGAATGTATTTCTGTGTATTTTAGAAAATTCGGAACAGATTTTGTTCAAATTTAACTCACATAATTCTTTTATTCAATAGTTCAGACTAGTGTTTAACAATAAAAATCCATTTTTACGTTTAAAGATCCTTTAATTGTTAGCTAAAGTTACGAAATATCAAGATAAGAATAATTTTTCTTAGAAAGAAACAGAACTCATGTACTTAAACAAGTATAGATATAGTAAGTACTTAATAAGTAATATTTATTTTTCATCAGCTTTAAGAAAATATAAAAATCAATAACATAACATTATTTTTAAATCAATTTTAATGAAACCTATTCTCCCACTTTTTAAAATACGCTGCACTAAAATTTCCTATGAGTTAATTTCTAAAAGTTTCCGTCATGAGTTAAATAACCATAAAACAGAGTTGAAACTCTTGTGTGTTTTATAATAAAGAAGCATTATGTACATTGTTTCTCGTTGTACATATTTATATTCTATTATATTCATTTACTTTTTGGAGTTTCTTTGTATTACATGACTGGTTTATTATTTAACACAAATGTCATGAAAATTATTTATTGGATATCCAGATATAAAAATATTGTTTGTGAAACTCTAAATTAGTCTTCATCATATCCCATGTAGAATGTTGTAAAATCTACGAGTCTACAGTATCATACCAATCTTTTAACTCGTATTTCATAGAAGTATTTTCAGTATCACTGAATCGTTGTATCGTTGATTCAGCAGTCCTTTGTCTATCTTTTGCACATTTTGTTGTCATATCCGCATCGTTTAATCTATAAAGTTTGGTTAATTATTACTTAAATTCAAGTACGTTAGACGTATCTTTAGATGTAATCACAAGCGCTTAAACAGAAAAAAAGAAGAAAATGAATGAATTATATTTATTTATTATTCATGTAGTTATTCTACCAGGTTAGTCGAAAGTGTGAGGATACTACTCCGTTTACTGTTTAACGGATGAAAAAAAAATGGAAATGTTCATGGGGATAAAAATGTACTATGTTAAGGGAAATTTGCCATTGTCCCCAAAATCGGGGATTTTGAAGGTTGCTGAAAATCTTAAATGTAAACCCTCGTAAAGAGACACCTCAAAAGGTCTCGATAAATAAAAAAAGAAATATAGATGTCTCTAATCTCAACCCTAAGTAAAATGGCGGCCGATCGTAATACGCTTTGTTCATTTAGTTCCAATATAATAGTACAAAAAAGGCCATAGCTTGGACAATACCAGCAAGAAAATGAAGTACTGACAAAATGTCTGAACCACTTGTAAGGTTTCATTTAATAATTTGCTGAAACTAGTCACAGTTCATTTGCTTTTGGGATTCCCTTAAGAATTGGACTTCGTTATCTTGCCGTCACTTTGGATAGAGTTGAGATCTACAGTTATTGTTGTTCTTTCTCTTTTGTCAAGACCTTTAAAATGAGGTGTCACTTGAATGGAGTATATATTTACGATTTTTGAGAAGATTTATTTTGGAGAAAAATTGACACAAAAAATAAAAGAACATTTTTTAGCCTTATAAACATTTCCTGAGTTTGGTTTTTTTTTCATCTGTTAAAAAGTTAACGAAGTGTCCCTACATTTGTAACCAACTCCGTGTACATTATTATTATTATAATTAAATTTAGCTAATATTTATAATGCCTATTAATTACTACATCAGAATGTTAACAAAAGAGTGGTTGCAAGAGAACGTAGAATATTGGTAGACAAGGAGTTGGCTCCAGGTTCCAAAAGCATCAAAATTGTGATAAATTGCCAAACGTGCATTAGTTTTGAATAAATACTATATTTCATTTTGAACGGTTACTCCTTTTCTATAAACTGTATTCATTTCCATTGTGTATTTAAAAAAAGAATATATAATAATACTTAATTTTATATCAGCAAGATTTATAAGCAGTCACTTTTTATATGATATTGTTATTCAGTTACTTACATTTTTATTTTACGAAATGTTTAATTAACATAACACTTCACCTTTCGAAATTTATTTCTTTTCGTCAGACATTAACTTTCTCATTTCATTACAAATATAACCCTGTCAGCATTACTCGTTCTTTACTATATAAATTGGAAACATAAGCACCACTTTCCGTTTTCACTTAAGTGTATTTGTTCATTTATTACCAAGACATACGTGACCAAACTAACGATCACGGTCACTTATGAGGCAGCGGTAACAGATACATTTCTTTCTTTAAATCGTTATTATTAAAGTAACAATACTCTTACTAGAACAAATTACAAAATATTTACTTCCAATATTGAATTATGTTTTAAAGAGACATAACAACATTAAACAATGATTACAATTACAAATTGTTAAGGAAGTTAGAAACAAAAAACTTCAATCTCAATCTTTGTCTCAGGTTTTGTAAATATTCATCAGATCAGGACAAGAATAACTAATACATAATAACAACAGTACAATCTCTAATCACAAGTACTTCTTGATCATCACAACTGTAGAATATGCGCGTCACTTGCAACGTAATCCATTATCAACATCATTTGTTTGTCCTTTACCCACTTCTTCCTTCTTTCCTTACACTTTTCTTAATATTTTCTGTGTAAATTAGATGTTAAAAGCGTGTTTATTGAAACGATTGATGACAAAATATAAAGAAAATCTATTGTACAAAGTTTGACATTCTCAATATTTTTTTATAACGATTAAGAAATTACTATCTTACAAAAGTTGATTGAAAATTCCTCAGTAACAATTTTATACTTTTTCCTAAAAGTATAAAATTGTTACTTACGTACAAGTTTATAGCGCTTGACTTGGTTTTATACCTTTAACTTATTGATTTCTATCAACGTCTTCCCTTCAACCCCAATGTTTAATTTTACTCGTAATAAAAGTTGTGCAATAACCTCAAGTAACTTAATATCAAACATATTTGATTTCACAAAATTTTCAATTACTCCCTCTAGTTTAAGTAACCACCCGAACGATACTTTAAAGTTTTACTTAAGTTACCATGGTTTCAAAATTATACTGAAATGCTTACAATAATAATTTATCAATGTACTTTTTTTATGAGGTACCGTACTTTACCTCAAGTGTGTTATTTTATGACGTGCAGTTAGTACTTTATAATTATTTTTGAAATCTGAGAGCTACTTGAAACTATAGTTTGCATATTGCAATTATTTGCGTAGATTGAAATATGATACTCCATCAATAAACTAGTCAAAAAAAAATGGGGTTAAAACAAATCATTTAACAGGAAGAAGAAATATCAAGAAATTTAAAAATAATTTAAAGCAATTTCAATCTCATAAAAAATACTACACAGTTTAAGAGTAAATATATTTCAATTGTCAGAGCTAAGTAAAAATTATTATTATTTTTGTTATGAAACGACATTTAAAAATAAATTTGTAATCCAAACATTGTCTTAAATTTATTAGATACTTACAAAGGCGCACACGCCATCTTCATCATTGTAACCGGGGCAGTCGATATTTTCGTCTTCTGGTGTCAGGTTTATTAAGAAGTGCTCAACATTTATATAGTTAAGACCTTCGATTTTTCAGTCATCGTCAATCACTTTTTCACTGAAAGAGATATCTCATGTTTTCAATCATTTCTTCAGATATTATTTTAGGGTCGATGAAGTGGGCTCTTTGTCCTTCTTTATAGAATGGTAGGAGGCAATATGTATTACTATTATTAATTCAGCTGGAATTGAAGGAAGCAATGAGTTGAAAAACCTGTTTTCCAAAACCACACTGTTAATTTCTTAGTAATAATCTTTTTTTTTGTTTCTAATATTAATGATGATACGTTAATGCAGCCACTACTGATTCCTTCATGACAAAAAATTATTCTCTTTCTTTTTCCTACGGGAGTGCGAAGAGCTCTTATCAATGAGTCCACCCTCTCTTTTTGCTGAAATTTTTGTTGATCCAAATTTCATAAATTTTTTTCCTAAAAATACTGTTATTAAAATCAACGTTTTTGATTTTTCTGAGAAACCTATATCTTGATAGTGCAACTGACTGTTTTTTCAAGAAGAACCTTTCTGCTGTTAAAAACTTGTATTTAAATCTCAACTCATGTAATATTTTTCTAAGGGAATTAACCCACCTTTGAATAAATCTGCATCATTAAAGGAAGAGTAGGCGATTCTTCACATCCATTGTATGTAAAGATGTGGCCTCGAATCCCATGCATGTCGAAGTCTTTTAGCCTTGTGACTTTTCGTTGCCTGCCTTTTTTCTCTTCCTTAGTATGGAGAAAGAAAAGTATCCTTGTCAGTGGTTGGTGTCTGTTTGTATCTGGTCGCCTTCCATTTCCACCTTTTTGATTACAACGTCGCAGTTTTCCGTAGTGTTCATGTTCACTTTCATCTCGGCCCATATTCGCTTTACTGTCCTCAAATACAGTTACACGCCCGTTTTAAAAATGTATCATCACTAACAAAAGGTCCTTCATTAGCTTTCTCTTTCGAGAGTATCAATAATTGCCGCTATCAATGTTTTCGCCTCTCCATGTAACATGAACTCTTAAAACTTTTCATAAAAAAGTAACTTAGTAGCACTCAAACTAGCATCCGGAGATTTAGTTACAACTGATCATTTCCAATGACCATTTTTAGAATTTTGTTTACATTATGACAGTCAATGGGTTTCCCTCATTGTACTTTTTTGGAAACTTATTGAAACTAGTGAATTAATTATACATTT
Organism: Aphrophora alni; assembly: GCA_963513935.1. Classification (NCBI taxonomy): domain Eukaryota; kingdom Metazoa; phylum Arthropoda; class Insecta; order Hemiptera; family Aphrophoridae; genus Aphrophora; species Aphrophora alni. The sequence continues at coordinate 53,999,093 of OY740768.1, forward strand.
TTAACGAAATCTCACGTAACCCGTCCTTAATACGTATAGATTCTCCAATACGTATAGATACGTTTGCGTTTTCCAATAATGCAAAAAAGCTTGTTTTTCTGGGGAAACATCTCTTTAATATTTTTTAAATTGTTAGGATTATATATGCAGTGTTTGGTATTGTTTTGATTAGAATTTATTACAGAGTCATTTATATTATCATGAATTCGTTTTATAAGACAATAAAATAAACTCGCTCATGTAGAGGACCCAATCCATTTAGTGCCGTGCAAAAATAACCGCCTTCCTTATTTGACAAGATATAAGTGAACATTGTTGAAGTAATAAACGAAAAGAAGTTTCAGAAAAATTAAAATCCTACATATTTAAAATAAGCTATGAATTGATAGAAACAAAAATGTTTCCAAGTTGTAGCGACGATTTTCTATTCTATTTACTTCTGTATGATGAAATATTAATACTAGTGGACTTATCAAATAAAAGGCAAGCAATTGTTTACAATTTCTACTACCGTACTAGGTGCGACGTTTTTCAGGCATCTTCCTGTAATATCCTATCTGTCCGTTTGTATCCTTTTCAGCACAAATTTTCTCAAAAAAATATTTTAAAATTATTGTGTGGGGGGGGAGGGGAGTACTACGGTGTGGGGGAATGGTTAGATTGCGAGTACACTAGGCTTTGGGGTGAATTAATAAGTTAATGACCAAAAAACTAGTCATGCAAAATTTCAAGAATACAATAACCACCTTAATATGTAGTTTGTTGTGGAGTAGATGTATAGTAGACTAAAATTTACTAATCTGTTAATTCTATTTAATTGGAACTCATAATGTCTATATATTTTGGAACTTTGAGTTTGAATTTAACATCTGTTTGTACATACCTGGTATTTATAACTAACGTAAGGAAATTCGAAAATGTAAAATTAATTTTATTTACCGATTTTGATTAAATATTTGTTTTTTCAGTTCTAGTCTAAAATCAGCTTTATATGTTTTTGATTCTTTTTTACGTAAATAAACATTACAAAATATTGACTAACCGATTTTGATGTAGTTTATTTTATTTTTGTAAGTTAAAATGTTCTTTTTATGACCTAAGCAATTATAAGGCCGGGAACTAAACAAATCTACTATTTTTGTTTAGGTATTAACCATAAAAATAAGCTACATTGCAGCAGTGTAGATAAGTTTATTCGTTGGAAATAATTTTGTTTATTTACGAATAAAAAAAAAATAGGACAATTTATTGTTACTAAAGAGAAGGTAAGACATCTAAGAGGTATATTTAGTGGTGAGAAGATAAAAGGAAAAGAATTGTCTGTCTTAAGGAATACTCTTGAGTGCTGTATTTGAAGTGAAAATAAGTGGACATGTACTCCAGGAATCGCAAGATGTATTGACACTTTAGTTGAAGATACTAATTTATAATAACTCGGAACGTTCTTCAGCTCAGAGGGTGTTATTTATGCACTTTTATTGTTATTTTTGTTATTTGTTCCTCTGTGTAGAGATCATTATTTATTTATTGTTTGATAGATTTATGGTTTTTTTAAAGCTGTTAAAAAAACTGCACACTGGTTTAAATTATAATTATGTGGGTGTATAGCTAATATACGGATTCTAACTTTTGCGATCTATACTATAGGAGTAATTTAGAACTATTTTTGAGTATATATATATGACGGATTTAACTAATACACACTCGTGTATATGAATACTCACACATAATGCTGTAAATTACGTACCACGATTTGAATTGAATTAAATAGAATAGAAACCGTCTGGGTATAATTTAAAGTTGTTTTTTTTTGAAAAAAATCATTCAATTAGATTTTATAAGCGAAAGAAATTCACTAAATCTAGAATCCTAATTGATTGTACTTTTAATGGTTTTACTAACAATTTTATGAAAATAACAAGTTATTAGTTATTTTTTATTTTATTATTTTAATTTAAACAGTTAACGTTTGTTTTCACAATCAACATTGTAAATTAATCGCGTAAGATCAGCTGTACACGGAGAAAAACATATTAAATTACTTAATGTGTTTTAATGAATTTACATTGCATCTACTGGGCGTCCATTAAGGTAAATAAACGTCGCCGGGTTTAAATAATTACTCTCTCACTTATTTTACAAAATATGACAAAGTCCCATTTTTATTTAATAACGAGAGAACTTAATAGTTGCTGCTTCTTTGCAGAAAATATTTTAAATTTCAGAAATATTACGAAATGAATCTACCTAAAATTGTAATGGTATGTATTAATTTACTAACACATTCTTAAATTAATAATATTATTCATTACTATGTAACACTACTCACAAACCTTGGAATATTAATAGAAATAGCTAATAAACTTAATACCAATATTCAAATTGTAAATATTTCTTGAGTTTTAACATTTATAATTTTAATATTTTCTAAAGGGAACTTTAGATTCAATAATTTTACGTTTTTTATATCCTTAAGTTATGTAAAGAATAATTTAGGATTAATAACAACTTGAACTAACCTCAAAATAAATCGATCAAAAATCAGGCCGGTAAACGGATGTTTTGAAATTTCACATTGTACCTGTAACAAAGAATACGAAACATTAAAACAACTCATGTTATTTATTGAAATGTATTGAATTTTGATAGTTATAAAGTTACTAATCATTTTTACTATATTGCAGCTCAGTAATATAATATCATATTGCCTATATAACCTATCCAATAGTTAATTGTATTGGTGGTAATTTAAAATATTTTATTAATTTTCAGAAAAATAAATTATGTTTAAACATAAGTTCGGAATGTTGAAATGAAAAATAATTAGGAAAAATGTTTTTGATCGGAATGATAACTGATATTCTCAAATTAAGATGGATATTAACCAAAGAAATGTAGCAGTTTTCAACTGTATTGTATATTGTCCTGTGTTTTATAATTAGAACAGCAAACAGGTACTTTCAAATCTATGACAATAAAATGAATTAGGATAAATGTTTTTGATCGGAATGATAACCGATATTCTCAAATTAAAGATGGATATTTAAACCAAAGATGCCATGAGGCGGTTTTCAATTGTATTCTTGTTTTTGTAAATTGTAATAAATTTTATAATTAGAACAGCAAACAGGTAATTTAAAATCTATGACAATAAAATGAATCAGGATAAATGTTTTTGATCGGAATGATAACTGATATTCTCAAATTAAAGATGGATATTAACCAAAGAAGCCACGAGGAGGCGGTTTTCAACTGTATTCTGGTTTTTTTAGATTGTAATAAGTTTTATAATTAGAACAGCAAACAGGTAATTTCAAATCTATGACAATAAAATGCGGGTTACAAAGAAGTGTTTATAGCTTTTATTAATTTTACGTAAAAGACATTACTTACTGATCGTGGGATCGTGCACAGACTACCAATAATTGCATTTTCTTTGTTTTGATAATATTCTGTTGTCATGAGCTTGTACACATTACTTATAGATTTAACGAATATACAGAGTGATTTAAGAGAAAGTACAATAATTGTTCTACATGTTCAGATGGCAAATAAATACAAAACTCAAAGAAATTGTGTCCCTAATACATGTTTACCGTCTAGCTGACTGTTTATGTTTTTTCAAATCAACTTAAATAAAACTGGATTAAATAGAAAATATTGTATACAATTTCCAGTCATAGTAAAATGACATTACATTAGTTGTTAAATATCCTAAAAATCGGTTGGTTTTATTGATATTTATAACTTTTCGTGTGATGAAGTCTTAATGTTTATTACCCAAGTTTGAAGGAAATGCCATGTATTAGTAGAATAGTAGAGATATTCTATGTAATTGACTGGAAATCTCAAACCTTTCTAAAATTTCATCCAAACAAATAATTCAAACTGGCCTCTGAATTAAATTGTCGAAATTGGGTAATAATTAGGTTATAAAATATTTATTAATTTTTAAAGATAATAAATCATATTTGGTCGTAGGATAGCGCTTTGTGATTAGATACTTCCAAGAAACCAAGTTCCTAATTATAACCTACACAAAAACAAATATTAAATATTGGAAGTTGAAAGTTGAAAGGGACAAACAAATTTTAACAAAATGTATATAAATTAATCTCTTAAAACAACGGTTTTTGAGTTATATACTATACAAAATTTACAATTCACTATATTGCGAAAAGTTTAGTTAATATGTATAATTTTTATCTTTTGTTTACAAATCGCTATGGTTAAGACCTGTAAACTAAATCTTTATTTGATATCTGAACGAGTTTATTTTTGAAAAATTATAACGGAAAAAAATTTATACAGAAAACAATTTTTTCGAACGCATATTATTTTGAAACTTTATGTTTATTTAGAAAACCTGAACAAATAGACTGATTTACAATAATTTTTATGTTTCAAATTATAGCATTTGAATATTTAATTTATGAAAGTTAGGAACGATAAAACTAAATAAATGTATACTTGTAATAAATCCATATTAAATGTATATTTACAGTGCGGTTGATAGTACGTATTATTTTTTAATACACATTCATAATTTCTAGAAATCGTATTACCTGCGTATAAACTTGAAATTAACCTTTTGTTTCACATTTCAAGTATATTAATACTCATATCTGCGGAGTACGAAAATTGATTTTTCACTTGTCCAAAAAATAGAAATATTTCATAATTTTTTTGGTTAAAATCACCAGTCTTCAATTTGATAGGATGGCTCTGATATTCACTAAATTTTAAATATTGTCACTCTTAACTAATTTTGTTGTGCAGTAGAACTTTTCATTTTAGATTTTTTTTAGTTAAATGAAACATGCTATTTATTTGACATAAATTGGTGTAAATGGGAGAAAACCATTTTCAAGATTTACCTTTGTTAAAATTCCATGAATTAAAATCTAAATCAATTTAGTACAGTGGTGATAACCATATTCCAGGATAAGAATCACATAACTTTCAGTTTCACTTCTTATATTATAATTAAAAAATGACAAATCAACGTAGCATTTTTTTTATATCCTACATATTTTAAACATGAAAACAAGTTTTCTCGTGTTATATGGCACATTTAACATAATTGTGATAGTAGTGTTTGTTTAACACAAGTAGGAACTAAAACTTAAAAATTAAGACAGTTATTTTCCAAACCTAAGAACAGTAGCACTTGTTATTCTTGTATTACAACATAATAACATATTGTTTATAATCATATTAGGACAGTGAAAATAGCACATAAATATCATACGTATAGAATTATTATCACTTATTGTTTAAAGGTAAAACAGTTTTGATCTAATCTTTGAATTTTAAGACCATTTAAAAAGAGAACAAACATCTCAAAAGAGAGTCCTACAGTTACAATATTATTTCATTATATTCTGCACTTATACTGAAACAATGTCTAAAAGTCACAGGAAGTGTTTAAGAGAAGTAGAAGTGGAGGCAATGCTATCACACGTCCTTCCACTAAATACGGAAAGAGATTCTTAGAGGGAGATAAATCTAATCCGTGTACATTTCAGTTTCTCTTGGACATTTTCATGGCGACTCTTCTAGAAAATGTTCTTTTACATCTCTTCTAAGATAAACTATTCTGGAAGAAATGACCTTTCATGTTAAACGAGTACCCGTAAATGACGAGAGTCTAAATATTTGTCGTTTATAAACAACTACACAGTGTTTGGAAAATTAAATTTTACTTAGTGAAAATTATTTATCGGAGTAAGTTAAAGTTTTAAAACAATTAATTTAGTTTAAACATAATATAATTTAGTAGTTTTAGACAGTTGGTAAAATTTATTTACTAATTATTAGTAGAATTAAAACAAATTGTTAAAAAAAACCAAGATGTCAATTTCATTCTGTGACAAAAGGAATATTTGTTAATCGTAGTGTTATAGTTAGAGACCAGTCATAGTTCTATTGTATTATTTTGGGGAAGAAGTAATAACTAAAGATTTAAAATAAGTAAAGGGGATGACTGACACCTCATTTCAAAGGTATTCTGAAGTTTATTTTATAGACTTCAATAGGGTTTAATTTATGATTTTTGATCCTTGTTTCCAATACATATTTGCACCAAAAACTACAATACAATAATAATATCTTTATTTATTTTATTAAAAATAAATTAGGTTATTATGAAGTAAATTAACTGACATTAGATCATTTTATAATCCATGTTGGCCAAAATTACGTCTTCAATATGCTTTTAATTTAACCTTTGATTTTCTCGTCACAGATTCCATTAAATTGACCCAATACTATCAATTATTTGCAAACGAATATTTTGCTTTTGGTTTTTTAAAACCAATAATGAGAAGCGTTAAGACTGGCGATCGAGGTGACCCTTTGTTACCATACTTTCATTTAACCATTCTACTACAATATCAAAACAATACCTAAATAACAATAAAAAGGCCATACATATTCTACTAAGAAACTTTGAAATCGCAAGTCAATTATTTCTCCTTCAATTAAAAAATGATCTACGACGACATCTATATATATATTTATATAAGTCAAACTCCACTGATTGATCTCGAAATTTATGAAACCAAGAAGCCTAGAGCTGATTTTTTAACATGGTTTGGGGTAGGTCATGTTACCAAGGGTGTTTTTTACCCTTTACCCCATAAAACAAGTATCATATCTTTGTTTTTATCGGTCGATTTTGATCTAAAGTTTCTGTATTTGGGCATAATTTATTTCCATACCACCAACATTAGTGTTGTGCTAAAATAAAAATTTCTTTATAAATCTATCTCAACTATTCCCAGGTGAAACTGCTAGTCAGCTAGTTATACCATATAGATGGCACACTACACAATAATATTTTTTCATATGAAGTTGACGCTTTTTATAATCTCCTTGAAATGAAAACTCCATCATATCTTTAATTTCTAATGATCTTTCCATGTAAAATAAATGAAATAAACTAAACGTAAACCAAATTTATGATTTTCTTATCAAATATACTTCTGTTAACCACGAAAGTATAACAGTATATATATGGGTTTAAGTTATATATATATTAGTCAATCGAACTCTTTCATCAACATGAAACAATTATGATACCCGGTGTACTTTTCATTGTATTGGAATCGTAAATTCACAATTTCGATATTTATATACACTATAACAAAAAAACCTCTAAAATACTTTTAAAATTGCTAATTAACTGAAGCCTCTGGACTGGCAAAAAAAACATTAATGAATGCCGTTGTAAGAAATACAAAAAAGTAACAATCAGATAAAAATTCAACGTCCCAGCTAATAACATAGAGTGAAGTAACGCACGCTCTAAAGCTGTTGAACATTTGACCATGAAAATTAAAACAACTATATTAACTTATCAATTTATGGATGAATTGTTTATAAATAAAGTAAGAGTACGAGTAGCATCCTTTCTTGCTTCCACCACAGATTGAAAAATTGTTAGCACAAATTATTTTTGGATTTAATGTAGATATAAATTGAGGTGTAACTCCATCATTTGCAAATAAAACGTATTAATATGATGTAAACAGTCCTTTGCCATCATTTGTGTGTATTATCATTTTTTTATACACACAAATAATGGAAAAACTTTAATACCAGAAGAAAAAAGTTAATACAACATTCTGTGTCATATAAATTGTACACATTTACGTACCTTGTGAGCTTCAGCCCCTTGAAAACCTGGTTCCAAATTACAAATATAGGAAATTATATTTCTGCATGTTTCTACATAACAATAAACCATATTTATTATATCAATGTTTCATTTATAACAATTTTAGAAATTCTCACATCAAATACAATAAATACTGAGATATGGAATTTACACTCTTTTTCCGTGAAGTGAATAATTATTCTCTAAGAACTGTAGAAATTAAAAGTAAAATCCGACAATTTTAAAGGGCCATAAATTCACCGCAATACCATTTAATAACGTGCTTCTGAGCGTTTGCCAAATATTATTTTCAAGTAATTAAGCATCGTGCTAAGAATATGAACGGGCGTTTACTGTTTACACAGGTGTAATTTACTTCATTACACAACATTTAATTAAACCAGAGATGTTAAAAACAATTAGAGTACAAGAATTAAACTCGTAAATTACTACATTTACTACTATAGGAAGAGTAGAAACACTCTCCGTCTAGTTCAGACATTGTGCTTTGTTATATCCACGTGTTAGGTCCCATGAAAGCTCTTCCCAAGCAGCAATTCGGAAATGATGAAGAAGTGCAAAATCCAGTACGAGAATGGTTGTCAGAAGTTGGAAGCAATTGTTTTAAATGAAGTAGTTGAAAAAATTGTCACTGGATATGATAAATGTATGAATCGATACGGTTATTACGGAAATTACGATTATTTAAAAAGTAGAATTTAATTTCTAGTTTCAGAATAAATAAAGACATTTTCTAATTTTTACAACTTTTAATTTTTTTAGACTGGTGAAATTTACGTTTTGACTGTCCCTCGTAGAATTACTTTTATTTAGAAAGACTATGTATATAGTTTCACTACTTGCACTAAGTTGTAAAGTCAATGACTATAACATCATCTTCAGTTGTTACATGTTGACAAATACTTATGTGTTACTTAAACTTTAAATGTTTGTGTACATGTAACAACTGAATATGTTGCCTTGGTCAATAAAACGCCTAAGACCTTACAACTTAGTGTACAATGTAGTGAACGATATTATTGTTGTGTTATATAAAATTTACTCAACCTAAATGAAAGTAATTTAAATTTAAATTCGGAAGTTATGTTAGATTTTGAAGAACGATAAAATCTGAGATTATGTGCCTAATAGTAAGTTATATTGAGATAGTATGAAATTTGGAAAACATAGACTACTAGTGAATAAAAACATGAGCTAGCTTCATGAATTATTTAATATATTTAAATCACAAATGTAACCTAAAGCTTTGGGAGTTATCATCGCAAGGAATTTCCATCGTAACATTAGGGTTGCCTCTGTGAAACCTTATCAGGGCGGAGGGGGCAATCAAACTTACATTTTACACTTTCTGTGTTTACATAGGTTATTACTTTGCTGTAGAACCTTTGATGGGTCTTCATCAAAGACTATGCATTGATGTCAGGTTTAGATAAAAGTGTGAATGTATAAATTAGTAGAAACTACGAACCTAATGTTGTAGTCAACAAACAAGAAACGTGAAATTAAATAATAGTCGTTACATTGGTCATATGTTGGATCTTGAATTTCTTTATAAATTATTTGTGGCTTAATATGTATTGATAATAATAAATGCAGATCACAATACAATCTAAAATAAGTTTTATATTTTAATGTAGGAACTATATGTAAAGAGAAACTTCCGAAACACCCTTTGATATTTATTTGTCAATCTTTATTTTTGGAATACTTATTGTAAGCAAAACGAAAATCTGCCGTTTGAAAAATTTGACTTAAATAGAATTAAAAATTTCAGCTTCCGGTAAGATAATTACTTAATAATATCCATCTTGTGTTCAACCTCAATCGCTTCTTTTTCAAGCTTATTTGTGAAAGGATAAATACAATTTCAAATTATATTGGGGGGAAAATTTCGGAAAAAAATGTTATTGTTATGGGTGATCGTTTAAACCATGATGAATCTTGAACTATCAGCGGATCAATGGACGTTTATTGTGTGGGGGTCATCCCCTACCCCTCACGCTAGATACAGTATTATAATTAACGTGAAAAGAAGGTTTCGGCTTCATTAATGGAAGCTTCATAGGAAATATGTTTTGTTATTACTACGTGCAACGTCTTGGCTGCGAATTATAATGAATCAGTTGTTAAATGAATTTTGTCGTCATTGTAAATTTTGTTTCACGATATATGTTGTACCACTTGAGTTATAGGTGTTACATCCTCAAATTCCCTGTTGGATTCGCTAATTAGAGTTTATTAAATCATTATGAAATTATTAAATAAAGCATTTGATTCTTATGTAGGGTTCTAGTTTTATATATAGAATATTTTCTATTGTTTTTGTAATGCCATAGTCAAAAAGCACTATGAATTTATATGTGAATATTTTAGTGAGCGAGTTTTGAATTGTTATACGTCAGTATCTACGTATTGGTTTTTACACGAATTAAGCCAAGAAAATGATGTGAAATAAATATCGGCCCTCTTTTTGGATCATTAAACTTCTTAACATGGTTTTGTATATTTTTTCTAAAGGGACACTAATTCAGTAGCATAGGATTTAGTCAGGTAGCACATTTTGTTTGAAGTGATTGTTTAGGCTTACATTACAACCATTAGTCAGATTATGAAGGTATATAAAGTGTGAGAAGTACTAATATTGTTTGTATAAAACAATTGGTGTAGAGTAAGTAAATATGAAATTTTTATGACAAATTCATTTCAAGAGATATAATACATCAAGTCTTATAATATCGCCACTCAATGTTTTATAAAAAGTTTTATTTTATTTCTGTTAAAGTATTTAAATATTATTCAGTTGCTTTAAATTGTTAAGCTACAACCAACCTAAATACTTTAATCGTATGAAGCAGTTTGTATTATATTCCATTCTGTATTATAATTGTTTATTTTTTTAAAATAATATCTTTTTCTTTTATCTACGATTGTAGTCAAGCAAAGACGTCTGCAAATGTGAATTGGATAAACTACTGCCTCTCAATCTAAAAAAATTATCAATTTGTAAAATAACAACCTCTATAACAAGCAACATCAATATAAAAAAAGGTCTGGATACCCAAGGATATTTATTTGCGAATAAACATTAATCGACAATGAAATTCTAGGGTTATGTCCTTTTTCTAGTTTACAACATTTTGATTCACTAAACTGTCATATTTCGCTACGGATGGTGGTCTCGCAGAAGAAGTCGGGAAAATCTTTAATGTATCCATTAGGTCGAGTAATACCTCATTTTAAAGGTCTTTGTTAGTACAACACTCCCCCCTCCCCTAGTAGTAATATTCCCGCTAGTAGTAATATTCTTTCGTTGTGCAATATGACAGTTAAGTGCATCAATGTTCGTTAACTAGAGTAATGACATAACTCTAGCATTGAATTGTTGTATGTTTATTTGCAAACAAAATATCCTGAGGTATCCAGACTGTTTGAACACACAGTATATAGTTTTTTTATGTAATGAAATTAACATTGAACATGTTTGTTTTAAAAATTCTCGCACTGCAGACTTGATGCAGGTTCACTGTTTAGATTATATACTCTTCCCTTTCCCTTATTTAAGTTTTATGTAGGTTGTTAAACTATATATATATATATATATATATATATATATATATATATATATATATATATATATATATAAATTTACAATAAATGAACCTACATTAAATAGTGGTTTTACATTACATTACATTGCAAGTGTAATTACATTGCAAGTGGCATTATATTCTATTTATAAAATAGAGTAGGATTCATTTTAAAATTTGTCACACATGCATATTGTAGGTTATAAAATATATAAGATGCTTTGTTTAATGAACGTTTTAAACAAAATTCTTAGTCGAATTTTTAACTATTTTATTTTTTAATTTAATCAATAATAACCAAGATTAATAATAATTTCATGATAGTCTTAATTAAAGTCTTCATGTTTCTTACTCCTTAATCTTTCAGAACATATCTCTCTGAATTCTATACCCCTCTTTAAGTATATAGAATTATATATATATATATATATATATATATGATACAAATGAAAAAAGCAGGTCTATTGTAATAAAATACATTAAATGAAAAACAAATAAACTTTCCGATATGAGTTTTATATTACCATGTGGAAAAAAAATCGTAATCTTGGTATTTTTCTTTGTTGCTTAGAGGCCAAAACCTCTTGATTCATCGCCTTAATAAAAAAAGAGGAAAAGAACATAAAATAAAATCCCCTATCCTTCGAATACTACAATAGCGTCAGGGTCAGAAATTAACAAGAGCTGGCCAAAACAGACTTGATAGGAAAGATAAAAGAGTGGAATCTAACTCAAGACAATATTTTCCAGCTAGATCCCCTCTGAATTGCCAAGTGCTTACTCATTATAGTGAGCTCCTGAAGGTCGTAACCTTGACATGTACCTTAAAATAAATTCTCATGAATATACGTCAAAGAAATCAAAAACAAAAGATGACATTCAAATTATTAAAAATTTGGCTAATAATGTACGCATGTTATGTATTACACAATCTAAGATTCTGGGGCTAAATGATTGTTGAAAACAAATCATACACTACATGTAGCAGGAGGGGGGAGTCAAGTAAAATTGATGATGACTTAGCTTGAGTCCTTAAGTTTCCGCCCCTTATATTTACAGAACATATCTATATGAAATCTATAATTATATTAATTAAATCTAGGATTTAAAACATTTCGCCCCCTATAGTAATATAAAACAACAAATTTAAAAAATAGTAATTCAACAGTTTGATCGACATGAGCTATTTAATCCCATAAATATACAGCACGTTGAAACAAATCAAACCACGGCGTTAAAAGTTTTGAGGACAAAGTGGTGTTCATTACTTTGCTTGGATTCTTACAGATATTTCAAGTTTAATTTCGAAACTAAATTTTAACACTAATTATTTTTTAGTAACTGATTTATTTTCGATTATATTTTGCATGACGTAAATGAGGTCTGAACCTACTATAATCTGACTGGTTTGTACTATTGAATTTATGCCATTATTTATGTAAAATCAATGCCTGTACCCTTATTTGTAGTGTGCAGACGGTAAATAGCAAACATTTGCACCTGCTTTGTCTATTCAGCAATCGAATTACTAATAAGGTATAATTTATTAAAAGTTAGGAAGAGGGATGAGAATGTATAATATATCCCTGAAACCACTTATACTACACACACTGTATATATATATATATATATATATATATATATATATATATATATACAGCGTGTGTAGTAAATATGGAAACGGTTTAATATTTCAAGAACTGCTTTAGACAGAAAAATATTCCACCTCTTATTTTAAAGCTCTTAATCTGATCTATCTACAGCATGGTACAAAAGTTTAGTGGGATATACGGATGTTCTTAAAATTTAAAAACCGTGATTTTTCTCAACTTTTAAAATAATATAATGCTATTTTTTTTTTAAAATTTTTTTTTTTTACTTTTACATATTCTAATAGTTTAATTTTGAATTTTATTTATTTAAAGGAGTTTTTAATTTTAATTATTATTTAATAACAACCGAGTTTAAATTTCGCTATTTTGAAAACACAATTTTAATCGTTCTTTGCAGGACTGAGTGAATTATAATTTATTATTTGGTTACTGTGATGTAAAGTAAGCCAAGATGTATTGAAAATTACGTATCCTGTACGGATGTTCTAAGAAGCTAAAATATGTCTAAATATTTCTTAATTACAGCACAGAAATGATTAGAATATCAATTATAGTAATATACCAATTGAAAGTATAGGACATCAATCAATAAAAGTTTATTTTCATTTACAGTTTGTTAAATAAAATTAACAGAAAGTGATTTTTTTACGTCTAAAATACCTTCATATTTAATCACGATTTTTGACTTTGTGGGCGCAATATTTCTACAAAAGAAAAAGTAAATTATGCCGTTAAAAAGTTAGTAAAAAATGGTAATTTTGTGAAATTTACACAACTATATGTGTAACTCTTGTATGTAAAAAAAAATAAAATAATTGAATTTAAACAAAGATTTCGAAACATTCACTTTTTTCATGTTTGGCGTTGGTAAATATATTCTCAATTCCAAAAAAAAAACAACTATATAAGTTTTGTCTTATAGGAAATTTAATGTAATTGGTGAAAAATAATGTGAGAAAATAGAATTATAACCTGAAAAGTTACGTTTTTCCTAAAAAAAGGGTTCAAAATTTATGTTTCGGAAGAGAAGCGAGATAGGATGGGGTCGATTTTGTAGCAAATGAAGTGAACTATCAACAAAATGTTTTTGGCACATTGTTCAATATTCACTCTGTATATAAAGTTTAATTCTTTTATTGTGGGCACTATTGGTAAATCGTAATCTTTTAATCTAATGAAAAATTTTAAATGGGGATCCGTTGATACTTTTTCATATAACTACAACTCTGAAAAATGGCAGCCATTTTCAAATGGGGCTGATGTCCTTTTAATTTATTATAGAGATAACTAGTTTATGGTATTTTCGGATTCTGTATAAAATTTAAGAGAGTTTTATTCTGGGTTAATGTTTAATAAACCTACTCTTCGAGGATTATTAGGCGCTAAATTTTCTAAAATTTGTTGTTTGAAGCAATTTTACAACTTTCCATTGTTGAATCAATCGATTTACCTATCAAGTTATTTATTTTTTGTGTCCTTCTTCTTTCCTCCAATATTTTTCATTCTTATAAATACGGCAATTTTATTTGCTTCCGATCTCTTTCTCTCGGTAATTTAACTTGGAAATCTTAATTTTTCATTTTTCTGAATATTTCGCATTTTATATTTATCTGGCATACTTTCTGTGATGATAATTTTTTTAAATATCTTCTAGTGGTTTTTAAAATCAGTTTGTTTTAGTTCTTTTGTTCATAAAAAAGTCGTAAATATGTTTAGCTGTTCGTTATTATTCATTATTTATTTCCTAATTGGTTTATAACAATGGGTGTATAAATATCTTACAATAGTTTTACACTCTTTAATAAATGAAATGAACAGTGTTTTTAAATGTATTGCATACAGTGCATATTGTGTACCGTTATCATAGTTTAAAATAGTAGTGACGTCGGCGTAATGTAGAAACACGTTTAGGGAAAGAAATATATAAATATTGCCAACGGATCATAGAAAACTATTTGTAATAATGATAAAAGGAATTCTGTTTTGTCTATTGTAAATTATTGGAATAGTTGACATTTGCAATATTAAAATTAGAAGTACGGATTCAGTTTGCATGATATATGTAGTTTTATTTATATTAATAACTATCTATAATATTATTAATTGTATGTTCAAACAGTTTAAATAACTCCATTTTGAATTTTAATTTAATAACGGCATGTATCCGATATTTCTTTAAAATTGTTTGCCCACGTACAATGTTTTGAAAGAGATTATTGGTGGGAGTTTATCTTGAATTTGCTGTTACTCTTCTACTACTTATATTTTTAACCTTGTTTTTATTAGATTGAAAACTCTGGAGTGCGAGATTATCTATGAATTCGTGTTCTTTGGTATAAAATATATGCCAGTTGAGAAGAAAGACTAATTGTCATCAAAGTGGATGTATCATTAGTAAGTTAATGTATTCCTTCCAGAATAGATACAATTTATGTAGAAAAAATAGCGTGATACAATTTACAGAGGTTAAATGTTACCTAATTGGATTTTTAAAGAGAAAAAAGAAGAAGTGTTGCTTGTACACGTCTGAGGTAAGACTTTAATTTACTTTTGTTTAATTGAGCAATAGTGAAACAATTCTCTAATTAACATTAGAAGCAATTTAAACGTTGTTTGGCCTGGAAAAAGTAAGATCTTTTATTGCGATATATTTATTATTGAGTTGTTAGTCTCCAACTCACTCTACATGATAAAGATCTATATAATAATAATAAGTATCCAAAAGCTAAAAAGCTGTCGATAGAGTATAACGGTGTTACCCTGTTATTAATCTGAGGAAATTATTATAATTGTAAAGATAATATTTAGCTACATTTGTATGTCGTCATTTATGAAGGGCACAAATGTAATTCCAGACGGTGGATTCTGGAACGTGAGTGCAAGGCGGACAGTCAGACTTCTGGACGTGGCGCATTAGACACTCGGAGGACAGGTATCAGGAAATTCAAGGAGGATTTATCATTAAACTGTACATAATACTAGAAATCCAACTGAAATTCTTGTTCTGGAAAAATAATACTCTTGTTTCATCCTATTTTTATATTGTATATTTTGTAGGCTTAAGGGCTAAAAAATTATTTATTTTGTAGGACCTGACCAAAATTATTTAATCATTAGGTAGTAATTGGGGCTTACATATATGTAATAAATCGGTAACTGTTTATGTAGGTATATATACAAATCAAACTGTGGAAGAGGCCATTCTTCTGGAAAGCATTAAAATTGTTTGCTAGTAATCATAAACACTGTCTTTGATATTTTTGGCACGGAGAATAGTTGGTCTCGAATCAATTATATTGTAAAACTTCAAGTTCTGCTTTGAAAGAATCAAAACAGTTTTAAATTTTATTGTTAGCACTTTTCATTGAAATTTATTTATTATGTGGCTAAACTATACATAATGTCTAGCTAAACAGTGGTTACTAATACTGAATAAAGCTAGGACATAAGTAGAAAATACCTCTCAATTAAAATAATGCTCTATTTTTTATTACATGTACAAAAAGGAATTTTGTCTTCTAAGAAAGGCCAATACTAGAATCAAATTTGCCCCTTGATATTTTAAATTTGCTATCTTATAATGAAAACAATTTCCTACAAATATAGTGAGAACGAAAATGTTTACAAGGGAGTTCTATTATCACTCAGGTACTTATACAGAGCTCTTTGATAATAGATAAAATTATTAACAGTTTCCTTTGTGACTTACATAAGGATAAAAGAATAATTTGATTGAGAAACTTTTAAAGATTATTTAAATGTAGTTGATGTTTTAATAAAAAACTTGACAAAATATGAGATTCAAGAACTTGTACATGTTTTATCGTACTTGTAGTTGTTATGATTAATGAAATTTTAATCCAGCATGACTGTTGTTATTAAATATATTTTAAGCGGTTTTATCTAAAATGTAA
The DNA here is from genome assembly GCA_963513935.1 of Aphrophora alni. Lineage (NCBI taxonomy): Eukaryota > Metazoa > Arthropoda > Insecta > Hemiptera > Aphrophoridae > Aphrophora > Aphrophora alni. The sequence continues at coordinate 54,015,888 of OY740768.1, forward strand.
CAGTTACTATTATGTAAAAGAACAAATAAACAAAGTATTAATGTTTTATAACGACCAGATGTTCTTATGAAACCGATATAGTTAATGTATCAAATTCTGGATGGACTGAGTTTTGTTTATACATTATTTCGTCTACAATAATTTATTAGCTATTTAAAAAATGTATGTACTTATTTTCCATATACAGAATATTAATTGAACAGTTTACATAACGTTATACACTTAGGTATAAGGTAGTAGTCGTAGAATAATTTTAACCTGATATTAGTTGTATTTTTATATTATAATTATTGAATCGGAAATTTGTAATATTTGCCTTAGTCTTTGTAGAGCCAAGAATTTATCTTCGGCTCCGATCAAATTTTAGTGATCAGTCATTTGTTTTGCATTAATCCTTCTTTTTGAAGTGGTTAATTTCAACTTGGAGTATTGGTTTTATTTGTATAGAATAACAATTCGTATAGAAAACTGTGTTGTGTGTCAACTAAATCCTCTGAAAATTACATAATATCTTATCCTACGATTTGGTCATATTTTTAAAATTGTTCAATTATTTTATAAATATTTCAGGTCAAACTTTAGAGTTAAACATGAATACGAGTAGTCTGAAGTAAATCAGAATATATCTGCTATAATTCCAGTAATGCACTTGTTCAAATTCTATATTTCTTGTACACTCGAAATATACCAAAGTGTGAATGATCAGTTACAGCAACGTTCGGTGAAGATACGAAAATATTGGCCATACGCGACTATAGTATCGCGAAATCGACAACCAGATTGCACTCATATCAATTTCATAAACAGAAAAGTAATAGTTCCAGTATCGGTGATAATAATAAACTCCCAAAATGTTACTTATGGAAAGTATACTACAAAGTATCTGGGAGAGACATTTGATACTGAACTTAAAATATTTAAAAATGCATATTCTTCTTTTTATATTTATACTATTTATACTCTACAAATAAATTGTTCTTATATAAGTAAATGCTTAAGGCTATTTGGACCTTGGTTGTACCAAGAAAAATAATATAAATTAATCCAACGATTTCAGACTAAAGTGCTCTGGAATTACGTGAATGCATAGTGTTATATTCGAAATGACACCATTCATCGAGACTATAAGATAGAAACAGTGGTTGCCGAGATTAAGTAAGAGAGAAGTTATCTTGCAACATAAGTAAGAATAGAATAGAAAAAGCCTTTATTTTGGGCAACGTTAGGACCATCAACTCCTCTTGTCCACTTAACCTATACATATTTACAATTTTCGTACACAGGTTTTCGTGAAGAAAAGGGAAACAGCGTGATCAAGTTTTGTGAGTGGTGGTGTTAGTTTCGTGTAACCGCATGAGTGGAGTGGCACATGCTTTATTTTATAGTCGAGGACGATTATTCGTTATCATCAGCTAATATATACCAGATAACAGTAAGGGTAAAATATTATTTTAAAGAATTGTTTCCTTGAAATCAATTAACAGGTATCACTTCCGTCAAGGTCACACAGTTAAGTTAATATATAAACCTAAGGGCATATAATGTCGTTAGATATGTGATAAGACCGCTTTTTCTTTTACTGATTTGTAACTACATATGATTTTAAATATGTATATACATATATACATATATACATATATATAATTTAAAACACTAAGAATAGGTATGATGAGTAGATAGGAAGGTAATTCGTATGCCTGTTTAAACAGGCATACGATATGAATGAACTGTGAGGCTAGATTCCATTTACAGTCGGGCAATGTCTATCAAGAAAAGTCCTAAAGAACATGAATCCTGACTAAGTACTAACGTGGTAGACAACTGTTACCATTAATTTGTACCAAATATGAATAGTCAGGCTTTATTTATAGGGCTTATCACTTAATATACAGCTTTACTTAGAACAAGTGATATCTCCCAATTATTGATGTTGTTAAAAGTAGGAATAAAATTTGTATTAAAGTTAGGAAATTGTAACGTTTCACCAAGAACACAGTTTCTACAACAAAAGTAATACGTAATGTGGTAGGTTTAATGTAAATAATTAAAGAATGCGATGTCTTCATTCATTGAACTAAATACAATTAAATTCTCTCTAGTTAAACGTGTATTAATTAGTATTACAAAGTATTTCTTAGGCCTCTCGTAATGTATCCCTTGTGAGACCTGAGACGTGGGTTCAAAATTCCATCGTAAGTTATCTTCAAAGCTTTACGTGTAATGAAATACAAAGTTCATACAATAAACTGCTGCTACCTATAAATTTGGTGAATTCCACATTTTGGAGTCAGTTTACGAAAATTACAAAATTGAATAAATAGCCGATACGTAGACTAGAGGACATTTATTAATATATCAATTTTTAATGCAAATATGTCATTTGAGATGAACTGAGTTCAAAAAAGAAGTATGTTATATCAAGTAATGTCTAATTAAATTGTACGCAGTTTGACAAAATTTTATATGTGAGAAATATGTTGTTTTATATTGAACTTTTTTTTTTAATGTTCAAACATTAAAAATACGTTTATATTTGGAATATGTCTAAAACGTTTCTAAATATGTTCAAATGATTTCAATATAATTATTAATTATAAAGTTTGTTATCAATCGCCTAACGAATATAGTTTGGCAGTTATATGTCACTGAATTAAAATAAATCAAGAAGTGATAAACCATCTACAGTATTTTATAAGTTCTTATAGCTAAAAAATCAATTAATGTGATATCTATCAAATATTGGTGAATTATGGATGACTGTTAAATCAATGTGCCAAGCAACTTGCTTGGAGTAAAATAGGAAATAAAAACCTGTAACCTTGACATCATTAAGTTTTTTCTAATTTCTTTCGTGCTAAATATATTTTTTAAATTTATGTTTTAACAATATTTGTTCCGTTTCACTTGTTATGATTTTAATGTCTTTATTTTTAACGATTACTGTTAATATATAAATTATTGCTGTAAATTGTTTATTATAAAAATAAGAGTTCAGTAGCATTAGTTCCAGCTTTGATTGGGAACACAGAGTAAAATATACTGTTACACAAATAAATTTAGGATTTACTATTCCTTCAAATTTAGGAGTCACTCGATCATTCTTCTATTTAAAAATAAAGAAGTTTATGTAACATTCTGTGGCATATACCATATGTAGATAACAGTTTGGTATGGTCCAATCACGTAAACCAGGTTTTCAAATTAGATGAAGATAAAGTAACATGCCGCATGTTCTACCCAATACTGCACATAAAAAAAGTCTATTTATTACTTAAATGGTTCGTTTATAACAGTTTTATAAATTCAGAAATTAAATGCAATAAATACCTTGTAAATAAGCAATATACAATTCCGTTCCTAAGAACAATGCAATAATTTCTGTTCATCGTATAGAATAGTAATTATTAAAAAACCTAAAGCATTGTAGAAATCGCAAATAAATTCCAGCAATTTTATACGATTTAAAGAGCCATGAATTCACCCCAATACTGTTCACGTACGTTTGCCAAATATTATATTAAAGCAATTAAGCACCTTGCCAAGAATATGAATGGGCGTTTAGTTTTCACCAGGTGGAATTTATATCATTACATTATATTAAATTAAATCAAAGGTGTTAAAAACACATAGAATCCAAGAATTATAAAACTCGTAAATTACTTATCATTTACATATTTACGAAGAAGAATTTATTGGGTAGTTTTTATCCTAAGTTATTTAATCTTACTTCCTCATGAAAACTAAATTTTATAACAAAGTGAGAATAATATCCTTGTTTCTTATTAGTGTTTTTCAAATATTAGAAATTGACACAGTTAATGATGGAGATAACAAATAATTTATAGATTTTTTTGAAGGAATATTTAATTTTTCATTGTTTAATGTTAAAATAATACATAAATGTTAACATGTGTATCTATAATTATACAGTTTCAAATAAAGGTTTGTAGTGGAAAACTGTGTGTGACTAAATTTTCTAAAGTTAATGTTCAATTTAAGTAAATGTATATTTAAGATTTACAAATAATGAAAACATTGTTTATGTAGTACTATATAAAATGAATGTGTCATTTTTTACAGTCGTAGTATTAAATCAGTGTGATGATAATCATAGAACTTAAAATTGGAACTCTAAGTCACAATAAATATATTGTAAATATTTATGAGTTTCAACAGTATGAAGTTTTATACTTTTAAAAAGAAGTTTGTTAATGTTTTATTTTTTTAAATCACAAAATTAAATCAAGAATAGCTGTGATTTTTATATTTTAAAAACACAAAAATATTAAATTTAGATTTTAGGAAATATTAATTAAGAATGTGGTGAATTACGGAACACTACTCCCTTATTAGCTGTAAATTTGTGGTTAGTTTTTAGTCACATCTAAATTTACTGTTTAATTTTGTCGGTAAATTGTGTTAAAAGGAAATCACTAACCCATCGCCTTAAGTCTACTGTTATTGCATTACGTCTTATCGTTGCCTCCTCTCTCCCATGGTGGATGGGCACACTGGGATCTGTCACGAGCCGAGCAGTGTGTGTGTGTGTGTGTGTGGACATGTTGTGGAGGATTTATCAGGACCAACGCAACCCTCCTTTAGTGTATTTAGTGATATGCTGTGTTAAAACTTCAGGAATAGGGCCGGACTGTCCTGGGTTTCTAATTAAGCGCATCGCGTAAATTTGGCACCGTAAAATGTAAAAGCAGAAGATATGGCTATGGTAGGCTGACCGTATTAGTTTAATCTTTATTAGGTCTATTTAGATTCTGTTATGTAAACTAATTTTTTTTGGATTTAGTGCTCATCAAAATATCTAATCGACTGAACTATGCCCCAGTTTAATTATACAGCAACCTAGCGAGCGGGATCGCTCAAGGGAAGAGATCCACCTCAATCCATATCCCATTGTTTTACACTAAAGGCATACCATCCCTACAAGAATGAATATTGTAATTAGATCAAACATAAAGTTTTCTTTTAGGGAAACACAATAGTAATAATAACACTTAAAAATTAAACCACAATCAACAATATGATATATATAATTTGTTACGAAACTTTTTGAAAATTACAACGGAATTTATTAAGCAACATAATAAATTAAGCAAATAATAAATAAATATATAAATTTAAGCAATAACAACAGAGATCAAGCACCTAATATTCTTATTAAGATAATTGTAAAACATTATTAAGGACTGAATAATATTGAATAATAAGGAATAAAATTATGGATAATGGATGATGCATTTTTTGTCAAAGAATCGACACAAACAATAACATTTAAATTAATTCATACATCAACAATTGTATGGAATTTAGTATAAATATAACTAACGGTCTCTGATTAGTAGACCTCGCTCCTTGGATATTTTAATACAATTCAGTATAGCCTATCATTCTTGTATACCTTGCGTGTGATGTGACGCAACAATTTCCAATAAGCAACTGTGAATAATACCACGGCAACTGTGGAAACTAAATACATACAATTCAGTGAAGAAATATAAAAGTCTATAAATCCACGGGTGACATTTTGTGTATTGTGATTGTGATTGTTATATTAAAATTATGATGTCAGTGCTTAAAAACAATTTGATATATTCATCTATATTTATGTATTGTTTGACCAGCGGACTTATGGAGTCTTAAGTCAAGCTTAAGCAACGTTCACTACCACAGGCATAAATATTATGGATTAATTATATCTTAAAGTCTCGAGCACCACCGAAAACTAAAGCTATATTGGAAATAATAAAGACAGTGCAACCAAAATCTTTTAGGAAACTTTCCCTCGTCGGAGGATCATGCAGTGAGAAAAGACAGTGGAAGGTTGGAAAGTCGGGCTATTCCGCAGCTTGTTCTAGTTTAACTCTGCTTTTGTACTGGGTTATTTATGGTTACACAGTTACGTCTAAGCACATGAGTTGTCGGAATATTTTCGCTTGAGTGACTAACTTGGTAGAAACAAAATTGTTTGGTCGTTGGGTTAGAATAAAAGTTGATTGAGATTGCAAAGGACTGTGAGAGCGGAACATGCTTGGTAGTGGTCGAACCACACCACTTCGTAGTTTCCGTAATTCAAATAATAATTATGGCGTTATTATATGGCAGATGAAGTAGTCGTTGCAGAAACATGAGGCGAAATATTGTCTGCAAGGCTGTCCAGATCATCTTTGGTGTTGGGTGAGAGGATAATTTTAGTATTTGTGTGTGATTCAATATCTTTTACTGTCGAAAGCTGGCGCAACATCACTTTTAATTTAAAGTTATAATTTAGTTTCATAATTGATGTGTATGAAACAATAGTATAATATTTAATGACGTGACGACATTATTTCTATGTTGATAATTTATTACAGTACAAGTAATTACATTGCATGTATAAACCACAAACCACACGGTATTTTTACTTTTCATTATGTGACATAAAATGCGGAAGACACTGTGACACTGATTTACTTTTTACGAACCACACGTAAATACACATTTTCTGACTTTATGGAGTATTATAAAAATTTAAAGTAATTTTCTTACATGTAATTACTATTTTTTTACAGCCGTAATTTTAAATGTCTAATGATGAGAGCCCTTAGAGTATAAAATATAAAATTGTAACTCCTAGTGACAAGACAATATTGTATATATTTCAGAGTGTTAACAGCCTAATTCTATATTCTTTTAATTTACTTGTAATATCGCAGCTTTTATCATGTGATATTTCATAATTCCCTGTGTACACATTACTCGTTCTTTTATCAACTGTTAGTTTCTGTATTTGCAGTCCATAATCTGTCCATCAAGTCTAGTGGAGTTTTAAAAAGTGTTTTACTCTGGCAATACTTACACGTTTTTTCTATATGAATGTTTTACTTAAGTTAATAGTATTAAACCTATATAATCCCAATTGTATATTGCACACAAGCAATAATTAATTTTCCACTCACCCATTTATTAGGAAAAATAAATAAAAACCTAACAAAATAAAGCAATACAAACAGAGATCAACCAAAAAATAGTATTACGATATTAAGGCATTTGGAAAACATTGACCACTAGGGAATAAAAACACGAGACTGCTGTATGAATTATTTAATACATCACGAGAATATCGGAAAGCCATTGAGTTATATATTATCTTACGAGTAATAATGTCAGAGTTGCTTGAGTGAGATTCTTGGAGGGCAGGGGGGGTCTTAAAGTGGTTTATACTCTACTGTAGAACATCTGTAGGGTCTTCATTGGGGTTTCGTTAATAGTTACAAATGTTGATGTTATAAGTTAAAAGTTATAGCTTTTGAACATAATATTTAATTCAGTAAGAAAAAAGCGTATTATTAAATAATAGTCGTTTCGTATGTGATATATAGATGCGATAGATTGTGAAATTAAAAAAAAATTATAGATTAGCTTGTAGTGATAACAATATATATACAATATATATATATATATATATATATATATATATATATATATATATATATATATATAACATATCATTTTAATATAGGAACTTCCTGAAAGCCCAATTTTGAAATTTTATTATCTATATTTTTAGATAACAAAAATGTTTATGGAATATTAAAATCTTCCCATTTAACGAATTTTAATTTAACAGAAATGGTATTATATCCAGTTACTATTAAGATTATAAGTAATTTTTAATTTATTTCTTTTTCAATCTCAATCACTGCCCAGGAAGGTTTAGTATTAACTTCTTAGTACAAGATAAATCAATTCTCAAAATTATCATGAGGCATATTGTGAAGGTTAAAATTTGTGTTTTACACTTTGTTTTATTTTAGAACCGAGCGATGAGCAAAAATATCGGGAAAATTGTTATTGCTTTGAGCTATTGTTTAGGCTCTGAACTATTATTGAATTTATATCAATGTGCGTTCTGTGGAGAACATAATTATAAAATGTACAATGTTGCCGTAATTACAAAAAAGAATACATTTGTTATCATAGACACCGACATTTAATTTGACTTGTATGCTGAATGTTCTTAAACAACATAGTCGGGCCATATTTCGGTACATAGATAAATTGATCTTACTCTGTTTGTAAATTACTTACAATAATGAAGTTTGATTCAAAGGGAATCTATCTGTAAGACAGCAATAAACCGGATTTATTTAATTATTTTTATGAAAATAATAGAGTTTATTTGACTTTTTTGGAAATGTCAAACGAAGGGAAATTATCTGAGATAAGTGAAAGTTTTATTTTATTCTTGATTCTACCCAAAGTTAGTAATTATTAAATTACATACTGTATTCATATATATTAATGAATATTATTATTCTAAGCAATAAGACATTCTTAATACTCAAATATTTGTTTTTAGTTTGGACGCCTAGTTAATATTTACCGACGTTTATAGATTAAAGTTAATTTATTTGTATTTTTTAAATTATAACTTATTTGTTTTATTAAAATACAAAAATATAAACAAATAATTAAAAAATTTTTGATTGATTCTTATCAAAGTAGATATTTTGCAACATTAAAATCAAAAGTTTGTTTTCAGAAGCATGATATATATATATATATATATATATATATATATATATACAAACATTGTATTTTAGTTTTGTTTATGCAAATAACAAGCTATATATTAATTGAATATGTAAACTGTTAACATTCAAGTTTTTAACTAACTTTTGAATTTTAATCATACAACTTACATGTATCCAACCTTTTATTCAAATTGCATGCTTACATAAAGGGTTTTATAAGATTATAAAGGGTGTAACATTATTTCCATTTCAATAAAAAAACCAATGCTTATAAATCGAATATTAACAAAGGTTTTAGTTATACTGGGTTTGTTCTATATTTTAGTAGAGAATAAGAGAGTAATTGTCATTAAAATGAATGAAATCATTACCAAGTTAATGTCTTCCTTCCAGGATAGCGTAGAATTTATACAGTAATATTATTGTTAACACTTTACTGTGGTTAAACTTGACCTAATTGCTTTTTTAAAGAGATATAGTGTTGGTTGCACAGGTCTGAGGCAAGACTTTTATTTCTTTTTGTATTTACTTGAGAAACCGTGAGGGAATTCTTTAATTAACATCACAAGTAATTGTAAAAGTTGTTTAAACCAGGATAAAAATACGTGCATTTACTGTGATACTTTTATTATTGTGTTGTTTGTGTCCTACCCTAAATAATGGATTTTTATTTCTGATCAATATATTAATAATAAGTATCACCAAAATAAAAAGTTGTGTAAATATATTTGTAACAGCTGTTTCACAGTTAAGCATCATCAGACAACTAAGAATTAAAATTTACAAAACAACTTAAACCAACACCAATGTCAAGAGGGTGGGTGAGAAGAGAAAGGGAAGGGGTGTCGTAACATTTCGTCCCGGTAACATGTCGTCCCGATTCCACGAGCGTGGGGTTGGGTTAGGTTGGGTTAGGTGTAGAAGACTCCTCACGGGCTCTCTTCTTTGCCTGTCCTATAGCTTTCTGTACATCAATTCCAGCTACATCGGGCACACACATATTATGACTCTCTTCTTTAATAATGTCACTGTTACTAGTTACTACTTTCCCGTTACATGAACGATTGACACATCGCCACATAACTTCACCGCACTTCTTCTCCTTCTTCTTGGTAAAACGATAGCCGTTTAACAGCAAACATGGTTGACCTCTTGTAGTTGTAGAGAACTCCATAACTGTAGAGACGTAAAGCTCACGAAGTCACGCATACGAATAAGGTAATAATATTCGCCACTACGAGATGATGTAATTAGTTTTTTTTAATCATTTGTAAAACTGAGCGGGACGAAATGTTCCTTTGTTCTAGGAAATTGGCAGCGGGACGAAATGTTACTAAAACAAGGGAAGGGACCTACTTTGGAGTACCTGAGGAGGCTGAGGAACTGACAGGTCGATTGAATACAATGAGTTTCAACAAAGTAGAAGGGTTATGTATCCGTTCATTTAGGTTAGAGGCATGGTCATTGTATACAGATCTGTTTATTTGAAAAAAATCCACACTATTTAGTTTTTTCTTCTTTTTTGTTCGATATGCAGATTTAAACATTATCCTTGGGTATAAAAGAATGGCTTGATTCTATACTTTGTCAAGTTCAGGTTGGCGGATGGCCCGGGACTACCTGAGGACACCCCTATCTCTCGCTGCGTCCGCCTGAGCTGTCCGCTGCCTAGGCGATGAGTCACCTCCTGGCTGTGTTTATACAAAGGTACACTTTCTTAAAGTTATGAAAAATGATACCAAACTCGACCTAGATATTAGAACATTTAATACGAACTTTATTAAGAATTGTTTACATTGTGACTGCGACTTTTTATTTAGACAATTTAGAAGGCAAGTTTTAAGCTGTAATGAATATTAATAGCTTTACTTAGGGACTGTTTGGGTAAAAGTAAATTGACCATAGAATTTGTTAATAATAGTAAATCTTTTTACTTTGATATAATTTGCTACTACAATAAAAAGCTGGTTTTAAATCAGGTTTATTATTAATTATATGCCCTACCTTATAACTAATATTGCCTACAAATTGTAATCAATAGTATTTATTTTTGCTTTTAACATTTGGAGTAAATATCATTCTATTAATTAATTAATTATTTTTTAAAACCAAAATGCTGTTTATTAATTCTTCTTTATAACTATTATTAAGAGCAATCTGTTTTATTACATTCAATTCAGTATGGAACTCCTCTGGTGATAAAGGTATACTGTAGTTAACAGCCTATGTATCATGGTATGAAAGAATACGAGTTTCACTGTAGCTAACATTATATAATTGTATTTAATATATAAGGGGAATAAGTACAAATGGGTATGACTTGCACAAACTTGTGGTATGACTTACTGTTTGTTTGGTTGAGATATGTTGAGAGAAGTATGCTTAAACTTTAGAAGTAATTAACAATGTTTTTAACCAGGAAACAAATAATTGTTATTACTCTATTTCTTCCACTATTGTCTTGTTTATCTCCCAGTCTCTTTACTAATATTTCATTTTGACGTGTATTTAAAGCAGGTATCTCGAATTAAATAAATGTAATTGGAATATTATTAATCTTGTCAGTTAATTATTGTTACCCAACTAATTTGTAGCTTCTTTTCAAGTGTCAAATATGAAAGTAATCGGTCCTCTGATGAAATGTCCAAACCGGCAGTCTTGTAAATAAAGAAATTTATTACTTATTAATAAAGTTATTTGTTTTATAAAACACAATTTACTTAAAATAAATAATAATTGAAAGTATTTTCCCTTTGAAGGCTATTTAATTATAATGTTTAATTCGAAGTTGTAGTTGATATTTGAAGATGAACTTCAGCTTTGTTAATGAGATAATAATATAATATTTAACGTTGTGATGTAATTATTTCTCAATCTTTTTATTTGTTGTAGACAAATTACAATTGTAAAACAAAGGTGAAAACATAACTAACATTTTACATAATGCTTTACAATACAGGTTATTTAGAAATTAACATGTCGCAAAACAAAATTAAGTTGCAGAGAGGGTCATTTAATTTTTCATACCATTCACCCTCTCCTGCCACTATAAATATCAACATTCACTGCTAGGGTCAACATAAAAAAACTTAAAACTAAATTCAATCAGCCAAAGCATATACGTTAATCCACCATCAACTGAAAATTGACTTTCTAAATTAATGTTTTTACTAGGACTAGAGAACAAGTTAAGTCAAATCATGCAATTTCTGTTACTTTTTATTACATGACATACAATTTCAGAAAATTTACATCAGTAACATTGATTTACCTTTTATGAACTAGTTGTAAACAAAGATATCATGACATTATGTGGTATTAAAATTATAAAACATTAAAACCATGGTTTGTTTACAGCCGTAGTCCTAAATTAGTCTAATAATGTATAGAACATCATGTCGGACTTATAGTCACAAAAACCCATTGAATATACTTTAAATCAGTTTCATGCATTAGACGTGATGCATTAATTTCATTAATCTTGTCGTAATAATAAAAAAATATATCTTACACAATCAGTGAATGAATTTCCAATTTACAAAATGAAAATATACCTGCCAAGAGGCAAAGGCATGTATAAATAAAATTATAAACCTTGACCTAGACTCATGTGATATTTGTAAAAAGAATTTAAAATTGAGAATTAAGGAAGGATATTTTTCAAACTGTATCTGAAATTATTAGTACATTAACCAGGTGAAAATCTCACTTTTTTATTTTAAGGAATTATGTTAATAATTAATCTTACTTTTCTTCACCTTAAAAAAAAACAGTAGAAAGACTCTAACAAAATTAATTATATATTGTTTGGGTATTAGTAAATTTTTAAATATATAACAGATATAAATTAAAGTAGAATCAAACAAAATCAGATTACTTTCCGAAGATTAAACCGCCAATAATAATTTATAATAAGATAGTATGTAATTTAGAAAACATTGACTCCTAGGGAATAAAAACATGAGACAGTTTCATGAATTATTTAATATATTTAAATCAGGAGTATAACCTAAAGCCATGTGAGTAATCAATGAATGGAATTTACATAATATCCTCAGGCTTGCATCTGTGAAAACCCTTATCAGGGCAAGTATGGCAGTCGTCTTTACATTTTACCCCTTGTGATTTTATCGAAAGTATTATACTTACTCTACAACCTTTTTATGGCTTTCATTAACATTATGGTGTTATATGCTATACTGACACTATATACTATACTGATACATTTACGTTAGGTGTTCTAAATCATAGATTTCAAACTGAAAAATGTATAATATATGGTTAGGATGTACATAATTAATTTAAATCAATTCTTCTGCCGTTGGTTTGTTCATTGTCTTCACTTTTGCTGACGGTTTTTTGAATGAACTTTATTATCAAAAGCGATTTAACTGTTCTGGAGTTCGTAGCAGAATTGAAAACTCTGCTAGTAGTGGCAGAAGTATGCACTGAAATTATAAACGTATTGGTAAATAAATCTTTAACTAACCGTATATGATGAAGAGATAGAACGGAAATTTATTTTATTATTTATAATATATCAGTTCGAAAAAAAAATCTTTATGATGTGTACATATTATTATATGTACACACCATAAAGCTGCATAAAACGAACCATTATATTTTAATGTAAGATCTATATGTAAGAAAAAACTTCTTTAATGTCACCATTTTGAATATTACAATATTGATTTTCTAGTAGGAAACATATTTAATAAATATTCAAATCTAACTGCATGACAAATTTGACTGAAATTTGGTGTGTTAATATATGATCAAATTTTAGTTTTGGGTTTATACATTTCCAAATTGAATTCGCCAATAATTTATTAGTTTGGAAGTTTTAAGTTGACATAGTATTTAGGCTTTTAATAGCATAACCAATAAAGAAAACTGTATAAAATAGTCAAAATTGACTGTCTACCCGTCTTTGGGATAGTATTATACATGTTAAAGTTATTTATAAATAGTGATTTATAACCTTTGAAATTCTCTAGGTCTGTGTTTTAATTACTCATAGTTTGCGGAGAGAAATATGTATATACTCTGCGATGTAGAAATGAAAAACATTTCGCTTGCATGCATTCGAAATTGAGTAATTTGTGAAAGTAAATAAAAAATAAACTTTTATAAAATAAAAAAGTTTCCTCATTATTTTAAATTGATTTTTTTTATCCTTGATTATATTAGCTTGTCAATTATTATAATCGAACTTTTAACTAGCATTTGGAGGATCATAAAATGTGGTAGGTAGGTACTAATATTATTTGTATAATGACATCTCTAAAAAAATATAATTAATTTATGTACATATACAATTAAATATATATATTTTAAAATCGTTAAATTTAAGTAACAAAAATAGTTGATTTCTGAAAATACATTCTATATCAAGCAGGCACATAATTCCAATAGTTTGTGGTGGGATAAAAGCATCGAACATGTTTTGAAGCTTCCCGCACTGCAGTCTCGTTGCAGTGTTCATTTGTCGGATACATAACCCCTTCCCCTCCTTGAGTTTGTTGACGGTTTTTGTACTACATTATATACTATATTTCATTTCTAAATCAGGCGAGGAATAAATAATATTATAGAATCTGCGCACCACACATATAATATGTTAAATTGAGTGTTACAAAATGAAAATACACTTGTTGAGCGTTCGCTTAATTAGTTACGTTAAAATCAGTCTTTTTTTTATAACCGTTGTAACTATTACTTCGATAGAAGGTTTATAATTTTTAGACTAAAGGAGAACATATGATATTGACATTTGGACGAGACACAATTAAGGCATAAATAAAAACATGTTTGTACTTTCATATAAATGTATGGCAGTAGATGAACTAACAAAAAACCATAATTTTTATACAAATTTTAATAATATTTAAATAGGTCAAAAGGTGTTATGGGATATTTTTTTTTTAGATTTACTTATTTCTTTAGACTATTGATGATGATTTCTTTATCGACTTCCTTTAAGCCTGTATATTTTAGCCTCTTAATCTCTACAGATATACATCTATATGAGGTCTACACTCATTTTAAATTTAATGTTAGTTACAAAAGTGCTGTACAGCTCTATTTTAGGAGGACACCTGGGAGAGGCTTACCAGTTCAAGTTAATGACGTTTATAAAAACATTAATATTTATTTGGCTCCATTGAAAAATCACATTTAATTAAATGAAATTATCTGAGTTAAGCGATGGTTAGATTATGTGTTTGGTTTCATCATCTATGAATTCATAGTTAGAATATCTTTAATAGCTTTTATTTTAATATTATTATTTACGTTATTGATCATTTCCTATTAGAATGTGTGAGCAAGTTGTAGTAATTTAAGTGATACGGGTCACCAAACAATTAAATTACTATTGTGGAGAATAAAATAATAAAAGGGAAGTTAAGTTACAAGAATCTTGATGTAGGGGATAAATGTGCAATAGTAATAATAATAATAATAATAATAATAATAATAACATTAAATAATAAAAAAATATGGTTTGAGGTGGAATTAGGATTATGAAATTAAGTTCCATGTCCAGCGAAGGACTAAGACGATAATTGATTGCTCATCTCTTAGTAGAAGCAATCCTGTAGTCTACTTGTAGAGAGGAGAAAATCATGAACAATCGAGGATTGAAAGACTGTTAATTGGGACTGTTAACCGATCTACTTGTAGACTTGGAAATTTAAATAAAGTAATAGTTGAAAAGAGGCTTAATGACCAATGTTAAAACTTAAAGAAACTAAAAAGTAAAATTAAATAGGTTTCTTAAAACTCTAATTATTAAGTTGTAATTGATACACTGTTAATATTCAAGTCTCCAACAAACTAGGGTAGGTTTTAATTGTTTACATTTTAATAGTCGTTGTTTTAATTTTTAAAATCAACCCACCAAAGTTTTGCGTGATTTTGGCAATGTTGCCACTTTTCTGTATTCAAATCTTATGAACGGACTGAGATTCATCCAGTATGTACAGACTTAATTTACAGCATACATAAAAATAAGAGTCAACCATATTATTACATATTTAAAATCACCTAAAACCAAAGTTTAACTTTCGTTTTGACATTTTAATTTTTTTAAATTCAGTAAAGATATGAAATAACTCATTTGCTTTTATTTTCCAATGATATGAAACTCTCTCTATGTAAATCGTTTAGAGGCTTAAGTTTTTAACGACTTCCAGTCGAACGAATATAATTCTGAAATAATTAAAACGTGATTTTCATATGGTTTGTTAGGTCAGTCGAATTAGACGGGATAAATTATAAATTCTTTCAGAGTAGCAGGTATTTTATTATTTTTTGTTTATATAGATCTTCCTTTTTATGACAAAAAACATCTTCGGAGTTGTGTTCTGGACGTGGATGGCTTACAAAGTTGTGATTGGGTTAACTCCATTCTGTGTCCAAGGTATTTGAGTTTTGTAAACAGCTTCATTTTTATGACATAACACACCCCCTGGGTTTTCTTTTCTATACGTGAATACCCTGTTTAATGATGATTGGTTAAGCTTTTGAAAATTAAGTTTGTCCCTAAGAACTTTTGTTCTATACATTTAATAAACAAATTACAAAGGAGAATTTGGTTTTAGTTACTAAAATAATTTGACTTATTTTTTAAAGTTGAATAACGTAAAAAAGTGTAACTAGTTATGACCCTTGTTGTTCCAATTATCAATTGCATATCTATTTATTGTTGATATTCTCATATTAGCTTTTGGTCAAACTAAATCTCATGGTTAGTAGCAACATGATCTAAGTATCTGATAAAGTAATATATTAACCTATTTTTAATCGAGTGCCAACAGCGAGTAATAGAACTA
This sequence comes from Aphrophora alni, assembly GCA_963513935.1. Lineage (NCBI taxonomy): Eukaryota > Metazoa > Arthropoda > Insecta > Hemiptera > Aphrophoridae > Aphrophora > Aphrophora alni. The sequence continues at coordinate 54,032,251 of OY740768.1, forward strand.
AGATTTTGGAATTATTAGCAATAACGACCATAAATATAGTGATTTATTTGAGTACCAAAAAACACATTACTTTTATTAAATTTGAACATCCGTAAATGAAATATGTGTATTTTTCATCATAATGGCCTTCTACTTGTATGCCCCTAATTCAGGTTTAAACAAGTTTTGAATTTCTACATGCAATTATCTTGTGAGTTTGGTACCTAGCCAATTTTGCACAGGTTACAAGACTTCTTCACCAAAACAAAAATGAATTCGTCATAACTCCTTTTTCAATGGGTCGAAATAATGAACATCGCTTGGAGCCAGATTAGGTCTGTATGATGAATCCAGGAACTCATAACCGAAATCTTATAGGCAATGGATCGTCATGTCGGCCGTATGAGGTCAATCATTATCTTGAAGTGATATTACACATTTGTGAGTTTACCAAAACTTTTGGGTTTGATTTCCATTGGTTCAATCACCATAGTTCACAACAAGCTTTTACTATTCAAAGTCTTATCTTAACAATAGTGTTGGGGAGTTTTTTAATATCCCAGATTTGTCATTATAAATTTTCCTGCATACGTGAGAGTTTTCAATTTTAATGCCAGAGGAGATGAAGGATTAAACTTTGTCGTATTTTCTTGGGTTCAAAATGATGGATTTATGGTAACTGTTATTACTCCGTTCATATATGAGCTCCAGTCATCTTCATGTTTCTGAGAGATTTTGAAATGATTCTCTGTATGACTGTATGTCGAATTGTGTGGATCCCAGAAAGGATAGACTTTTATAAAGTTTAAAGCAACTAACTTGTAACTTCAGCAACTGTACTTTAGTTTAACCCATTAGCTATGGTCATTATTATTTCAAGTAGAAGGTCTACCTCTCCATTGTTCATCACCAACATTTCATTTTTATATCTTGTTTTCACTTAAAAAACTTTCTCTGTATTGCTCTTAAATTCTACTTATCACGTCTGTTTGTTTCTTCTATTTCCGAATTGATAAAAGTACCACTGATCGCATTCTGTTTTGGTGCATTTGGAAAAAGAAGGTCAATGTTTAAATTGTTTTTTGATATATCCACAAATAGGAAACAATAATACTTCCAATGAACATGTGATATTATGATAGTAGAACATTCATTATTGCGAGATATGTCATTAAGAAAGATAATATTCACTTATATGTTTTACTTTCCTTCTTAAATTGTATGATTGTGTATGAACCGTTTTTAAAATTTAGCAAACATAAACAAAATTGGAGATTTGTATTAATTATTCAGTCAATCTTCACAGTACTCCATTATCCCACAATCATGAATTCAAGTCAAACGAGTGCAAGTATATTTAAAAAAAAAAAGTTTTACTTTTGTTTAGTTTCATTTAATTTGTTACCTCATTGCTCCTATCGTGTTTTAAAAAAATGATCCTACTACTACTACTACAGGATATGACTAGGAACAAGTTGAACGAAATATTACATACAAATATTAATAATTAATTTGAATACCAAATTGGAGTTTTTTTAAAAGTTCATATGTTAGCTTTTATTTTCCTTAATTAGACTCAATATATTGGGTTAATAAAAATAATCCGTTAAAATCTGTTTTAGAAATTGAAATTAAAAATTGTGTAAAACATTATCCCAGATAAATGTTTACAAAATTGTAAATACATTAAATTTACGACGAAATCATGTCTATTCATATTTTTATTAAATAACTAATTTATTTATTTCCATTTTTCAATGCCGTTATATCATTGATATTATTATTATTTTATATATATTTTAAATTACTGAGGTTACAAAATGTATTCACAAGAATAAAAAATAGTTGTAATTTAAAAAATATTATTCATTTAAAATTTAAAATACATAAAAACGATTATATATATATATATATATATATATATATATGTGTGTGTGTGTGTGTGTGTGTGTGTGTGTGTATGTGTGTAGATATCATTTGATTTAAATACTTATTGTACTTAGAAACAGGCCCGTCAATAAGTCATAGCAAACTTAACGTTTTCCACCTAAACCTATAAACCTAAACGTAATGTTACAAGGTTTACAATATAACAATCTAAAACATGTGATATAATATAACATATAGAATTATAATAATTTAGATGAAACTGGAGAAATAAAGTTATTGTAAACAAAACACATATAACTAGAAACATTCAAATCATAGGAAAATAAAAACATAGATAAGGATGGCAAAATTATCATTGGAAATGAAAGAAAATATTAACAAAAGTAAGAAATGAAATAAAAATCATAAAAAGTAGATAACAGACGATATCTATAAATGATAAAAAATTTGTACCAAATTGAAAAATAACATAAACACAGGCACATGCAATATTTAAATCATACACTAACAGCAACATAGTGCATTAAGAAACATAGTACAGCAATATAACAACATTAAAAACAATGATAAATATAAATAAGAAGTATAATGTTTTAGAAGAGGATAGTAATATATTTTTATTTTAACAAATACTTAATTTAATAGGTTCACTTTTATAAGTAAACTGAAAATATTTGCTCCATTTTCATTTTAGATGGCCTTGAAATATATATAAAATGTAAACACTAACGAAGCGTGAAATAAGTAAAAATTATTTAAGCTATGAAAATTAATTGGTAGCAAATGTGAATAGTCAATCTTTGCATAAATTTCAACATTTCCGATATATCTCTGCCAAGAATACACGATATCTTCCAATTTTGAGACTGTCATTTTAAATAAAGCGGGAAGTAAAAGTTGTATTAAACTTAGTAACTTCCCGTTAAAATATGAACAAGGTTGCTTACTCAACAAATAAATATAATTAGGTGGTTGTAATGTAAATAAATAACCACTGAGATGTCTTCATTAATTGAACTAATTACATTTCTCTGTAGTTAAACATGTTTCTTGTCGTAGTGGCGTGACAAAAGTAAAGTATTACTTACACGGCTCATAATGTATCCCTTGTGAGACCTGAGACATGAGGGTTCCAAACTCCGTCGTAATGGAAATAGAAAGCTTTACTTGTAATAAATTACACAATTTATGCAATAAACTGTTTCCAATCTACAAGTTTCATTCATTAAATTGTTTTAGAAAGGTAATATGTGTTTTTTATTAAATATTCAAGTATCAAACAAATAAATAATGAAGACTACTTTTTGAACGCCATATCATGAGAATTTATTTCAAAATTTTTAACCTTAAGTGCTTTTACGATATTTGCTATAAGGAAGTTATTAGTATCATTATTTGTGTTTAAACAATTTAGTTACCACATGTTTTAAAATTATTATTTGAAATTAAAAAAAATAAATTCTAAGTAGATTTATCCGCAATTAAACATACATTTTATAATGTGTTTATCTATGACTGAATTATCTCCCGATGTCTCGGGAATATGCGATAAGGATTGTGAAATGTTCACTATTGTCCTTTCAACAACTTGAGCATTGTCCTGTTCTCGTTAGTTACTGTATTCGTAAAGACCGTAAAGAATGGCGTAGCTGGCAAAATCTAGGTCAGCAAGACTCAATAAATATTGTGGAGAATATAATAGGTAGTTGTTTTATTTTAAATGGAATTCCACAATGTACTAACATTTGGTGATATATATAAAGTTCAGATACTATATGTAAATTAATATCTTTACGTTTAACATTGGTTAAAGTAGTAACTTATACATCCCCCTCTTAACTTAATAAATTATTATTGATAATTTCAGACCTTAGATGACACTCAAAATTCGTAATTTTTTATATTAACAATGAACAGTATCAGATTGGTACACCGTCAGTCGTTTTGATTTAATGTCCAGGAATTACAGGAACGTGTCTCACATTGTTGGTTTAACTGTATCTCTAGCTTGGTGTAAATTAGAGAACTGTTTAATGTGACCTGTGTTACTAATAAATCTAATTAAAATTTACAGGCCATTAATAATCAAGTGCGTTTCAGTAATAATCAAGTAAATTAAACACAATTACGAGGTTTTTACCAAACATTCAACGGTTTACTTTTTAAAGATAATGCAAAATATTTCCACACGATATTGTTTCATTCAATACTAAATATAGGAATATAAATTTATTCTGTAAAATTAACTGTAATAAATAGCCCAAAACAGAAAATAATTTAAAAATAAAAATGCTTTTCTTCCAGTTCATGAGATTGACCATTTCTACCATGTTAAAATTGGATACTGCATGAAATTTTAAAATTTTTAATTGTATCTACGCAAAAAAAGAATTAGGTTGCAATATTTATTTTTACTGTTTTGGAAGCCTTAAAACATACTAACCGCACGGTGTTTAATTTACGTGTATATTTAATTTGCAATTTGAAAAACTATAATTTTAACTATAAATGAACCTAAAAATATCTCTTTTCTCTTTACTTTCTTCTTAGTACGTGCATCCAGAGTTACATGGCTCCGACAACACGATTCATCTCGTAAATCCCGCAGCCGCCACCAGCAGAAACTTGTTCTATAAGATTGATGAAATACAGACTGCCTGTTTATGGTTATTGTAGCAGTTTCTTGAGCTTAGAGCGAAGTGGGTTGACTTCTTTTCTCTTTAAACTTACACTTAATACTGTAATTTTTGGTGTAAACAACATAATTTTGTAATTATTAATATTTATTGTGTAAGTCAAATCGTTGTACATACATGTGCAATTTTATGTTTTTACATTGAACTTTATGCTGAGTAAAGGGAAAACACTATCATGAAAATATAAGGATTTCAATGGAAACCACAAACATAAGAGGACATACACTGTATAAAATTTGTTTCCTTTCATTCATTGTATTCAAGGTAAAAAAATTCGATGAAATTCATACATAAAAACAAATACACAAACCAAAAGAAGTTAAATTTCAGCTTAAATTCAAATTAAAGTTAAAATGTGAGAGAAATATAGACTAGTTCTAGCAAATAAATTCGATGTTTTGAATCTTCATTCAATAATTATTCATTCTAGTTTCTATCCACAAGTACTCGCTGCCATGAATACGCCCCTCATCAATATAGTTCTGCTAAATACATCTGAATGGTTGCCAAATATAAAGTTCTGACAATTAAATAGCGTGCCAAGAATATGAAGAAAGAGTGAAGCTTCATGCAGTCTCCTATATTCCATTTAACAATCAAATTTATTATGTGATTATTGATAGAAATCGTGACATATTTATTTATTAGGCATACTTATTTATTTGCACACTGTTTCAAAACAAGGAATAAACTACGCAACACAAAGATGACAAACAAGAGTTTACATTACAGCCTACACCAGTAAACTAACTTAATAATTGTTGAATACCAATTGCGTGGTTACCTTTGTCCCCTCTTTCAAACGTTCACCACTTTGATATTGTGAAAATTTAAATTAAAAAATGTCACCCATATTTAAATATTTGGAATTTTAATTTATAAGTTTAAGAAAAAATATATTTGGCTATTTTTTTATTTATCTATTGGGATTTATCTTGTGTTTTATTATCTGTTCATTAATTCTTACATATAGAAATCTTATTGTCTCTCTAATGTACATCCTGTAAGATTCAGATTTAATACTGTAAAAATAGCTAGTAGATTTTGGTGTGTCATATTTAGGTTTGGTTTTGAGAGATGTTGCCTAATAGTGTTTTTATGTGGCAGGGTATGAACACATGTAAGTAAACTACATTTCCTTACAACACTCCAACCTTTTACCGATACACCAGATACATAGGGGATAATCAAAACATACTCTCGAATTTTCGTAAATTTTATAGTACTTACACAAATAGTGACAAATAACCGATGAAATAATATAAACAATACATCATTATACAATAGCTTTACCGCTAGATCAGATTCCTTTATCTGTAAAACAGAAATTAGATCCAAAGATTTGAATTTTGTTTGAAGATGAATTGGTTTCCTTTAATAATAACGTTTTTATATTAATTTAAGTAAATGCTAAACACACCTTTTTATAGACTTACACCTAAAATGAATTGGTCGTGTAAACAATATACTGAATCCACAATGTGATTATGTTTAATTATTTGAAACATAGGTAGGTCAACACGAATAGATGGTTTAGAAGTAAATATAGGTTTAATATGCATAAATTTGTATAAAAAACTTAATTTGTATCACATATTAACGTGATTGTTTGAGCAAAAATTAACAAATATGGGACAAATGTAAAAAAATAAATAGTTTCCTTAAATCTAGACAGTATTACACGGTATACAAAGTTTGACAAACGTAACTTCACTCTGCTGAGTGTAATGGTGTCTTCTCACTGAAAGATGTAAGAAGCTTCTCCAGGTCCAAATTGACGTCATCAGATTAGTACACACATACAGTAGTAATGTTATAACTAGACATGTTACCACAGAAATTTTTTATAATTGCACCATTAATATGTCTATATTTTGTCAAAATAGAGAGCGCCATGCTTTCTGGATCACTTTCCTCAATGATACACGAGCTACAATAACAAAACTATAACTAAACTAGCACTGCGCCAACCCCCGTATTTATACAAGACTAAAGGGGACTTGGCCTAAACCTACGTTCTAATAAGGGGCAATATAAAGGTAAGGTGTTTAAGTTATGGTTGAGGTGAGACTATTAAAACTCTTACTAGTTAAACTAAGGATAAAGTGTAAATCTGGAGCTAAAATGTAGGAGAAAAATAAAAATGTACGACATAAAAATACATGTCTTCCCAAATTTTGAAAAAAAATTCAACCCTTTTTCCTTTAAATATCGCTAATTAAGTAAAAAAAAAAAAGTGCTAGAAATGGTTTTTTTTGGGGTTAGGATGTATTTGTTCAGTAATCCTACCTTATGGATCGATAGTCTATTTCCATCATGGTCATTTTCCATTTATTTTTATTTTTCCACGACCCCTGGTGCCGGAGATATTAAATAAATAGTGAAGCGATGCACTCGAAAAACGTCAACAATGCGTTTTTTGCCACTTTTCTCACGAAGCCATGCACAAAAAACTCACAAAATTAGTTACCGTCTCATCTTTATGCATAAAATCGAAAAAAAAAATTAACTTATTTGATACAACACTTTAAAATTATAATTTTACTGTACTATAACAAAGTAAAATTAAACCGTCATCCATAAGAATACACATATCATTTTGTAATTTATCACACAAAAATACTGACTAAGAGTTATAATCAAGTGTGACGACATTATTTGGAGGATTCAAGTTTGTATATTATGAACAGTATTTGCAATTTGTGAGGAGTGAGCGTTGATCGACAGCTTGAGGAAACTCATACATTTATTTATATCACGACATCTCTCTAAAGCTAACCCGGAAAGTCAACATATTTTCATAAATATGATATAGGTGGTAAGAGAAAATAAATTATTCATAAACATTGAACAAACATGTACAATGTTACATATATAAAAATACTGATATTACAAAAGAACAAGAAAACTTTGTATTACATGGCGTTTTCATAATAGACAAAAATTGTTTTTGTGTTTTGCCAATTATTTCTTGTTAAAATCTCTGTAATAATTATTAAATAATTAAAATTCGGAATATTCAGGTTATCAAATTTTATTGTATAAAAGTATTGAATGGTAAGTCGACTAAAACTAATTTCTACAACATGCAATTGTTTTAAGGGTTTTATTTTATACACATTTTCAGAATTGTTGATGCTGTATAGCGAAAGCCGAAACTGCTATTTTCTCAATATGATGAACTAGGTTAATCTATATCCTTTTTTTATTGGACTTTTTTTATGAGTTAGTTTTTAGGTTCGTATAGTTTTAAAACAATTGTATCTTGCTAGTTGATAAATACAATAGGTTGTGATAATAAATACTCTTAAAATCTGATACTATTTTTATGATTGTCATTTTTGATTTATTTGTAAATCTAAAAATTCTTCTTCTTTTATTTATTTATTATTTTTAAATGTTACAATGTGTGTGAAGCTAAGAAGGAGTAGTTGATACAAATAAAACAAAGCACTCCAAACAAGTACTATTTTAATATACTGGGATTCCAATACGGCGGCCAGTTTGGTGTCACTGTGTTCATATTATTGTGATAAATAATTAAAAAGTAGTAGTATATACATAATTTTTTATAGTACAAAATGTTGGTGTGTATGTGTATATAAAAGTTTTGTTTGTTTTTGAAAAGTATATGTGTTATGTTTGGTTTTGGATAAGATTTATAATGGATTAACTAACGTATCTATAATAGCAAAACCAGATTTATTTGAAATAAGGTTATATGTCAACAATAAAGTCATGCCGTAGAGATATGAAACCTAGAAATCAGCTGATAACTAAAAACCTTGTAATCAGCTGATTTGAGTTTACGTTTAGTAAAAAATACGAAGAGGAGACATAGTGTAGGAATTATTCATACAATGTTTACATTCGAATTAATTAATTTTCAGAATTACGTTGCGAAAATTTATATTATAATAACTCAACTTGTATATAGCCTATTATATAAAATAAATATTGGAATTTATATTCTATTGTTTATTGATTTATTATTTTAAAATTGTTTATTACTATTTAATTATTTAATAAATTAACCAAAGATAATAAATTAAATCGTACTAAGAATTGTAACAACAAATATTGATTTTTTTCCCCCTTCCATTTTTTTATCTTTTAAAATGTGTTTAGGATAAAAACAGAAGCTTTTAGGTATTTACGAAATATATATTTAAAGATAAAAGAAGAATATTAGAGTGGAATTTTTTTTTTTTTAGATTTTAAATGACACAGTTTAGAGGCCCTAAATTAAAGAAATCGTTTTACTTAATGTTGGTTCTAGTTGTTTATAACAACAGTTGTCGGTAAGAAGTAAACAAATTACTTTGAATAAAACGTATAATTTTAATGAGTGTTGATTTGGATAAAATTGTGACAAAATACGAAAATTACGTTTGTGAAGTAATTGACAAAAACACGAAAAAGAACATTTATTTGTCTCTTAGTTATTAAAATGATTTTGTTGCACATAAGTTTGTAAAATACATTATTAAACTTCGTTAAGAAGACAATAATTATTGAAAAACTGAAGGATAAATAAATTATGAATGTTTTTGCCAAGTCTGATCTTCACAGTAAAGCATGAATTTTAACTTGTGTACTCAAAATTTTAATATCTGAAAAATATTAAAAAATATAGTATGTTAAAATCGATATGTCTTTCTTACATTTTAATTTCAACAAATTTCATTGTATCAATTTAAAACTCTGCAGTATGGAAATGTTTCAAGTCTATATCTAAATAACTATTGAATCTAGAGCTGATGCATGGTGATATAAGAGACGGCCATTGTGGAGATTTATATAAAACTTAAATTTATTTCAATCTCATATTCGTGTTCAGTGTTCCCCGAACCTCACTTCATATACATTTTAACCACATATCTATTGAATGACTTGTCAAATTAAAGTTGGACCAACAAAGGGGCCATATAGCCCTTGTCAAAACTTTACTATTAACATCATATTTATGATAAGCGAGCCGAGAACGCCCGTATAATTTGATTATAAATATGTTTTGTTATATTCAACGACATTTCATATTTCACTATAATTAAATATGACCTAATTCTATTTTAAAAATAGAGATGAATTGTTGACTTATATCACGTACACATCCGAGATACGACTTTAATTTCTTTATGTGTTTGTTTGAAATAAAGTTAAGGGAATTCTCCAGTTAAAATTAGAAATAGTTTTAAATTTTCAAACTGAAAAAATAAGTGCTGTTATTGGACTAAGATTCTTGGCTTACGCTTTCTTTATTTTTCACGTTGAGTTATATTTAAAGACGAGCATCTCAAATTCTAAAGTGATGGTGCTACATTATTACTTGAAAGTTATATATTGTTACCCCAATAATTATTACGATCATTATAAGGATCTTATATTATCTATGTTAAGGATTTTAGTGAGAAGCCGATACATCGATAAAATATCCCAACGCGTTGGTGAAAGATTACTTGACAGTTTGAATTCTAAACGTGGAGTCATAAACGGTCAGTGGAGAATGTGATCGGATTTCCAATGGGGTTTATGTTATTTCTCTGGACAAAATACTAGGGATCACTGAACCTAGGTTATTTTGGAATAAGATTAAGCCTCCTCAACCCACTCAATGAGGATGGGTGGTCAGACGTAAAGTTGATAAATAGACATCCATCCTGGTTTACATTCATCATATAATTTGCCTTCCATGACGGTATATCACGAAACCAAATTAGAAAATAACTAACGTTGTGAAAAGTTTATATATTGACTGAAAAATATCCTTAAACTATGAACCTAAAAATTTTTATATTTCAGAAACGAATGTGCAATTAGTTTTCGGATAATTATATTGTACAGTTAAATATTTTACTGTTACAAAGTACGCCGAAAGCATGTTTCCTTGCTTCTATTCCAAGGTTAGAAAAGATGATAGGCGTGAATATGACATGTGTAACAAATATTATCTAACAAAAGTTTATAATATATTCTTTAACTCAGTAAAAATAGAAACAGTAAAGGAAAAGGAACGTATAGGTGTAATGCAAATAAAATCGGGGTTTGAAAGAGAGGTGTAAACTAGCAGACTTTGGAACGTTGATTACCAATAGTTTTCGAGGGTGGTTAGGTAATTAAGCTATTTAAAGTACAGGAGAGCACTAAAGGAACTCTTTGCTATGAAATAAAATCACCCCTTGTTTCCCCCACAATCGGGGATGTGTTCTGAACGTTTAAAGACAAACTACAAGTTCTGACGTTCAATTAGATCAAAACATGTTAGATTTCTATTTTCACTTATATACATGAAATAACTTAGTTGCAGTTTATATACTTATAAAAAAAAAATATCAGAACATGAAGAGCTTGGTATTGAGGAAAGTTAATTAATAGATTATCAGTGATTTCAAAATTATGTCTTTAGATTTTTGGAATGGAAGGATATGTTAGTTTTTGGCATTATGTTAAAGTATAAATTCCAGCCATCTAAAAAATAAATTAGTTTGTAGTTTTATTCTAAATCTTGCATTGTTGATTACTATTCAATCAATGTGAAATTTCGCCATAACTTCATGCTAAAAATGGTCTGAATTATGTTTATAATCTCAGGAAAACTAAGACACAAAACGTGTACAAGATCAAAATAATTTAAACAGTTATAACTGTTACTAAACGAAAAATCTGTATTTAAAAAGAAGTTACAGTATGAACCAGGGAATGACCAAGAAAAATTCTAAAAACAGAAAAAAGAATAACAAAATTAATCTAATGTTTAATATAACTACTAAAAGAAAATATAAGTTTTAATAAAGATCAATAAGCTTCCATTAAATCTTCTATTTGCTCCTTCAAATAACGATTTAAACGTTGTTTTTAGAAAGATGAATACTAGCAAATTAGAGCTACATATTAAAACTAAATAGGGCCTAGTCGGTTTAAAATTGGTTTACTCTTAAATAAGTATTTCAAAACAAGAGTCAATTCGTATTCATAAAAAATAAGGGATATTATTCCTCCTAGATATTTTATGAGCTATCTAGTTAAAAAAAAAAAAAAAAAAAAAAAAAACAACTTTTGCCATCACGAGAAAGAACAAGAAAACAAATAAACACGGAAAGTTCTGCAGGAGTTTATAGTATATTTATCAAAAGAGCAGGTGTTCTTATGAAACTAAAGCAAAGTTCTTTTTTAATTGTAAGAAATATGTTTGTTTATGTATCAAGACAGACTAAGTTTTTGTAAATGTTCCTTTTGACTGCAATAATTTATTAGGTTTATATTATATTACAAAGAAACAAGTGTTACCTCCACATGAAGTTAGTTTAGTATTTAAATATTTAAACATTATTTACAGTATATTTAAATCTTAAATAAATGACATATATTGAACACTGTCTGATTTTTTAAATAATTTACAATAACTAAACATAGATTTTAAAGTTTCATATATTCACAAAATGTACTTCGTAAACTACATTCACATTATATAAAACGTTAATATAATATTATATATGTCCATTTAACTCTTGACTTTCAAACAGATGATTAATTAGCAGGTTCAGTATCAAAGCAACGTTGTGAATATAACAGGAACAAATAATTTTTGTAAATTACTTGTATAGAAAACTTGAAATAAAATTATTGTGTTTAGGTTTTCATAAACATTTAGTGTCTTCCCCATTTTCATATCATAATAGCCTCTGTTCTTGGAGAAAAAAATAAAATTTTTAATTTCGAAAAATTTCAAAGATTATGTTTTGTAAATATATAATTCGTTTAGTTGTTATTGTAAATTAGAATAAATATTTTATATATGTTCCCGGTGAATTTGTAAAATGTGATATCTGTGTTTTTTGTGAGAATGGCGTTGGTCTTATAGTTGGGTCAAATTTGAATTGTTTTTGCGATTTAAAAAGGTGGGTTATAATTCTTAAAGGAATTACTCCTTAGTCTCTAGGTCGAATGGGATTTCTGAAATTCGAATTTGTCTAGTCTTTCTGTTAAAAATTTGGTAAAAGGTTTTTGTACGAACCAACCTTCCGACGATTTAAAGTGAAGTTCCATCTGTAAAAAAAGACAGACCTACTACAATTAAATCAAACAATTAAAAGAACTATTTCACGTTTATTTTATATTTATTTATAACTCGTGTCTGTGAAATGATTGGAAGTACAAATTTTAACTTTATATAATAATAAATGTTTAACATTTTGTTGCATAAAGGTATAGAAATACACCACTTAAAATAGTTACAGAACTTTCAGAACTAATTTAATCAACTCAAATCTCCTTTATAGTTGAATAGTATTTCCTCCGTTCTGTGATTATTGAACTTCTATTCCATGTGTAACCTCTTTATGCACACAATTAAACTTAGTTACAAGCTCAAAAGGAGCTAATCGTATTTTAACGTATTATAATATATGGAAACTATTCTATTCACTAAAGTTTCTCAACTCTTAAAACAAAGTAATTTCTATTAAAAGAAAGTATATAGGTTCATAAATATTTACCATTTATCATACCATACAACTCTATTATATTTCTTATTATTTTTAGAATTTTCGAATGATTTTAAATGGTTTTTGTTGTATTTCCGTAAGTGCTTTGAAATATTGTCCTTTAAAATTGTAATAGTTTGTGCTTAAAGAAAATCAGTATTCTTTAAAGTATTAAAGTTCAAAATATAAAACAGCAACCTTATATCTAAACTCAAACTTTCACAAAAAACGTTCTAACAATAATTTTGTGCTAAGTATCCTACACGGAATGAATGTACGGGAGGAGTCGGAAGTATATATTTCCAAAGGTTTTATTATATGATCTGATTAAGGATGCGTTATGAATATTGTTAGCTGCATTTCATTAAGTAAAACCTAAGGAGGTGGAGTTCCTAGGAATGTTTTGATTAATTTATGCTTTAGTAAAATGTTGTAAAGTATCATACAGCAAAGAGAACAAATATAACTATCAAAGTTATTTTATTATCTACAATTGAAAACAAATATACTATTATTTAATTTAACCGATGTTTATGTTCAACTTCACACGCTATTAAACTAATAACTAAATCTTTGAATAACTAACAATGAGTAATCTGTAGTGTCAAAATCAGATTTTGTTTTCACTTATATATGGTGTAAAACACAGAAACACATGCATCTGCATTATGCATTTTATTCTTGTATATTACTATAATGAAATCGCATTGCTTTTACATTTGTATCCAAACTCTAGTTATTATTACAAATTTTGTGGAGATCAGTAAGCAGTTACTGGTTTTTTTAATTAACTGACAAATTAAACATTGGAAAACATTAGAAGTTTAGATTACGTAAGTATATTGTTGTAAACCATTACTCAATCAAAGTATATATCAATCAGCCAAATTTAGTAAAATGACAAGCCAAAACATCGGGAATTGTAGATGCATTGACAAAAAAATTATAAACACATTAATTATATAACTGTCGTGTTACTTAAAAAAATGAAACCAAAGTTGAAAAATGTAAAACACATATCAGTATTTCCTTACGTCGATTCAGGTTCCATACGTTGTATGTTTTGAATCTCTTTTATACTGGTTGAAAGTGAATAACTTGCATGTAAAATTTGAACTCAAGATAATTTATTGGGCAGACGAAGAGGAATTTCGTTATTATCCTATAACCAAATTGGCTTAACCTATTATGGATTGAGAGATTTAGATTATTACTGATATAATTTAATAGGATATTTGCTATAATTTGTGTACATAATATTATGAAGTGGTAAAATTATAACATGTGAAATGAGAAACAGTGTCAAGTTTGAAACTAAAACTAAATCTAAGAAAGGAACTCAATACTAAAATTAGGCCTACAATTAATTGATAATGTTAATTGTACAGTAAGTTGAATAGTACACGATATATGAACAAAAAACTGTTTAATACGGCTGTTTTGACATTTTAAATTTGATATTTTATGAATTTCATTAGGCTTCTATGCTATAACAAATTTCATATTTTTATCTTAATTTTTGTGGCCGCTCTCGTTCTTACATTCAACAACGACGACGGACGGACGGTATGTCGAAAATTACTTTTTTTCTGAGGCCATCAAAGTGATCAGTAAAAATCAGAGGTCCACTTTTTGGCAATTACTAAATTTAACCTATACAGATTTTTATTTTTTTATTGGGTGCGTAAAATGAATAAAACTTGAACTATTGAATTACTGGCAAAGTTTTACTGATTTATTGTTTTACTGACAAAATAATAAGTTTGGAAAATATCCTTTATGAAGTTAAATTGATCAAATTCAGTTTTCATAATTCTGTTAAAATTTAAACAATTCTATCACTTTTGATTAATAAAACATTAGTGATTCACCTATATTATGAACACATGCTCACCTAATGAATTCATACACAAATAAAAATGGATTAGTAAATGTCTTTTTAGTTAAGTGATACTAGAGTAACAGACTCTTATTAAACTGTATTTCAACGAAGACCAAGAAGTTATGACAAGGATATAATACTATATTTGGCAAACTCGGTGCTAAAGTGGCTGTTGAGTTATGGAAGCGACGAGAATAGTTACGTGATTTGGAAGTCAAGTAATAGCTAGGATTTTGTTCCTGCTGTTTATAAATAGAAAAGACATTATAATTTAAATCCTTACATAAAAATAGATAAAAAAAATATGTAAGTTTGCTGTTATGTGTAAATATTATAAAACATTTAAAAAACTTAACTTATAATAATTATTGTACTATTGAATTTTGATAAGTAATATTTTTTGAAATGTGTGTCTTATAGTCAGTATAACTTTTCATAGACTGTAACAATTATGTAAAAAATTAAAATATGTTTCATGAGTGTGTTTATATTGCAATTTAAAGTACGACTTCATCATAGATAAATAATACAATAATAAATAATCGGCAATTCAACCCTATTCGATTTTGTTGTTGTTAATTCAATGCAAGAGCATTCACTAGCTTCACTTTTGTCACAAACACATCCATCTATTGAAATCGAGTTTTTAATGACGCCAAAGTTTCTTTTGTTTTGTAAATTACTCCAGAACTGTATTTTCACAATTTGATCGAGATCTGTTGTACCATTTAAATTAGACATTTTATCAGCCCCAGTGTAAGTTGGTACTTACTTATTATAATGTTAGTGGAAAGGCAACCAAATACGTTTCTCTTTTGTACAGTTTAGTAACATTTTATCGAAATTATATTTTAAAAACCTATGCTAGAAAATTTTAAATTACAAGTTTAATTCAAGAATGTAAAAACTCATAAATTAAAAATTTGTGTTTCTTTCTTTTAGAAGGTAACTTCAAATTTGAGCTAGAGTAATATATTTTATATACTAAGGAACACACACAAAAACCATAAAAAAACCCAATGTACCAATTTTTAACAATATCAATCAAACGAGTTCAGATGGCCGTGAGGCACAAGATTTAGTAAAAACAATATTCAGGAGAACATAAAAGTTTTCTTCAACAATCACAAAATTATATTATCCCCTCAAAATACTCTCTCTTTCGTTCTTTGTTTCCTCTTACACATATGAAAAGTTAGAAAAGATCAAGAAAAGTTTAAAATGTTAATAGGAAATTACTAATTTATCTAACAACTAAATGAATCTTCCTTTGAAACATTTGTACTAGAATAAATCACCATAAACCGATATACAATTTTAATTTTTGCAAGTAGGCTTGATTTTCTTAAGATGATTTAAATATTATATGTCTGTGTGAGGTTCTGTGTTACATTTCAAGATTGCGAAGTTAGGAAGTCCGCAATGCAGTCATCTGCACAACATGTTCAGAATTAGAAGACTACCTCGCAGGTAAGTAAAATAAAAATCTCCTGTCCTTATATTTTAAGGTCTTGATTTAGAAATAATTATTGATATAGTTGATACAGACCACACACACTACTGAAAAGTGTCTAATTTAAAATACACATCTGGGGTTATGAGTAATTCAAATTTCCTTAATTTTTGTAAACATTTTGAATTTAAATATATCATATTATATGAAATATCTTAAAAAACAATGAATGTAATAATCATCGGATATACACATCTAAAGAAATGATCAAAACATTTAAATGATTTGGTTAAAGGTATGCATCCAAAGAAATTAATCCATAGAAATTAATGCAAACATTAACGAGTAATGGTGTATTTTCATAAATACAACTACTGCACCTAATTTATCGGTGTAAATTTATAATATTTTTCTGAAGTATCTGTTGTGTTTCAATTGAATTTGTGGAATACTATGTTGTTCAAATGTAAGAAAATACGATAAAAATTAATACTAGAAAAACCCTTTAAAATGTGACAAGAAGAAATATAAGGTGAATATAATTCAAAAATTTGTTTTTCACCATTATGAATATTAATTTAATAATAATAAATGTTGAGACCTACTGTCTTACAATATTATATTTTCATTGACCTATACGACGGCCGTTTCGGCTATTCAACCATTTTCAATCTTTGTAGCCGGATAATCCTTTGTCAATTGTTAACAATAACACCTAATCACAGTATATTAACAAAACCACATTAATATATATTTTTTTAAATAAAAACTGTACTTGAAACGTTATTTAGAAAACATTGTCAATACAAATGTCATCCATGCTTTGTGAGAGGTAAGCAATCCCCTCCATCGGTCAGCGTGATGACCATCTTAGACAGTACGTATCAGAGGTTGGGACCAACTAGTCGATGACATTTGAATTGACTCTGTTTTTTGAATAATGTTTCGTGTACAGTTTTATATTTTTTTCAGTTTATTAATAATAAAACATTAAAAAATGATTTTGGTTGTGTTATTTTACTTGAATTAAGTGTTTTTGTAATTAAAAAAAAGTGTTTACTGGAACTAAAAGCTTGAATACCCGAAACGACCGTTGTAATACGGCAATGAAAATAGAATATTGTCTCAACATTTATCATTAAATATAATTCCTGCTTAGTCATGAAATTTAAATATTTTTTTTTCTTTTTCGGAATCACACCCTTAAACTGAGAATATTTTGTGTTTTACATTCTACTAATACAGTAATATGAACATACGTATTTCAGTTAATGGAGAAGGACACACAATTATAACTTTCTTACTTAGGAAAACGGTAATTAATAAGAGGTATTCAGATACTGTTTAATATTTATGAAGTCTGTATTTTGGTTACGTTCGCATTTAAAAAAAAAAAAAAGAAGCAAATAAGAATGGTGCACAAAGATAAAAAAAAAAAAAAAAAAAAGGAAATTTACTATAGTAAATAAAACTACACAGTAGAATATCAATGCAATATCTTCAAAGTAAATTATTAAGAAAGAAAAATAAGTTTGCAGCTGTTTGATAGCAAGTTTAACTTTAATATGCACTCAAAAGATAAATATTAAGTTAAATAAAATTAAAACGTACTTATATTTACGTCTGGGGTTTAGATACAAGAGATTTAAATTGTAAACTTAAAATTTCTATATACTCATAATTTTATTTATTCCTATAACTTGAATATCTCAACTGGGTTATTTGACACTTTTTACTTAGTATAGAGACTGTAATGCAACGTGTTCAGTGTTTAACACAAATATCAATTTTGGGTTCTCCAGAGTAAAAAATAATAATCTTGAGTGTGATATCTGTCGAATTTTGTTGCCTGAGATAATATAATTTATAATAATTATTTTTTGGCCTAGGCAAGAGTAATAGTTTTCATTGCAAGAGCAGCGCCTTGTAGCCCCTGAGTAAGATCATATTTAGTACGTGAATAAGTTATGCCAAGGTATTTTTATTTTTTGGATATCTCGAAATTCACTCAACGTAATACCAAAACACATAATTTCAATTTTCTCAGAATCATATCTAACGAGTTTTATCAATCTTATTCAATATCATCCCCTTCAAAACGCATTTATCATCTATCGGCACAAGTTGAGATTTAATGCTTTATCGGTCAAAAAGTGAAAATTAGCAACCTGTCTTAGATAACTATTTGTGGAGCCTCATTAATATTGTCTAAATGAAGTAAAGAATTCGCATAATTAAAGTAGTCATAAAGTTTTACTAACACCAATTAAGCCATTAAAATTAATTTCTAAAATTATAATTTAAAATTCTAAGTTACCGAGAAAATATGAAATTCGGACATTTTGAGAACTTAATTTAGGCTAATTTACAACAAAAAAATAACAATTTGTAGGGTTTTTTCAATTGTGAAAGTTGTTTTATTTACTTTAGTAATTTTAATAGTTTGGCAGATTAAGCTACTAAAAAATATAGGAGACATAGTGTATACTATTTCGTTTATGCAACTTTGTAATAATAATACTATATATTTTTTTTAAATATTTGTATGCATGAATAATTTCGTATTATCGTATTATAATACTATATATATATATATAGTATTATAATACGATAATACGAAATTATTCATGCATACAAATATTTAAAAAAATAATAAATATAGAAAATGTTTTCCTTAATATTAGGCCCTAAGTTTAATAAAAACTTATGCGTAGTAAAAAAGATATAAAATTTTTATAAGAATAAAAACTAAAATTAACAGTGAAAAACCCTTTTATTTAACTACTTGGCGTAGGAATGGGCTTGCCAAGTACTAACCAGAGGTCGGAATATCTTGAAATTGTACATCTGGAACAAATATCGTCGTATTAAATACAGTAAATACACCCACATATAGACGCCAGGGATTTAGAAATAACAATAATTTTAGAAAGATTAAGCTACTATGCATTTTAAATTTATTTTTAAATTATGACAAAATTTTACTCTGTAAAAACAATAAACATACCTTCATTTCTTCCTCCTTGAATATTTTAAAAACTACCTAATCTATTAAAATGAAATGTGTTTGACATCGAAAAGATTTTATTAGGTAGACATTCAATATGTTAAGTTTAATTTAGAGGTCTCATCCATGTAATTTTTTATTTTTATTTAGACGATTTTGTGTTATATTTTTATAAATAACATAAACTGCTGAAGAGATGGAGTAGCCTCGTTACAATACAACAGTTTGCCACAGTGAAACATTAAACACAGTATTTGCTCCCTAAGAACGACGCGACATAATGTTTTCATCTCGTTTACTAAGACTCCCAATGTTTTACTAAGAATGATTTTCGGTAGAGTAGTTCAATTTTTAGAAGTTAAACACATTGTAAGTTTACTTTGAAAATGCTAGTCAAAATATTTATACGTTAATTTGATGGATATGTTCGAAAAATTTATGCTTAAAATGCATAATTACTACTAGGCTTCTATAAGTTGCAATTAAAGTTCATATTTGTAATCCTTTTTGCTGCAAAATTAGCTACAATTGCACTTTATCTTCAATAAAACCGTGTTTGTGAAATTATTGTCGTTCATTATGAAAAATATTGTTTTCTTCTTTTCCTTTGACAGTTTTCTACATCCCCAGCAGATAAGGCTCAAAAAACGTATTTATGGATATTTGTGTAGTAATTATTAGGAAATCAGTGCAATATACCATAGATTTATCATAAATACTATTCAATTTGGGTAATGTTTAATTTAAACCTAAAATAAATGGCTTGAACTCATAAACCACTCAGCACACTAACTTGTTAACATATCACTAGATTATCATTTGGATAATATACCACTTAAAATATTCTGTTGATCGGCTACTTGTTATAGTTAAAGAGCCGGTAATCATGCCAGATGAGTTTAATTGTCATTTCAGTACAAGTGACAATTTATTTAACCTTTAAATACAGAGCTTTTGAGGAATATATTTCCATATTATGATTTAATCTGTGGTCGGTTTATCTGCATTTTAACTCCTGCTTTGTGGACTTTCAGGGAATATCCACATAATTATTCAGCCTATAAACCTTTTCAATTTAATTTATTTACTAATTACTAGTAACATATAGATGTGTGTTTAAAAAGATGCAATTTGTTACATAAATGGCAGAATGCGTTAACAGGCTCACTAGTGTGGTTTGGCAACAAGTAGATATCGCTCAAATACCCAGTTTTATGGGTATAATATTATGTTTCACGTACTAAGTCTGTATTTTGAAGTGGATTTCTCTAGTAAAAATTAGATTATTGATATAGCAACATCCAAAGATAAGTTTCATTTTATTAATAGTATCACGGGAATAAATAAATAACAATACAATTATTTATATTAAATATTACAAATTTTAGATGTGCATATATTAAATTATTGCATAACATCGTAATTTTATTTCTGTTAAAATAATATAGACGGAGAAGAAACGTAAAAATGACACGCCATCAATCAGGATTAAACATTCGTAGTCTATGATGGTTCACTACTCCAAACTGTAGTGAAATAATCACGCACTATTTTTTATTACTAAAATCATTTTTATTAGAAACAGTATTTTGAATTGATAAACACTGTAGCAGTTGACTCCCTAACCCATTTCGTTCCAAATTAGTATGCAACCCCTTGGTCGTTAAACAGGAAAAGGACTATTCAATTTTAAAACTTTTATGTATGTCACCTTAGGTTTTTGTATGCAACAGATTCCCAAATTCCTAATATTAAATCATTATTAACTGATTAGGCTCACATAATTTATAAACAATTCATTATAACGCGAAGTATTTAATCAATGTTAGGTTTGCATAATATGCTAATCATTTTTACACCTCCTAGTGGACTACCGGTTTCCACCGTTAGTTGGTCTCTAACATCACTTTTTCTTACTATTTTTTAAAAAATTTTGGGTTTCGTCATGAAATTGCACTTTAGAAACTTTAAAAAACTTGTTTGTTATTTATACTTACAAACATGTACACAAAAACACATTTTATAATAAATAACATACACAATACAAATCACGCACATTTAGTTTAGGCTACGTTAACAAACTGGAAGTAGATCAATGTTAAAAGTTGGAGGGTAACTTTTACAAAACAAATATTTTTTTGTGAATTGATTAATTCACAATCCTGGAGGCTAACAATATTTCGTTCAAAACAAAGTATTTTTTAAAAATTATAATTAATAATACTAAAGGCAATGAATGCAATTCGTAAGTAGATTTGGGAACATCTGTAAATAAGATGAACAAGGTATATTTTATAATTTATGTTTAATTACTTATTATGTAGGTATTAATATTGAAAAAAATTAATAATGTGTTAATGGAACCTCTAAAACAAGGACGTTGGAACATTAATTGATTCTAGCAACATATGTACATGTTTGTGTGAGTGAGAGAGAGTATGTTGTATTAGTAAACACTGCAACGACCCCATCCCTCAAGCAGCTCAAATTAGATTAGTGGATCAGGATATGCAATCAGTTGATTATTAAGCACGAAGATAGGATAATCAATTTGAAAGAACTTCTTTTTTAATAGGTGGGCAATAATTTATCAAGTGAAAGTTCTACAACAACTGAAAATACCTATTTGTATGTTGCATGGCGGAAATTTGAATCCGATGACATCCGAATTTCTTCCTTAATAATAAATACAAATTGATCTCTGAAAAAGTATTTGTTTTTAAAATAGTAATATTAAATAAAACAAAGTGATGGAAGCTTTAATAGTGGATGTGTAGTTACATTTCGGGTTTTTTTAAATATTATTTGTAACACAACCACTCAGTATTATAGACCTGTCAATTTCAAAGTGGCAACTGTTTAAAAACAAAAACTAAACTACTCAGCGACTTGCACAAGTTGAGTTGGAGGATGAGGTTGGTGAACGAGTGGAACAAGTTGGTTCATCATTGTCAGAGGATGTAGGTGTGGTATGTAAATAATTTTACTGAGTTTTATCAATATTATGCTTACTGAAGGACGTAAAACTTAGCTCGCATCCCGAAATCTGATATAAAACGTTATATTTTATCCTTTTATTTGGTTTTTTCACCCATATATGTTATAATGTTTGTGAGCTGTCATTGTGTTTTTCATAATTTGTTATTTGAGTGCTTCCTTAGAGAAATAATCGAGATCGTGAAGTGTTTTGTAAATAGATCCCAATTCTTATTATTCGTCAGTAAAAACAAAACAAATGAAACGTATTATATATTTTTTGTAGCTTTTCTAATTTGATTTTCCTCTCTTTTACTTGATTTATTCAAAGGAAAGTTCTAAAGATTTAAGACTGTGTCACTATTTAGTCATAACTTCATTAATTGATCGATACTTTTTTTTGTGATAACAGTTTTGATCGTACGAGGTATTATCAAAAAATACGGTGAGTGAATTTTATAGGAGCAACTTTTGATGCTACATCCACTTGAAGTAATAAGTTCGATAATCCACGCTGTGAGATAGTCAGTGTCAAGTTTGAACAAGTTGTGAATTGTCAGTCAGTTTCCAGAGTCTGAAGAGTGAGGTCGTGTTTGCCGTGTCTCTCAGTTTGCATGGAATTGAAGGATCGTCTTGAAGCAGATCCAGACTTCATGGCCAATATTATAACTGAAGATGAAAGTTGGGTATGCAGATACGATCCTGAGACGTAATGAGAGTGATCACAGTTCGTTCTAAGGGAACAACTATAAAGGAATATTACAAAGGTGTACTGTAAAGTTTGCAAAATAAAGTACAGAGAAAGAGATCAGAAAAATGGGCCAATGGTATTCTTCTTCATCACGACAATGCGCCGTGCCAACTTCGCTTCTGATCCGTGAGTTTTTGTCATAACATAATGTTCCTGTCTGTCCACATCCGCCTAAATTTCCGGATTTAGCACCATGCGACTTCTGGCTATGCTCAAAAATAAAAATTGTCACAAAAGGGTAACAGTGAGAGGTCCACAACGGATCAGCTGAAGGCCCTTCCGAAAGAAGCCTTCCAGAAATGCTTCCAGTCATAAGAATCAACTTTGGGATAAGTACATCGCCAAGGAGAATGCTTTGAAAATGGTTAATTCAAATTTAATGCAATCTTATTACTTTGTTCATAGTAAAATTATTCAACGTATTTTTGTGATCACACCTCGTATATACTTAAACAATGTCCATTTGATAAATATTATTTTTAGTGACAATTTTACTGAGTAGTGTAATATTTTTGCCTATGAGTTAAGAGCAAACTATATTAGTACTTAATAACCTCCTCGAACAATTACACTAAACTTTATTAGCAGAATTAAAAAAAAAATACAAAGTGATTTAATTTGTATAAAAATATTGTACAATATGTAAATTGCATAATAATCATGAAATTACACACAACGCACAATCATGATGAGGTTGCATATGATTCTAAGGAATAAATCACAACGAAACTTTCATGAACTTCGTTTTATCATGAAAATAAATACATTGTTCATAAAGAACGTTATTAAAGGAGAAGTGAATAAGAAAAGGCGTCACAAATCTTTGAGTGGTAGAATGAAATATGTTAATGTGTAGGACGTAGCTGCTAGGTAAGACTGAAGTGTACTTGCACGCGGTGAAGGAACATAATGAACCGAGGGTTGAGTTACATTCTGATTTGTATTCATTTTTATAACAACATTGGGGTAGTCAAATATTGTGTTTCTTACTTAATGCTTGCGTATAGCCAATAATAATATTGCTTTAGACAAGAAATGAGTTCAAAAATCGTTCAAAGCTAATTATATTATTTATCCCATTTAGAAAAATGTTTAAAGTCACCATCTAACCTGTCAAGCCTAATATTGATGATGTTTCAATAAAATCCGTTCAGTAGTTTTTGATTTATATGTGATACAAAAATTTAGGGGTCAGACTATAAGGTACAAAAGGTCGTTGTTCGTAGACGAAACAAGAAAATATGAAGGAAAATTTCAAATCTGAGGTTAGATTCTCAGAAATCACCATAACATTTCTTCGTTCCTTTGCATAAGCAAGATATAATGTCATACGAAGAAAAATTGGAATAAATACTATCATATAAAATAAGAAACAAATAAATAAAAATATAACAAAATTTAATTGAATTGTTAAGAAATTAATCTTAAACTAATATTACATCTTCAAGTTTAAAACAAGTGATTCACCAATATTTAGAGTTTACTGTATCATGTGTTCATTTTGTATGGGGCGGGGTAGCTCTTGAAGATACTTTAGAGTGGGGTAGCACTGGCGTTTGTTTTAGAAAGTTGAAGAATTTATAAATAAAAATAAAAAAAAACTCCCTAATACAAGTTTAGTAAAAAAACTACAAAATATTGTCAATTTTGTTTTAAATTACGTTCTTTTAAGTGAGTTACTAATTCTAAATTCAATCACATTTAATAAAATTTAATGTAAATCTACAGTGAAAATGTATTATTTTCTGGTTTGCAGTTTTTTCCATACTACATAAAATAAGAGACAAACAAATAAAAATTAAACAAAGTATAATGCAAATGATTCTAGATTAATCTTAAAATAATATCATAGCTTCAGGTCTAATATAAATAATTCACAAATATTTTAAAAGCACTTTAATCATGCTTTTATTTTTAAAGGGTGGGATATTTAACGAAACTCTTGAAGATGACACACTGGCGTTATTTTTATTTAATTATTTTTTTGAAACTGGAAACAGAGAATGTTAACTACACACATGCCTTCCTGTTGTATATTTTATATAATTTATTGTTAGAAATACATAAAGGTCAAAATAAAAAAAAACCTCCCATACACAAGTTTACTAAACAACTATATGTTATTGTGAGTAATGTTTTAAAATTACGTTATTTTAAGTGTGTCTCTAATTCTAAATTTAATCATGTTTAATAAAATTTATCATAACCTTTCAGTGATAACTTATAATTTGCTTGTCTGCAGTTTTTCCAATGATGAAGCATTCGGTACAATCGCGTTTAATAACGGGTTGAAGATAAAAGAAGAAATTGTGTTTGATAAAAAATGTTGCTATAAACTCTTAACTGACATAAAATCACTTGTCTGAGTTCGTGCCTACTTTAAAAAAATTTAAGACAATATAACGGTTTTAGATCTGCGAAATTACATCGTACACTAGATATACGCCGAAGAAATTGTTTATAATGTTTGTAAACTATATTGTTTGAAAATAATGTATTAGGAACTTGAATAAAATATTCTAATAATATGTCTTTCATATAATCCATTAAGCTAAATATGTTTGAAACTTTCGAAAAAACAACTTTAGAAACACACTATGCTTACAACATAATAAAGAGACATTTGTTTAATTTATTTCCGATATTTATTTGATACACACAAAAGAAAATGTATTTGATATGGAGGAAAAAAAATTATCACTTGTGAATAAATAATAGACTTTAAAAATGCTGAATAATATGTTATAAAATTGAATTGTATTCAAATAACAAATTTATTAAGTTATTTATTTTTAAGAAATCTGTTGAATCTCGGAAAATGTTATGTACAAAATGTTCTTAGTACGATAAGTAACTCAGCTGTTGTTTGAACTATAGATAGATAGTTAGTTAGATAGATAGAAAGAGGGGGAATATAATCATAAATAAAATACAATTGAAATTTTTAAAAGCTCCTTTGTTTTTAATTTACATGAAAAAACAAATATGAGATACACACAGAATTTACGCTCAAAGTTTTTACAATTATTTAGTTAGGTTAATGTTAGTTGCAAACGAAGGAATATACAGCGTCATACTCGCTTTATAAATACAATTTAAGACACATTTACATATTTTTCTTATGAAGGGACACGAAGAGAACTCACATCGTGCAGTACATGTTCATACTGATATCATCCATAATAATTAATTGGTGTCAATGTTTTATTGATTTTTATAGTTACCAATTTGTGGATTGGTTGAGTTTTTTCCCCTTGTTTTTGTAATGTCTTTTTGTTATGACCGCTTTGTATTTGCATTAATAATAGACGAACATGACAAATTTAGTTGATTGTTGAAAACTTCAAAATACATTTTCTTTAAAATAGCTTTATTAAAAATTGTACTATAGGAAAATATTGACAAAGTTTGAAATACACCTTATTTACGATTAAACATACAATTTAATTATCTTTGAAACTTATAGTTTGGAATAATCAAATTGTTATTCTTTAAGACATTTTAGAAAAAAAATATTTCTGTTATTACTACAAATGAAAACTTATTCTGTATAGAACTACGCATTTTTAATCATTCATTCTTCAAGCTAAACATTTATACAGTCTTGTTTGGTTTTAATCTGCTACGCATATTAATTAAAAAAAGAAAACATACTTTAACGTGTTAGAGTTGTAATCTACTCTTTCTTTCTTTAAAATCAGTATCTCATTCACAATTGTTTGGACAAAGTATTCACAGTAATATTAAACAATAGCAGAGAATTGTAAAATATAAACAATATATAGATTCTGGTTATTGTAGTATCTCACCCACTTAATAATAAACATTCGGGACTATGAAATGTCCATCAAATGATCATATCAAGAGTGAGTGGTCTTATACTATATCTAAGAGTAAGTAGCAATGCAATAGAATTAATATTATGTAGTATAATTGTGTGTGCACTCCCGTGGCCTTGTGTATATACTGCATGCGTGGTGTTTGTAAACGGTCAAGAGTTTGAGCTTTTAGATTTTACAAACTATTTGTGGACTAAGCGGCAAAATATCAGCCTTATTAGAGTAGAATAGTTTTTAACTAAGATTTTTAACACACATTTTATTAACGGAAGATATGTTGCCTTATTGCTAAATTGGTTTGGCTGATAGGATTGTCCGACAGCTTTATGTACGAGGCTTCAATTAGTTTTCGTTTATATAAGTTTTTCCCATTGTATTATTGTTGCCTCTTCAGCAACAAAAACCTCTTCACTGTTCTAAACAACCGCTGCAATTGAGATCGCAAGAAGGAAGTGAAAGATGAGTACTTTATGTAATAACCGTTTTCAATAGTGTTAACGACATTAAATTAAAAATAAATTGCATTAGTTTAATAATTTATAACCGTATAAAATACGTACCCTTTTACTAAATAATTAATTGTTGTCTTCAAGTATTTAAATTTTTTGTTCTTTATTTAATAAAAACAAAACATTCACATAGTTTACAAAATTAGAGATTAAAGGTAAATTAATAAAATAATATATATTGTGGAAAAGTTATGGAATACTTTCTTTTAATTTTCCGTTGTTTCACAGTACCAATGTTGGCATGTTATCATTCATAAATTCATTATCTGTATTCGGAAACTTGATTTTAAAAACAATTACAACATAATTTATTTTCTTGCAGCAACAGTCAATCCACTTATAAATTTATTTCCATTTAATTGAACTTTGTGGCAAAATATTTATTTTGACTTAAAGTAAAGGCTACAAATGTGTAAGAATCAAAATTAAAAGCAAAGAGAGTTAAAAACTAATTTTTGAGTTATAAATCATCCGATTAAGATTAGAATGTCAGAGGAACCCATTAATTGTGTTAATTTACAATTCACTTACCATATAGTGAAGTTTATACTGTTCACGTATTCAAGTTGTAATTGAACAAGAATTTGATGGGAAAAATTGAAGAAATAAAATTTACATTTATTAATACTTTAAAAGACAATAACAAATAGCTTACAAAGTTATCAAATGTTTTAAGCATATTTTAGCTATTGATAATATTATTTGTAAACAAGTAAGTTTTTATAGTCTAAAATCAATTAGACAAGCAAGGATTATTTGCTTTAGAAAATGTACTTAGTTATTTATTCAAGATTTAAAAAAAAGATTTTTTTAAAGTTTTCAACCCTATCCACATACTTTTTTTAAAATTAATTTCATGAATTAACTAATGAGCTAGTTGTTTAAGTACAGTTACTAAAACAGTATAACAAACACACATAACACAATTCTAACAAAAAATACGCCTGAAGAGGACGACCTTGTCGTTGAAACGCGTCTGATACTTAGGCGTATTTTTTGTGAGAATTGTGGTCTGTGTGTTTGTTATACTGTATAATTTTTCTCATAAGTCAAGCTCAACATTTAATACAGTTACTAAAAGTTGTTATACAAAATAGTTTAACATAGAATCAGCTTACCACGATTATCGGCAACATGTTGAATTTTGAATCAACATTAATTTTTATAGAGATCTCCTCTTGTTCTACCGGCTGACTTACTTCATACTTGAATTATAGCTGTCTTTCAAACTAGCAGAGTTTACAAGTGTTGTTCTAATTAAGTCAAGAGCTTTTGTGTTTGTACAAACTGGCGTTCTACTTTTCAAGATTTATTCATCAGAAAACTGGTGGAATACATCGAAATAATGCACACAGGTGATCAAGATGCTCTTTTGAAACTGCCTATTCAACGGTTCGTATGTTTAGAATCGAAAAAAGGCAAATTTCTTCATTTCATCGTATGATAATTATAAGACATAACACAAAAATGTAAATAGAATTATCAAAAATATTTTATTGTTACTGTATTCATAGCTTACGAGATATTTTAATCAATTATTTATACAAAGATAATAACATAAACATTACCTTCATGGATACTCTTCATAATATGTACGGTAAAACACAGGATATAGTAATTGTTGACTTATATTAGATATTGTTAAGAGAGAATTTATCAATCAGTCATGTTTTACGACAGGAATATTAGAAAAAGCAATAATAAAATAACGGGAAACAATTGCTTTCGTAATTTGTCCCAATAATTCGAATTTGTAATTAATCATTCGTCACTTGTTTACACCGACAAATATTTAACTAAAAAATAGTCAAAACTGTAGGGATTTTTAAAACTCTTGAAGTTATGATCTTCACATTAAAATTTTTGTTTGATATATATTTTCCCTCAAATTTAACTTAAATAATAAATTCTAACAACAACAAAATAATAGCCTTGAAAAACAATTTTTATTTTAAATTCCCACTGTTTTTAATAATATTTTACAAAGTAAAATAAAGATTAATCAGTTTGCTTATGTTTTGAACTTTATAGTCCTGAACGTATGAAACAATACTTGTATTTAAAACAATGAATCATTCAACAAAGATATTAAAGAATACAGGTGCGCATTACGTGCATACATTATTAATATAGCAACAGTATCTCTTACACAAAACATACACTAAAATTCATACAGTATTTTATTTTTAAATAAAAATGAAAAAGAACATAAACTTCTATAGTTGAAAAATTTGTTGACTGATTATTTTTACAGATTTAAGTGGCCTACATTCAATACAAAATATAGCATATTTTTAAACAGTTTGTGAAGTTTTCAACTTCATCTTTATTTAATTATATTAATGTGAACTTATACACAAACACGTAAATGGCTACATTTTATACGAATTTAAATATTTACAGGTAATTTATACTTTGTCGCTAAACATCCATTAGGAGTAATTTATCAAAAGAAATTACGTATTTTTATTTGATGCAGAAAATAATCTGTCAAAATATTTACGATATTTATGAAAAATCTACAGCGTATTTAAATAAAATATAAGGTTTTAATTATATTATCACTTTATTTACAATGATATTCAGGTAAAGTTTGACTGTAATCACATGAACATGATTGCAATTCATAGCTGACTTTTCCTCCACCATGAATATTCATTCTTAAAATTTATCTTATTTTCTTTTATGATCATAAAAAATCTAATACAAATTTGCTTTCAGTGAATAAGGAAGGTCATGGTAATATAACTTTTCGTTATTAGTCATTGTTCGTGTATAATCAAATCATTGAGTTTATGACTACAGAAACATATTATCATTAACGTACAAATATTTAGTACTTTGAAAGTTAGTAATTGTATTTGTTAAATAAATCTGTTATAAATAATAATTCATAGGACTATTTTACAACAATCTTGTATCAATATAGTCCAGTTTTGCAACTAACATATGAAATATAAATTTTACTGTAATAAATGACATTTTCCACGCTAATAAATCATGTATAAAATGTGGAGAAATAAATAAGATACGGTAATATTTTTCATATTATATATTTTTCTTTTTTACATTTAACGGAAATATCAGCATCCCAAGCCTTCATACTACACAGTTTCATAGAAAAATATCAAATAAATTATCTCCAATAACATATTGAACCAGTAATTTCATATGTTATGATAATGGTTGACACAGGATAACTTGGAATGGTTAATATCTAATACTTACAATTTTCTGTAGTTGTTTTTGTAATACTTTATTAACATGAATTACAATATTTTTTGGATAAAATATTAGTTTATATATTATAAATTTATAATATCCTTAATATTTTAAAATGAAAATTGATCTTAAGCAAATGTTACATACGGCTATTTTAAGTATAAAATATATTTATAGTTTAGAATTATGAACTTTATTTGTCAAATGTTTGTATGTAATTAATGCAAATATGATGCTGGCGTAACAAATAAACATTAATATCAACAATGAAAACAAATACGACCAATCTACATATTGGTTAATATTGAAGTGATCAATAAAGCGTTGACATCAATTATTATGGATGACCTCAGGGTGAAGTTGTAGTGTACAGAACTCTAGTCATGTGAATTTGTCGCTACATTCAATCTTAAAAGGGACTTTTAACGCTGTGTTTTCTTTGGTTAAGTCCTTATCACACCCTAAAATTTGATCGTAAATGTTGTTGTGTATATATCTCACATCATAAATCGAAATATTTATAATAAAAGGTTTTCAAAAACTTCTTTAGTTTTAATGACAAAAATAAGTAACACAATTAGCAAGTTCATCTATACGCCATTCCTTGAGTACATAATCTGTGGTACAATATTTTTAATATGAAAAGTTATTACACCAAATTTGCTTGCATTGCTAGGAATTAGACCTAATAGTTTCTTTATTATATAAAACAAACAAAAAGCAAAGCTGTTGTAAGGATTTACCTTCAAATTATGAAAGTACTTTTTAAAAAGTAACTTTACAATAAATACAAACCATGCGATTCTAAAGCACAAATATATATCACAGTAGATGTCTAAATGTAATATTTAAAAAAAATATATGTTGTTATTTTACAGTTTGTTTTTATTCAATGTTTGGGTCATCAACATTCACATTTCATCAATATTTGAACGTTATCTTTATGACCTATTTTCAGATATACCACATTCAAAACTAACACCAATAACTGTCGAAGAAGCAAATTTGAGATTATTAAAAACGGGACTATTATTTGATTATTGTTTCATTTGTTCTTGTTTTAATTGTAACACAGTGATAAAAAAATCTACTAAACTGACAGTAAATAAAAGAGAAGTGAATGTTACTCAAGCGTTTATATTTGGATACTAAAATAGATAACTTGTAAATTCCTATTCAGCCTTTTTACTTAAATAAACAATTATTTTAGACTATTATTTGTATTTTATTTACGATTTTCAATTAAACCGTTAATACTGTGATTGTAAAAAATGCAATTCATTATACTATGGCAAATCAATATACAACTGTCGTTCTTCTTCCATTCGTTTCCGTTGAGCTGTAAAAAGATTTATATAGGTCTAAGTCTAGTAGTAAGCTTTATAAATGATGCTTTCTATCCGAAACAAATCGAAGATTCTGTTTTCGATTTACAGTAACATGGGACCAACTTAACTCATTAACGAGTCAAAATTACCTTTTTACTATCATTATTCACTAAAGATATGAAGAAAGATTTACATTTCTATTCGTTTAAGATAACATGGAAAACAATGAACACTTTTCCTTTTGACAAATTAAAAAAAAATAAATGGAAGAAAAACTAATAAAAAAAATTATATATTCCCATGAATGTAAATTGTCACAATACACGTGTCAAACATTTAGATGTCGTTTGTACTGACAAATAAATATTATTTTCATTAAACGAATTGTAAGGAAAATCATAGCATTAATAAATTGGTTTAACCGATTTGTTGATAATATTTGACACGTTGAAGAATCAATAATATGAAACAAATGTTTGCTCATTAATATTGCAAATACGAAGCTTGCATAACAAATTAATAAACTATTATAGAAATAAATTTCAATAAATATACGAACAACCAATCAACAAATTGTTAGGTAGAAACGATCAATAAAGCGCTTGGTAATTGTTGGAGGTCTATTAATTTTGTTTGAACAACCCAACAAATAATGTCTATAAGCCAAAATTCTAACCAGATCAAGATTATCGTGTTCATTCATAATATCTTTTTTAAGCTTAACATTTTATTTGTCAGACCATTTTTATTTATGATTACAAAATTATAATTCTATATTTAAAAAAAAAATAGTTTTCATACTCACAAAGTACTAAGAAACATATAATGTGCATTATAAGGGGAGAAGTAAATATACAGCATTAAGCTTGAGCCATAAAATTTAAAAAAAAGAAAAGACCATCTAAATTGGAAAACAAGAACCTTAGATGGTATTGATCAAATTTATTTTAGATCTAAATTTTTAATGGTTGCAATTTTGGTGTTCTATGTAGACTTTCAAGTTGCTCACGAAATGTTGTATTTTATACAGAACAACCAACTCTAGAACAGATATTAAAAAAAAAAAAATGTTGAATTATGATTTGCCAAGTGCATTATTAAAATTAATATGGATGTAGTTTAATTATACCAGATTTAAAACATTATTTAGCATCGTAAAATTTCGCGTATTGTAAAATGTCCGTTAGAACCGTTTTGACATTGAATGGTCTCAAGGGAAATTACAGCGTTCGGTTGGTAACAATGTCTTATGTGTGTGATGGACTTGATAATAAAACATAAAGTAATATTAACCTAAGTTTAAGATCGATAACTAGAAATATTATTAATATTACGTAATAATTTAGAACCAATTTTATACATTGCAAATTGTCATAGATTTGTTGTATGAATTATGTATCTACATGACCATACCTTGTAATTGACTAAATCAAATTTTAACTTTAACACACTGTAATT
Source organism: Aphrophora alni (assembly GCA_963513935.1). Classification (NCBI taxonomy): domain Eukaryota; kingdom Metazoa; phylum Arthropoda; class Insecta; order Hemiptera; family Aphrophoridae; genus Aphrophora; species Aphrophora alni. The sequence goes on from OY740768.1 coordinate 54,065,724, forward strand.
ATCACTGTAATTATGTAACATTTGTTTAACATTTACAATAAAGCCTTTAATTTATACACAAATGTTTCATTTGTTTACTTTATCTCACTAGTTGTTTCTTTTTTGTTTGTTTATCAAATACAGGATGGACTAATGAACTGTACTGAAAATATGATTATAGAATATTTAATTTATAAAAATTATTAAAAATGGTCTCATAATATATACATGATTGCTTTATTTCTAACAAAAGCGGGTTCTATGTCCATTCCATTCAGAATAAAAAAATCATAGCGTTAAGGAAGATTTTGAAACTTTTTTCTAAATAGGAAACTCTTAAGCATTCCCAAACTTAAGTGTCAGGTGTTGTGAGATCTGCTGATTAGGAAGGGTATGAAATTATGATCCACGAGAAATGAGACGGTCGCTAAAATTCGTTTGGAGTAAATGAAGCTTCACTTGTCCCATGTGAGATAGCAACATCCTGCTGGAACTCCTAGGAACCAATGTTTCTTGCACAGAAGAATCTCTTAAATTCTGTTATAAAAAGTTCGATAACCTCTCTATACCTAACCTAACCTAACCTAACCTTCTCTCTATACCTAACCTGATCAACAGCGATAGATATGATTTCCATCCTTATACCCACAAAAATAAGGTCGGAATATGCTACTTGAGGAGACTCAACATACGTTTTAAAACTCACTCTGTTGTGGATTCTTTACAACTTTATCTGGTCGTGCTCAATCCAAGGAAACGGGTCGTCTTCCGCTTTATGAATCTGTTGAGATGAACGTGACCTTCGTTAGAAAACCACACATTGCAAAACATAGTTAGGGACTTCGTATAATCTTACCAACTTTGAAGCACAATACACGACTCTTGTCTTGTCTACATTATACAAACTTTTACCAGTTTATACGAAAATCGCCAATATTCTTAAATAAATTCTTGTATATAATCAACTGACGTTCAAATTAAGATATGCTCTGAGTAGACTTTTCTGGGGAGATTTTAACACTTTTTGAAGAAGCTAACCTTGATAACCTTGATATTCTAATTTGTGTTCACGGTGACTGGACGATGAGTTGAGATAAAACGTTGCCCGTTTGACAGAATTTTTCAACGAAAGCAATCATTACTGTATCAATAGGTGATGGTTTTTGAATGCGATCTTGAAAATCATTAGTAATGTGTAGTAAACTTGGACCATTGTAACGCTCTAAACAAAAAATAATACTCTTGAATAGAAACTTTCTCTTCAGTTGTAAGAACCATTGTATTGTAAACTAACTTCGAACTAGAATGTAAACATAGCCTACTTTTCAGCGGCAACCGTTAACAATGTAATCAGTTAATATAATAACAGAAAGATTGGGGAATTTCTGTGTTGTTTGTTATGTCCCATAGCGAATCTGAAATAAATCGTCCAAATATTTCCGTGTTATATTGTGCGGTAAATAAATGTGTTTCACTTGTTCGTAAGTTCAAAAATATCTAACATATAGTTATATGAGACCAATTATTAGAATGTTTACAAAATTGTTTTTCAAGGAATTAATCCATTTTTTACAAATCAAAATATTTAACAAACATTGTGAAAGATTTCCTGGGAGTAAATCTAAGGTAAGATTTATTCACGTAATGATCGTTTATCAGATAATGTGTTTTATTTTAAACTACACTTAAAGAAAAAATTCCTGCTGTGTTTCTATTATAAAAGATTAGTTGTCTGCTGGAAACTATAGTATTAATAAACTATCCTTAAAACAAACAAATGTACCTTCCCGTTTTACTATGTAAATATGCTACTATAGAAAATACCTTTAGAAATAACTTTGGATTAACTACAACCAAATTACTAGTTACACTCAAATTATTTAAAAACCTCTGAAATGTTCGTAAATTAAAAAATTCCAGACTTATTTGTAGAAAAATTGCCATAATTGTTATTTTAAAGGAGACATTATTGTTGTTTTAATAATGGGATTAAGCACTATTAATTTAATATCTTAAAGGTATTTAAAATTACACATTCACATAAACTTAATGGCTGCATTAAAATTATGTAATTGCCTTTAAGCTCTTATCAAATATCTCCTGATGCTGGAATCCCTCCATTGATGTTAATTGAAATTACATATACACCCAACATTTAACCATTACACATTCCACTCAATTTATAGGTTAAGAGTACTAATAGCAATTTCTAGATGAGCCTATCTTTTATAATAAATATTTATATTTAAACATTTAATTAAATAATATGGTTATCATTGTTCGTTTAATGTTTGTTATATTTGTGTAAATAAACAATTAATTTCATGTTTTTATAAACTGTGTCATTAACACGTATAACAATATTTATTCCAACATGTTTTTCATATTCAATATTTTCTCTTTAAAGGTGGACACTTTCTCAGATGGTACTTGAATTGTTTATATACACTAAAATATATTTGTTGTACAATTAAACAATAAAATTCTGCGTCGGTGTGATAAGAAGAACGTGTTTGTCAAATTTAGATTAATCGGCTAATAAGGATAATTTTGGAACAATTTAAAACATATTTTTTTTCTGATAGAAACATTTTTTACCCGAAATATTTCGGCACAAAGTACGAATTTTAATCCATGCTTTTTTGGATTACTGATAGTTATGACATGGTAACTGACATGGATCACTGGTTGTAGGCTATGTTTATGTTGTCGGACAAATAATAATAGAAAAGATTGTGGTTTCGTTTTATTTTTATACAAAACGTTTCGTCCTTTTACTTGCCATATTTACATTTCTTGATTTAGAAGTAAAACATGTCTTACTTTTTTAAAATTTACTTCAAAAGAGATATTGAATCTATGCAAACATATTATTTCCCCCCCGTTGTTTTTATGTAAATTAATGCAAAACAGAATATAACTCAACCCTCGATTCATTACTTTCCTCTATTCCGTGCAGTTACATTTAAGTCTTGCTCTGCGGCTACCTCATACACATTAACATACTTCAACATCTCAAACACCCTTTGATGTCTTTCTTACTTTGTCCTTCTTCAATAATGTCCTTCACGAACATTATACTTTCTCAAGAAAATAGAGGTCGTGAAGGTTTGATTACCATTCAGTAATGTTGATAATTTAAAAGATAAAAATATTCATCTATAATATACTTTCATGCTTTCTTCTAAGTACGTAATTATTAGTATTTTATACTAAATTAATATACTAATCTCATTAAATTTTTCTAAAGTTATATAAAATGTTTATTTCCATTGTTTGATGGATTCATTTAATGTTAACACAGTTTCATTTTGGCCAAAATAATTAAGTAGATAGTAAAACAGTAGCTAAAAACAATATTTCAAAGCTGAACATTTTAAATATGTTTGTAAAATTGTTGTCATAAAAAAGTTATCAACTAAATTGAATTTTAAAATATAAAATTATTGAAATAGAGATATATCTATCAATAAAAATCCAATAAGAATATATTATGAAATTACATAATAGGAAACCATTAAAACGATATAGTACGTTAAATTTTTGTTTACTACCGAATAACAAGAATTTGGGTCTATTAAAATATTAAATAAATAACAAACATTAAAATATTTAGATCATTCAATTACGAAGTGATCAAGTAACAATTTGTAACAAACATGATACTACAGATTGGTAAACAGTAGTGATATGAAATGGGTAAACATTAAAATCCAAAAGTTAATGCATTTATATTATAAACATGAAATCTTAAAGTTATTGAATTATGTACAAAACGCGGTAAATATAAAGTATATTATTTGAAGACTTTAAACTTATATAACTGATGTTTGATGTTATATAAGTATCAAACATCAGTTATATAAGTTTAAAGTATTCAAATAATATACTTTATATTTACGGTAAATGTATAACATGTAAATTTCAAGGTATGAACTCAAAGTTATGATAACACTTTAGTTGTTATTTCAAGAGATGTAAAAAGCTTTTCAAAGATTACAAGGTCATTCCTCCCTAAGGAATGGAAATAACTAAAGCTTTAACTAAAGTAACAATACAAAAGTTTTTACCCTAAATAACTTGGCAGAGAGCCAGCATAAAATTTTCAATGAAACATAAATGTTGTCATGTCAGTGAATATTGCATTTAAATTTTATTTTCTTAATAACAAAAATGTAGATAAAACAATTTAAATATTCAAAGTTTATCATTGGTTTAAATTTTATAATAAAATTGTTTAAATGTTTTATGTTTAATTTGTAGATAAAAATTAAAACAACAATTTTTTTAGTATCAACCACAATGTTTTAATAGAAACTTGCCGACCATGGTTTCGCTAGTTAAAGCATTGTCAAGGCTTATACAAGAATGATATTAAATGAGTTTAAAGAATGATATTAAATACAGAATGTTTATTAAAACATTGTGGTTGATACTAAAAAAAATTGTTGTTTTAATTTTATTTAAAATGGAATACCACCAAGTACCTACGGTCTCTAGCATAAATAGTTTTAATTTGTAGTGTTCACTAACTTTCGATGATAGGAATTAAATATTTGAAACAAAATGTAGTTTATTTACATATTACACACCGATAAGCCCGGGTGATTTGAAGCTTTCACAAGTGAATTTTTATGTTTTTTTTTTTCAAATGAAAGTACAAAATTGAGTGTAATTTGTTATATATATATATATATATATATATATATATATATATATATATATATATATATATAATGTCTTTTAAAATATATAGTACAAACTGAATTGTGTATTTTTGTAAACATTTTTAATTCTGAAAACCAATGAAAATAGTGTTTATTTATAATAGAGGGTGATATTTTACGGTTTCTCTATTTTAAGACATGTTACTTTCTACGCCTTGCTCTCATAAAATAACAGTAAACATAAAAGGTCGATGTTTTAACAGTCGCTTTACTCGTAAATACTGAAAGCTAAGATTATTGCTGTTGTGGTTTCAGACATTAATAAATCCTCCAGATCGAATATCACCATCCATCAATACTTCGCCACCCATCGAACGTCTTTAAATTCAAAATTTTTAGAAATTTTCGGTATCGTAACAAATATTAATGTACAAATAAAAGACTTACACCTAGTGGTTTTGTATCTCTATTCAAAGTATTTTAGTGGATGGAGTTGCAATTGCACCAACTACCAAACCCTAGCAATATGGTATTATGGATATCATGAAAGCTGATATTCTGATTTGAATCAATAGTATATAGGTACCAAAAAATACTGAACATTATTAAATTTAAATAATGTCTCTCATTGCTACGAAGACTCTTCTGAAATATTTAATGTTACGTGATTGTATTACAAATTATGTTGCTTTATTTTACATAAAGGAAAGCATCAAGTGTTTTAATAATGGTTAGTGAGATTTATTTCATAATATTTTTATACCAAAATAGATCGTATCTGACTTAAAGCTGTTTGTCTAACTTACTCAGAACTTCACTATTATCTTTAGTA